>CM021104.1:17408477-17703152 GCA_007115665.2 Sequoiadendron giganteum
GGAGGGCGGGAGAGGGAGAGGGAGAGAGATAAATGGAGTGGAAGAGAGATAGAGGGAGTGAATATGAGAGGAAGACGGGGTAGGAGGGGGAGGGGGTAGGACGAAGATACTTGAGAGAGAGAAAGAGGGAGAGACCTGAGAGAGAGGGACAAAGATAAAGTGGGAGAGAGATAGAGAGAGTGAGAGAGGGAGTGGGAGAGAGAGAGAGGGAGAGAGAAAGATAGAGAGATAGAGAGACATAGAGATAAAGATAGAGATAGAGAGACAGAGATAGACATAGAGACATAGACAGAGACAAAGAGAGAGAGATAGAGAGAGAGAGACATAGAGAGACATGGAAAAAGACAGAGATAGAGACATAGATAGAGACAGAGACAGAGACAAATACAGAGACAAAGATAGAGAGAGGGGGGTAGATGGAGAGACTTGAGAGAGAGGGGGAGGGAGAGGGAGTGGGAAGGAGAAACCTAAGAGAGAGGTTGGGAGGGAGACAAAGTGGGAGAGAGGGGGTGGGAAGGAGAGACCTAAGATATTATGAGAGAGAGGGAGTGGGAGATAGAGGGATGGGAGAGATACAAGGAGTGAGAGAGAGAAACTTGAGAGATGGAGAGGGGGTGGGAGGGAGAGGGAGTACTCAGTATATAGGGATTAGAGAGAAGGAGGGAGTGAGAGAGAGATAGAGAGATAGGGGTGGGGGAGATACCTGAGAGAGAGAGAGAGAGTGGGAGGGGGTGGGAGGGAGAGACCTAAGAGAGAGGGAGAGAGATAGAGGGAGTGAGTGAGAGAGAGTATGTGGGAGAGAGATAGATGGAGTGAGTGAGAGAGACAAAGAGAGACCTGAAAAAGGGAGAGGGGGTTTGAGGGAGAGACTTGAGAGAGAGAAAGGGAGGGAGAGGGGGTGGGAGGGAGATGTTGGAACTATGAAATTTTGGCAATTTCATTCACCCTTCATGATTATTAGTCTCCCAAAAGGTTCATAGTACAGACATAAAAATCCTCACATAGCATCTTTTACCTAAATCCAATTTAAATTGTCATAAAGCCCCATAAAATTCATATGGCATTAAAACTTTAACATATGAAAATATTGGCATAAGTTGATGCAGGTCTCATCGATGATAATATACACATCCTTAGTATATCGGTCGGACATAAGAAGTGTCACATCGATAAAATTATATACCAAAAGAATGCGGGTTTGTATTTCTTATCGGCAAGACAAAAGGTATCGACGTGACGATGTAAAGTCATATCAAGCTAAGTTACCTTTTTCCAATTGGAGAAAAGTGAAGTCTATTGGAGAGACTTTGGTCGTCGGAGAGAGATTTCAAAACACTGCCCGAAGCCCTATTGGTCTTGCCGATAAAGAAAAAGGAGGACTCACTTAGTAAGACAAATGATGTCGAGGAGAGTTTAGAAATTCTTATCAACCCCTCGGGTTACATCGAAAAAACTAAGCATGCGAAGATAAAGGGTGTCGAGAAGATGATGCGCATTGTCTTGCCGAAGAAAAGGTGTATCGATGAGACATGTCACAGTGGGGAGATCTAAGAGACATCACGGCGAGTATTTTTCTATCGGCAAAACAATATCTTGGTCTTGGTGACATAAGTTAACAAAGAAAACATCTCGGTAAGACGAAAAGATTTTGGAGTAAGGTGACGAACCATTGGCCTGATTCATTAAGTCTGGGCGATAGTTGCTTCGACGAAGGTCATGGTGATATAAAAGGAAAAAGGAAAGAAACTATCAGGGAGACTTGTGATGTTAGAGAAACTGCAAGACATCTTAGCGGATGGGTGAACGTTGAACAGGCGGATCGACTAGAGATTTGAAATGTCTTGCCAATATGATCCTTGATGTGACAGTGAGAATTTCAAAAAACTTGCAGCATTCATGTCTCAGTAAAGACATTAATGGAACCACAAAGCATAGAAGATTTTACATATCAGGGTATGCTCAATTGAAATCATTGTCTCACAGAATTAAAAGTGAAGGAGAGCAACAGAACCAGTAGAGCTATTAAGGCATTCACCTAGCTTGAATTTACAAGAAAGTTACAGTAAGTTTCTCATCCTCTCAAAATTCTTAATAGTTTGAATTATGGAAGGAACTAGTTCAGGAAAACTAAAAGGAAGAACGCTTAGGGAGGGTAGCCAATCAAAAGAAAAAAAGAAAAAGATTGAATTGCATCCAGAGGGCACTAAAAGGAAACTAAATCAAGACCTCATACACCAATTACCTAGTTTTTGGCCTAAAGCTAGGCATTCTACACAGCTCAAAGTGGAAGTTGAAAAATTGGACGACAAATGCAAATTTATAGGGGATGTTTGGACTCCGATTAGGGGTTATGAGTTATTCAATTTCCATTATCACAGGAGAAATTGCTTTGAGCTAGTATGCAATCCATGGAGGCTCAATTTAGGGAAATTGGTGTGCCCTAATGTTTTTATTGATTTTGAACTGGTAAGATTATTGGCTGGATGTTATGACTCGAAGAATAAAGCTATATGTGATTTGTTAGGAAATCCGTTGATACATGTACCTGAGAATGCAATTGCTGAGATTTTCAGGATGGAGGGAATATGCAGTAGGAAAATAATAAGTGAGCAGCTCGATAGTGAGTTCAGAAGGATGGACACCATTTATAAAGGGTGGAGGTTACCTCTACATAGAATTAAGTGTCATGGAAAACCTACTCCAATGGAAGACAGTGAGGGACCACCCTTTCATGTAGATCTTTTTGAACCCTACCTAAAATATACTTACTGTTCAGTGGGATAAGTATTGGGAATGGAGGTACCTGAGCATATGGCAGTTTTTCCCATGGTGATTGTTGCAAACATTCAGTATCACAATTCCAGATCATTTGATTATGCTGCACATGTTTGTAAGGAGTTGTATGCAGGTTTGATGGCGATAAAGAATGGTGCTTCTGTTCTCCATCTTAGGAATTATTCACTGCTGATGCAGTAAGTGTTGTGTTTTGGACAAGAGATAGGATTATGGTCCCAAGAGCTAAGGATTTCATAATATGACAAGGAAGGTAGGCCATTCCCTGTTCAATTATTGACTGCTATTTGGGATAGCAGCTTTGCCAATTTAAATTTCCTGCATTTTGAAGAATTCTTTGTGAAACCCTTATATAGATTTTTCAATCATCCATGTGATTATTCTTTATCTGAAGAAGTAAAAAGGTTTCTTAGGCCTAGAGATTATAATGGACCAATCAACCACAACTGGGGGGATTGGTATTGCTTAGAGAATGCCACAATGATTAGGGTTTATGGTTTTGAGGATACACCATTCATTCTGCCCAGAACTACCCCGGATAGAATTGTATACCTAGAAATTGTTAGGCAAATGGATTACTCTACTGTTATGAACTTGAGTTCATATGTGAAATAGGCCTTTATGCCTAGTACATTGTGTTTTAGTGATTTTACTGTATTAGCCAAGGAAGGTTACAATCTGATTCTGGATAAATTATTGCACTACAACATGAGAATAGCACCAGTAAGAAAAAATTTTCATCTAGAAGGGTATATCCACTCTGCCAGACAAAAACTAAATTTTGGAGGGTACCATCATGTGCCCTATAAATCTAATGACATAATCAAAAACCTAGAGGTAGAGAAAGCTGAGATAGTGATTGAGAAACATGATCAGCAGTTGGTGGATGCTGAGTTGTTATCCTCCATTAAAGGGATATCAGAAGTAGATAGGCCACAAAGCTCATCTGGGAAGGTATCAAGAATGAAGACTCAGGATTATGCCTATGTTGCCAGAGAAACAGATGTTGAGTAAACCATGGATGTGGATACAAGACATGAAGACTATAGGTCTTTTATATTAGATGATGAATTTATAAAGACCTCGGAGTTTAAAACATTTTTATATAAGCAAAAAGGGAAAGAGATAAGGGGACAGGTTGACAATGTCACTCTAGTAAATGAAGATCAACTGTTAAAAAGCTTAAAGGATGAGGTAGATGAAGAGATGATTAACATGACCCCTAAAAAGGGAAGGGAGATGCTAGAAAAGGTAGGTGTTATGATTTTCCTAGGTTTGGATATGAATTATGCACTAGTTTTTGATAGTTACTTAAAACACAACAATGCTACCCACAAGCTCAACATAGAGAAGGTGATGGAGGTATACACAGGATCAAGATACAATCCTGATGATGAAACATTGATGATTTGGGCCTTGTATCCTCCTGACAAGAAATCAATTGTTATTGATACTGAAAAGGTATTCGGACATGTCATGACCCTGAAGGCTAGGGAGGTTGATCCTGTAGCAACTATAGATATTGGGATAAATATAGCCAAGTTGAATAAATCCCAAATCCAAGCATTGATAAGGGAAAGGGAGATGTATAAAACCAATAATGAGAGGATATTGAGAGAGAATGAATGCCTAAAAGACTTGGTAGGTTCTGTAATAGAGCCAACAAAGATGCTCACCCAAGGTGAGAGTTCACAGAAAAAGGACCATTGGGAAGGATCAACTGCATACTCTCAAGGGAAAATGGATGCACTTGCTACAATAATCAAAAGAAGGCAGTTCGTTTTAACCAGTTGGTTAAATAAACTCTAGGGAAAACATTCACAATACATGGATGCAATAAAGGAGCATAGGAGAGTGGATAGTAGAATCCAGGAAAAAATTGAGGAATTAGAGCAAAAGGATACTCCTAGTAGTATAGAGATTGAAAATGCTAATTGTATCATGGATAGGCATAGGGATTTCTTTGAGGAGTTACAAGGAGATTTGTAAGGATTGACAGAGGCTTTTGAAGACAAATTGACCAAGCTATGTGATGATGAAGGGAAACTGAAAGAGGTGAATACATGGAAAAGTGAATGTGAAACAATACTCCAAGAGATGTTGAAGACAACCACTATGAAGGATGTGACATTGGATGAAGCATGTGACCAGAATGAGTGGTTGCACCCACAAAAGGATATAGAAGTCATGGAAAATCCTAACTTGGGAATTAGACATTCCAGTAGGTGACTAACATCTTCTCATGGTCATTCATTTATTTGTCAAACCAGGGAACATATACTTGAAATGGAGCGGCATTGTATATGCACTAAGAACAGATTTTAGCCACAAACTATTCGAAATAAATGCTTGAAAAGAATTCTAACTTTGATGCAAGAACATGAACAAAGTCTTACTAACTTAAGCATCACTTAATTAAAGTAGGAATCACAATAACCATTACTAGAAAAACAAACCATGAACTGGCCTTATGCTGTAGGAACAGACACAGGGATGGATTCCTTATGCTGCAGGAACAATTTTTAAGACTAAGTTTGCATCAAAACTTACTGGAAGGAAATTCTAACAAATAAACAATAGAAAGAAAATAGCTAACTATGGATACTTACTAAGTGGTCCCCCTTAGCAAGCATCAACTAACTTAAACAAGAGCTGAACTCAAAACATCATTGGCTTTTTATTCATGAACTCAAAATCACATACATGACTGTTCTTCTTGTAAGAAAACTTAATACAAAGCTATGTTTTTAATTATAACAGTAAACTCATTACACTCTGTTCTATCTCTACTCTCTAGTCTAATCTCTTCTCCATCGTCTTGTTCACTCGTGGAGGAGGAACCTTTATTTAAAGAGAAACAACTAACTAACTAACTAACAGAGAAAGATGCAGATGTAGATGCTTCCCAATTATGAGGAACATATTTCCATAAATGAAAGTGTATCCATCTAACTGATTCGGAAAGAATCCAACGCTCCACTCCTCCTAGATTGATGACCATTTAGATCTCCTCCCGATGACCCGGGCAGAGTGTCTTCGTAGGAACAACATGCTCGGTGCCATGATGAAATGATCTTCACTTCAGAACCAAGGTTCACTGTGCATTGACTTGTTCATACTATCTTCAACAACTTGCAGGACATATAGCATAAAAGGAAAAAGAAAGCATAACAACACGATACCTATCATTAATCACACACATTAAATTCATCTCATTTATCCAGAAACTACACATATCATATCAGTCAACTGGGAGGTTAAACAGGGCCATGAATATAGTCATATGGAGACATTAAGCTACAGGATTATAGGAATGCATTGTCACATAATACTACCCATTAACATAAAAAGTTTATAACCACAGAGTTTAAAAAACCATTAGAAAGAGTAAAGGTATTCAAAAATACATCATGACACTTAAATAACGAGCATATTTTAGTGTCATCAATGAACGAATGATAATGATGGAGATTGTGATCCACGATGCGTTGGGAGATGCTAATACTCATGAGTGCTAGGATTATACAGAGCATATGTCTGCAGTCCATTTGTGGCTTAATAGAAATTAGTTAATAGTGAATTTGTTAAACTTTTATGCTTTAAACTTTTTCGAAAAGGCATGTCCTTTTGCAAACTGATGTATAAATATCCATTGTTGGATAAATTGATGGTAGGTAGAAGATAGGATTAGGATAGGATATACTATTGTAAGCATTACATTTTCAGAAATGAGGACATTCAAGGAGACTATGTTGCATGTATGAATTTTGAAGGAGATAATGAAAGACTGTTGATTTATTGGCTTCATTCTGGTATCAATTTTTTGTTGGATTCTTGTGATTATTTGATTGTCTCCAATCTGATGTTTCTTGGTTGTTGAATTGAAGTATCAAGTATATATTCGATTTATCAGTACACATTTGTTGTTTCTGTGTGATTTGGTTTATTGGATTCTTTAAAGAAGAATTAAAATTCCTTTCAATCAATTACAATAATCTGGGAATGTCATTTGGGTCAATAAGAAGGATCAGATAATTAGATTTGCTATTCTGCCTCAAGTAGGGTTTATCATGTACATTCTTGCATGTTTATACCAGTTGTAAACTTATAGTTATATGCGAAATAATTAGAGAACTTGCTAGATAGAAATCATTCATTAAAGGCTTTCATTTGACTCCATTTTTACCCAATAAGGAATTGGTCTCCCTTATTTACATTACATTAGTTTTATTCATTTCATTTGACATCTCTTAATTGAACATATTAATTCATATACCTTGATATTGCATATACAATTTATACCAAAGTGGAATCATGTCTCTCCACTGTTAAATTTCCATTTGTGGATAGTTAGATCAAGTAGGAAGCATGAAACTCAAAATTTGTAGTATTCATGCAGGTGCACCCACCTAGGTCTAGCAGAGCCTAAAGAGTAGAGGGTTCAACCATACTAGTTGGCCTTGTTAGTTGACCACTAATGTAGTGAGAGTTTGGCAACCTCTCGTGGTACATTCAAACCAGCATTTTTGAGACCCAACAAATTGGTGACTCTGTTGGGGAAAAACTAGAGAATTGTTTGGTAGTAGACAGCCTTTCCATATAAAGTCACTAAAGAAAACCATAATTGAAATTTGAAAGAAATTGACTCCACTGGGTAAGATAACCACAAAATCTTTTCTCACTTTTAGAAAAAAGTGGGTGCCGACTCTGAATGAATAAAAACATTAAGATTGACACAATAACATATAAATCAGAAAGGAATCAACCTAGAGTTTAGACCATCACAGTTTCTCACAACATGCAAGGAAGGAGATCTTTGTACAAAGAGGGGGATGGTCTTGATAATAAAGGAAAGTCAAATTACAAAAACAATCAAGGCAAGAAAGTGTTTAATGACTTGGACACAACAACAAAAAACAAAGCATCAAAGTTGTTGCTGGAAACACATAATTCATATGATACGCTTGCAAACGAAGAGAGCCCATCTAAAGAGCTCCACACTCCTGAGGGGAGGAGAAATCCTTCCCACCCAGTGGACCTTGGGAAAGCTGATGAGCACATGGCTAAGTTTGAAGCTAGAAAAAGGAGAGAATATGAAGATGAACAAGGAGCAACACTCTATGAGGGAGGTCTTTAGTATGATGAGACATTCGAAGAAAATCATGAACTTACGACATGAGATGAAGAAGATACACAGTGGGAAAAAATAGGCAACATGCAGAAAGATTAAGGGTAGAGTATGAGCAACAACTTCAAGCAATGGAAGAATTGAGAAAGATGAAGTTACACAAAGCTCAAATCAAAACATCAGTGACTGAATCACCCAAATATACACCCCCCCCATAAAAGCAAAAATCTGAAGCCATCGAGTTCCCCTCAAGCCCACCGAAATCAGCCTAGAAATCAATATAGAAACACAAATACTCCACCACAACACCGAAATATTCAACCACCTCCTCATCAACAATATGCACCCCCACAAGGCCCACAATATATGGCAAACAACAACCCACTCTACCAACACCAACATTTCCAACCCCCCTCCCCCCCCACCCCCCACAATGCACAACTATGATTAGACAATTTGATCTTGTTGGGTTTCAAATATATCCTTACCCCCTAGACAACAATTGGAGGAACTTAGTCCCTAAATTCATAGGAAGTAATGCAGTTATGGCTGAGGAACATTTGAGAAATTTTAAGGCAGTCATTCAGGACTTAGACATGCAGTATGAGGATGTACAAATGAGACTATTTATGATGTCACTGATTGAGGATGCTAGAGACTGGTTTAACAGTTTACCAACTGCATCCATTTACTCCATTCAGGTGTTCCACAAAAAATTTCTTCAACAATATGGAAATCAATGTGCATCAGATTTTCCCTTGCATGAGTTGGTGACAATCCAAAAACATCAAAATGAGTCAGCCTTTGATTTTAACCAAAGGTTTGTTAAATAACACAATAAAATACCTCAGGCATCCAAGTTGGTTGATCTTGCTGCATTGAGTATCTATTTGAAGGCCTTTGACCCCAAGACAAGATATGAATTGAGAAACAAAGGTCCTAGGAATCTGGTTGAGGCCCAAAAGATAGCCTTAACCATTGAAAATAATATGAAAGTTGCAGGGATGTTTTCTAAAAGGGAAAAACCTAGGGTTCCTCAATATGTTCCCCCAAACAAACAAGAGAACACATATAGGAATGAAAGGCCAAGGCTGCATGACATGCATTATAATACCAATTGGAAAGATGGGAATCCGGTAAATGATAGGCCTAGAAATAAAGAAACACCAGATCCATTAAAAATAAAAGGGGCATACATGGTAGATAAAAGTCCCTCGTGTTCAGTTTGTTATGCACAACATTCCCTTGAACATTGTGTAATAGCTCAGTAAATACTAGAGGAAGAAACACAGGAAGATGATGGTGGTGAAGATAAGAATGTTTACCTAACTTCCCACACTCTTAACCCTTTGGAGCAGGAGTATGCATCTTCAGAGGAGAAAGGATATGAATACAATGTGGATCACCAAAAATACAATGTTCACATGGCAGAGCAACATGTTTTCTCTGATCATGAAGAAAATGATAATGAGCAAGACCCCCCTGTTTCATCAAGTCATACTAATAGATGCAATATAAGAAGACCAAGTGAAGAAGAGATTAAAAGATTGACGATTGCAGCAGTGGAGGATGCCAAAAACAAATATCACTTGAGAGACAGAATGGTGAATAGAGATGAGGGTGTCCCAAGGGGGATATTTATAAAAAAATAAAAAAGCATCAGATGAGACATCAAAAGGAATTGATGATAAACAATCAGACAAAAGAGAACATAAAGGATCCCCTAAGGAGGAAAGTAAGAAACCTCCCATTGAGAAGCAAAAGCTAGATCAAATATCCAAAAGGGAAAAGGAAGAAAATAAAGGAGAATGCACTGAACCTAAAAAGGCAATCAAAACTAAAGGTACATCCTTTGATTGTATACAAGCCTTATCTCAATTGAAAATGTTTGTACCATTAATTGAAATGATGAAAATCAAGGAATATAGGGAAAGTACCATACAATTAATTTCTAATGGAAATCAAAATATAAGCCCTGGAAACAAAGAGGTCTCTGAGATAAATAATAAAAAGAAGAAGGTAAAAATCCCAGAGGCATGATATTCATAGATGTGGAAGAAGGTAAATGCTACACCATGGATAGCAGGCCTATCCCAATTGTGGGAATCATGAAAAATGTGGAAGTAAGGTTAGCGAATTACCCACAAGCCGCTTACACTATTGACATAACTGTAATTGACACACCTCCCTAGTTTGGGATGCTTCTATCGAGACAGTGGACTGCTACAGTAGGAGGCAATGTATAGTTTGACCTATCATATGCCACCATACCAGTGAATGGAGAAGAGGTAAAATTGTATAGAGAACCTAGAGTAAATCAAGTTGTTGAATATGCTCCTCAAGAGCCACTGAATTGCTTCTGTGATGTTGATTTGGGAAGTTTTAGAGTGGAACTATCTCAACCTGAGTTGGAAAGCAAAGATCCAATTGATCAAAATATTTTTGAAAATCAACAAGGAATATGGAAAATACACTTTGATGGAGCTGGTATAGTTTTTATATCTCCTAATGGTTCAACTTATAAATATTCATTTCTGTTAGCATTTTAATGTACAAACAATGTAGCAGAATATGAAGCTTTGTTGACTGGATTGAATTTAGCAATTAAACACAATCAAAATCTTAACAGTTTTTGGAGATTCGAAACTGGTTGTATCATAGATTAGATGAAAATATGTAGCAAAAAATAAAAGACTAAAACAATACAGAAATGCAATATGGGATACAATTGAACTATTTGATGCTTTTGCCATTGATTGGGTGGACAGACCAAAAAACATAATGGCAGATTTCTTGGCAAATGTAGCATTAAAACAAGATGGTATCACATTAGTAGGAGTGTCCCAAGTGGAATTCAAAATAAGACCTGCAGTACTTGACAATGTATATAGTTGGTAGGTTTTCAATGATGACACTGACTTTTTGAAATTCCTTCAATGCATAGACCAATATGAGGCTTAGGAAATTGATTTAAATTCCTTTTTGGAAGAAATAAATGGAGAAGAGATAGTATTTGGAAAGGTCTTGCAACTTAAGACTAATAAACTTCCCAAGGGTTTGGTAGCTTTGGAAAGAGTATATGATGGAAGTGATCGATCCCTTATGAAACAAACACTAGTCAAAAGGGAATATATTAAAGAAGTAAACTTGGGGACCGAATTGTCACCAAGGAAGGTATATATTGGAAAAAAGATAAGCCCTACTGTCCGAAGAATGCTGATTTCATTGTTAATAAAGTATAAACATGTGTTCGCATGGTCTTATGAAGACCTCAAGGCATATAGGGAGGATTTATTTCAGCATGAAATTCCATTGAAAGCAAATGCAAAGCCATTTAGATAGAAACAAAGGCCCATTAACCCCACTCTGGAACCAAAAATGTAGGAAGAATTGACCAAGCTTAGAGATGGAGGTATCATCAAACCTATGAGGCACTCAACATGGGTGTCAAACCTTGTTCCTCTTAGAAATAAAAATGGAGCTATAAGACTATGTGTAGATTTCAAAAATTTGAATGTAGCATCTCTTAAAGATAACTACCCACTGCCTAACATGGAAGCCATACTGCATAAGGTAATTGGGTGTGAGTTGCTATCTATGATGGATGGTTTTTCTAATTACAACCAAGTTAAGGTCAAGGAATGTGAGTAGTACAAAAAAACTTTCACAACCCCAAGGGGAACATATGTATATGTGAGAATGCCTTTTGGTCTCACTAATGCGGGAGAAACCTTTCAAAGGGCTATGGACTTAGCATTTTCTGACCTAATCAATGCTATAATGGTGGTGTATCAAGATGACCTCATAGCTTACTCAAAAAGGGCTGAAGATCATATAGGGCACCTTGAAAAAATATTCAATAAAGCTTTAGAATATGGCATTAGTTTGAACCCTAAGAAATGGCATTTTTCTATTACAGAGGGAAATCTCTTAGGACACATTGTATCAAAAGAGGGATTTAGGATAGATCCTGAGAGATTTGAGGCTATAGATAAGGTTCCTATCCCTAAAAATGTGAAAGCCATCCAGTCATTCTTTGGGCAGATTAATTTTTTTAGGAGGTTTGTGTCCAACTTTGCTGAGATTTTCAAACCCATATCAAAAATGTTAAAGAAAGGACAAAATATTGAATGGACCCCATAAGCATTAGAAGCCTTTGTATCCATTAAAAGAGCCATTAAGGAAGCCCTTGTCCTCAAGTCTCCTGATTTCACAAAACCTTTTTAGATATTTTCATTTGCTTCCCTACATACAATAGCTATTGTCATGTTACAAAAAAATGAGGATGGTGATGAGCAACCTGTATCTTTCTTTAGTAAATCTTTACAGGGATTAGAATTGAAGTATGACATATTGGAAAAACAAGCCTTTGCACTGGTAAAGGCCATGAAAGCTTTTAGGCCATATCTTGTTGGAGCCAAAGTAATTGCATATGTTCCTCACACAGCACTCAAAGACATCTTGGCACAGTCAAAAGTGACAAGGAAAAGGTGCAAGTGGATTAACAAAATTCAAGAATTTGATATGGAAATACAAATTACTAAATTGATAAGAGGCCAAGGATTGGCCAAATTAATGGTAGAAACAAACATTGAGGCAAATCAAATCTGCAATGTACAAGGAGAAGGAAATGCAATTGAAAGTATTGAGCATATACCCTGGTACACAGACATCATGCATTACCTTAGGAACACAAAATGCCCAAAAGGACTTAGTGATAACCAGAAAAGAACTTTAAAACTGCATGCTTCTAAATATGTATTTATAGAAGGAGATATATTCTGGAAAAATAGAGATGGAATGCTGCTATTATGTTTGGATGAATCACAAGCTGATAATGTTCTGAAAGAAATGCACGAAGGAGTCTATGGAGGACATTATTCAGCAAAGAAAACTGCACATAAAATCCTCATGGTGGGTTATTACTAGCCAAAAGTTTTCAATGATTCATTTTCATATGTAAGGAAGTGTGAGGCATGCCAAAATTTCTCAGGGAAAATGATGTATAAGGGAGCTCTACCACTCAAACCTATGTAGGTTGAAGCCCCTTTTCACCAATGGGGGATTGATTTCATTGGAGAAATACAAGAGAAGTCGAGTGGAGGACATAGGTGGATACTAGTGGCCACTGATTACTTCACAAAATGGGTGGAGGCAATCCCAACCAAGCAAGCAACAAGTAAAGTTGTGATCAAATTTCTAATGGATAACATTATTACTAGATTCGGTACACCAGTGAGAGTGATTACAGATAATGGCATGTGTTTCAGGTCTGATGATTTCAAAGAGTTTTGGAAGACATATGGCATCAATGTTTCTTATTCTGCCCCATATCATCCACAAGCTAATGGTTAGGCAGAATATAGCAACAAGAGTCTTTTAAAAATCATAAAAAGGATGCTCGGTAAGAACAAAAAATCTTGGGATTCAAAGTTAAGATTGGCTGTATGGGTAGACATAATTACTATTAAAAAGGAAATTGGGAAATCCTCATATGAATTAGTCTATGGAACATAAGCTAGGATGCCTTTGCAAAATTTATTACCAATTTACAAATTTATCCTTCAAGAAGATATAGATGTTCCTGAACTAATGGAGGAGAGAATGGAGTAGCTTGCAGAACTTGGTGAAATAAGGAGGATATCTCAAAACTAGAACATGAAATTCCAAGCACAAATGAAATATTTGTTTGACAAAAAAGCAAAAAATAGGAAATTTGAAAAGGATGATCTAGTATTGATGTGGAATGCTAGGTGCCAAGAGAAGGGAAAACATGGAAAATTTGAGGCACTATGGTTAGGACCTTTTTTTATTATTGGAAAGCAAGGAGAGGATTCATACTATTTACAAAATATGAGTGGTGAAGAATAGGAGTTGCCTGTACATGGGCAATTTCTAAAAAAAGAATTCTCTTAAAAGTCATAGAGGATCAAGGGTTGCCAGTGCATGGATAAATTTTGAAGATTTTTTTTTCATAAAATTCTCCATGCACAGTAGTATAGGAAGTAAAGGATACAGGATATTGCTAGCACATGGCAATCCTGGAAATCCTTATTTGATCTTTTTGCATGTATAGTAGTTTAGGATCATTTTCCATCTCCACTTTCTCTCATCCATAATGTTTGGTCTCCTCTCCCAGAGATCTAGATCCTTGCAATGATCTCACAATCATTGATCCCCAAATGGAGCCACTGTTGGAATTGTGGAATTTTGGCAATTTCATTCACCCTTCATGATTATTAGTCTCCCAATAGGTTCATAATACAGACATAAAAATCCTCACATAGCATCTTTTACCTAAATCCAATTTAAACTTTGTCATAAAGCCCCATAAAATTCATATGGCATTAAAAATTTAACATATGAAAATATCAGTATAAGTTGATGCAGGTCTCATCGATGATAAAATACACATCCTCAGTATATCAACAGGACATAAGAAGTGTCACACTGATAAAATTATATACCAAAAGAATGCGGGTTTGTATTTCTTATCAGTAAGACAAAAGGTATTGATGTGACAATGTAAAGTCATATCGAGCTAAGTTACCTTTTGCCGATTGGAGAAAAGTGAAGTCTATCAGAGAGACTTTGGTCATCGGAGAGAGATTTCAAAACACTTCCCGAAGCGGTGTTGGTCTTTCCAATAAAGGAAAGGGAGGACTCACTCGGTAAGACAAATGATGCTGGGGAGAGTTCAAAAAGTCTTACTGGCCCCTTAAGTTACACCGACAAAACTAAGCATGTGAAGATAAAGGGTGTCGAGAAGATGATGCGTGTTGTCTTTTCAAAGAAGAGGCTTATTAGTGAGACATGTCATAGCGGGGAGATCTAAGAGATATCACGGCGAGTATTTTTCAGTCAATAGAACAATATCTTGGTCTTGGTCACATAAGTTAACAAAGCAATTATATCGATAAGATGAAAAGCTTTCAGAGTAAGGTGAAGAACCATTGGCCTGATTCATTAAGTCTGGGTGATAGTTGCTTTGGTGAAGGTCATGGTGATATAAAAGGAAAAAGGAAAGAAACTATTGGGGAGATTTGTGATGTCGGAGAAACTACAAGACGTCTTAGCAGATGGGTGAACGTTGAAAAGGCGGATCGGCTAGAGATTTAAAATGTCTTGCTGATATGAGCCTTGATGTGACAGTGAGAATTTAAAAAAACTCACAACATTCATGTCTTAGTAAAGACATTAATGGTGCCACGAAGTGTAGAAGATTTTGCATATCAGGGTATGCTCAATTGAAATCATTGTCTCACAGAATTAAAAGCGAAGGAGAGCAAAGGAACCAGCAAAGCAATTAAGGCATTCACCTGGCTTGAATTTGCAAGAAAGTTATAGTAAGTTTCTCATCCTCTCAGAATTCATAAAAGTTTGAATTATGGAAGGCACTAGTTCAGGAAAACTAAAAGGAAGAAAACCCGGGGAGGGTAGCCAATCAAAAGCAAAAAAGCAAAAGACTGAATTGCAACTAGAGGGCACTGAAAGGAAACTAAATCAAGACCTCATAGACTAGTTACCTAGTTTTGGGCCTAAAGCTAGGCGTTCTGCATAGCTCAAAGTGGAAGTTGACAAATTGGATGACAAATTCAAATTTATAGGGGATGTTTGGACTCCTATTAGGGGTATGAGTTATTCAATTTCCATTATCACAGGAGAAATCGCTTTGAGCTGGTATGCAATCCATGGAGGCTCAATTTAGGGAAATTGGTGTGCCCTAATGTTTTTATTGATGTCGAACTGGTAAGATTGCTAGCTGGACATTATGACTCGAAGAATAAAGCTATATGTGATTTGTCAAGAAATCTATTGATACATGTATCTGAGAATGCAATTGCTAAGGTTTTCAAGATGGAGGGAATATGCACTAAGAAAATAATAAGTGAGGATCTCAACAGTGAGTTCATGTAGATCTTTTCGAACCCTACCTGAAATATACTATTCAGTGGGACAAGTATTGGGGATGGATGTACTTGAGCATATGGAAGTTGTGCCCATGGTGATTGCTGTAGACATTCAATATCACAATTCTAGATCATTTGATTATGCTGCACATGTTTTTAAGGAGCTGGATGTAGGTTTGATGGCGATAAAGAATGGTGCTTCTGTTCTCCATCTCAGGAATTATTCACTACTGATGTATTTAGTGTTGTATTTTGGACAAGAGATAGGATTATGGCCCCAGGAGCTAAGTATTTCACAATTTGACAAAGAAGGTAGGCCATTGCCTGTTCAATTATGGACTACTATTTGGGACAACAGGTTTGCCAATTCAAATTTCCTACATTTTGAAGAATTCTTTGTGAAACCCTTGTATAGATTTTTCAATCATCTATGTGATTATTCTTTATCTGAAGAAGTAAAAATGTTTGTTAGGCCTAGAGATTATAATGGACTAGTCAACCATAGCTAGGGGGATTGGTATTGCTTAGAGAATGCCACAATGATTAGGGTTTATGGTTTTGAGGATACACCATTCATTCTATCTAGAACTGTCCTGGATAGAATTGCATACCTGGAAATTGTTAGGCAAATGGATTACACCAGTGTTATGAACTTAAGTTCATATGGGAAACAAGCCTTTATGCCCAGTACATTTTTTTTTAGTGATTTTATTGTATTAGCCAAGGAAGGTTACAATCTAATTCTAGATAAATTATTGCACAACAACATGAAAATAGCACCAGTAAGAAAAAATTTTGATCCAGAAGGGTATATCCACTCTGCCAAACAAAATATAAATTTTGGAGGGTACCATCATGTGCCCTATAAATCTGATGAAATAATCAAAAACCTGGAGGTAGAGGAAGCTGAGATAGTGATTGAGAAACATGATCAGGAGTTGGTGGATGCTGAGTTTTTATCCCCCATTAAAGGGATATCAGAAGTAGATAGGCCACAAAGCTCATCTAGGAAGGTATCAAGAATGAAGACTCAGGATTATGCCTATGTTGCCAGGGAAACAAATGCTAAGGAAACCATGGATGTAGATACAAGACATGAAGACTATAGGTCTTTTATATCACATGATGAATTTATAAAGACCTCAGAGTTTAAAACATTTTTATATAAGCAAAAAGGGAAAGAGATAAGGGGATAGGTTGACAATGTCACTCCAGGAAATGAAGATCAACTGTTAAAAAGATTAAAGGATGAGGTAGACAAAGAGATGATTAACATGACCCCTTAAAAGGGAAGGGAGATGCTAGAAAAGGCAGGTGTTATGATTTTTCCAGGTTTGGATATGAATTATGCACTAGTTTTTGATAGTTTCTTAAAAGATAGCAATGCTACCCACAAGCTTGGCATAGAGAAGGTGACAGAGGCATACACAGGATCAATATACACTCTTGATGATGAAACATTGATGATTTGGGCCTTGTATCCTCCTCATAAGAAATCAATTGTTATTGATACTAAAAAGGCATTCAGACATGTCATGACCTTGATGGCTGGGGACGTTGATCCTGTAGCAACTGCAGATATTGGGATCGATATAGCCAAGTTGAATAAAGCCCAAATCCAAGCATTGATCAGCGAAAGGGAGATGTATAAAACCAATAATGAGAGAATGTTGAGAGAGAATGAATGTCTGAAAGACTTGGTAGGTGCTGTAATAGAGCCAACAAAGATGCTCACCCAAGGTGAGAGTTCATAGAAAAAGGACCATTGGGAAGGATCAACTGCATACTCTCAAGGGAAAATGGATGCACTTGATGCAATAATCAAAAGAAGGAAGGTCGTTTTAACCACTTGGTTAAATAAAATCTGGGGAAAACATTCACAATACGTCGATGCAATAAAGGAGCACATGAGAGTGGATAGCAGAATCTAGGAAAAAATTGAGGAATTAGAGAAGAAGGATACTCCTAGTAGTATAGAGATTGACAATGCTAATTGTATCATGGATAGGCACAATGATTTCTTTGAGGAGTTACAAGGAGATGTGCAAGGATTGACAGAGGCTGCCGAAGACAAATTGACCAAGTTATGTGATGATGAAGGGAAACTGAAAGAGGTGACTACGTGGAAAAGTGAATGTGAAACAATACTCCAAGAGATGTTGAAGACAACCACTACGAAGGATGTGACATTGGATGAAGTGTGTGACCATAATGAGCGAATGATAATGATGGAGATTGTGATCTGTGATGCATTGGGAGATGCTGATACTCATGAGCTCTAGGATTATATGGAGCATATGCCTGTAGTCCATTTGTGGCTTAATAGAAATTAGTTAATAGTGAATTTGTTAAACTTTTATGCTTTAAACATTTTCAAAAAGGCACATCCTTTTGAAAACTAATGTATAAATATCCATTGTTGCATAAATTGATGGTAGGTAGAAGATAGGATTAGGATAGGATATACTACTGTAAGCATTACATTTTCAGAAATGAGGACATTCAAGGAGACTATGTTGCATGTATGAATTTTGAAGGAGATAATGAAAGACTGTTGATTTAGTGGCTTCATTCAGGTATCAATTATTTGTTGGATTCTTGTGATTATTTGATTGTCTCCATACTAATGTTTCTTGGTTGTTTGAATTGAAGTATCAAGTATATATTTGATTTATCAATACACATTTGTTGTTTCTATGTGATTTGGTTTATTGGATTCTTTAAAGAAGAGTTAAAATTCCTTTCAATCAATTACAGTAATTTGGGAATGCCATTTGGGTCAATAAGAAGAATCAGATAATTAGATTTGATATTCTGCCTCAAGTAGGTTCTATCAAGTACATTCTTGCGTGTTTATACCAATTGTAAACTTATAGTTATATGCTAAACAATTAGAGAACCTGCTAGATAGAAACCATTCATTAAACACTTTCATTTGACTCTATTTTTACCCAATAAGGCACTGGTCTCCCTTATTTACATTACATTAGTTTTATTCATTTCATTTGACATCTCTTAATTGAACATATTAATTCATATACCTTGATATTGCATATATAATTTATACCAAAGTAGAATCATATCTCTCCACTATTAAATTACTATTTGTGGATAGTTAGATCAAGTAAGAATCATAAAACTCAAAATCTGTACTGTTCATGTAGGTGCACATGCCTAGGTCTAGCAGAGCCTAAAGAGTAGAGGGTTCAATCATACTAGTTGGCCTTGTTAATTGACCAATAACATAGCGAGAGTTTGGCAACCTCTCATGGTACATTCAAACCATATTTTTTGAGACCCAACAAGAGAGACTTGAGAGAGAGGGAGAGGGAGAGAGTGGGAGAGAGATAGAGGGAATGAGAGTGAGAGGGACTTGAGAGAGAGGGAGAGGTGGTGGGAAGGACATACTTGAGAGAGACGGAGAGGGAGAGGGAGAGGGAGAGAGAGTAAGAGAGGGAGGGAGTGTAAGAGAGATAGAGGGAGTGACTGTGAGAGGAAGAGGAGGTAGGAGGGGGATACTTGACAAAGAAAGAGAGGGAGAGTGGGTAGGAAAAAGATACTTGAGAGAGAGAAAGAGGTAGAGGGAGTGGGAGGGAGAGACCTGAGAGAGAGGAAGAGAGAAAAAGTGGGAGAGAGATAGAGGGAGTGAAAGAGAGAGAGATGGAGTGGGAGAGAGAGAGAGAGGGAGAGATAGATAGAGAGGGAGAGAGGGGGTAGGAGTGAGTGATATTAGGAGGGAGAAACCTAAGAGAGAGGGAGAGGGTGAGAGGGTGGGAGGGAGACACTTGAGAGATAAGGAAAGGGAGACAAAGTGGGAGAGAGGGGTTGAGAAGGAGAGACCTAAGAGAGTAGGAGAGAGAGGGAGTGGGAGATATAGGGATGGGAGAGATATAAGGATTGAGAGAGAGACTTGAGAGATGGAGAGGGGGTGGGAGGGAGTACTTGGGGGATATGGAGTACTCTGGATAGAGGGATTGGAGAGAGATGGAGGGAGTGAGAGAGAGATAGAGAGAGAGATGGGATGGGGGAGATACCTGAAAGAGATTGGGAGAGGGTGGGAGGGAGATACCTAAGAGAGAGGGAGAGAGATAGAGGGAGTGTGAGAGAGACAAAGAGATACTTGATAGAGGGAGAGGGGGTAGGAGGGAGAGACTTGATAGAGAGAGAGGGAGGAAGAGGGGTGGGAGGGAGAGGAGAGAGGGACTTGAGAGAGAGAGGGAGAGGTTGTGGGAGGGAGATACTTGAGAGAGATGGAGAGGTAGAGGGAGAGAGATAGAGGGGATGAGAGAGGGAGGAGTGGCAGAGAGATAGATGGAGTGAGTATGAGAGGGAGAGGGGGTAGGAGGGGGAGACTTGACAAAGAGAGAGAGGGAGAGGGGGTAGGATAGAGATACTTGAGAGAGAGGGAGAGGGGGTGGGAGGGAGAGACTAGAGAGAGAGGGAGAGATACAAGAGTGGGAGAGAATGGGAGAGAGATAGAGGGAGTGAGAGATAGGGAGTGGGAGAGAGAGAGGGAGTGTGTGAGAGAGAGGGGGATGGATATACCTGAAAGAGAGTGAGAGAGAGAGAGGGAGGGAGATAGAGTGAGTGAGAGAGAGGGAATGGGAAAGAGATAGAGGGAGTGAGTGATAGACCTAAGAGAGGGAGAGGGGGTAGGAGGGAGAGACTTGAAAGAGAGAGACAGTGAGAGAAAGATAATGACCTAAGAGAGGGAGATGGAGATGGAGTGAGAGAGACAAAAATACCAAATGGGAGAGAGAGAGAGAGGGAGAGTGAGAAAGGGGGTTGGACTAAGATAGATTTATTTAGGTACCTATTTGGGAGGGAAAGAGACCTGAGAGAGGGGATTTGATTGAGAGAGAGTAGTCTAGGTCACTTGGGAGGGAGTGAGACCTAAGAGAGAGAGACTTTAGAGGGATAAAGAGTTATCCAATTAGGGTAATGTGTTAGAGAGCGTACGAAAGGTAAAACCTCAATTATCCATCTACGATCATAAACTGTGCACTCTAAGAATTATCAAATTTGTCAGCCAAAGAGAGGGGAAATTTAGGTTCTATTCAAAATAGATAATTTGGCAAGTGCCAAATTTGGCACTCACCAAATGACACATCACATTTGGCACACGTGAAATTTGGTGAGTGCCAAATTTGGCGCTCACCAAATGACCTTCTTTGGACGTGCTAATTGACAGGATTTACCAAATTTTCTCATATTTTTGTCTAAGCTCCCCATCTCATTTGCACGTCTTTCAATGCAAGTATATAAAAAAAACCATGATAGCATTAACCGCTCTCTTAGCTATCTAAATATATAATTCTTTTTTTCTTTTTTATTTATATAAGGTTTTGATCCATGACTCCTTTTGTAAATGCTTTAATTTTTGGTCAAAAACCAACATGTGCTAGTTTTAGGATAGATTTTTTACTCATTCATTGAAACGTGAAACAAATTAAGTTTTTTGAAACTAGACTCCATTCTACACATGATGAAAAAAATCAATTTTTGATTAGTTTTCAAAAAATTTAGGGGGGAGCATGCTCGAATTTCAGCTTTTCAGGATGTGTCCACTTTGAAAATTCATAAAATATTATATATTCATGAAAAAAAATATCCAAAATAACGAGGATAAACTACATAGTGTTAGCTAATTTCTCACCATTGGGATTTTTGAAATTCTAAAAAAAAGTTAATCAAAAAGGGGGGAGCCCTCAGGCGCTATGCTATTTTTTGATAAAAACAGGACCTGTTTTGGGCCCCCCTTTTTGAGACCCTTAATATTCATTAATTTAAAAAATAATAGTATCTTAGAAACTAGACTTGGAGCACTTCAACTTTTTTTGTTCTTGCATCTTGAAATTTTGAGCATAACTATCTTCATTTTCTCATGCAAATCAGATTTTGCTGATTTCAGAAAAAAAAAGAAAAGAAAAAAAAGTGGCATCTTAAGATCCAAAATTGTGTCACATATTGGTGCACTTACCCTAAGGGGGGAACTCCATGTGTCTTTTTCCTTTTAGGACTTTGTTTTTCAAGGGATGCTTCTGATTGTATTATGGAATTATCTAGTAGGGGCTCTATGATTACAATACCACTTGGTTTGATGGGCACCTTGGAGGGTTTCGAAGAATGACCCCCAGGTTTCTTTTCTGGTTCAACATATAATCTTTCAAAGTTGCCAAATATTAAATTCATCCTTTTGATAGGATCCCCTTCTTCAACATAGAATCCTTTGAATCCAGTGTCTCTTTTCTTCTTCTCCTCCTCAAGACTCTTTATGGTTTCCCACTTCCTCTTCCTCTAAAAAACTTCATTAGGTGTAAAGAAATTTATTATTACATCTTCTTTGTAATCCATTACATGGGTAATCCTAGCTTTAGTGAGAAGTATTTGTTTCATAAAATTAATATGCCCTTTAGGATCAAAGACCCTTTCTCCTTGTGACTTCAATGAATATCTCATCTTCAAATAGTTCTACAGTTCTTCAAGAGTACCAAAACATACGAATAGATCCTCACATTTAGTTAGGTCAGGGAGGAATGTCCCTTTTTTTGGTCTTTTCATAACATCATGCTCCATCCATAACATTTTCCACATAAATTCTAAAAATACAATTCGAATAGAATTTTTTTTAGGTAAAACATGTGGGGCTTGAGAACACCCATAAACCCTTATTACTATTTGGTCTGCTAAGAAGAACTAGTCACCGAAATTATGAGTGTGTCCCTACTCCGGCTTCAATTCTAAAGGCCTTAATACTTGCATGATTTTATTAGGGAATCTTGGTTAAATATGACCAAGAGTGGCCATGACCTTTATTACGAAATCATCATGAAATATTACATAATCACTATTTTTACATCTACTATCCCAGATGTAACACTAGTTTTGTACATGCAACCTATTCCCTTCATCATCAGTCATTACCAAACATATTCTTTTAGTCCATCTATTTCTATTTTGGTACAATATTAAATGACATGGTAGAGAGTATTTCCTTAAAGTGATGGGAGCTAAGTTCTCTCTTGCAAAAATCCCTCATGTAGCTCTTTTCTCAATTTCAGCAGCAAAGTCATACTCAATGTTGACTTCAAGATTTTGTATCTTCATTGCCATCATCATGAGATAGGTTGGCATCCTCTCTTCAGCATCTATTCCAAGCACTTGGCACAAAGAAAAATAAGTTCTTTTGAAATATACTTGGAAGTCTTCTATGGAAAATGGCTTGATTTTGGATGGGGGATAGGTATCCTCCTATTGTTTACACTCCTTTCCATGTAAAGGAAGTTCATCACTCCTGTAGTTTTTTCTCAATCTCCTATAATACTCCTCACTTCTATCCAAGTCGATCTTAGTGATGGCTTTCTTTTTTAACATAAAACACTATAATTTCTTCTTTAGTCAACACCACTAATCGTGAACCATTTGGCATTTTTATAGTCCTGGTAGCCAGTTGATAATATTGTGCTAATACTTTAATAAACTCAACATCTATGAAGACATTTAGGACTATCAATTTGGCCAAATCAAAGGTCCAAATATTTGAAACAAGAATCTTGTCATCCCCTTTTTCATAGAAGTACCCAAATAGATCCCACCCTGAGATAGGAATAATTGGGTCTCTACATCCATGGGTTGTATCTTTAAACACCTTTTTGAATCCTTTGTCTACAAAATTAGGTAACACATCTAAAATGGATTGTTGTAGGGACCGCTTCTTTGATTTAGAAACTATGGAATCTTCCTTTTTACTCACAAGCTGACTTCTTTTAGGTGGCATGATGAATAATTTACTCCTTGATTTCTTCAAGTGTCTACTTGTAGGAGAAAATTCAATTCTTATGCACTTGCTACAGAGGGTTTCTGTGAACTTACCTGGTGAAATAATAGCTACAGAGTTTTTCCACTTGAACTCCCTTGCCTCTAGTACACTGAGCTGTGTGAATGATTGCCAAAATTTCAAAGTCCCAAGTAATATATTTTTCTAAGCTTGGTCTGCTCACTATTAATGTCAATTCATGCAAAATATTTCAGAATCTGCCCATATTTCTAGTTTGAATACATGGCTTTGATTTTGGGAAATCAAATAGTGTAATAATTTAATGCTTTGATATCTTGTACCATAGTACTGCTCTATCATTTCAATATTGTTGTGGGGTAGCATTAGTAGTACCACCACCCTGCGCACACCCCTTTGGTCTCTCGCAAAATGGTGGGTTAATTCTAGTAGTTGAGTGACTGTTCACTACCATACCACTATGTCATATCAAGACCGCTGTGGGGTAAAGGTATGGTAGGGATAGTAGTACTGCCACCCTTTGCACACCCCTTTGGACTATCGTGAGACATTGGGTTAATTCTAATGGTTGAGTGATTGTTCACTGCCATATCGCAGTGTCACTCTTTACCCCTTGTTGGGTTGCGATATACTTTAGTTGTTAACATATTCTCACTGCCACCCCATGGTATTATAGTATTGCAGTAAGAATTTTTACATTGAACTATATGTCCCACCATCCCACACATACCCTTATTGAATGCAACTATAGTGTAGTATTGGATTTTATTATGAATGCAGTATTTTAGATATCATTTTATTGAAAAGATTGAACAATTTTCTAATTTTGCAATCTCTCAGTTTTAGTTTTCAGTGTCAGTCAGACCTAAGAGATCATTTATTTTTTTGTAATGGGGAGGGTTATTTCACCTAATGTTAAGATATCTATATGTATTATTAAATCAAATATGTTCATTATATGTTTGCATCTAGAAAACATACGGGACATTCTAACTAAACAAAATTAATTTCAAATTTTCAACCAAAGTAAGAAGACTAAGAAAAATGATTGAACCTAACTCTAAATGCACTTCAAATCAACAATGAACATCTTAGGTTTTGTATACAATGTACCAACAAAATAATGATGATTACATTCAGAAATATATTAGTAAAAAAATAGTGAATAAGCATACCTATACTCAAATATTTACTACATTCAATAATAAATTACACCATACATATAACCAAAGTTTAGGTGACAAGATAACCTCTTAAGGTGACAAAACATCATCATAATCATCTGCATTGCCAGCAAGATCAAAATCCTGATCATTTGTGTCTGCATCAGCTTGATTTCTTCCTCATCCTCATCTGTGACATGCAATTCATTATCTCTACCAATATCTTTGTTGGTAATCAAAATGTATTCTTCAAACACTCCATCATCTTCATCCAATTCTTCGAATGTTTCTTATAAACTAACATATTTCCCATCAGGCATTATATCAACAACTTCCATGAATTTTTGTTTTGAATGAGACTCTATGTGAATGACATACAAATATCTTGGGCTTCTCACATAATCAATTATAAATGATTGGTTAGTTTGAAGAGGGGAAACATATGACTCATCCACCTCTGATAAACATTGTCTTGTATTTGTGTGTACAAATCCATACTCATCCAATTGTACCACAGATGGGGATCCACTTACATTTTAATAATATAGGACTATTTTCACCATAGTCCACTAGAAAAATTTGTTGGATGAATCCAGCATAAAATTTCTTCTTAGTTTTGCGAAGAAACTCAACACTAACAACACAATCACAATTTATCTTTCCTTTTTCTTTTTATTCCACTCTTAAATGACTACCATAGGCCAACATTCCACTGAAACATGTAGCCCATAAATGTGGAGATTGTGAAAGCTCACTTTCCTTCGTTGTTATATCTTTACCTTCTTCTTTTGCATCACTGGCTGCATTAGTAATCCATTCTTCAAATTTTAGAAAAGAATCACCTCCAATCAAATCAACATGACATCTACACTTTTGAGGTCGATGTTGCATCCAATCTTGATCGTCTTCTTCATATTTTCTACATATAATATTAATGTACAAATAGTAAGATTGATAATATAGATGTGTAAATGCAAATGACTAAATAAATTATTGTGCAAATGTTTTTTACCTATGGCACTTATCGAATGAAGATTTTTCTTGAAGAATATAGGCATGTATCATACTTCTTTCTTGATGTGATATCTTGAAGTGACATCCATTTCCTTCTAATACTTCACCTACAACTGTTTCTTCTTCGCCATCATCCCATACATGCTGATTGAAATTTTTAAAATCCTTCATATATTCTGTGCAAAATCCCATGGTCTCTTGCATTGAATATCCCTCAAACATGTCGTCTTCTAGTTTTTCCCTAGTGTGAACAATTTTTTTCAAAACCTTCATATATCATTCTATAGGATACATCCATCTTGTTCTTATCGAGCCACACTACTTTAGTTCATATTGTAGATGTGTCAAAAGATGCATATAAATGTTAAAGATTGTTGGTGGAAATTCCTATTCTAATAGACAAAGGACTTGAACAACCTACTCCCTCAAACTATCAAATTTTGAAGGATCTAATATATTTAAACTCATTCTCTTTTATTTTAGGCCCAACCTTATAACTACCAATCTTGGCCCCTTTTCCAAACTTAATATATTTACCACAATAGGTAAAATAGTCTCTATTATGACATGATAGTCATGGGTCTTGAGGCCTATTAAGCCATTAATGTAAGTTTGGCTTCTAATACTACTACTTACATATCTAGTGGGAAAGCAAGTCTGAGACATCAATTTTAAGAATTGTGCACGTTGTTCCTTTGTCTAGACATAAGGAGCAGTAGGTTTTCTATATTTTTCAACCCAAATATTTTGATGAATCTTTAGTTTTTGAAAGTCTTCACGTGATGAAATAGTATCAAAAGCACTAGAAAGAGTTTATATAATAGCATAGGCTATATTTTTCTCAATATGCATAAAGTCAATAGTATGCCTAATGGCTATATCCTTAAAGTATGGAAACTTATAAAATATGCACAACATTTTTACACCATTTTCATTACATGGATCATATCTACTACCAAAAATCACATCATTTTAAATAAATGACACTTTTTTGTCCATTCTCAACAATGTAATCACATGTTATTAGCAATGGTGCTTCACGATTCTCTTCTTGACCATTGAACCATGTTTTTTGTTGATGATATGGATGATCCATTTTAACGTAAGCACAATTTCCATAATAAATACACTCACCCAAACTTCTTGAGTGACTCACAAAATCCTTAGAGTTGCAAACAGGACATCCATGGTATCCATGAACATTGAGACTAGACAATGTGCCATATGTAGGAATATCATGAATCATAAACAATAAGAAAGCTCTTAAAGTGAATTTTATTGAATGACTATCCCTTAAAGATTGAATTAATTCAATTCCTTTAGCTCATCATATAATGGCTCTAGATAAGCATCAATTTTATCTGAAGTCACACTTTTCTTTTTTGGTATAATCAATGATCGTATTAAAAAAAAATGTTTAGTTGCTAACCATGAAGGAAAGTTATAATTTATTAAAAACATTGGAGAAGTTGACCGTTTAGTACTTTGATCTAAGAATGGGTTCACCCCATCTAGAGCTAAACTGAAGCTTATATTATGAGGATCTTGAGAAAAATCAAGCCATCTATTATCAAATTCCATCCACATCTTAGAATTGGGCGCATGTCATTTTCCATCAGTTCTCTTATTGTGTGCATGCCATTACATAAGTTCAACAATGTCTCTACACCTATACATTCAAAGTAATCATGGGATTACCAAAAAGTGGTGAAGAACCTTTCTAGGAAACACAACTAATTTCAACCCTTGTCTATACCTCACTTCATGACATTTTAGAAATTCACTCTCACTTGCAAGATTCTTGTGAAATAATACACAACCATTCACACATGTGTGGATGTTTTCATACCCTAAGCCTAGCTTAGTGATTTCCTTTCTATATTTACTTTGTTTTGTTGGCAATTTGGAGTCAAGTGGTAACAACGAGCTTAATAATTCCAATAACTGATCTACACTCTCATTTGTCCAACCAAAAACCACTTGCAAGTTAAGAATTTGAAGGATTTTTGTCAAATGACTTAACCTGCAATTAGCATATACAAACTTTGAAGCATCCTCCATCAACTTGACCCAATCATTGTTTAGACCCTCATTCAATGTTCTATCAACTTCAAACCCTTCTTCTAGAATTGTTGCCTCTTCATCTATGCTTGGTGCCACTTCATCTATGTTTGGTGCCAACTCCATCTATGTTTCATTCCACTTCATCTATGTTTGTTGCCTCTTCATCTATGTTTGGTGTCACTTCATCTATTTTTGGTGCCAACTTCATCTATTTTTCATTCCACTTCATCTATGTTTGTTGCCTCTATCATATCCTCATAATAATTGACATTTGAAGGGCTTATACCACTATGCCCATATCTTATCATATGTCAATAAATATAACTTCTTTTTTCACCTTTCCACCAAGACAGTCATTACATGGACATGGATATTTTTCCATGTTACTCTCATTAGCTATTCTCTCATCAAATGTATGGTATTGATCCCTAGTCAACCTTTGACGTAGATCCATCTATAATTTTCTACACAACAACAAAATATTGTAGACTAAGAGATAAAAACTATTTTTTAATTGAAAGAAATTTCCATAGCAATAGAGTTATAGAGAGAAAATAAAATAGAGAGTTTAACTAATGAATTGTAAAAAAAATTAAAAAAATAGTTTATATTCAAATTGTTGATTAAATTGCAATGCACATCTTTCAAACTCAAAACATTACTTCACATTGTATAACTAATAACTAGATCTTGATAGATGACAAAATTTTAAAAATTTTTGAATAAGAGACACAAACTATTTTTCTTATAATTGAAAGGCATTTCCATAGCAATACAGTTATAGAGAGAAAATAAAATAGAGAGTTTAACTAATGAATTGTAAAAAATCAATTTTTTTAGTTTATATTCAAATTGCTAATTACATTGCATTGCACATCTTTCAAACGTAAAGCATTACTTCACACTACATATCTAATAACTAGATTCTCATAGATGGTAAAATTTCAATTAAAATAGTTTTTACAAAGTCAACCTAAGTAGTTATGCAATTACTTCACATTGCATAACTAATAACTAGGAGCAGATACCGATTGCATTTCCTTGTCATGGAATTCCATGAGACCACATTTCTTTGAGGCATTTTTTCAAAGAGTTCATTGCCTTGTCTATGCTACCACATTTTTCATATATGTATATTGTTGTGCCTATTGCACACACCCCATTCAGAATGGGGACCCTCTCTTTTTGTTGCCTTGCCGGCCCTTTTTGGCCACCTCATTTTGCATGCCCTACATTTTGGTGTCCTAGTTGGTCAGCGTGCCCTTCAAAGTCTCATTTAGGTTGAACATGGTTTTGCCCCTAAAATTGCTAAGTCTTGGGCCTTCTTTGTCAATTTTCCTTTATAGGTATCTGTGGGACTCTTCAGGCCTGTCGTTTCGGGTTTCCCCTTTCAGGTTTCCCCTTTTGGGTTTCCGTTTCTCTATCCCGCCATCCTGAATGGCCGATGGTCGGCATCCTCCTGAAGCCCAGACCTTAGTGCTTCCTTTTTCATCTACCTCACTTGTCCATCCTGAACGACCATTCTCTGGCATCTTTCTGACCCTCGGGATCCGGTTCACCTATCGTCATCCCAAAATTTGAACTCACCTACCTCACTGGTCATCGTACCTGCATTCATTAGGGGGTATTAAATGCACTTAGGGGCTATATAAGTAGGTTTCAACATGTCTTTTTCACATCGAGCTTCAACTTCACCATTCTTCAAGGATTTGACATCTCATTTCTTCAGGTCCCTGAGGTATGATTGCCGTCCAATAGTCCTTCCCCTTTTCTAAGCTTTATGATAGAAAAACTAAATGAAAAGGGAGAAATGATTGTAAACCTGATAGAAAAAGGGTCTCACCTTAGAACCCACTTGTCCAAATTTTTGAAAACATCCCTTAGAGAACCCAAGCTTGAATTCAGGACCCTGTCACTCTGTCACTATTCTTTGAGACAGGCACCCATGGTCTTCAGGCCCGAGACTCTCTCTAGCTGAAGCATTAGCTTGCAAATTTCCTCGATGATGAAGCTTCTTCTGGGTTCCAGACTCTAGAACTCCCCTTCCGATTTTCCATTTCTCAATGACATCCTCACTTCATCCATTCGATCATCGGGATTTGGTCCTCAGATTGACTTAAGTTTCCCACAAGAGTAGGGACATGTCCAAATGCCTCTTGGATCCCGGTCCATAGACTTCCGTCCTCAGATTACCATTCTAGTTTGCTATTTTCAAAACAACTTTCTCTTAATGAACTTCCGACACCCAGACCCCGAGCTCATAAAGTCCGCGTGGGGGTTAAGCCAAAAAAATGCAAATTCCAAGTCACCCTCAGAACCCGCCTTCAGAGCCTCCATCTCCAGGTTGCCGTTGTTGTCCCACCATCTTGAATGGTCATCTCATGGTATCTTTCTAGCTACTGAGCCCCAAGCATTTCCCAACCGCTTGACATTTTAATAATGAAGTGTGGAGTCCCTGCTGCATTTGAACCCCCACCTATCAGACTTTTGTCCTCAAGATTTCTTCTCCTCCCCATTGTCCTAAACCGTGGAGAAAACCCATCTTTCTGGTTTCTGGGCCCCAAACCTCATTTCTCCTCTTGTTTTCTTGGATGAAGGAAAACTATCTCCTTGGGTTCTGTCCATCGAGAAGCATCCCTCAGACTTCTATCCATGCTTCACCATTTCACACGGCTATTCCTGAACGACTTTCCAGCCTTTGTGGCTTGAGCTCCCAAACAACTTTTGACCTCCTAGGATATGGACTCTATAACTCCATCTCCAGAACGCTATTTCTCCAAGGCTCTTTCAAACAACCAACCCTTGATAGCCTTCCTTCAGTTTGAGCCCGAATGCCTTAATGATGATCTAAATGACCTCAAATTTGTAAACAGACTTCGACCCACATGCTTAAATTTGACCTTCTCCCACATGGACCCTCCATTATCCAAATCCAAGACTAGGAGAAGTCATCCAGGATGCCCCACCTTGTTCACCCTTATAAAACTACATTCTAGCAAGGGAATTTCGGTCCCTGCGATCTGGGTCATCCGTTTGAATGATAAATTGTTTAATCTAACCTTGATTTGTAGGAATTTGCAAGAGGCTACATTCTCATACTTAATTTTTCTCACTTCTGCCTCTTTGTATAGGATATATGGAATCTGGTGCAAAAGCTTCAGGGGTAGTCAAGGACAAAGGGAAAAGGACCATCAAGGCTCCCCGAGGAAAGGAGGACAAAGACCAAATGAGGTACAAATTCCAGGGAGTGCCATTGCACTCCAAAGTTACAACTAAGTGGAAAGATATCACCAACACCAATATTGGGCACGTCAATATTGATGACTTCACATAGAGAGTCAAGGTAGAGCCAAAGAATGAGAATGCGAAGCTGATCAAAAGCAGCGGACTAGCTAAGGTTGTTGGCTTCCTTCCTGCCTTGTCCACCCCTGAGCTGGTAATGGCTTGCAGGGAGGCATACCAACTTGAAACAAGGACAATTATGGATAGAGATGGCAACATCTTGGGTGATATTTCCCCTCTATAGATAATAAAAACCTTCCACATACCTGTCTTCAAAAGCATGGAGACCCCAACTATCTGACAATGCAAGGCATTGTGGGATGAGGATCCTTTGAGATGCAAGAAGCTGATCAACTAGTATTGGTTGAAGTAGAGGTGGGGCAGTGCTGCCAAGGTTCCTCAGGAGCTCTACCATAGTGACTTCTTCAAGTACTACCATAATTTGGTTACCCTGCTGAGCAGAGTAATGGGCCTTCCTACTGTGGCCTTCTTCTAGGAATGGATGATGTATTTCATCTAACAAATTCTCCATGGAGAGGACACCGCGGGCTATTGGGGAGAGATAATCAGTAATTGGTTGCATGAGAAATTCATTAACGTAAAGAAAAGCTCCAAATTCTATGTGAAATCCTAATTGGTATATTCGCTTGTTGATCGGCAGTATTATAGTGGATTTTTTGCGGTGCCCAATGAGATGCCAAGAAGAGAGCTCAAACCATATGACAAGTGCTCTGAGCTGGAGTACAAAAATTTCAGGAGGGATTACTTTAGGGTAAACGATGTGTTTATCACCTATATCATCTAACTGCTTGGAGGTGATTTTGAGAGAAGAGTTTCTCAAAGTGCTAGGGCCCTCCTAAAACATTGCACCTTCTTATTCATCCAGTACCCCAAGCTCACCTACATTCGCACCCAGGGATTCTTTGAAAGGCCGAATAAGCTACCCCGATACCCTAATGACTGGATCATACTATTGGAACTATCTTGGTAGCTACAACATATACACAAAATTCTAAGTAGTAAGCATCTAGTAGGACCCCTTATCCCCTCACACTCAGCCAAGGAATGTATGAACTTCATACTTCCCAATGCATGGGCAATTTAGAGAAGGAGCTGGTTGAGTACCACTTCAAGCCATATACAACCAAATAGCGAGTGGAACAATATGACCACTTTAGGAAGGAAATTGGATAGTTATATGCCCACCTCCACCATATCGAGGATTTCTGGGCTAATTGCAAAGATATTTGAAGTATGGGTAAGGAACTATATGCATATGGCCTCATACTTTGTAAAAAGGGTGAACTTGTTTTTGATGCCAAATCAATTGGAAGAAGAAGAGAGCATCGTGATCAACCCAAGATACAATGCTATTGAAAATTTACCATTTCCTTTAATTTATTGGAATGAACAAAAGTTTGATGACCTCAACATTCTTACCAAGCCCGTTGAGCCTCGAACAAAGGCATGGATCGATAGGTAGGTCGCTCGTCTGAAGCAACATGGAATTGCCTTGACCTTCAAGGGACTCGAGAGTGAGCCAAGTGGTTCTGATGGTGGGATAACCACTACTACAACCAGAGAAACATCTAATTCGCCACCATCTATTCAATCAAAGAAGAGAAAGGAGGTTGATGAGGAGCAACCAAACCTGAAAGTGTACACTCGAAAGGCCTCAGAGAGCGAACCTCCAAAAAAAATTAGAAGAATGGGCAGCATCACTGAAATGCTAGTAATACCAGAAGATCCACTCCATGAGGGAGAGGATATGGAGGCTAATCTGCCAGGATCTTTGCTTGCTTCATATGTTGCTGCCACCATTGCTGCTATTGCTATTGCCTCGCCTATCCTGCGCACAATATTTGCATCCTTCCCGCCTGTGGTCGACATCATTGTTCACCTCACCTCTACTTCTCCCATCATGTAGGTCATATCAGTGGATTCATCCTCTACCACTACCTTGTCAATTTCTTCATCCTCCATGTCTCCCTCCTTTTCTCTTCCATCTTCCGCTACTACTATTGCAATGTCTTCCCTCGCTCTCCTAGAATCCTTCGTGAAATATATGCAAAATGTGTTGTCTAAAATTTCAAGAATGTTTATAAATACAATGGTGCAAGCTACAATTTCCCATGCAATGGTTAACATCCCAGTTCCTCCTCTTACTGAACCACCCAATATGGAGGCTATGATGCAAATCTCTGATGAGTTGGAATGAAAATAACTGGAGGCAGCAAGGAGGCTGGAAGAGGAGGTAGGTGATTATCATGAACATACGATGTATGAGCATTTGGTAATCAATGAGTTTGCCTATGAGTCTTCTAGTGATGACAACAAGGATCTAGGAATGGACATAATTCAAGAAACAATTGATCTAGAGCTTGACGCCGAGTGGGCCAAACAACTCAAGGAGATTGAAGACAAAGAGGTTGAAAGATAGCCTATGGCTGAAGAAAGAGTCGCTACTTCAGAGGCAGAAGGTGATAAGTCTCTGATGGATGGGCATGGTCATGCCCCTAAGCATGGTGAAGAAACATCCTCTCATGAAGATAGATAGGAAGATAAGCCCGAGGAATGTAGGCATGATCAGGATGAGGAAGAAAAGGATGTTGAAGGGGAGGACCACCTTGATGAACGACTACCCACCAAATCTCCCATCAAGCGCATGATATTCATTCAAGACTCTAATGAAGAAAAGGAAGATACAAGGATTAAGTAGGAGGCCATCAATGATAGGGCCATTGAACTCAGGGTAGAGGACAAAAAAGATCAACATGAATCACCCAAGGAAGGGTCCTTGATGCCCGAATGGTTGGAAAGGCAGCTGGAAAAGAGGTCTCCCGCTCTTAAGGACCTGAAAGAAAGACTAGAGGCAATATTGGCTAGAGCTCAGATTGATACCAAGAAAGAGAAAAATCCTAGAATTAGATCAAGAGTAATGATGGATGCCTTCGGATTCAGAGCAATGCAGATAGCTACGCCAATGGTTGGAGAAAAAGGAATAAGCTACAACATTTCTACCATCAACTTGGGAGTGGCCACTAGAGAGTAGAAAGTTGACCATCTCTAGGAATTAGTCGCCATAGTGGTGCACCTCATTCAGCAGGATAAAGTTTTGAATGAGGAACTTAAGGCACAAGTGGTTGATTTAACAACCTATATCCAACAATGGTCATCCACAGAGGAACAACCAAACACATCCTTGGGCTCACCATAGTTGTTTTTCGAAGAACAAATTAACAAGCTAGAGAAAAGAAAGAACTTGGACAAGACCACGAAAAATGGGTTTTAGAACGTCTTGGATATTGGGAATATAGGTATGAATCTAGCTATCTGAACAACGAATAAGTTCTTGTAAGTACAAATGTATCTTGAAGGTACGAGGTGAATCTTTGTTGAGTTCCCTAAGAATTATGGGGCTTCTTACCCAAAAATTGAGGCTATCTTGAGGTTGCCAAGTGATATTTGGGAAAAGGAATTCACCTTCAAGGGTGATGACCATTGGTTGATGGATGTGTGGAAACAAGACTTCGATCACTGAAAGGAAAGGCTAGAATAGGGGTACTTCATAAAGTAAATTCAAATGTTGAATGGGACAAGAAGGCCAAAGGGGATTGCTTCTGATACCTAAAGCTGATGACAGGGTATGAAGTGCCCGCTATCAGGATCAATCCAAAAAGTATAAAGCCTCACTTCAGAAAGAGGATGGAAGATGGGATGTCAGCCAAGATTACTACAAATTTTATAAGCTTTGCTACCCGAGCTTTCACCCAATCTGAACTATTCAAAGACCACATTTCCAAGTATGAGGAGGACTGGGAAAATCCTGTTAACAATTCCAAAGAATGGAGCTACCAAGTACTGAGATCCAACATCATTAAGATTGACAAGTTCTGGCCGGTGATCTTGAGGTTCATGGAGTATGCAGCTGTGAAGAAGTAGGAAGGCAACCCTATTGTTGATGAATAATTTCTAAAGGAATAGCTATAGCAAAGAGAAATCAACAAAAAGACAAAAATGCTATAGTGTTGCCACTAGAAGACAAAACAAGAATATGGAAAAAATGTATTTAAAAAATGTAATATATTGGGGGGTAGGTAGAGCCCTAGTTTATAGTGAATTGTGGCCACACAAATGTAAATTAGTCTTGGCCACATGTTCTACTTTTTGGACACTATAAATAGGGGGTCTCCTCTCATTTGCAAAGAGAGTTGAGTTGTTGTAAAGACATGCTGTAGAAATTACAATAGAAATACATTGATCTTGGTGCATTTCTGGATTTCTTCTCATGTTTCATGATTCTTCTCTCATAAGTTAAAGATTTAGTTAGATTTTATTTGTTGTTCTAGTTTCCTTTCAGTCAACTTTGGTAGATTTAGTAATGTCATTCTTGATTTTGGAGATTTTTGTTGTGTTGACGCTTTTCTTGTCCATAATTTTGGTCATTTGTTGCTGGTAGATGGTTGTGCAAAGTTAGTTTGGACTCTGATTTTAAATCTACCTTTAAAAATTTATCTTTGTTCATGCATATGTGTGGTGAATGAATGATAAAACATGTACAATCCTTAGAAGATAGCATAGGTTTCATGATACTGTGAGATTTCTGGTTAAGTGAAATTCTATTTTAAAGAAATTGTCCATAGTAGAAGCCTCCATGATCACTGTTCATTAGTAGTTGTAGGTCCAGGAACCCTCTCTCTTCCCTTCTCTTTTCCTTTTTTTTTTTGTCAGCAACCTATACTAAGGTTCATTGCACATTGTAAAGCCAAAACTTAAAATAGAAGTGGAGTTCAAGACTATTGTTTGAACCTGCAGCAAAGTATAGTGAGTTCCCATCTTGAGAACTCTTTTTGTAGATCCAATTATCTTCCAGCTCCGTCCGCGTAAGTCTGCCCTCTGATTACCAGAAAAATCACATCAACATCAGTTGAGATATTCCATTAAAGTTGTGACCTGACACCCGAGAGACCTTAGGGTAATTTTCAGCAACTTGTTGGATATTTCCTTTCAAGAGAGGTGATCCACCTATGCATTTCTTGTGTTGAGAAGGTGTGTTAAAAAACCCATGAACATAACTGACACTAGAAGGAGGGCATTGAGGGCTAAGTTGGATCGAATCGGGTTTTTCTCCCTTGAGATATTTTACAGAATACTAAGGTCTATGCCAAGTAAAGGGGAGTTTCAAGAGCTTACAACCCCCTACCCGAACTAAGAGAGCTAAGAAAGGGGAAGCCTCCATCTCCAACTCATCCAATGAGCCCATTTCGCTTTCACCATCATCCTCCTCTCCTATCCATTTGCCACCATCTTCTCCTTCATTCTTGATAGTATTTATTATGTTCACCCACTCCAAACAACCTTCCAGGCTACTGTTTCCCGAGGGCTAGATACTGCCTTCTAGCCCAACGTAGTCCCATTCCTGGAAGTTGTTCCATTGATCCCTGCTACCCCTTTGTGGTCACAAGCCAATCTGACACAACCACCTCCATCACCCCCTCCGATGGCATGGTTGGGAAATAACCCGTCTCCTTTTGCCTTCAACCTTTATCATGACATGCCGAAGAATCCCAAAAGATTTTGCATGAAATTCAATGCTCGAGAACCACAAAGGATAGCAGAGGAGCATGTAATGATTTTTGAGATTACCCTAAAGACTATGTAGATTATTTATGAGGATTTGGCTTGTTGGATCTTTCCCTACTCCCTAGGGTAGGAGGCCTTCTATTGCTATGTCAATTTTCTAGCCGGAACTATCAACACATGGGACCTTCTGAAGAGTACTTTTTTGCAAAAGTTCAAGACCCCGGTCAGTCTTGCAGAGTCGTACCGGCATTTCATGTTGGTCCAAAAAGAGATCAATTAACTTATTAGCTCCTTTAATGACCATTTTCATAGAGCATACACTTGGTTGCAAGCCTCATATGCTTTCAATGATGTTGTTGTTCTACCTATTTATTATGAAGCACTGGACAACCTTAATTCAGCTCTGGTAAAAAGGATGCGACCATCGCCTGCTAGGTTAGTGGATGTGTACGTTGAGGCCATCATTGCTAGCACTAATTTGGGGAAAAATATCTCCAGTCCACTGCCCTCTCAAGAAAATTGCACATCTTGCACAGATTCAAGGGCTTACCCAAGCCTTGCAACAACAGATGCCCCTCATGAATCCAATACCACAGTTGCCTATAGTTCTGCACCCTGCGTAACCAATAAATCAAGCACGTTTGGTTCCTCACTATCTGCTGCCCTAGCAGTAGCAAGTCCATCCCCAACTACCCCAAGTACTGACATATCTCCAATCATCTGAATTTCTGCCTGCTCACCAAAATCATCTGCTGGCTCAGCCGATGTTCCTCCTGAATGCCGCTTCATAACCAAACAACATGGAAAAGGACTGGATTGATGAACTCACAAAGATGATCAAGAAAATGTCCATAGAGATGATGCATATGAGGAACCAGAATAATTAGTTGCAAGATTCACAGAAAAGAATCCAAGCCAACCTCAACCATGATAACCAGGATAGCCACGATGCTAGCACATCGTTCAGACAAAATTATGACAGAAATCAAAATTCGGGACAAAATTTCTACAGAAGGCCTTTCCCGAGCCAGAACCAGACATGGAACATGAGGCCCAATAATGGTGGTGTTCCCACTCCCCTCGAACAACCCAACAACAATGAAAAAGACACAAGTGGAATTTACTTGGCCGAGGCTACTTTATCTGGTTGGTGTTGCATACACAAAATGAGTCAACATTTTGAGCTAGATTGTCTAGAATTCTAGACGGTTGCTGACATTTTTTAGGTTGAAGTCCAAAATGTTGTAGACAATTCAGGATGCAAAGACAACATTCCATCTGAACCATATGACTCTATTGTGCTGGTGGTGAATCAAACTCTATTCCCAAAGGTTGAGTGTAATACACTAGAGCAGGAAGGCACCACTACAAACAACAACAACAAGCCGAAAGAGATAAGTTCTGAAAGCCCTTTGGATCATCTTTTTGACTTAGTAGATAATGGTCCTAAGGATGAGGAAGAACCTGGGGAGGATGAGGTCCAAATGTTTCACCAAAGGACTACCCCTTATGAACTTAGGAATAGATAGGTCGGTGGTCATGCTGGAGGTCCTTTTACAACCTCCACTCTGCCTAATAATTTCAGCACTCCTCCTGACCCAAATGCGAGCAATAATCTAGGATTTCCCCATATACCCATGTAGTACCTTAATAAGAATAGATAGAAAAACCATAACCAAAGCTAGCCCACTAGCTCCTTCCAAAATACCACTGGCTCCTCCCAAAATGTTTCTTATGATCAGGAGGTTGAAAAAATGGGAGAGTATATTGATGAAGAATTTAAGAAGGTTAAGCTGAGTGTGTCCGCCTTTGAGTTAGTCAAAGTCCTAGCTATAAGGAATTCCTTCTTCTGATTGATAAAAGTGACACCATCATCAAAGTCATCTCAAGAAGAACCTGCCAAGAGAGTCTCCTTCAAAGATTCACAAAGTGAGGTCATCATCCAATAGGTCTTCCATAGAAAGTTGATCCGCCTGCGAATCAGTAGCCAGGCAAACAATCCACCAAGGAAATGAATCATACACAAGACCAAATAGGGGCCATGATAAGGATAAGGGTCAGGTAGCCCAAGTGGATGTTTCAGGAGGACTCTTTCAAGGGAGATTTGAAACTCCTCCTTTCCTGACCACCATCCATGTGTTTGGGAAGAACCTCCACAATTGCCTGCTAGATTCAGGAGCTTCTGCCAATGTCATGCCCCTGAGCATGTGCAAATCACTAGGAATAGTCCCAACTCCCTCCCAGTATAAGGTAACACAACTTGACAAGACTGAGATCAACATAGTGGGTGAGATTAATAGAATAGCCATGCAAGTTTTTGTTGATCCCATAATACAACAGACTATTGACATCCAAGTTGTTGATATTCCGAATACGTATGGTATAATCTTAGGAAGGGATTTCACAAGAGCGTTGAATGGGTACGCTGCAACTGACTACTCCCACTTGTGGTTGGCATGGAAATGGATGCCGAATCATATTCGAATTGATCAGGAGCCATGCATGAAGTTTATGATCACGAAATACAACAACACAAATGAAGTGTTGTTCACCGAACCAAAACTGGGGAATTACTCCCCACTATCATATCTAAATGAACAAGAATTCCTTGAAGGAGAAGGAACAAGCAAGGTTTTCCTCGTGTTGTATATCCCACCTATTAATCAGGCCAATACCTCTTAGAGCACAAAAATGTTGATAGATTAAAATGATGAGGAATCAAGTGAGGATGATAATCTTGGATTGCTAGATAGTTTCTAATATTTTATGGAAAGATGTGCATAGGACCAGCTCAGTTTGGGAGATCGAATGAACTTTCAGGAACTCTTGCTGCCTAGTTGGTGCAGGGTACATAATGCTGCCCATTTAGAGTTTGAGTGTTGTTTGTGCCAAACAATAATTGAGAATGTTAAAAGACAAATCTCTCTGAAGGAGGAAGCTGGGTTAGCATCGCCAGAACAAACACGTTTCACCCCTACACCTTCCCAAAAGGTTACTAAAATGAGGTCCCCATCAAAGGTGAAAGTTGGGTCTATTGATTTTGCATTCAAGGACTCTCCTAGATGTTGGACGCTACACTTTGATGGATCCAAATCCAAGCATGGGGCTGGAGCCGGCTTCAAAATAATTAGTCACAGAGGTATGTCATACGTTTTTGCTCATAAGCTTCAATTTTATTGCACCAACAATGTAGAAAAATATAAGGCCTTGGTCTTGGGACTCCTTATGGCATTAAGGAAAGGTGTTAAAATGCTGCAATTTTTTGGGGATTCAGAGTTGGTCATAAACAAAGTTAGAAAGCTCTACTCCTGTTATGACTAGAGACTCACCAATTATAGGCATAGGGTATGGGATCTACTAGAGGGACTAAATGCATTCAATATCCAACTAATCCCACACTCCCAAAATCATACAGCCAATGCCTTAGCACAGGCAGCAAGCATGTTGCGGTTACCGTCCTTATCTAGTCTCAAAAAAATTCACTATCAAACTCACCTCTTTTCCATCCATGCTAGGAAAAGTAGCCAATTTCCAAGTTTTCAATGATGACAAACACATCTTGGATTTTATCACTAGTTTTGATGTGTTCACTACTCAGATAATAGAAAAATTTGAACCTCAAGAGGGTAGCCTGGATATAGAGGGGGTCATCAATCTGAAGACCAACACTATCTCAAGAGGGATGGTCCAATTAGAACAAATCTTTGACTTGGATCAGATTAGGGATCAGGATCAAAATGCCAAGAAGGACAACATCAGTGGCCAGTGTGACACCTACAACCTCAGAACAATCGATGCAACAAGGAACATTTTCATTAGAAAAGTGTGCACGCCACAAGAAGAGAGGGGTATAGTGGATTCTTTGTGGAAATATCATGATGTTATCATATGGAGTTATGAAGATCTAAGAACGTATGATACATCAATCATCACCCACACCATCCCTCTCAAACAAGATGCGAGACCATTTTGATAGCAACAATGCCCTGTCAATGCTTTGTTGGAACCAATAATATATAAAGAAGTACAAAAATTGCTATTAGCCAAGATTATTTTCCCGATTAGACATTCCACATGGGTGGCGAATTTGGTTCCTATTAGAAAGAAGAATGGGGAAATTGGACTATGTGTCAACTTTCACAATCTGAACAGAGCCTCAGAGAAGGATAACTATCCTATACCCTCATTAGATGAGGTGGTGCAGATAGTAAATGGTTCTCAGATGATGTCCTTCCTAGATGGGTACTCTGGGTACAACCAGGTCATGGTGCAATACGAAGACTGACACAAAATGACGTTCACCACTAAATGAGGAACTTTCGCTTAGAGACGGATGCAATTAGACTCATTAATGTTGGTGCCACCTTCCAACATGCCATGGATATTGCTTTTAAGGACCTAATTGGCAAGAGCATAATCATCTACATGGATGATTTAATAGTATTCTCAAAGTAGCAGAGTAATCATGTTGTTGACCTATGCAAAGTCTTTCAGAGATGCCAATAATTTAGGGTCTCCCTTAATCTGAAGAAGTGCATCTTTGGTGTCACTAAGGGAAACTGCTTGGACATGTCCTCTTAGAGAATGGAATCTCTATTGACCTTGAGCATATCCAATCAATCATGAAGATTCAACTACCAGGAAGCAAAAAGGATTTTAAATATTTTTTCGAAAAGATTAAATTTTTTCGTAAGTTTATCATGGGCTTCACGAAAATTGTCAAACCACTCAGTGTTATGCTGAAGAAAGATTCTAAGGTTGAGTGGACCCCAGAAGTAAACTAGGATTTTGGGGAAATCAAGAAAGCAATCATTAACGCACCTGTGCTGGTCAGCCCCAACTATTTGAATCCCTTCTACATCTATTCATTTTCTTCAGATCATTTGTGTGGCAATATTTTGACATAGAAAGATGATGAGGGTAACAAGCATCCAATCACCTTCACGAGTTCCCCTTTGAAAGATGTTGAGCTACGTTATCACAACATCAAAAAAAATATTATTCCCTTGTTAAATGGGTATAGAATTTTAGGCATTATATCTTATGCAACAAGGTGTTTGTCATAGTTCCTAACCTGGCTGTAAAGACATTGCTTATGTAGAATGAGCTAGGAGAACGAAGGGAAAAGTGGATTACCTTACTGGAGGAATATGATATGGAAATCCACCCAATGAGATGGTTAGAGGACAAGCACTCACCCAAAAAATCACTGAGGTGGTCACGGACGTAGGTCTCGAACTCACCATACAACAATATCAGTTGGAGGATATCTCTCCAGGAGAATGGTACGAGGACATAAGAATATTATCTGTTGAACCAAAAATGTCCACCACACTTATAGGGGATTCAAAAACATGCTCTCAGGTTGAAAATTAGTAGTTACATGTTGTAGGGTTCCATATTGTACAAGAGGAATCATGAAGGTATCTACCTAAGATGCCTTGGTAAAGAGGAAGTTGATTGGGTTCTCAGGGAATTCCATGATAAGTTCAGAACTGGTCACGGTTCTCTCTTGTCTATCGCATATCAAATATTGAGAGTTGGATACTATTTTCCTATGGTTTTCGAGGATGCCCATAGTTAGGTCCATACCTACCATGTATGCCAGACTACAACCACCCGAGAAAAGAATGTTGCTGTCCCGTTGTAGCCTGTTTTGGTAGTAAGGCCGTTCGCTCAATGGGGTCTCGACTTCATTGGCCCGGTAAGCCCTCCATCATTGTTTGGAAACATTTAAATTCTAACCACTTCTAATTACTATACTAGATGGACAAAATCAATCACATGTAGGCAATGCACAACTAAAGTAGTCACTAATTTTCTGGAAAATTTTATTTTAAATCGCTTTGGTTGTCCTTATGCATTGGTATGTGATAATGGTCCTGCATTTGCTTCGTTAAAATTTTTTGGTTTGGCCTTTGACTATGGTATCACCCTCAAGGTTTCCTCCAACTATTATCCTCAAGGCAATGGTCTTGTTGAGTCAACTAACAAGAACTTGATCATCGTGATAAATTTTTTTTTGGATAGGAACCCTAAGGACTGGCATACCCAACTCCATTTTTCCCTATGGGTAGACCACACCCATCACAAGGCTGCCCTTGGAGATTCCCCCTACCACCTTATTTATGGCTTGGAGCCTGTTTTCCCCATACATTTGAAAATCCCTACCCTCCAGTTCATTAATGATTTTTATGAAGGAGGAGACCGCAGAGAAGCTCGCCTCACTGAGTTGTTACACATAGAAGAAGTACGAGACCATGCAATAGAAAATTTTGCCAAAAATTAGGGTGTAGTCAAAATATGGTTCGACCACCAAGCCAAAATCAAGGCCTTCTGCATTTCCAATCTAGTCCTGTATTGGGACAAGGCCCACGAAAAGAAAGGGGGACACAAAAAATTTGACAAGCTTTGGCTTGGCCCCTTTCAAATTGCTGAAATCCTTGGAGATAACGCGTTTTGCTTAAAGACCTTAACTAGAAAGGACGTCCTGTTGCCTATCAATGGGCAGCACCTTAAACATTATTTTCAGACCTGAGCTCTTTTAGAGCTATCTATGTAGATACCTGTACATAGGTTAGGGTAGGTTTCCCTACTTTTCTCTCTTGTTTTGTTCATTCCCCGATTGTTTTTACTTTGGTGAGAGTCTCCCCTTATGCCTGTTGTGGTGGCCATGCTTAGCTCGATGAAGTGTTTTCCCTATTGCCCGGTCTTGCTTTGTTCTCTAGATAAGCCTTCATTCCCTATTACTAATCTCTGAAAGCTTGGATCATTGGTTTCCTCTCTTTAACTTTGGACTAATCTAGAATGGTGTCCCTATTTGAATTTCCTATGCTTATCATGGAACACATAGAAACATGCCTTATAGGTTTCCAAAGAATTGTATGGTAATTACTGGGAAGGCTAGATAAGTGAAAAATCTAAAGTTTGCTCCAGTGACCACTATGATTTCCAAACCCGTAGTGAGCTTCAATGCTTACATGGTTGAATAAAAGAAAAGAAAAGTATTGAAAAGTAATATCAAAAGAGAAAGAAGAAAAAATGTAAAAGTAAGCAACCATATGGGTGTATAAATATCTCTATCGGGGCTATGGAAGCCTAGCTAGTAGTAGAGCTATATCCGTGGGGTCATAACGACAACTCCGTTGGGGCTATGGATGCCTCACTAGCAGTGGAGCAATGTCCAGGTCAGTTTTGGGGTCAGGTGAACTACATAGCTTTTCCTTTCGATCAGTAATTGTCCACATGATCTATGAGGAAAAGAAATGAACTCACCATGCACACACTTCCATGATAATATGGTGGTGCAATTCAATCTCATTGTCCTTAACTTGTTCTTAGTTCAACCTTGGAAATCATCTTTTGGTCTGTGAAACTAGAGATCTTGGGTTCCAAATGAATATTTATCTTTAGAACGCCACGAGCGTTCTCTCAGTAGAGTCACCATTTGTTGTGCCTATTGCACACACACCCCATTCAAAACAGGGACCCTCTCTTTCTATCACCTTGTCGGGACTTTTTTGGCTCCCTCATTTTGCGTGCCCTACATTTTGGTGTCCTAGTTGGTCAACGCACCCTTTAAAGTCTCATTTAGGTTGACCATGGTTTTTCCCCTAAAATTGCTAAGTCTTGGGCCTTTTCGGGCCTTCTTTGTCAGTTTTCCTTTCTGGGCGTCTATGGGACTCTCCAGGCCCGACGTTTCAGGTTTCCCCCTTCATATTTCCCCTTTCAGGTTTTAGTTTATGTCCTGCCATCCTGAACGACCGATGGTCGGTGTCCTCCCGGACCCTGAACCCTAGACCTCGATGCTTCCTTTGTCGTTTGCCTAACTTGTCCATCCTAAATGACCATTCTTCGGCATCTTTCTAACCCTCAGGATCCGGTTCTCCCACTGTCGTCCCAAAGTTTTAACTCACCTACCTCACTAGTTGTCATACCTACATTCATTAGGGGGTATTAAATGAAATTAGGGGCTATATTAGAAGGTTTCAACGTGTCTTTTTCACATGTTGAAAATAGTAAACAAGAACAGTGTGACCCCAGCCTTTACCGCCTTTGTACATGAGCTTCAACTTTTTTGTTCTTCGAGGATTCGACATCTCACTTCTTCAGGTCCTCAAGGTATGACCAACATCCGATAGTCCTTCCCTTTTTCTAAGCTTTATGATCAAAAAACTAAATGAAAAGGGAGAAATGATTGTAAACCTGACAGAAAAAAGTCTCACCTTAGAAACCACTTGTCCAAATTTTTGAAAATGTCCCTTAGAGAATCCAAGCTTTAATTCGGGACCTTGTTGCTCTGTCACTACACTTCGGAGCAGGAAACCATGGTCTTCGGGCGTGAGACTCTCTCTAGTCGAAATGTTAGCTTGCAAATTTCCTTGATGGCGAAGCTTCTTCTGGGTTTGGGACTCTGAAACTCCCCTTCTGATTCATCATTTCTCAAAGGAATCCTTGCTTCATCCATCCGATCATCGGGCTTCGGTCCTCAGATTGACTTAAGTTTCCCATGAGAGAAGGGACACGTCCAAATGCCTCCTAGGTCCCGGTCCACGGACTTCCATCCCCGAACCACCATTCCACTTTGCTATTTTCAAAATAGCTTTCTCTTAGCAACCTTTCGACACCCAAACACGAGCTCATAAAGTTTGTGTGCGGGTTAAGCTGGAAAAATCCAAATTCCAAGTCACCCTTGGACCCTGCCTTCCGAGCCTCCATCTTCGGGCCGCCATTGCTATCCCGTCGTCCTAAATAGTCATCTCACGACATCTTTCTAGCTATCACACCCCAGGCATTTTCCAGCCGCCTGACATTTTAATGATGAAGTGCAGAGTCACTACTGAATTTGGACCCTGACTACCAAACTTCCATCCTCAGGATTATGTCCTCTCCCCATCATCTTAAATAGTAGAGCAAACCCATCTTTCCAGTCTTCGGGCCCCAAACCTCATTTCTCCTCCAATTTTTTTTGTGTGAAGGAAAACTATCTCCTCGGGTCTGGTCCACCGAGAAGCATCCCTCAAACTTTTGTCCATGCTTCACCATTTCACATGGCTATTCCTGAATGACTTCCCAACCTTTGTGGCCCGAGCTCCAAAATAGCTTTCAGCCTCCCAAGTTCTAAACTCTGGAACTCCGTCTCTGGAACATTGTTTCTCCAATGCTATTTTAAATAGCCAACCCTTGAAAACCTTCCTTCATTTTGAGCCCAAACGACTTAATGATAATCTAAATGACCTCAAATTTGTAAACAGACTTCGACCCATAGTTTAAATTTGACCTTCTCCCACATGGACCCTCCGTTATCCAAATCCAAGACCGAGAGAATTCATCTGGGATGCCCCACCTTGTTCACCCTTCCAAAACAACATTCTAGCAAGGGAAGTCTGGTCCCTTCAGTCTGGGTCATCTGTTTGAATGATAAATTGTTTAATCTAACCTTGATTTGCAGGAATTTGCAAGAGGATTCACCCTCATACTTAATTTTGCTGACGCCCACCTCTTTGTGCAGGATATATGGAATCTAGTGTAGAAGCTTCAAGGGAAATCAAGGACAAAGGGAAAAGGACTACCAAGGCTCCCTAAGGCAAGGAGGAAAAATACCAAATGAGGTACCAATTCTAGGGAGTTCCATTGCACTCCAAAGTTATAACTAAGTGGAAAGATATCACAGACACCAATATTGGGCAAGTCAATATTGATGACTTCACATAGAGAGTCAGGGTAGAGCCAAAGACTAAGAACACCAAGCTGATTAGAAGCAGCAGACTAGCTAAGGCTACTGGCTTCCCTCCCACCTTTTCCACCCCTGAACTAGTAATGGATTGCAAGGAGGTGTACCAACTTGAAACAAGGACAATTATGGACAAAGACAACAATATCTTGTTTGATATGTCCCCTCTAGGGATAACAAAAACCTTCCACATACCCATCTTCGAAAGCATGGAGACCCCAACTATCTAGGAATGAAATGCATTGTGGGATGAGGATCCTTTGAGATGCAAGAAGCTGATCAACCAGTATTGGTTGAAGGAGAGGCGGGGCAGTGCTGCTAAGGTTCCTAAGGAGCTCTACCATAGTGACTTTTTTTAGGACTACCACGATCTGGTTACCCTACTGAGCAGAATAATGGCCCTTCCTACTACTGCCTTCTTCCAAGAATGGATGATGTATTTTTCCGAACAAATTCTTCATAGAGAGGACACCACATCCTATTGGGGAGAGATAATTAGTAATTGCTTCCATGAGCAATTCATTAATGTAAAGAAAACTTCCAGATTCTACATGACATCCTACTTGGTATATTTGGTTGCCAATCGGTGGTATTATAGTGGATTATTTGTAGTGCCTAATGAGATGCCAGGAAGATAGCTCAAACCATATGACAAGTACCCTCAGCTGCAGTAAAAAAATTTCAAGAGGGATTACTTTAGGGTAAACAATGCGTTTATCGCCTACATCATCCAACTTCTTGGAGGTGATTTTGAGAGAAGAGTCTCTCACAGTGCTAGGGCCCTCCTCAAACATTACACCTTCTTATTCATCTAGTACCCCAAGTTCACCTACATTCACACCCAAGGATTTTCTGAAAGGCCAAATAAGTTGGCCCAGTACCCTAATGACCAGATCATACTATTGGAACTATCTTGGTAGCTGTGACATATACGCAACATTCTAAGCAATAAGCATCTGGCAGGGACCCCTTATCCCCTCACACTCAGCTAGGGAATGTATGAACTTCATACTTCCCAATGCGTGGGCAATTCAGAGAAGGAGCTGGCTGAGTACCACTTCAGACCACATATGGCTAGACAACGGGTGGACCCATATGACCACATTAGGAAGGTGATTGGACAGGAATACGCCCACCTCCACCATATCAAGGATTTTTGGGCCAATTACAGAGATGATTTTGAAGTGTGAGTAAGGCACTATATGTGTATGACCGTGTACTTTGTAAAAAGGGTGAACCTTTTTCTAGTGCCAGATCAACTGGAAGAAGAAGAGAACACCGTGATTGACCCAAGATACAACGCTATTACAAATTTACCATTGCCTTTAATTGATTGGAATGAGAAAGAGGTTGATGACCTTGACATTCTTACCATGCCCGTTGAGGACCAAACAAAGGAATGGATCGATGGGTAGGTTGCTCATCTGAAGAAACAGGGAGTCGCCTTGACCTTCAAGAGAATTGAGAGTGAACCAAGTGGTTTTGATGGTGGAACAGTTGCTGCTACAACTGAAGAAACATCTAAGTCCCCACCATTTGTTCAGTCAAAGAAGAGAAAGGAGGTTGACTAGTAGCAACCCAACCCAAATGTGTACGCTCGAAAGGCCTCGGAGAGTGAACCTCCCAAAAAAAATAGAAGAATGGGCAACGTCACTAAAATTTTGGTAATACCAGAAGATCCACTCCACGAGGGAGAGGATATGGAGGCTGATCCACGAGGATCTCTCCCTGTTTCATCTGTTACTGCCACTGCTATTGCTATTGCTACCACCCCACCTATTCCATGAAAAATAGTTGCATCCTCCCTGTCTGCAGTCGAAATCATTGTTCACCTCACCTCTACTTCTCCCATTGTGCAAGTCATATTGGTGGATTCATCCTCCGCCACTACCTCGCCAATTTCGTCATCCTCCATATCTCCCTCCTTTTCTCTTCTAGCTACTGCCACTACTACTACAATGCGTGCCCTCGCTCTCCCAGAATCCATCATGAAATATATGTAGAATGTGTCATCTTAACTTTCATGAATGTTTGCAAATCATATGGTGCAAGCTGCAATTGCCTAAGCAATGGTTAACATCCCAGTTCCTCCTCCTCTTACTAAGCCACCCAATATGGAGGCTACAATGTAAATATCTGATGAGTTGGAACAACAACAATTGGAGGCAACATGGAGGATGGAAGAGGAGGTAGGTGATTATCATGAACATCCAATGTATGAGCATTGGGTAATCGATGAGGTTGCCTATGAGTCTTCTAGTGATGACAGTGAGGATATAGGAACAAACATAATTCAAGAAATAGCTGATCCAAAGCTTGATGCTGAGTGGGCCAAACAACTCAAGGAGATTGAAGACAAAGAGGCTAAAAGATAGCCTATGGATAAAGAAAGAGTCGCTACTCCAGAGGTAGAAGGTGATAAGTGTCTAATGGATGGGCATGCACGTGCCCCTGAGCATGATGAAGAAACATCCTCTCATAAAGATAGATAGGAAGATAAGTCTGAGGAATGCGAGCATGATCAGGATGAGGAAGAAAAGGATGCTAAAGGGGAGGACCACTCTAATGAATGACTACCCACCAAATCTCCCATCAAGTGCACGGTGTTCATTTAGGACTCTGATGAGGAAAAGGAAGATACAAGGATTGAGCAGGAGGCCCTCAATGACAGGGCCATTGAACTCAGGGTAGAGGACAACAAAGATCACCAGGTACTTGAGCAAGTAACTTCGGATGTTGAATGGGCAAGAGGGCTAGAGGGGATTGCTTATGATACTTGAAGCTGATAATGGGGTATGAATCACCCACTGTCAGGATCAATCCAGAAAGTATAAAGCCTCACTTCCAAAAGAGGATGGAAGATGGGATTCAACTGAGATTACTGCAGATTTTTAAGCTTTGCTGGCTGAGATTTTGCCCAATCCAAACTATTTATAGACCACATTTCCAAGTATGAGGAGGACTGGGAAAAGCTTGTTAACAATTCCAAAGAATGGAGCTATGAAGTGTTGAGATCCGAAATCATTGAGGTGAACAAGTTCTGGTTGGTGATCTTGAGGTTCATGGAGTATGCATCTTCGAAGAACCAAAAAGGAAACCCTATTATTGATGAATAATTTCTAAAGGAATAGCTGCAGCAAAGAGCAATCAGCAAAAAGATGAAAATGGTACAGTGCTACCACTAGAAGACAAAACAAGAATTAAAAATGTAATATATTGGGGGGTAGGTAGAGCCCTAGTTTATAGTGAATTGTGGTCACACAAATTGAAATCAGCCTTTGCCACATCTCTACTTTTTGAACACTATAAATAGGGGGTCTCCTCTCATTTTCAAGGAGATTTGTGTTGTTGTATAGACATGTTGTAGAAATTGCAATAAAAATACATTGATCTTGGTGCATTTCTGTATTTCTTCTCATGTTTCATGATTCTTCTCTCAAAAGTTAAATATTTAGTTAGATTTACTTTGTTGTTCTAGTTTCTTTTCAGTCAACTTTGGTAGATTTAGTAATGCTTTTCTTGATTGTGGAGATTTCTACTGTGCTGATGCTTTTCTTGTCCATACTTTTGGTCATTTGTTGCTAGTAGATGGTTGTGTAAAGTTAGTCTAGACTCTGATTTTAAAGCTGCCTTTAAAACATTATCTTTTTTCATGCATATGTGTGGTGAATGAATGATAAAACATTTGTAGTCCTTAGAAGATAGCATAGGATTCATGATACTGTGAAACTTTTGGTTAAGTGAAATTCTATTTTAAGGAAATTGTTCACAGTAGAAGCCTCCATGATCACTATTCATTGGTAGTTGCAGGTCCAGGAACCCTCTCTCTTCCCTGTTCTTTTCCTTCTTTTTTTAATAAGAAACCTATGCTAAGGTTCATTGCATATTGTAAAGCCAAAACTTAAAACAGAAATGGAGTTCAAGACTGTTGTTTGAACCTGCAACAAAGTACAGTGAGTTCCCATCCTCAGAACTCTATTTGTAGATATAATTCTCTTCCATCTTCATCCACGTAAGTCTGCCCTGTGATTACCAAAAAAATCACATCAACATCAATTGAGATATTCCATGAAAGTCATGACCTGACACTCGAGATATTGTGGGATAATTTTAAGCAACTTGTTGGATATTTCCTTTCAAGAGAGGTGATGCACCTATGCATTTCCTTTGTTGAGAAGGTGTGTAAAAACACCCATCAACATATACCAAAGAATTTTATAAAATAATTCACTGCATTTTTGCTATGGCTAAAAACCTAAAACAAGTGATTTCAAAAAAGCTATGGATTCTTGAAAAAAATCTATCAAAGCATAATAGTAAGCAATAGCATAAACAAGGCAATGAACTAGTTGAAAAAGTCCCTCAAAGAAATGCGGTCTCATGGTGATGGAATTCCATTACAATCCATAACAATTCGCTTGTCAGGAAGACCACATTTCTTTAAGGAATTTTTTTCCCAAAGCTAATTACCTTTCCTATGCTACCACATTTTTCATACATGTCTACCAAAGCATTTTATCAAATAGTTCGTTGCCTTGCTATTATAGCTAAAAGCCTAAAATAGGTGATTTCAAAAAATTATGGATGCTTGGAAAAAATCTATCAAAGCATAATATTAAGCAACAAGCCATGGTCTCATGGTTTTTTTTGGCATAAAAATCTATGTGATTTTATTTGCAAGGTTTAAATGCTTTTTTTGGCAATTTTGTTGTTTGAAATGGGGAAAAAATTTGTGGTTAGTTTTGTGAACTTTTTAATTGTAGGATTTTCACAGTTAGTGAAAAAGGTAGTTTTCATGAAGTAATGGAAAATATGCATAGATTCTTTGAATTATACCTATACTATGCAATGACATTGAATCATTTAGAAAACCATTTTTTCTCCACTGCAGGGCAACATTTTCTTGTGAAATAGTTGACTGAGATAGCTCTTGTTTCAACTAGCCACCTCTCATGAAATCTCATTCATATTATAATCTTGCACGATCTTATCACAATAAATGTGATTATGACACCAATGGGCGCTACTACATGACATCAGTCAAGGAAAGCCAGAGGTGACAAAATTTTGTGGATAGATTCAATTGAAGCTAGGAGATTTTAAGAGTTCTCTCTCAAATTTTGAAAAGGTTTTGGAGGTCCACCTTGAGAACTATGAGAGATTAAAATTTGTAGGAAATATATATACTCAGCAAGGGAAGGTAGAGAAGGCTTTGGAAATTTTAAGAAAGGTAACTCGCATAGATCCACATGATGCCCATGCATTTATCAAGATGGGTGAGTTATTAATATTGGCAAACCCTAGTGCAGCCTTAGATTATCTTAAGACACCAAAGTATCTTTTGAAGAAGAGCAAAGAAGAAGTACCCATTCAATTGTTAAACAACATTGGTTTTCTTCATTTTGAGTGTGATGAATGATGAGGCCTAGTAAAGACCTCATAATCATTAAGTTTTTACCTTTTTAATACTTTACAATTTGGATTTAAAACTCATAATATTTTCCTTTATGTATGCATTTATGAACTTAATGAAGTATTAAGACTTAGATTATGAATGGTCAATATTAATGCTTATTTTTGCTAAATGTATGATTAATATGGTGATTAATCCATAAATGCTTTATGATATGTGCACCTTTATTATGCAACTAGAGTTGATATTTATTTCTCGGCTCAATCATAACTATTTTTGTTTTGAAAGTGATGAATGGCTGATTGTTTGTGACTCATCTTCAAATGAGTTATTATCCACTGATCTCCTTTTTGACTTATCATGTCGAATGAAAACTTTGCCAACTACAACCCAAGTTTCAGCCAAGCATGATTAGTTCAAAAATCTAGGAATCAATGCAACTAAAGGCTATTACGAGGATCTTCGCTAAATATGTTCCTATGTGCCAGGATATCTTTTAAGACTAGGATTAGATTAAGCTTCCCACTTATCTTCTATTTTTGAAATAAAAATGGATATTTATATCTAGTCCCAACACAATTGGATGTTAGATCGTATCAATTTTTTGATCTTTCTCATGTAATTTCCCTTCTGTTTTTAAGTTAGAATCATTTTATTTATTTCATCCCTATCTGGGCACATTCTTTGGAAATAAGAAGGAAGTTGATCTCAAATCTGTGTTAAGATTCTTTCAGCATGCTTTCTGAATGAGGTGATCTTGTTAGTTGTTAAGATTCATTTATCACCACTATGTTTCATTTTCTGCATTAATTCAAGTTCAAATCATTTCATCTATTGTGAGTTGAAAGATATTCTAGATCAAATTTACATTCTATTATTGATTTTATATTGTTCTATTAAAATTGCCTCCTGTGGTTTATTTCTTAGTTTAAAAATAATTTGTATATTTGAAATAGTCTAAATCATCATCTTAAATAGATTATGTGCAAAGTGGAACAAGTACTTGTCGATTTAGTAAGTGAAGAATGGAATAGTTTATTTTTAAAAGAAATTCATTAAGTTTAAATAGATTTCAAAATTCAACAGATTAGACTAAGTTAATATTCCATTCTCTCACAATCTAAATTGTCTTGGACTGAAAAATCTCTGTTTAAAACTCCATTTTGAAGGTCATTTAGAATAAATCAAGAATAGAAGGTTAGTACTAAAACACTCCCAAAAAAGTAAAAATAGCTCCAAAAAGCCCCTAATCGAGCTAAAACACCACCAAAACCCCCCAAAAAATTGATCCAACTCTTACTGCAGATAGCTTTAGACACCCCTGGGTTGAAATTAAGAAATTAAATGAGTAGGAATTGTGACAACAATGACTTCCTACCATCATTTTGAGTGTAGTTGTTGGGGAAGATCTGGCTTCAAAAGAAAATATAAGACTTAAGTGTCGATAAGATCAGTTAATGAACATGTATAGAGACCAGTCTGGAAGACTTGTAAGAGGAGATTTAGAGAACCATCATGAAGGATCTTAGTCTAGTGCTACTAGTTCACCCTCTACTAGGACATAATCCACTTAGTTAGAAAATATGGGAGACAAAGATCAGGAGGAGGAGGTTCCTAACATAAATTTTTCCTTTCCCATTGCCATAAATGTTCGAGCAAATGAGCCACCAATGAAAATATTTCACCCTCTAATTTTCCTACATTTCATGAGAAAAATTTGGAAGATCCTGATCAATTTTTATTTGAGTTCAAAGTGTTATGTCAGACATATGATTATACATCTGACAATCAAAAGTTGAAACTATTTCCATCCACTCTTAAAGAATCAACTTTACGATGGTTTATGGGATTGACTGCAAATTCAATAAACACTTGGGATGAAATGGAAATGAAATTCCTGAATAAATATCAAGATTATTGTAGAGTCAAGGATAGGAAGGAAGAACTATTTAAAATGAAGCAATTGGAAGATGAAAGCCTGGAGGACTATGTAGATAGGTATCAATTTATTCTGAAAAGGTGTGGAAATGGATTAGATCAAGAAATTATAAAATCCATATTTCTTAAAGGCATTGATGATGATTCTAGAGATACCCCGAACTTGAGAGGAAAAGGAGATATTAATAAAAAAACCTTTGAAGAAATCATTGAGATTTGTAGGAATTACTCCAGAACAAGATTGGGTTATAAGAGAAAGAACAAAGGTTCTTCATCTGATGTCTCTAAAGTTATGGAAGAAATTGCAAACTTAAGAACATAAATTCTCCTTCATCTCAGTTCTCAGCTTGATAAAAGAATAGTAGAACCTTTGGCCATCTACTATCCCAAATGTAGGGATAAGCATCCATTGAGAGAATGTCCTTTGAATCAAGTAGATCTATGTGAAATATGTGAGAAGAAGCACTCTACTGGTAAATGTAGTCTCCTACCAGAAATCAGGAACCAGTTGAAGAAAATAGCACCAAGAGGAGCTAAATTTTGTGGGACAAAGATAGTTTAACTCTGCCTTTGGACAACCTAGAAATAATTCTAACTAGGGTTCAAATAAGTGGAATAGCCAATGGAATTCTCTTGGCCAATGTAAGCTCCAATCTCAGTGGAACCTTCAACAAATGCAAAATCCACTTCCATCCATGACAAACCCTTGGGTACTAGCATGGGGACAAACTGAATATCCATAATGGAACTAGCCTCAGTGATAGCCAAACCAATTTCAATGATAGCAGAATCAGACCCAATGGCATCCTAACTAGTGGTAGCCTAATCAAGGAAATAACCAATGGCAGAATCAGGGGCCAAGGAGACCTTGGAATCATAATCAACTAACTAGACAAAACCAACCTTCAAGCTTTGAACTAGTCAATCAGCTCAGATACATGTTCAGCCAGTTCCTAATCCTAAAAATGTTAAGCCGCAAAAACCTGCCTATAATGTTGATCCTAACACAGTTAATCTAAATAAAATTGAAATTGGGGATATTCATTTAAGGAATAGAGTTGTACAATCAAAACCTGATGAAATTAAGAAATATCAACAATAAAACTTAGTGAAGGAGATAAACAAATAAATTAAGGAAGATCATACTAAACAAGCACCATTTCCTTCATGATTTCATCAAGAACCACTAGTTGAACAAGTTGATAAAAATGATGATCTGATTGATCCTGAAATTATTGATCCACGTAAGAAAATAAAAATTGAAATTCCCCTACTAAAGGCTATTCGTGATATTCCAAAGATCAACCATGTAGTTAAATATTTGTGTGTTAAGACACCAAGAAGGAAAAATAAATTGCCCCCTACAATTCAAGTTGGAGGAAATTTGACTACTATCCTATCAGAGAAGTTAATCCCACAAAAGTATGGTGATCCAGGAAGTCCAGTGGTTACCCTTAGAATTAATGGTATTGAAATTCAAGGTGTTCTTATTGATTTGGGAGTTTCCATTAATGTTATTACTACTGAAACAACTGAGAAGATAGGGATTATGAATGTTAAACCAACAACTATAGTTCTACAATTAGTTAACCAATCAATTGCAAAACCTAAAGGAATTATTGAAGATGTCATTATCAGTATTGACACTTGGGATTATCTTGTTTATCTCGTTGTTTTACAAAATAAATAGAGGAAGAGAGGTTATCCTACTATTTTAGGGAGACCTTGGTTAGCAATAGCTGCTACACTCATTGATTGTAGATCTGGTAGTATGACTATTTCCAATGGGATGAAATAGAAAGAAGTGACTTTGTATCCACTAGCTAAACCATCTTTGACATCTCATAATCAAATTTGGATTGATGATCCTGATTCTGAAGATGAGGAAATAAGGTGTTGGTTGTTTTTACTATAACCAAGTTTAACTCCTAATCTACCTATGGAATTTCCAATTCCAATCAAGGGAAGCTCAGAGGACCTAGACCAACTGACGAGGATTTGAAAATACCTCCTACACTTTGGGCTTTGCAAGACCTGGGAGGGTGATCCCTTAATGTGTTTACAATCTCTGCAAAAAAATTATAAACAACATTAACTATAACATATGATCTCACTTAATAGCTCAACAGAAGGGGGTGAAACTGAAATCAATTGGCTATTCATCAGTAATATCAACCATTTGGAGTGTGAGATAATTACAAAACAACTTTATAGTGAAATATAATCATTAGTTTTAAAATTGTAGCAAGATCCAGGTGAACACAAACAAACACTGAATCACAAAGAACAAATGCAACTTAAACCAGTGCCTTACTTCCATTGGAGGAGTCAAATTCACCAATACCTAATGGTTCATAGCAGATTCAACACATAGCAGATAATATCTTTGATTATATTGCCTTACAATATCACCAATATGTACCTCAGCTCAATACTACTTACCAAATACTTGTACATAACATATTAACCTACAATCTCATCTAAGCATTTTAATTAACTCCTTGAATTAGAGCTAAAATAAGAATTGCACACACCACAATAGTGAGATGAACAAAATAACCCTTGATCACTTCATCCAAATTTGAATACACTTGCACATAGGAGAGACATGAGTCTGAATTTATCAGTTAAACTCAAATACCAGTACTGTTATGAAACACTAAATCTCCATAAACTCAAATACTACAATAAAAAGACTCAAAATCCAATTTGCATTTTCTCTATCACTACAAATTTTACAATTTTCTATGCAGCTTCACCCTAGATTTCTGACTTGCTCCCATTACAATGAGAAAAGAAAAGAATATGTAGAAGAAAAGAAAGTTCTCGAAGAAGTCCTAAAATGAATCTCTTGATGAAATCTGGAAAATGATTTACCGTTGATCAATAATCTCCAAAGAATCTTCTCCTCTCCCTATAAAAAACTTTATTATGTTTCCAAAACAACATTTTCCCAAGTTGTTGCCCAACAGAAAAATTCCTATGTGTATATTTGCATTTAAAAATCACCCAACAACTAAAAGAATAAAATTCCACCCCCATGAAAAACCTTTACATCTACTCATTATTTTCTTTGCTGCACTTTACCTATTGTAGGTTCTTATAATGTTTAAAATATTCACATATAAGCTTCAATTTTACTTTACAAAAAAGTGAAAACATTTACAAATTATTTGGGCAAAAAGGATTTTATCCATGCACCTATCTTCACCATTTCAATTTTCACTCCAGCAAAGTCATATTACTTTTATAGTAAATATTTTATTCACCTCATCTCGTGCATTTTCACGAGGGTATTCTGAACAAAGGCTTTCATTTCGTTTATATTTATTAAAGTTCTCCAACTTTAATAAAATGGCCACTTGACAATACACTTGCATTGAAAAAGAAATCCTCTTGTCCATTTATTTTTTACCCAGCTATGGAATTTTATCCCCGAAAAGTAAAAGCCCCACTTCATTTAAAAATTCACTACCATATTAAGCAAAAAATTACTTTACCAACTCCTACTCACTTTCCATTTTAAAACCCCTTTCAAAATAAAACACCCATCAACAAATATTAAAAACATTAAAAAAAAGTTAATGCCTTGGGCCCACCATTTAATTCCTTTCCATCTCACCATCTCACAATCACTAATCAGTGAGCATTTTCCAATTGTGATCTAGTGGGGAACCATTAGAATTTAGCTGCATAGGCCTCTCTCCCTTAGCCATTGATCTTCCTTTTGGTCTCTTCACTGCCCTAATCTTTGCTTGCTCGAGCAATGCTTGTTCAACTCATATCTCATCTACAATGGCGGAAAGCAATCTTCATTTTGCTTGAATGGATGTCTACACCCTACTCTTCTTAACAGATTCAATGGAAGCTATTCAACAATTAGCATTTCATGGAATCACATTAATCATCTTGCATATCCTACAAACATTTCAATCATGGCATGATTTTTTGCAAAACGAGTTGATGTGCCTTGTTCATTACAATTGCTAAGAGTTGCTAAAGAATTTTAAATATTCACTCATGTGTAAAACTTCCTCCATTCATTTCCATGTTGTGTGGGCCTATCTTCATACCGTGCCCTTCTTCATGCATTTTTCAACTCTCTCATTACTTATCCATGGTTGTACCCTAACTCGCAATCTACACCCATTTATAAACATGTGCACCCTCCAAGCTGTATGGTCACACACTTCATTCTAGATCCCTCCACATGTTGCACCGTACTTTGATGGATGAGCATACAGTGCAATCCTAGCATCCTATGAGACCACATTTACAAGAAATTTTCTGCCCTCTCACAAAAACTCACTCAAGAGTCCTTATCTCCACGCTTTAAAGGATGTCTGCACCTTGTTCCAAATCTTCCCATTGACATCTACAACTTGCATTTTCCTGCAAGTTTCCACTCCTTCAAGAACTCCATCTTGTGTATCTTGTAGTCATGGCTACCTCCATTCATGGTGTGATTTATATTGTGTATATGCACACAACCCCCATGTCATTTCCTGCAAATCTTTACAAACATGGAGGCTTCAAAAAACCTGGATCATCCTCTTACAAACAAAAAAGTGAGCCCCATTTTAACCTAACTCAAGCTCCCTTAAACTATTCAGCCACTCCTCCCAACCATGGCGGGACCTTCCCAACTTCATTGGCTAAAAATTTTCTAAATCTCTTCAACAACTTAGCTTTGTGTATCCGCTAATACTTTTCATGGCATTCATTCTAGCATTTTCAACAAATTAATTTTGTATTGTCCAGAGCCTCCATGTTGCGCAAAGCATCCTCCTTATTGATGATGGAACACTCCTTGTTAGTTCATGGTTTGTAAATTATCATCAAGAAAAGGAAATTCCTCAAACATTTGAGATATATTCTCAATGCCAGCACAAACCACACCCCTCCTGATTCTACAATTGCTTAAAAGTTTCTATGGTCTTTTCAACAAAACCACTTTGTGTATCCATGCGGCGTGCAATGACAACTCTCCATGTTCCTTAGGATCCCTCTATTCATCTCTATCAGGCACATCATGGTCTTCTTCAACTTCTTCTGGCACAATAGCTACCATGCTGCAACGTTAGATTGACCCCTCCATTTGTGGCACAAGCAACAAACAAATCATTGATAACTAAAACTTGGACAGTCTTTCACCAAACTACGCCAACAGTTTTCCAAGGCATCATCACATTTTTTTCACACTGCATTGTCCCTTACATAGTGAACATTGGTGGCCTCTTCACCATTATATGACTTTACTATTCTATTTGTTTTATATTGCCAAACATAATAAAAAATTTGACAAGTGCATCCTCATAATTAGTAACTAATTCTTATTTCAGAATTTTATCATATGATGGAGACATTCCTTTATAATCAATTAACTGCTTTCACATTTGTTGATAAGAGACTTGTGACTCAATCTGGCATGTCTCTAATACTGGTTCTTAATTGCAAACATTAAACTAGAGCTCACTTGAGAACCATTTAAAAATCACTCATGCATTTTGGTTTCCCATTTGTGTTCCTGTAAGCACCTTATAAAATCCACATGCTACTACTCTCTTAATTTGTAAATTGTCTTCAAATTGTGTGCCACAACTCAGGTCCCCTTGTGGGCCTGACTAAAAAAAATAAAAATTTTCAAACAAGTTTTCCCCTGAATTGACTTTAGGCAGCTTTTGGATGTTTTTGGAATGAAAACATAAGATGGGTTTTCATCAAAACTCACTTTTCGACCCTACTGTAAAAAGGTGCAAACTAGCCAAGTTGGCCTAGGAATCAGCCTGGAAAACAAGTCAAACGACTTCCTGGAGCAATAAAAACTTGAAAACTTGTAGACATTCATTCCAGAAATGCAATGTAACAAATGGCTCGAAGAAACAAATCACGAGATGAAATTTATTACTCTGTATAGTTGCTTAGTTGAACTTTTCTGAAACTGCACTTATTTTGAACCAATTAAAACCCATTAAACTACCAATTTGTAAAAATAGTGAATCAACTCCTAGCGAGCTGTCATCAAACACATAAGTTCATTTAAATACTATGAGCATGTATAAAAAAGGAATCTCCTTGAATCATCATTGATCAAAATATATTAACGATCAAGGTTGACCACTCAGAAAGGTTGTTAGGAATGCAGATGCGAAACTCAACAAACTACATTTGGTTTTGATCTGCTAAAAAAAGCAAATCAAATCATGAGGCTCTGAAAACTGACACCTGAGATCATTTAGGTATGGAGAAAATAGAACAACAATCATTTTCTCATGAAATTCAACCAATTGCATAATGCAATCCCAAACAGGAGGCTACTTTACAAAACTGACAGTCTGCAAATAGCAGAAAAATGCAAAAACCCCCCAGCTTAACCTTTAAAAACCCTATCAAAACTAATTGTGAGAAGTTAAAAATTGACACAAACATTCACATATGTCAATTGAATATGTCAGAAAATGGGTTTTTCTTGAAAATCAACAGGCCTCAAATTCTGACTCTCCTAAGTGAGTCACCTAGACTAATCCATCAGGTGCACTTCTGAAAGTGCAGAAGCAAATTTTTTGAAATGGGCATCCCAAATTTGCAAAATTTGAGAGTGTCGTCAGTGGCTCTGTCTGGGGATGTATGCCCCTTGTGGGAATAGAAAGATTCTAGATCTATGGAGAGTAGACCAAGTTCTAAATCCATTGGTTGTCCCTAAACTATTCCTTTATTCATTCTCCTTTTCAACTTCATCTGGTGATCCCAGGCCACCAAATGAAAAATGGGAATCAACATTTACCTCTGTCAAACACAATTTTGTAGAAAGAACTGATCTCCCTCAACTCATTCTTGCACTTATCAAACCACAACAACATGAACAACTGCACCTTTGCAAACACAAGTGTTAGGTTGCCTTTGGGAAAGTATAAACTTTCTCTTTGTTCAGCTTCATTATATGGAAACCAAATCAAATAAGTCACACCACTGTCACTTTCTTCGTTTTCTGATTTCATATCAAGTGACATGATTTGAAAATAGTGATTAGGACCATATGAAATCACAGTTTGATCACAACCATCTACCTGATTAAACATGTTAGTTCCTCCTAACAGGAAATCATTCACAACATTATCAACATGTTCACAATCACTATGCATCTGAAAGTCAGGCATACTTTCAAAATACTGATTATCATGTGGAAAAAACTTATCACATTCATCACATGGATCATTCTCAAGCTGAAAACAACATGCCTCAATATCTTCCACATTGCTAGATTCTATGAAAACTCCTTCTAGCTAACAAAAATAGCACTCACACTCTGCTATATGGCTGGAACTACTAGGATCAATTTGAACATTAGTTTGCATGTCAAAATTTAAATCATCACAAGAGCTCACCAAAAGATCTAGCTCATCACGCAAACTATCTTCAAGTGCATTCAAAGAGATACACTCATGCATCAACACACTTTGCAACTATCCTTCATCATGCTTGTATTTAGATTCATCAGATATTTTTGACTCATCATCATCTATAGTCATAGTGTCATTTGTATACACCTAAAATTGGTCTAGAGCATTTGATTAACTAAATACGAATTATTTGATTAATTATCCTAATTTCCTCTACTATTGAATAAATAGAAATATTTATTTATATAGTTCACATTTAAATTCATCTTATTTAAATAAACAAAATTAAATACTTTGTTCGATTTAATTATCAAATCCCTATTTTATTCTATCACGTCAATCTTAAATTAAGTAAATAAAGATCAAACACTTTATTGATTAATTGCCATATTCTTCTATTTAATTTAATAAACAACTAATTTGTATACACCTAAAATTGGTCTAGAGCATTTGATTAACTAAATACGAATTATTTGATTAATTATCCTAATTTCCTCTACTATTGAATAAATAGAAATATTTATTTATATAGTTCACATTTAAATTCATCTTATTTAAATAAACAAAATTAAATACTTTGTTCGATTTAATTATCAAATCCCTATTTTATTCTATCACGTCAATCTTAAATTAAGTAAATAAAGATCAAACACTTTATTGATTAATTGCCATATTCTTCTATTTAATTTAATAAACAACTATCCTATAGTTCATTCTATTAAATTATTTATCCTTCTTTTGCTAATTTAAATAAATCAAAATATTTAAATTAGAGCACAAGGAATATTCCATCTATATTCTCTCAAAAATGAATTAGATATCCTATGTCTAATCTATGTCTAAAATATGTCACAATTAATGCTTTGAAACTTCACGGGAAGTTTTGGAGACAAATTCCAAAATCTTCTTTCAATCCTCCCCCATCAATATTTCCTCTTCTCTTGCCTGGTGTTTTCATGGGTAGAGACAATCTCCCTTTTTCTCTCAATCTCCTCCATCTTTCACCATTCAATCCTCCAGATTGAATCCAAGCCTCTCAATGTCTTCCCTGTGCATTTCTATAGCCATGAATTCTATAAATATAGCCTCATTGAATCAAGAAAAGGATCCAGATAATCTAACTATTGCACTCTTACTCTGCAGGAATTCAAGCATCAAGCAATCAAGCATCCAAAATCCAACAATCAAGCTTTCACATCAATGGCTGCCTCCTGTAGCTATAATTATCTGTTTCATGTCCATGTCATGCTAGTTTAATTCATTTATCATCTAGTATTGTCTTTTAGCTCCATATTATTGCATTAGTATCATCTCGTTCTTCAGATAGTCATTTTAACAATCATAGTGCTTAACAATCTGAGAGCAATTTTGATTTAATAAATCTTTGGAGATAGAGAGCAATATGACACTTTCAATTGATTACTATTTTGAATTGAGTCAATTTGTTTAATATTTGATATAATTTCGTATTAAGAAGTTTTTTAATCTTGTTTACTTATTCACACTTACAATTTGGCGCCCACTGTGGGGCTCTAACCCCAATTTTACAAATTTTATGGAAAGTGTCACACAGGTTCACGGCGTGTTTTCTTTTAGCGCTTTCGTCAAAAACTATAGCGCTTCCATGGGAAACTACAACTCTTTCGTGCTCTGTTTTGGCGCTTTCATGTTACTATAGCGCTTCTGTTAAAAAATTTGACGCTTTCAACTTTAGAGCTTCCATCAATTGTTTCAGTGCATCGGTGATTTAGCGCTTCCATGGTAAACTTTAGCGCTTCAGTGTTTTAGCGCTTCAGGTAAAAGTTTCAGTGATTCGGTCGACTATTCCAATGCTTTTGTAAAATTAGTCTGGATCTGATGCATTTGCGGCCAGATTTTATTTTTTTTCACAGTTGGACTAAAACGTATCAATGTAGGATAGTCACTTCAAAGTTCACTAAAATTGATCAATCTAGGATAGTCACTTCAAAGTTTTCTAAAATTGATCAATCTAGGATAGCCACTTCAAAGTTTCTAAAATTGATCAATCCTAGGATAGTCACTTTCTTATTTTTCTTAAAGAAAATCTATCAATCCTAGGATAGTCATAACATTCTTACAGTAGAAGTTAAAAAGAACATCATGATTTCTGTGAAGCAACACCTTCATATAGATTAGAAAATTTCTTTTTGGGTTTTTAAAATAAAACAAACTTATATGCTATGTTTGTGGTGATTAGGCTTATGCTCTCCCCTTAACTGGGTGACCAAAGTGCCAAATTCATTTTTTACTTCATGTCATTTATGCTTTATTAAATCCTTTAGCAGGGCTGCCATAGTGGGAAAAAGTACTCACCCTACGGGAACGACCTAAGTGGGAACAACCAAAGCCAGGTTTTCCAACCCACTATAATAAAAATGCAAGTTGTTGATGAAAGTCCAACTTGATGGTAGTGAGCAAGATAACCATCCCCAAAATCTTTGTTCTAAAGATTGGGAGGTCTCCTGAGGGAGTTTATCTATTTGTTGCACCACACAAAAACCCTTTCTAAAAACCATAGAGTAGTATCTTGCTGAGTTAGTATCCATACATTGTCATACTCACAGTGCAAGGGGAGGGAAGAATCTGCCCCCAAGACACTCACCATATAATTACCAAGGACTGCTTGCTCAAGGGATTCGGTATCCACTTTCGTCACTTTGGCTACGCGCCTGGCAACGACAAAAACACGGGTGCCCTCTAGGGGGTGACACTTCTGTGTGAGTCAACGTAATTCAAGATGTGGGTTGTGAGTATAATGATGACCTACTTGTCCTTAAGTGTGAGTCTGTTTGATTTGTGTACAATTGTCAAAATAACCCGTCAAAATCAATAAGAATCATTCGTGATTTTTGAACATACACGATCTATTCAGTTAAAACAATTATTCACAATTGCTTGCTGTGTTTTCACAAATTCATTAAAATCAGATTTAAGATCATCCTAAAAACAACAAAGTCAAGTTAGATCAGAAAACCCCATGCTTCGAAAGTGGAAGTCCACCACGTTTCTCAAGAGAAAAATCAAAGTCACAAAACCCAAGAAACCTCTCGGTTATAGAAATAAATTGAGAAAACAACATTTTCTATATCAAAATCAGAAACTCTTTTTACAACATAGAACATTCATCCACAGATATCACGATTTTGCTAGGGGTCACACATTAGATTACGCGATAGAACCGCTCTATTCATGAGCCTTCTTTCAAAGAAGAGCTCTCACTTAGTATCACAACCATAGTTAGCACATACATCCTTCTTATCTTCCACAATCCTTGATATAGTATGCCACAAGGCCAGATCAGATTTTACAATAGCAAGTCATAAAAGTCTTGTTTTTAGCATTCTGGAAAACCTGTTTCAACGCTTATGGTCATTGTTTTAGCACTTTGGTGAAATAGCGCTTTCGGGCACTGTTTTAGCACTTACAATCAATATTTTAGCACTTTTGTCAAATAGCACTTTCATCATATTTTCCAATGCTTCCGAGCACTGTTTCAGCGCTTCTATCAAAGTAGCACTTCCATCAATTTCTGTAGCATTTTCATGCACTATTTCAATGCTTCTGTCAAAGTAGCACTTCGGTCACCTGTTTCAGTGCTTCGGGACTCTGTTCCAGCGCTTTTGTACTCTGTTTTAGCACTTTCAAAATAGAGAGTTCAAAAATCATACCAGTCAGTCTGTCTGTCCTTTATCTACTATTTCACCAGAACACAAATTTTTCTTTTCATCAAAATCACTGTTTAGGAACCAAAGTCAGAAAGGTTTATACAAATTTCCAATCTTATCAACTGAAACAAGATCTTGCAAATCACAAGTGTCAAAATCAAATACACAATCAATCACTACACTGAAGTTTCATTATCAAGATACTATCATCCTTCATCACGAAACCTAGTAATCAAATTTTTAGCATTGTCTCATCAATAAGATCAGTCATCTTATTTGACTTTGTTTAAAAATTTACAATTGACACTATCCAGCATATAAGATCAACATTTCGGGAGAGAGGGGCAAAAAAATTTGTATGCCAATCTTCACTAGATACAAAAAACAGAGACTCTTAGAGAAAGAAATTTTAAAAACACAAGAAATGGCAGAAGAAAATCCTTGGAACAATTTGAATCAAAATGATAAAAATGAAATAACTCCCAAGGATATCCAAACAACTCAACAAGATCCCAAATTCCATAAGTTTATGGAAAAGATTTTGGAACAAGACATGGAAAAATATCTTTTAATGTTAGCTGAATCAGGGGCTAAACTTCCAAAAGATTTTGATGTAAACCATTTGAAGGAAACACCAGGAACGAATAAGATTGAGATACTACAACCTATGCAAACAATAGATCCAGTTGCTGCTTTAACATCATAGATGCAAATGTTACAGCAATAGATACAAGATATGACAAAAGGGACTACCAAGATATATCTGATAAAGGACATTTTTCCTTATCCTTTTGATGCAATAGTCGGCTTGATACCTTTTCCTAGACATTGTGAGATCCCAAAATACAATAAGTATAATGGAAGAATAGATCCAATAGATCATATTAGAGAATTTAAAACAATGAGTCTTGAGTTTTCCCAAGAGGAAACTTATTTAATGAGATTATTCCCAAGGAGTTTGGGAGGATCATGCATGGAGTGGTTTTCGAAATTAAAACCAGGTATCAGAACTTTTGAGGAACTCGTCAACAGATTTATCTCTCAGTACTCATTCAACATCCAACACGATGTTACAATCAAAGATCTTTACAATCTAAAACAAAACAAAGGAGAAATGTTCTTGTCTTTTCTCCAAAGATGGAAATGCTTGTTCTTAAAATCAAAGAGGTGTTAGTCAAGAGAGGATTTATCAAGCATTTCAACAATAAAATAAACAACACAAGTAACTCCTCCAATCAATACTCGAGCGATGAGAAGCCAAAATTATGGAAAAAGAATCGAAACACAAATGAGACAACAAATGATCCCCAAAATGTCAAACCGGTTTTCAACTTGAACGCATCCACATCAAAGAATCAAAACAACAAGAAAAATGTCAAGTCAAATACCATACAAAGCAATGAGATCATAAAAACACAGTCATATTAAAATCATCAAATCGATGAAGGTTCACACCTTTGGGTCAAACAATGGAATTAGCAATGAAAGAATTAGTTACCAGAGGCCTTCTCACTGCATGGGAAGCTAGATTATGGGATCCAAAAGTCAAACCATCATGGTGGAATGACGCTGATTATTGCAACTTTCATAATAACAAAGGTCACAAAACCAATGACTGTATGGAGTTGAAACACGCAGTACAAGATCTGGTGGATAGCAACAAAGTGTATGTGGAGGAACCTCAAAATAATAATGATCATTCTACATTCAAGGATCCTTTGCCAAATTATGACAAAGGAGCATCATCCTCTTCGAACAACAAAGGAAAGAACGTCAATCATGTCTATGAAAAAACAATCCTTTGTCTATCTGAAGTCGAAAATGATCATACAGTTAGTGATAACATTGATGAAAACAAAACCAACAACATTACCTCTTTGGATCTACTCCCAATCATGCAAAACTCTGATAATCAAATCAATGTCTTAAAAATCAGAGAAAATCAAGAACATCAACCAGCGAATGTGATAACTAGGGGACAATCCAAGGTAGTGTTAAAGTGAATTGGCTCCACACATGCAGTTCCGCCTCCATCGCATTATAATGTTGTCGATCAATTGCAAAACATCCCCCGAAAGAATCAAGAACATCAACTAGAAAATGTCATGACCAGGGGGCAAGCCAAGGTAGTGTTAAAAGGAGTTGGATCTCAATGTGCGGTTCCACCTCAATCTCATTATAATATTGTCAATCAATTGCAAAACATCCCCGCACAAATATCGATATTGGAACTCCTTAAATTGTCACCATCACATAAGGAAGTTCTCGAACAAGCATTAGTTGCCCTAATTGTACCAAAGAATCTGGATGTTTGTCAATTCCAAGCTATGGTGGGACATCTGACTACCCCAAATTGTCTATCATTCTCTGAACAGGATGATGTCTCATTAAACCATCCGCATAATACTGCATTGCATATCGAAGTATTTATCCATAATCATCATGTTAAGAGAGTTCTAATAGATGGGGGAGTTGGTCTAAACATTTGCACCCTCAAGTTAATCCATGCACTAGGATATTCAGATGATGCTATTGATTCTCGAAGAAAAATGACTATCAAAGCATATGATGAGGAAGAAAGATTGTCTAAAGGCTTAATTGTGCTCCCTATTCAAGTGGGGCCCATGATGAAACATATAGCATGTCAAGTGTTGGAGAAGGAATTAACATACAACATTCTCTTAGGGCATCCATGGATCCATGAAATGCAGGCTGTACCTTCAACATATCATCAATGTTTGAAGTTCCCAATGAATGGACGAGAGGTAACTATATCTCCTAATTACAATCATCCTCAACATTCTGATACCCTTAGGATCTCTCAAGATACCTTCATACCGCACAACAGGGAAGCATCATCATCCAAAGACGAACAATGTCCAAGCATCACTACTAAATGGGTAGAGAAGAAAGGTAAAGAAAAAGAGACAAGTCTTGTTGAAATTCAATCAACAGATAATCCAGATCAGCAAACTTCTTTATCACATAAATTCCAAGAGCAAGTCCAACTGAAGGACAAAGGAATGGGAACATATTCTATGGAGCACTCGCTTAACCTATCACAGTTAATGCCATCTCCTAAGACATATGGTCAACCATTTCTGATAAAATCTCAAACATCATTACCAGTCACAACTCTTGACAAAAGGTTTTTCAAAAAGGGTACAATAGAAGATGAAACAAGCAACAAAGCAATCCCGGATTGGCTATACAAAGATGAGGAACCTTCTACATCATAAATCAATATAAAAAATGTCAACATCAACACTGATAAATATGGTAAAGGAAAAACTATTTTAGAAAGAATGGGATATGAAGGACAAGGACCCATTGGATTAAGAAAGGATGGACTCATAGAGCCTATTACACCCCTCACTCTCCACACAAAAGAGAAGCCAGGACTAGGATACTTTGAAGAAGAAAAGCAGGAGCTAACAAAGACAGTTGTAGAAAATATCCTTCAATTTAGGGATGGCTCTGAAATAGACTCAAATGAATATGAGTGGGCATTGTATTCCGATCTATTTTTCATTGATATTCAAGTCAATGTAATTCAACAATATGCACCTATGCATGAGGAGGGAAAAGGTTCTGGGTCTAGACTACTCATGGAAGGGTCACTAAATATTGATGATTTGAGTGGGGACGAGAAAACTTTGAGTGGACTAGACGATCTTGAAGAAAGTACCATCACGGATCTCGATATTCCAATAAACGACTATGATGAAATGACTGTCCAAACCCTTACATCCATCACCTTGAATGAATCTGATAACCTCATGCCATTAATCCATCCTGAACTCATTGAATAGGAACCTATCGAACCTCTGAATATACTAATATCTACAAACGATGATGCCATCGTAAACTTCCTATGTCATATCGAACCTGATACAAATTCTATCTATAATACTCATAACAATATGACTCGATAGGAGGGTGTCAAATCTTCCAGTTGCAAAATTGAAAATAGGGAAAATAGATCTAATGGTGAAAACCATTCTATGGTAGCATTAGATCTGGAAAAAGTAAAAATAAAGAACGCATCCAATGGTGAAAACCTTTCCAAGGAACTCAAGGATGGAAGATTTGACACTCTCCCAAAACATTATCATGAGCGATCATCAGTTCTGGTCGAACCTACACAATCAGTGGACATTGGCACAGAAGAGAAGGCAAAAGTTCTACATCTAGCCAAATCAATGACTTATCAAGAGAGACTAGAATTTATCAATTTCTTTAAAGAAAGAAGCATCAACTTCGCTTGGTCATATTCTGATATGCCAAGATTAGATCCAAATCTTCTTATGCATCATTTTTCTTTGCCAACAGGAATCAAGCCTGTTAAGCTAAAATTAAGAAAAATGCATCCTCATATTGCATTGATGGTAAAAACAGAGTTAAAAAAATTATTGGATGCTAAATTCATAAGGTCTATAGACTATGCTGAGTGGATATTGAACATAGTACATATTTCAAAGCCAGACAACAACATCAGAATCTGCATGGATTTTAGGGACCTAAATAAAGCATGCTTGAAGGATGATTTTCCACTACCAAATATAGACATCATCGTGGACTTGACGGTAGGGCATTCCATGTTATAAATCATGGATGGTTTCTCAGGGTACAATCAAATAAGAATAGCTCTAGAAGATCGGGAAAAGACAGCTTTCACATGTCCATGGGGAACCTTCTACTAGAACGTCATGCCATTTGGTCTAAAGAATGTAGGAGCCACTTATCAGAGAGCAATGAAAACAATCTTCCATGATATGATGCACACATTCATGGAGGATTGTGTGGATGACATCTTGGCAAAATCTACTACAAGGGAAGGACATTTGCATATCCTAGACAAAATCTTCACATGGATGGAGAAATTCAATGTCAGGTTAAACCTAAAGAAGTGTGTCTTTGGGGTCACATCCGCAAAACTACTAGGATACATCATCTCAGAAAATGGAATTGAGGTGGATCTAGAAAAATTCAAGGAAATAATGGAAATGCCACCTCCTAAAAATATCAGTCAACTGAGATCATTACAGGGAAGGCTTCAATTGATCAGAAGATTCATCTCCCAGCTGGCAGACAAAAGTCATCCTTTTAATCATCTATTGCATAAGAATATTGTTTTCAAGTGGGATGAGGGGTGTGAAACAAAATTCAATCAAATCAAGTAGTATCTAATGTCACCACCCATTCTCATGCCACCAACAGAGGGAAGGCCTCTCATATTGTACATTGCCACAACAGATATCTCTTTCGGGGCACTATTAGCACAAGAGGATTATGAAGGGAAAGAGCACGCCATCTACTACATCAGTAGAAATTTAAATGGCTATGAAATAAACTATATATTCATAGAAAATTCCTACTTATTAGTGGTGTTTTCTATTCAACAACTGAGACACTACATGCTAACCCATACAATCAGGTTAATTGCAAAGGTCGACCCTTTGAAATATCTACTAAGTAAAGCTGCCTTAACAAGTAGACTGGCGAAATGGGTTATGCTACTAAGTGAATTTGACATTTAGTATGTAGAGAGAAAGGAAATCAAGGGACAAGAAATCATTTAACAATTAGTAGAGGCTCCTCTACCAGATGATCGACCAATGACAATGGACTTTCCAGATGCAGACATTCTGACAGTGATGCCCCAACAATGGGTATTATATTTTGACGGATCATATACACAGTAAGGATTAGGAGTAGGAATCTTGTTCATCTCTCCAAAAGGACACACCATTCCAAAATCATATAGATTAATGTTCCAGTGTACAAATAAAATGGCAGAATATGAAGCATTAATCATTAGGGTCAAAATAGCAATTTAGTGGAAGATCACAGACTTACAGGTATATGGGGATTCTCAACTAGTTATTTATCAAGTAAATGACGAGTATCAAATAAAAGTTGAAAATTTTATGCCCTACAAGCAACAAATAGATAATCTAAAACAATCCTTTGTCAGTATCAAGTTTGATCAAATTCCAAGAGCTGAGAACAAAGTTGCAGATGCTATGGCTACAATCGCTTCATTACTACAATTGCCTGAGAAGTGTGTTTGTTATGAGTTTATGGTAGAACAAGTATCATGTCCTTCCCATAATAATCTAGAATCCACTACCATTTTCCATATCAAAACCACAAAAACCTCCATCTATGAAACAATCTATGCTTACTTGAAAAACGATGTCCTTCCTCCTGATCTATCCAAGAAACAAAAACGAAACTTCATCTGCCAATCCGCACGACATACTTTAATTGCCGACATACTTTATCATCGAGGTCTTGATGGTAATTTACTCTGATGTATAGAACACAACGAGTCTGAAACAACCCTACGAGAGGTTCACGAGGGTATTTGTGGTACTCACTCGAGTGGAATAACTCTAGCTAAGAAACTCCTCTGTTTGGGATATTATTGGCCATGCATGGAGAAAGAATCATATCAATTTGTCAAGAAATGCCAAAAGTGTCAAATTCACAACAATCTGATTCATGCACCAGCACAAGAATTGCATCCCTTCACATCGACATGGCCTTTTTGTCAATGGGGCCTGGATCTGGTAGGAAAAATAAATCCATCTTCATCTAATGGACACAAGTTCATTATAATAGCTACAGAATACTTCACAAAATGGATTGAAGTAGTACCTCTTACAACCATCACTAGGAAGCAGATCTCCTCTTTCATTTTGAACTACATAATATGTCGATATGGAATCCCTCAACCCATTATCACTAATAATGGACGACCTTTCAAGAATCAAGATGTCCAAGAGCTATGTGATAAATTTCATATCCAACATCAGTTTTCAACACCGTACTATTCTCAAGCGAATGGCCAAGCAAAGGCCTCAAACAAAACAATACTCAAAATTCTCAAAAAAATGGTTAATGATGTTGGACGTGATTGGCATGTTCAACTCAACCCTACACTATGGGCCTACATAACAAGTATCAGAACACCAATAGGAGCTACACCATATGCCTTGGTATATGGATTAGAAGCTATATTGCCCATTGAAGTAGAGATTCCATCCCTACATGTATCACTCAGAGGTATCATTTCAGATGAAGACTATAGGGTCTCTAGACTGCAGGAACTAGAGTTGTTGGATGAGCATCATCAACAAGCTGTTAATCATCTAATGGCTTATCACCAGAGGATGTCAAGAAGTTACAACCACAGGGTAAAACTGAGGGTCTTTCAAGTTGGTGACTTGGTACTAAAAGAAAACCCTAGGAATCAGCAGGACAAGGAAAAGAAAGGAAAATTTGAGTCTAACTGACTTGGTCCCTTTGTCATCATATCAGTGTATGGATCAGGAGCATATTAGCTATCAACTTCAGAAGGGGATTTGTTTGATGAACCTATCAACAGTGTCCAGCTCAGAAAATTCTATGCTTAAATCTCCTAGTGCACGGGTCAAACTTCTGAAAATTGTTTCCTTGGTAAAAACCTGGCAAACAAGCATCTTGGAAAACATAAAAATACAAAAAAAGTACAAAATACAAAAATAAAGAAAAAGAGAAAAATGAGAAAATACAAAAACACAAAGGGTGTAATCAAAGCATATGGTGAAAACCTAGAAACAGGCTTCATATGTGATTCTAAGATCAACTTTCCCATCTATTTGGATATATATCAGGATCATTAGTCTAGTGGTCAATACCATTTCATATCATGTCAGTCGTCTTGCCATCTTTGCATCCATATCAAAATCATTTTCAAATAGTCAAGTATCACTCCAAAGCTTGGGGGAAAGATCTGGATATCATTAGGGGCAATACAAACATATCGATTTGACCAAAGGGCACACAACAAGATAGTAGAAAAACTAAAAACAAAGATCAAAGCGCAATATCAAACATCATCAGAAAAGCATCAACCATCCATATCATTATCAAAAATCCAAAAACATGTCAAAAAGGTAAGTCTGAAAAAGTAACATAAAAAAAAAAACATAGGTCTGTGTCAGTCGAGCTACGTGGTCTCTACGTGTATAACGTAGGAAAGGCTAATCTATGATCAGCCCCTGAGACCCCTACGATAGGTTACTAGGTTAGGTCTTTTGTCAAAAATTCAAAAATCCAAAAACATCACAAAATCAGGATGAATGATCTAAAATCTGAATAATGAATGGAACACTCTAAGTAAACAATGGACAAATTGTACTTTTGATTATCATTTCTTTGGATTAACTCAATGATGTATTGAACTAGAGGAACAAGGATGAAGAATGATATTTTTTATTATCTGCTATCTGTAAGTTAATCATATAAATGTATGAATTGTCGAGGGATGTGCTATGCAAATGTATCACCGATGACATTTAGAATTCACACATTGAAATGATTAGTCACTACATGTTTACACAATGAATGCTCAGGTCATCTCAGTTAAATCATACCTAGATGCTTGTGTTCGATTGCAAAATCAAAAATCATGAAAGAATTACTCAGGTCGTCATTGGTCTAACACATACCATTAACACTTGTACTCATTTTCAACATCCAATAAAGCTCTATGATGACAAAAAGCACAAAGATATTGTTAAAATGACAATTCTTTTGCATATAGTTGCATGTTAAAATTAGATTGTATTCATCATATTCATTATTTGTAGAGTATTTGTTGCATAAAGGATTCCAATCAATGATTATCTAATCTACAAATAAGGCTGAGTATACTTGACATAAATCCAAAAATCATCATCAAAAACATGTAGGAAGCATAATCTCATCATTTAATTTCACCATTTCATCATACATCAAATCAATTATGAATTAAATTATACCATAAGTACATTAGGTTCATTTTTACCATTAAAACATTCATTACATTATCATCTATCCAACATCATATGCATACATTATTTACCATCCATACATTAAAAAAATAAAATCACTTCATTATTCTCATTACATCATTACATTATCATTCATCATAAAATCATCATTTTTTATCATTATCACATCACATCATACATCCATATATCATCTATTATACACATGCATTTATCATTACATCATTACATCAAAATAAAATCATCACATATTGAATACATCACATAATAAATACATCCATCACATAGAAATCATAAACCATAATCATATCACATCAAATGCATCTCATATATATATATCAAGTGTCAAGTATACAATAAAGTTTGGTCTAAAAATACATCATCAACAATGAGCTACATCGTAATATACATCATGGAGGATCACAATAGCATCTACGATCTTCTACTACTAGAATGTGCGGGCCCAATAGGACCTGTACCACCACCAGAAGGACCAGTACCACCACCACCCTCGGAGGAACCAGGATCTCTAGGATATCTGCGTGGAGGCTGTGTCACTCCTTCACTGAGTGTCCGTGTGTGAATCCATCCAGATCTCGATGGGGATAACTGACCCTACGCTTAGGAGGCACTGCATCATGATATCTACCTCTATAGAACTCTACCTCTTGGCTGGCCCGCAATACCTCTCTCATGTAATCTCCTATGGAGGTGCCATCGGCCACTCTCTAGAGAATCTTCGCTATCTCCTATGCCCTCTTGGCAATCTTTCGAGCACTATCTCTCTTAGCTATCAATTTGGCCACCTGCATCTATACAATGGCCAACTGTCCCTACACCTACAATAAATCCTGAGCATGGGCCTATGCCTAGGCCCTCATCTGAGTCTGGGTCTAAACAAGCAAACCCCGAGCCTGTACCAACTACCCCTGCAGTGTCTGAGCCTGTGCCTGGAGACCTGTAATTTGTCTCTTCTGATCCATTGTTGGCACTGTCACTACTCACCTCTTGCGAGGCCTACTAGATGATGAAACACTACTAATGGATGGCCCTGCCCCTCTGTCTCCTCCACCGCCACCATCACTGCCATCGTTGTTGCTATCATCGCTGCCACTATCCTCTAAACCCTCCGTAGCATCCTTTGCTACGGGTAATGGTGCTGGCTCGTCTGGGATAGTGACGCGAGGATATGGAACCAAAGCCAAAAACGCAGCATACTCCTTAGTACTGCCACCTCCAAAATATCTCTGCGCATATCCCAGGGTGATGGCTGTAATGCCCTGTATCCCTCTACCACAACATCATATGACAAACAGGGCCCCCAATCAGGTATATCCATCCACCACCTAGCATAGTGGGCTACTCCCTGTGGCATACACTAAACAATGTCATACTGCCTGTACACGCAGTGAAGCAAAAACCTCTCTAGAACAAAATGTGTCTGACCAATGAGATACATGGAATCACATAGAAATCCCAACACTGCATCATCCTCCTCCCACTGCTCACAATCTAAGTATGGGTGCCAAGTCACTATCTCTGTATCATCAAAAACCTTCCTCTAGTGCTCTAACTTGCCCATTTGGGCCTATGTAAGCTTACCTCTATATCTGAAGACATAGGGCCTTCCTGCTGGTCTATTTGCCATTGGAAATGGCTGAGCAATCAAGAAGTGCTCCCATGCCAACACCTATAATAGGTTCATCCTTGTTGATAAGCTCCACACTTTGAGGTACACAACCGAATGCAGATCATGATAAAGATGTGCCAACATGCACATCCCCCACGCATATCTAGTATCGTGTACCATCATACTCTCCAGTGTCCTACCCCAATCAATGAGGAATCCCTTTGACTTGTAATCAAGGCAAAGGAAACCTCCAATAAAGCTAGCAAGCACTGTTGGTAGTGTCGCGTATGAATCAGTGATCCTCTGCCATTGAATGCTCGGACCCTTGATAGTCTGATCCTAGAATACTCTACGAAGAGCATCCCTACTACTGGTCCCATGGGAATCATATGCCATAATCCCCCATGAATGGAATGTGAAGAATTTTCCACACATCCTCGGGTGTGATCGTCATCTCGCTAGTGGGTAGATGAAAGGTGTTGTGGTCATTGTGCCACCTCTTAGCCAAAGTAGTCAATAGCCCCTAATTAATCCTAATCTGGGGCATGTCAAGCAAACTTGTAAGGCCGCATTGGCCTATAACCTGAAGCTCATCTGGTGTCAGATGAGGTATCAACTCTGTCGTCCATGGAAACCTTTCTCGCATTTGGAGAGTACCCAGACGCCATTATCGTCACAATGAAAAGAATCAACAATCAGTGAAATATGTCTAGGAAATCAAAATTCATTCTACTATCACAAATTGGTATGAATTTTCGATCAAAATTCATAAGCGAACATCAAACCTCACCTATCATGAGGTTCTCAAAACATCAAGAAACCTCAGCTATCATGAGGTTCATCAAAACATTATCTAGATCTCGCCTATCATGAGATTTATCAGATATTGAATCATTTCCTCGCCTATCATGAGGATCATCAAGAATAGGATTTCTTCTCACCTATCATGAGAGTTAGTCTTATTTGCATCATCCAAATCCAACATCAAGAATGTGGATTATCAATCATACCAATCAGAAGAATGGACATGATCAGAATTGACGAAATCAAGGTTACCTAAGTCAAAATCTTCAATTCTGACATGAACACACTAAAATAGTTCATCAAGGCACTAAATCCCAAAAGCGCTACTTTATCAATCTAAAGCGCTAAATCAGGCACCCAAAGCGCTAAATCTTGAAAGCGCTATTTCAGCACTCTGAAGCGCTAAAATAGGCATTCTAAGCGCCTTTTTACTCTAAGCGTTATTTTACTGCATTAAAGTGCTAAAATAGTCCATCAAAGCGCCACTTTACTAGAAGCGCTAAGACAAACCATGAAAGCATTGCTCAATCAAATCGAAGCACTAGAACTCTCAAAGTGCTACAATCCAACATCATAGCGCTAAAATTTGACACTTAAGCGCTATATCACCAAAAACGCTACATTACCCTATGGAAGCGCTAGAGTTTTTACCGCAAGCGCTAAAACTCAAAGAGCTAATCTACCTACTGGAAGTGCTACAGCGCGGCTTGAAAGTGCTAAAATAGACAAAAAATGCCAAAAAGCATAAAATGCATAAAAAACAAAAGTGCACAAATTACGAGGAGGTTAAGGGGTACATACCGAAGGTCCATATGCGGCTGGCTATCGGTGACGTCGAACATGCTCGAAATGGTGAGTATGGTAGGGGAAAGCCATCTTGCTCCAACTGGCAGAAAAGTTTTTATCACAAAGGTTTTTAAAATCAAATAGTGAAAATGAATTGGAAAATGACCTTTTTGGACTATATATAATTTTTGGAAAGGTATTTTTGGTGGATTTTTATTATCTTTTGATTAGTTTTATCCATGAAATTAATTAAAACTCATCTGTAGGCTAGATTTCTTCATCATTTGTCAGGAGATAAATTATTTCTTCATCATATCATCGTAATATCATCAAAAAATCATAAAAATTCTAAAAATTCTAAGAAAACATCAAATCATTTATTTATCTCCCAAGGGGGCATATTATCATCCATCATCTGAAAATCAATGTTTGGGCCATGTCTAGAGCATGCAAAATTATTTTCTATTATCATCGATCCTGGCAGTAGCAGCAAAATTTTCTTCGAAGCAACGCGTAAACACATCACTTCGAAGAGGGGCAAAATATATACACCTAAAATTGGTCTGGACCATCTGATTAATTAAATAGGAATTATTTGATTAATTATCCTAATTTCCTCTACTATTGAATAAATAGAAATATTTATTTATATAGTTCACATTTAAATTCATCTTAATTAAATAAACAAAATTAAATACTTTGTTCGATTTAATTATCAAATCCCTATTTTATTCTATCATGTCAATCTTAAATTAAGTAAGTAAAGATCAAACACTTTATTGATTAATTGCCATATTCTTCTATTTAATTTAATAAACAACTATCCTATAGTTCGTTCTATTAAATTATTTATCCTTCTTTTGCTAATTTAAATAAATCAAAATATTTGAATTAGAGCACAAGGAATATTCCATCTATATTCTCTCAAAAATGAATTAGATATCCTATGTCTAATCTATGTCTAAAATATGTCACAATTAATGCTTTGAAACTTCACAGGAAGTTTTGGAGACAAATTGGAGACAAATTCCAAAATCTTTTCTCAATCCTCCTCCATCAATATTTCCTCTTCTCTTGCCTGGTGTTTTCATGGGTAGAGACAATCTCCATTTTTCTCTCAATCTCCTCCATCTTTCACCATTCAATCCTCCAGATTGAATCCAAGCCTCTCAATGTCTTCCCTATGCATTTCTACAACCATGAATTCTATAAATAAAGTCTCATTGAATCAAGAAAAGGATCCAGATAATCTAACTTTTGCACTCTTACTCTGCAGGAATTCAAGCATCAAGCATCAAGCAATCAAGCATCCAAAATCCAACAATCAAGCTTTCACATCAATGGCTGCCTCCTGTACCTGTAATTATCTATTTCATGTCCATGTCATGCTAGTTTAATTAATTTATCATCTAGTATTGTCTTTCAGCTCCATATCATTGCATTAGTATCATCTCATTCTTCAGATAGTCATTTTAACAATCATAGTGCTTAACAATCTGAGAGCAATTTTGATTTAATAAATCTTTGGAGATAGAGAGCAATATGATGCTTTCAATTGATTACTATTTTGAATTGATTCAATTTGTTTAATCTTTGATATAATGTCATATTAAGAAGTGTTTTAATCTTGTTTACTTATTCACACTTACATCATCATCTTCAACAATATAAGAAGGCTCATCCACATAATGCGGCATCAGATCACTAATGACATCCTGGTCATCATTAACATTCTCTGTACAAATTGATGCGACGTTCAGTTCATCTAAGTTCTCAACAAAGAGTGGATTATCTCTACACCAATAAGAATCATCATTAGTAGTAACTGATGAAAAGGGAAACTCACCAAATAAGGGGTTTTTCCAAACAGTAACTGTTGATGCAAAAATATTTGTCCCCTCCACACAAAATTTTGAATTTCCCACAATATCAATCAATTTGTTATCCTTTGAACACAAGGTATCAACACTTTCAATTTCAAAAGCTTGCTTAGCAACAAGAAATTCTAGTTCAGAAGCATAATCTGATTTCTCATTGGAATCAGCATTTGTATTCATATTCAAAGGCTCATGGCTAAGCTCATGGCTAGGCTCATTCAATTCAATAGACAAAGACTTGTTCAAATCTGCATTACAATGTTCAATATTTGACTCATTAGATATACAATCCTCATAGTTATCAATTGTTTCAAACTCATCAAAATAGATTTCCGAGTTTGCACCAACATGCTCATTGTCATATTCATCATACATTGCATCATTACTATCAAGTGTTTTCTTGTCTCCATCTTCATTATCATTGTCATGACTAGCTGGTTCATCATTGGAAAGAGAACTAGACTCACTTGCATTACACCCTGCATCTTGAAAGTCATCATCACTGTTAAAGTCAATAGGGACTGCACACAACAACTGAGAGTTGTCCTCATGTGCATATTCCTGATATTTTGTGGTGAATGGATCTGAAATTTGTTCACAACTTAGTAGATCACTGCTAAGATCTATCATTTCACCAACTTCCTCTTCTTGACCTTCACTTGAATTAAAAGCACTTTCAAATTGCAAATTAGGGTATCCCAAGGTGTCCATCATCAAAATCTGAAAATTCAATGGGTTGATCATAAATAGGAGCTCCCCAATCATATGAGACTAAATTATTGGAAACATTGTCACATACATGGTCACCATCTATCATAGAAAATAGACTGTTCACTTGTTCACTATTACTCACTTTTGAGCTATCATAACAACAATCCACATCTCTTTGTACTTCAACATTAGACTGGGTGTCTTCACTAAGCTTGTCATTTGCATCCTCTTGAGGGTAGACATAAACATCTTCTTTATCAAGTTGAAAACCAGAAATGGTTTCCTAATTGTAGTTGCTTGTATTTTGTCTTTCAAACTAGATTTCATCACATACCTCTTCATTTGTAGCTGATAAACTGATGTTCTCAAGAGAGTTCCCTAAATCAGAAAACTTCTTTGTCTCATCATAGCGACTTGCATTAGGACTACATTCCTCACATGTAGAATAGACATATTCAATTGTATCATCACCTTGTTGATCACATTTCTCTTCTTCAAAGAGTGAATCCAACTAATATTCTTTATCAAGTTCTTGGCTCAGAAGACTCGGTTGTTGATTTGCATTTGGGTATACTTTCTTTGTGAGTTGTTCGAAAAAACTTTCTCATCACTTGATGATGCATCCTTCTTGTCTTCAACCTTCTCAAATGTGCACTTTTCTAAAGACCTCTGATCATTTGCATTTACATAGCTGCTGATTTCATCATCATGTTTACCCATAAGTGAAGACAAAAAAACTAACACATATTCAATTATTTGTTTCTCCAAACCATTTAAAAATGTATAAGCCATCTGCATGCTCAGTATTTCAAACTCATTTAACAATGCACTAGACCCCTCTTCATAGGCCTCAAAATACATATGAATACAGTCAAGAGTGCTAAGTCTGAAACTTTTTGGGATTAATGAAAGAGAAACATCAAATTTGTGATTGAAATCAACGCTTGACTCTTCTTTTTTCTTTCTAATCTCTTTTAATATTGTGACAAGATCTAGAGGTTCTCTTGCAAATTCTTTTCTAAAAGCATTCACTAATTTATCCCAGCAAGGAAATGATTTCTCAAAAACTTAAATACCAATCCTGAGCTCGTGCTTCAAGGGACCTGACAAAGAATATTATCCACATATCCTGATCTCCAAATGAATGTTTCTCCATGAAGCTGGAAAAAAATTTAACATGTGCATCTCCTTCACAAATATTGTATCCATCAAATCTAGGCATCTTCTTATAGATTTTATTTGGCATACATTCCACTTTGTAATTAACCCATGATAAATCTAACTGAGTATACAATGGGTCAAATGAGTTGAAAAACGGTGCAATGACTTGACAAGTAGACACAGTTTGATGGTCACTTAACTAGGATTGTTGAAACAATTGGTGTCTCTCATCCATCTTTTTAAGCCTTCTTTCATTTCTATCATTCCGTTCAGGACTAAACCTAGGATTATTAACTCTTGGGTTCTTATATTTTGGGGTATTAGATGCTTGAAGTTCATGACACTTTCTAACAAGCTGAACCAAACTATTCATTGGTATCGTTATTTTACCTTGATAAACCATGGATATTACAAATTAAGACTCACTAATTGTGCATAGTTACATACATGACCAAATGAAGGATTACTATGGCAATGGTTGACATAAGGACAACTTGAGCTTGAATCATATGATAATACAAATGGATGGAAATCACTAAGATACACAAATACATTCTAACCATCCATATAAGCAAATATTTGAATAGTAGACAAAACACTTTCAATGGAACTAAAATTACATTCAACAGATCCAGCAAATGGAAGTGTGCAAAGTTAAATTTACTATCCTTTCCCTTTGGTAGTGCTAAATCACTATGTAGGGAACCAAATTTCTTTCTAAGAAGTTCAAATATGGTTTTCAAACAAGAGTTTCTTGAAAACCAAGAGTGAAAATACCTGGAACTGTTGCAGCAACTGCAAATTGTTCTTTTGGTTGGAAAAATTTGTAGATCTGGAACCATATTCACATTTTCATTAGGTTCTTTGGTAGAGTCACCACCTCTTTGTAGAGGAAAAAAATTTGAACAGCTGGAAATTCTTCACAGGTCAATTTTTTTTAGAAAAAACAGCATAAGTACTACAACACCTCCTTATTCAATAATATGACATCATATGGATTCCTTCCTCAACTTGTCAGGGTAGTTCATCACAGGAGCTTGAATCTGCTTCATCTCTACTACAAATATTTTGGTTCTTTCCCAGTTCTTCTCAAATAATGCACACTAGTGCATAGATCTCAGAGTCGCCACTCATAATTTGTGAGGTATTATGAAATAAGCATGAAGTATGGACAAATCTAGATAAAACTTACATTGAAAGATGAATTACAATAGACTCTCTGGAAACATTCATGAGAATTGACTCACTTGACACGGAGATTGAATCTATCATAACAAGCTCATGACTCTATAAGTCTGAATGATCTTCAACAATGTTCCCCAGTAGAGTTGCCATTTTATTGGTTTTTTTTACTATAACCAAGTTTATCTCCTAATCTACCTATGGAAATGCCAATTCCAATCAAGGGAAGCTTGAAGGACCTACACCAACTGACGAGGATTTGAAAATACCTCCTACACTTTGGGCTCTACAAGACCCGGGAGGGTGATCCCTTAATGTGTTTACAATATTTGTAACAAACTTATAAACAACATTAAATATAACAGATGATCTCACTTAATAGCTCAACAGAACGAGGTAAAACTGAAATGAATTGGCTATTCATCAGTGATATCAACCATTTGGAGCATGAGATAATTATAGCACAACTTTATAGTGAAAGATAATCATTAGTTTTAAAATTGTAGCAAGCTCTAGGTGAACACAAACAAACACTGGATCACAAAGAACAAATGCAACTCAGACCAGTGCCTTACTTCCATTGGAGGAGTCAAATTCACCAATACCTAATGGTTCATAGCAGATTCAACACATAGCAGATAATATCTTTGATTATATTGCCTTACAATATCACCAATATGTACCTCAGCTCAATACTACTTACCAAATCCTTGTACAAAACATATCAACCTACAATCTCATCTAAGCATTTTAATTAACTCCTTGAATTAAAGCTAAAACAAGAGTTGTGCACACCACAAAAGTGAGATGAACAAAATAACCCTTGATCACTTCATTCAAAATTTGAATACACTTGCACATAGGAGAGACATGAGTCTGGCTTTATCAGTTAAACTCAAATGCTAGTACTATTATGAAACACTAAATATCCATAAACTAAAATCCTACAAACAAAAGACTCAAAATCCGATTTGTATTTTCTCTGTCACTATAGATTTTACAATTTGCTATGCAACTTCACCCTAGATTTTTGACTTGCTCCCATTACAATGAGAAAAGAAAAGAATATGTAGAAGAAAAGATTGTTCCCGAAGAAGCCCTAAAATGAATCTCTTGATGACATCTAGAAAATTCTTTCCCATTGATCAGTAATCTACAAAGAATCTTCTCCTCTCCCTGTAAAAAACTTTATTCTATTTCCAAAACAACATTTTCCCAAGTTATTCCCAACAGAAAAATTCCTATGTGTATATCTACATTTAAAATTCACCCAATAGCTGAAAGAATAAAACTCTATCCTCGTGAAAATCCTTTATCTCTGCTCATTATTTGATTTGCTGCACTTTACTTGTTGTGGGTGCTTATAATGTTTAAAATAGTCACATATAGGCTTCAATTTCACTTTACAAAAAAGTGAAAACATTTACAAATTATTTGGGCAAAAAGGATTTTACTCGTGCACCTATATTCACCTTTTCACTTTTCACTCCAACAAAGTCATATTACTTTCATAGTAAATATTTTATTCACCTCATCCTGTGCATTTTCACGAAGGATATTCCCAACAAAGGCTTTCATTTCATTTATATTTATTAAAGTTCTCCAACTTTATTAAAATGGCCACTTGACAATACACTTGCATTGAAAAAGAAATCCTCCCGTCCATTTATTTTTTACCCAACTATGGAATTTTATCCCCGAAAAGTAAAAGCCCCACTTCATTTAAAAATTCACTACCATATTAAGCGAAAAATTACTTTACCAACTCCTACTCACTTTCCATTTTAAAACCCCTTTCAAAATAAAACACCCATGAGGAAATATTAAAAACATTAAAAAAAAATTGATGCCTTGGGCCCACCATTTAATTCCTTTCCATCTCGCCACCCCGCAATCACTAATCCGTGAGCATTTTCCAATCATGATCTAGCGGGGAGCCATCAGGATTCAGCTGCATAGGCCTTTCTCCCTCAGTCATTAATCTTCGTTTTAGTCTCTTCACTGCCCTAATCTTTGCTTGCTCGAGCAATGCTTGTTCAACTTGCATATCTCATCTACAATGGCAGAAAGCAATCTTCATTCTACTCGAATGGATGTCTACACCCTAGTCTCCTTAATAGATTTGATGGAAGCTATTCAACACTTAGTGTTTCATGGAATCACATTAATCATCTTGCGTATCCTGCAGATATTTCAATCATGGCGCAATTTCTGCAAAACAAGTTGATTTTCCCTGTTCATTACAATTGTTGAGAGTCTCTAAATCATTTTAAATATTCACTCGTGTGTAAAATGTCCTCCATTCATTTCCATCTTGTGAGGGAACCTCTTCATACTGTGCCCTTCTTCATGCATTCTACAACTCTCTCATTACTTATCCATGGTTGCACCCTAGCTCACAATCTACACCCATTTATAAACCTATGCGCCCTCTAAGATGCATGGTCGCACACTTCATTCTGGATCCCTCCACATGTTGCACCGTTCTTTGATGGATGAGCATACAATGCAATCCTGGCATCCTGTGAGACCACATTTGTAAGAAATTTTCTACCCTCTCACATAAACTTGCTCAAGAGTCCTTATTACCATGCTTTAATGGATGTCTATACCTTGTTCCAAAGCTTCCTATTGAAATTTGTAACTTGCATTTTCTTGCAAGTTTCCACTCCTTCAAGAACTCCATCTTGTGTATCTTGTAGTCATGGTTGCCTCCATTCATGGCATGATTTCTATTGTGTATATGCACGCGGCTCCCATGTCATTTCTTACAGCTCTTTACAAACATGATAGCTTCAGCAAACTTAGATCATCCTCTTACAAACAGAAAAGTGAGCCCCATTTTAACCTAACTCAAGCTCCCTTAAACTATTCAGCGACTCCTCCTAACCATGGTGGTGCCTTCCCAATTTCATTGGCTAAAAAGTTTCTAAAGTCTCTTCAACAACTCAGTTTTGCGAATGTGCTAATAGTTTTCATGGCATTCATTCTAGCATTTTCAACAAATTCATTTTGTATTGCCCAGAGCCTCCATGCTGTGCAAAATGTTCTGCTTACTAATGATGGCACCCTCCTTGTTAGTGCACGGGCCGTACATTGTCATTAGGAAAAGAAAATTCCTCAAACATTTGAGATATATTCTCACTACCAACACAAACCGCACCCCTCCTCATTCTGCAATTGCTTAAAATTTTCTATGGTCTTTTCAACAAAACCAATTTGTGTATCTGTGTGGCCTGCAATGACAACTCTCCATGTTCTTTTTGATCCCTTTATTCATCTCTGCTAGGCGTGGCATGGTCTTCTTCAACTTCTTCTGGCACAATAGCTACCATGCTGCAACGTTAGATTGACCCCTCCATTTGTGGCACAAGCAACAAACAAATCACTAATAACTAAAACCTGGACAGTCTTTCACCAAACTATGCCAACAGTTTTCCAAGGCATCATCAGAACCTTTTCACACTGTATTGTCCCTTACATAGTGAACATTGGTGGCCTCTTCACCATTATATGGCTTTACTATTTTGTTTGTTTTATATTGCCAAAAAAATTGACAAGTGCATCCTTATAATTAGGAACTTGACAATACTAGCCCTAACACAAATTTTCATTTTCAGCATCATGCAACTGCTCAAAGGGAAAAACCAAAATTAAATAATGATATGACTTTGGCCCATAGTAGTTGAAACAACACACCACCTCAATCACATTTTCCTTATACACCACTTTGTTTTGATCTTCATAAACAGAGGACAATATGAATTGATTCTTAGTTTGGAAGTTTATCATATGATGGAGAGATTCCTTTATAATCAATTAATTGCTTTCACATTTGTTGATAAGAGACTTGTGACTCAGTCTGGCATGTCTCTAATACTGGTTCTTAATTGAAAACATTAAACTAGAGTTCACTTGAGAACCATTTAAAAATAACTCATGCCTTTTGGTTGCCCATTTGTGTTCCCTATAAGCAGCTTGTAAAATCCACATGCTATTGCTCTCTTAATTAGTAAATTGTCTTCAAATTGTGTGCCACAAGTCAGGTCCCGTTGTGGGCCCGACTAAAAAAAAAAATTGTTTTCAAACAAGTTTTCCCCTGAATTGACTTTAGGTAGCTTCTGGAATTAAAACATAAGATGGGTTTTCATCAAAACTCACTTTCTGACCTTACTTTAAAAAGGTGCAAACTGGCCAAGTTGGCCTAGGAATCGGCCTAGAAAATAGGTCAAACGACATCTTGGAGCAATAAAAACTTGCAAACTTGTAGACATTCATTCCAGGAATGCAATGTAACAAACGGCTTGGAGAAACAAATCACGAGATGAAATTTATTAATTTGCAAAGTTGCTCAGTTGAACTTTTCTGAAACTGCACCTATTCTGAACCAATTAAAACCCATTCAACTGCCAATTTGTAAAAATAGTGAATCAACTCCTAGTGATCTGCCATCAGACACATAAGGTCATTTAAATACCCTGAGCATGTCTGCAAAATTATTTTCCCTTAATAATCATTGATCAAAAGATATTAACGATCAAATTTGACCACTCGGAAAGGCTGTTAAGAATGCACACGAAACTGAACAAACTGCATTTGGTTTTGATCTGCTAAAAATAGCAAATCAGATCATGAGGCTCCGAAAAGTGACACTTAAGATCATTTAGGTATGGAGAAAATAGAACAACATTCTTTTTCTCATGACAGTCAATCAATTGCAGAATGCAAGGCCAAACAGGAGGCTACTTTACAAAACTGATAGTTTGCAAACAGCAGAAAAATGCAAAACACCCCAGCTTCACCTTTCAAAACCCTATCAAAACTAATCATGAAAAGCTGAAAATTTACACACACATTCACAAATTTCAATTGAATATTTCTGCAAATGGGTTTTTCTTGAAAATCAACAAGACTCAAATTATGACTCTCCAAAGTGAGTCACCCAAACTAATCCATCAGGTGCACTTCTGAAAGTGCAGAAGCAAAATTTTTGAAATGGGCATCCCAAATTTGTAAAATTTGAGAGTGCCATCATAAGGGGCCTTGCAATGATGACTTTGGAAAAAAATTCCGAGGAATATCAAGATTCTGTAAACATAAAAGAAGAAGATATGGGAGAATGTAGTTATTTTGAAACTCGATCATGTTGTCCTTTTGCTAAAATCACAAAACCTTATGAGAATCAGGTACTTCATCAACTTCTACCACATCCTTGTCCTTTGAACACTTTAATTGGTGACCCCTCGAATCTTCAGGGAAAGACAAAACAAATCCTAACTTTCAAGCTAATAAACCTCTACTTATCAACAATTCTCTAACAATGAAAGAAGAGGAAGGATTAAAAAGAATTTTGGAAAAAAATATAGGAGCCTTCACTTGGGATTATAAGGATATGAGAAGAATCCATCCAGACATATGTACACACCATATTTATATTGTGGATGTCAAACCTGTAAGACAACCTCAGAGAAGAATCAACCCTTCTTTGAGAGACTTTGAAAAATTGGAGATAGAAAAATTACTCCAGGTAGGATTCATTTATCCTATTTCAGACAAAAAATGGGTTTCTCCATTATTCATTGTACCCAAGAAAAATGGGAAATGGAGGGTGTGCATAGATTACAGAGAATTAAATAAGGGTACAAAGAGAGATTATTTTTCATTACCCTTCATAGATTAGGTATTGGACAATTTTTCTGGAAGTAGTTATTTTTTCCTTTCTTGATGGGTTTAGTGGCTACAACCAGATTTAGGTATCTATGGAGGATCAAGATAAAATGACATTTACATGTCCATGTGGTACCTTTTCTTATAGGGTTCTACCTTTTGGATGTAATGCTTCTGCAACCTTTCAACATGTTGTTCTCGCTATTTTTGTAGACCTAACAACATGTGTAGAATTTTATATGGATGATTTCACAGTCCATGGGAAAACCTATGAGGAGTCTTTGGAAAGTCTAGACAAGGTCCTAAAAAAAATTAAAGAACATAGAATGCCATTAAATCATGAGAATATTTTTCTAATGATGACAGAAGGAATTGTCTTGGGTCATCATGTGTCAAAAGAAGGAATTAAAGTTGACCCAAAGAAAATTGAAATAATTTTGTAAATACCTATACCTCAGAGTCAAACATATGTAAGTGTTTTTTGGGACACTCTGGTTATTACAAAAGATTTATAGAGGTATTCAATAAAATTGTGGGTCCACTCTTTACTTTGTTGAAGAAAGACTCTGAATTTTTTTGGACTTCATCTTGTCAGGAGTCATTTGAACAAATCAAACATGCTTTAACAACTTCACCCATCATTGTTGGTCCAGTTTGGGGTGAACCATTCCATATCAATACAAATGCCTCTAACTTTGCAATCCGATCAGTTTTGAGGCAAAAGGATGAATCTGGGGCAATGCATACTATATATTATATAAGAAAAAACCTAAATCCAATAGAACTTAACTACACTACTACCGAGAAGGAATTCTTAGCGGTTGTGTTTGCTATAAATAGATTATGACATTATATCACTGGATATAAAAAAAAATTGCATACTGAACATGCAACTATTTGTTATCTTATGAATAAAGTTGTTGTGGGAGGACATATAATTAGATGGTTGTTATTACTACAGGAATTTGATATAACCATCGTTGATAAGCCAGGTAGAGATAATGTTGTAGCTGACTTTTTGTCAAGAATGGTTTTTTAAGGTAATAATGAGCTTGTGGAAGATGTGTTTCCTAATGAACATCTATTTGCAATATCTATTCAGTCACCATGGTTTGTTGATATTGCAAATTACTTAGTAACTAGGAAATGTACTTATTTTTTAGAAAAATAGAAAAAAAGGTTGATTAGAGAGAGCTCTTGTTTTGAATGGATTAATAGTTGTTTATTTAAAATATGCCCAGATCATATAATACAGAGATGTATGAAAGAAATTGAAATATATGATATATTGAAATCATGTCATGATGAACCAGGAGTAGGACATTACTCCACAATAAGAATAGTGCATAAAATCTTGGGAGTAGGCTATTTCTAGCCCACAATGACTAAAGATACATCTCATTACATCAGACACTATGATTAGTTTCAAAGAATGGGTAGGCCTACAAGATCAACAAAAATGAAACTACAGACATAGGTGTCACTTGAGCCATTTGAAAAGTGGGGTATTGACTTTGTTGGCCCAATAGATCCACCATCTAAGGGAAATCATTACATACTTGTATGTACTAATTATGTTACAAAATGGGTAGAAGTCAAAGCATTGCTAGCTACTAAGGAGGAGAAAGTTGTAGGCTTCATATACAAGAATATTCTACAAAGATATGGAGCACCTAGAGAACTTATGCCAAATCAAGGGCCACGGTTCATGTTTTTGATGCTTCAAGCATTTCTAGGAAGATATCAAGTTCAACACAGGAAATCATCACCCTATCATTCTCAAGTAAATGGATAGGTAGAGGTGACCAATAGAGAACTAGAAAATATTCTCAGAAAATAGTCTCACCTAGGAAAAATGATTGGTCTGATAGGTTAATTGAATTTGTATGGGCATAAAATACAACATGGAAGAAAACCACTAGATTTTCACCATATGAGCTGGTTTATGGAAAAACTCCTATCTTTCCTATCGAGTTTGAAACACTTAGAACAAATATGAATGTAGGGATAGATCTTACTAAAGCATAGAGGAATATAATAATGTAGTTGAACAAGTTGGATGAGATGCGAATTGAAGATTTACACCGAACCGAGATCATTCAAGGCCAAAGGAAAAAATGGCATGATAGAAATATCCGCAATAAGCAATTTACTGCCGGTGATTGGGCTTTGTTGTTTGATTCAAGGTTTCAGGAATTTAAGGGAAAGTTATATACAAGATGGCTTGGGCCATATGAAATTGCAAAAGTATTTGAGAATGGAGCTATTCAGTTAATACCTATGGATGGAGAGGGAAAAACAATGTTGGTAAATGGGTATAGACTCAAGCTTTATCACAAACCAGCATCAAAAGAAGAATTTATCATAGAGCTTCAAGAAAGAATTGAGAATTTTACTAAGGAATATTTTTCTTCTTTTGGTGAGATGGTTAGTCCTTAGATCTAGTTTGTGATGGCCACTAATAAATGAAGTAAGTTGAAAACTATAAATGTCAGTTTACTCTGAGGAAAAGTAAAAAAAAAAAAAGAAGAAAGAAAAAAAGAGAGAGAAAAATCCTCCACTCCTATGAATAAATATGAGTTTTGATAGAGTCTGATTTGGTGTGATTACTCATAATGGCTCCTGATCATGCTTTATCAGAATGGGAACAACAACATTGGTTTTTGATAGTTCATAAATAGCTCCTGATCATTTATGATTAGGAGAGAATTGAAATGATTAAAAGGGACACAAAAAATTTCTTATTAGGATTGATCAAGAATAAAATTTGAGCTTATAGTAGCTCATGATCACACTTGATCTAATGGTTAAAGATTTTATAAAGAAACTCCTGATCGCTCATGATCACACCTAATCCAATGGTTAAGGATTTTATAAAGAAACTCTTGATCGCTCCTGATCTCTACTGAACAGTTATTCTTGATGAGTTAGCCAAAGGAGAATTTTTCAAATAAAGGTTATAATAATTCTTGACAGTTTGGAGCGTGAAGAATGGTCATGTGCTGATAGAATTTTTTAGCTTCATTTATTATAATTTTTTTTGTGTAAATGTGCAGATATAGGGTTGAATGAAATTTTTTGAATTAATGACATAACATGTGGAAATAAGTGGACTCCCACAAGGGTAGAGCTCAGTGTGTCATGCATTAATTAAATGTTGATTTTGTTGAAGATCGAATCATGTTTCAAACTATACGGCTTAAGTGGGAACCTATTACAATTATTTGCCATTATTGACAGGTAAGCATTTATATCGCCATGCATTTTTTGAAATCTGAAATACATTAATTATAGTTTGTAAAGTTACTTAAATAGTTAAATTATGATTGTTTGACAAGCTAAATATAATTTATTTTAAAATGTACAAACAAACACATCATTACTTAAATAATTAATAAATATGATAAGATGGTTTTCAAGGCGAAGTTATGGGTAGAAGGTGATACGTACGTGATACTCTGTTGGCAGTACCTTGACGATACATAATAGGCATGCAAAGGACTGTTAGTTAATACTGCATTCACTAATTGTGTCTCATCATTCATTTGAAAGGGATTAACACTTCCATTTAAAAATAGGACATAAGCCATTTTCAGAAATTGGTTGTCGATACTCTTGACTAATTCTTAAGCTTTTGGGAATTTTAGAGAGTCTTGAGAATTTCAAGATCTTGTGGAAGTTCATAATCGTGTGAAAATGGGGTACAAAAGGAATAACCTTAGATGTTGAATCTAGAAGGTATTTATAGCAAGTTGGATGGTTGATTTCTTGCTTAAATATGAAGGCTATGAGTGGGATATTGTGTTGGAGTTCATCAAAAACTTCCACATCAATTTCACTGTCCTCGGGGGAGAGTCCATTGAGGTATCTGCCATTGTGATGAGTGCTTTATCTGGGATACTAGCGAAAGGTGACATTATTCAACCTAAGCTTTCCAGTTTACAAGAATTGCTTGAAATTTTTCATGTGCCACTTGAGCCTTTGCCAGTCTTTCACATTCATAAAGGAAAGAATAAGGGTATTGAGTGGGGAAGCTTGTAGGAGCCCTGGTCATCCATTGCACTCTACATTATGAATTTCTTCACCTGCGAAGGTCAGTTTGCAACTGTTCTAGGGCCACCACTAAAATTGTTGAATCATGTCAAACACAGTGTAACTAAACCTGAAGTAAGGGTTAATTTACCTGATTTTCTCTTTTCTCAACTTACTGAAATGGTTGTTAAATGTAAGGAAAAATAAAATAGATTAACTCATCATGGTCTAATGCATTTAATATAGTTAAGCACCATTTCATGCAAAAACCCAATTGGGAGAGGAATGGAGGAAATTTCTCTTAAATACTGATAGGGAAGAAAAACCTAGAGTTTCTGAGGGAAGATCACTTAAAATTGAGAAAGATGAGGTTTTAACAAAAAACCTAGTTAAACCTATTGGGAGGCCTAAAATGAAAAAACCAGAGAGTTCTACTCTGGCAAAGAAAAGAAAAACTGAGGTTTTGACAAAAAACCTAGTTAAACCAATAGGGAAAACTAGGAAGCACAAATCATAAATTTCTATTTCAATTAAGAAGAAAAAAATAGAGGAAAAGAGAACCTTAGAGGGTTTTTATGCTAAGAGTAAAATTTCTCAGAAGAGAAAAATAGAGGAAAAGAAAACCCCATAGAATTCTAATACTAAGAGAAAAATCTCTAAAAAGAAGAAGAAGATTGTAAAAATTGAGAGACCTAAAAGAAAAAATAGGTCAGAAACACAGAGGATGGAACAAGAAAAGTTAAAGACTGAGAAGACTCCTTCCACCATCAATCTTGATGAGTCTAGAGGAGAGGAAATTGAAAAGGATGAGTCTAAGAAAAATTAACATGAAAAAGAGCCTGAAGAGGAGGTATTGAAAGAAACGGAGCCCGAAGAAGAAGGATTAGAAAAAGGAGGGTCACAACCTCCAATGCAAAGTCCATAACGTACTTCTCAAAATGAGAATCTATTAGCTCATAATTTCCCTTTTCAGGAAGAGAATTTGTCAGCTCATGATTCCCCTTCTCAGAATATTATGGAAACTGAACATCAAGTTGAAATACCGAGTATAGAAATTTTTCAAGTAAGTGAAATGCCAAATATCAAAATTGAACAGGAAGAAAGAATTCAACTCAATGAAGAAACAATTATCCATTGTGAAGTAAAGTAGCCTATAGGAGAGGAAGAAAAAAAATTTGATAGTGAAAAGTTTGAGGAAAAAGAAGAAGAACAAATTCAAACTACTCTCAGAACATCCAAATTAGAAAAAGAATTAGAAGAGTTTAAAATAGAAAAAAAATTATTAGAGGATAAATTAAGGCAAAGAGATGAGGAGACATCAAAATCTCAAACATAAACAAATGAGTTGAAAGAATAGTTTGAAAAGGAAGTCAGTCAGTTGTTTTCATAGTTAAAGGAAACAAAGCAAAATCTAACCCAAATGACCATTCAGAATGAACAAAAAGATATAGAAATCCAAAGGTTGAAAACATAATTGGAAACAAGGACTAATGTAGAGGAGAAGGTACAACCACAACTGCTTAATAGGTTACCTCTGCCACCACTTGAGTAAAATCATAAAGAGAAAATAGCAGGACCTAGATACCTTTCCTTAATAGCTATGAAGTACAAACAACTTAATAAAGAACTCCAAGAAAAGTTGGATAAGGTCACAAAGGAAAAGGAAGAAGTTGAGGAAAGGGTAATCAAGACTGTAGATATTGCATTTGCCTTAGTTTTCACTAGGAAACCTTCTGGAGTGTATGGGTTGTTTCTTAGAGAGCTATTCTTGAAATGGAAGTTGAATCAGATTGTGCTAAAAAGACCTACTGACTTCTAGAAAAATTATGATTTCATGGATTGTTATTTTAATAGTTGCTTAGACATTCAAAATAAAATGTGTGAATTCTTCCAACATGGATTCGTCATGGGTACCAATGATGATTCACTACTTAAAGTTTCTATTGGTGAACATCAAAATAAATCATTTGTTTCGGTGTTAAAAAATCATGTTGAATGGTCAACCAGAATGGAGGAATACAGAAAAATACAACAAACATATGGATTTCCAGTGAGACACGAGTATCCAAAATCAATTGATTACATTAACAAATTCAGGTCCATTTCAAGATTGAATGATGTCAATCCTCTTTATGTCAGTAATCTGTTAAAAATAATTGCAAATTTTCAAGATATTGAGGAAATCTTCCTCCTATAGCTATAAAGACATGTGAATAAAGATTCAAATCACTTCCAGATCCCATAAAGAGGAGAGAACCAATATCACCAAATAATATTAGATGGAGCTTGACACGTGTAAGGTATGTAATCAATCTAATTCATGAGCAACAAGAATTTTGGATTGGTATGAGATTCAGAATGCCTATCATTATCATTCCTACACCTAAAATTAATGCACCTTCATAGATAACAATCGAGGTCCTCAAAGCGTGGTATGAAAATATAGAAAAGAACAATCGATTTGTTGTATCTATAAGAACTATAATGGGATATAGATGAGGAGTTTTTGATTGTCCTCTTTGGATTGAATCACTGAATAGGGGAATTCATGTTCCACCTAGATAAACCATGAGGGCATGGTTAAGTGCAGGAGGAGGAGAATGATGAGGCCTACTAAAGACCTCATAAATTAAGTTTTTACCTTTTTAATACTTTACAATTTGTCTTTAAAACTCATAATATTTTCCTTTATGTATGCATTTATGAACTTAATGAAGTATTAAGACTTAGATTATGAATGGTCAATATTAATGGTTATTTCTACTAAATGTATGATTAATATGGTGATTAATCCATGAATGCTTTATAATATGTGCACCTTTATTATGCAACTAGAGTTGATATTTATTTCTTAGGTCAATGATAACTATTTCTATTTTGAAAGTGATGAATGGCTAATTGTTTGTGACTCATCTTCAAATGAGTTATTATCCACTGATCTCCTTTTTGAATTATCATGTTGAATGAAGACTCTACCAACTACAACTCAAGTTTCAGCCAAGCACGATCAGTTTAGAAATCTAGGAATCAATGCAACTAAAGGCTAATGAGGATCTTCACCAAATATGTTCTTGCATGCCAGGATATCTTTTTAGACTAGGATTAGATTAAGTTTCCCACTTATCTTCTATTTTTGAAATAAAAATAGATATTTATATCCAGTCCCAACACAGTTGGATGTTAGATCATATCAAGTTTTTGATCTTTCTCATGTAATTTCCCTTCTTTTTTTAAGTTAGAATCATTTTATGTATTTCGTCCCTATCTGGGCACATTCTCTAGAAATAAGAAGGAAGTTGATCTCAAATCTATGTTAAGATTCTTTCAGCATGCTTTCTAAATGAGGTGATCCTGTTAGTTGTTAAGATTCATTTATCACCACTATGTTTCATTTTCTGCATTAATTCAAGTTCAAATCATTTCATTTATTGTGAGTTGAAAGATATTCTAGATCAAAGTTACATTCTATTATTGATTTTATATTGTGAACTATTAAAATTGCTTCCTGTGGTTTATTTCTTAGTTTAGAAATTGTTTGCATATCTAAAATAGTCTAAATCGTCATCTTAAATGGATTATGTGCAAAGTGGAACAAGTACTTGTCGATTTAGTAAGTGAAGAATGGAATAGTTTATTTTTAAAAGGAATTCATTAAGTTTAAATAGATTTCAAATTTTAGTAGATTAGACTAAGTTAATCTTCCATTCTCTCACAATCTAAATTGTCTTGAAATGAAAACTCTCTATTTAAAACTCCATTTTGAAGGTTATTTAGAATAAATCAAGAATAGAAGGTTAGTACTGAAACACTCCCAAAAAATAAAAAATAGCTCTGAAACGCTCCTAATCGAGCCAAAAAACCACCAAACCCCCCCCCAAAAAAATCAATCCAACTCTTACCGTAGATAGCTTTAGACACCCCTAGGTTGACATTAAGAAATTAAATGAGTAGGAATTGTGACAAAAATGACTTCCTACCATCAATGAACTAGAGTTGGCTCAAAATTTTTTTATGGAGGCATTAGGAAATGATGTTCTACCTCTACATAAATCTTTGTGGTCAATTTTGTGCACTTTTTACATTTAGGATTCTCATAGTTAGTGAAAAAGGTAGTGTTCATGAAGGAATGGAAAAGATGAATAGATCCTTTGAATTATACCCATACTATACAATGGCATTGAATCATTTAGGAAACCATTTTTCTTCACTATAGGGCATCATTTTCTTGTGGAGCAATTGACTGAGATAGGTCTTGTTTCAACTAACCACCCTCTCATGAAATCTCATTCATATTATAATCTTGCACGATCTTATCATAGTAAAGGTGATTATGACACCACTATCTACTACTAAATGGCATCACTCAAGGAAAGATAGAGGCCAGAGGATTTTTTGGATAGGTTGAATTGAAGCTAGGAGATCTTAAGAGTTCTCTCTCAAATTTTGAAAAGGTTCTGGAGGTCCACTCTGATAACAATGAGAGCTTAAAAGGTGTAGGCCATATATATGCTCAACAAGGGTAGGCAGATAAGTCTTTGGAAATTAAGAAAGACAACTCACATAGATCCATGTGATGCCCATGCATTTATCAAGATGGGTGAGTTATTAATATCATCAGACCCTAGTGTAGCCTTAGATTCTCTTAAGACAACAAAGTCTCTTCTAAAGAAGAGTGGAAAAGAAGTACCCATTGAATTGTTAAACAACATTGGGGTTCTTCATTTTGAGCGTGATGAACTAGAGTTGGCTCAACAAACTTTTATGGAGGCATTTGGGTTGAATTCATAAATAAAATCCCTAGTGCTAATTAAGCAATTTTTCCTGTGCTTTTTAAGGATATGAAATTCTTCAATCGACTAGAAGAAGGTGGTGTTTCACTTGAGTTACCATGGGATAAAGTCACAACACTATTTAATCTTGTTGGGTTGTTTGAATAGCTACATGATACTAAAAAATAAAATATTTTATATAGGCTTATATTGTTCAAGTTTCCTTATTATGTCGATGCATATCTACATCTTACAACCATGGCTCAGGCTCAGAATGAGATCCAACTAAGCCTAGAATTGATTGGGGATGCATTTAAGGTGGTTAAAAATTCATCAAATTCTTTATCTATTCCTAGAAAAATTGAACTAAAAATAGATGATTGGCTTAAAGCAAAGAAACAATTAAAGCTACACAAAGTGAATTAGATGCAAAGAATTCTTATGTTGACATTTCACTTGGAAATTGGAATTATTTTGTAGTTTTTCAAAATGAGAGGAGGGATTCAAAGGTGGAGGCCCAAAATCTTGAGAAGGCCAGAGAACTCTATTGTAAAGTGTGGGCACAGAGACCAAGAAATTTTTATGTTGTAAATCGGGCAGCCATTGTGCTAGTTGAAAGGGGTCAATTTTATATTGCAAAGGAAATTTTTACATAGGTACAAGAAGTTGCATTAAGAAACATCTTTATTTAGATGCCTGATGTGTGGGTAAATCTAACACATGTTTACTCTGCACAAGGATAGTTTGCGCTTGTAGTGAAAATGTATCAAAATTGTTTGAGGAAATTCTATTTTGACACTAACACCCAAATTTTATTATATTTATCTTGAACACATTATGAAGCAGAACAGTGGAAAGATTGTAAAAGAACATTATTAAGAGCAGTAGATTTTAACTATTGTAAGTTTCCAATCGGAAAGCTATAGATGTATTTAATGTAATGAGGGTTTTAAATTACATCTAAATTCACTATAGAGGGCATCCCCAAATCTGACTTCGCTACAGAGGACCTCACCGACTTCAAATTCATTGCAGAAAACTTTGAATTTGTTGCCCTTGCCCACCTTTTCAAAAATCTCCAGATCCTCTCCAAATCTTTCAGTGCTAGGCTAACCTGCAACTAATGAATGAAGTAAGGAATATTTCTACAATGAACATGAATAAATGTGAATAAGCGCCAATACATTCACATGCACAATACATCATGCTAATAATTGGCTAAAATGTGTTTTTAAATTTTTTAAATTTTTGTCTAATTTGTATTTGGTGACTAACTATTTAGTCATTTTTATTTTTGTGACTAAATATTTTTTTAGTCAATGACCAAATTAGTCATTTATTTACTCATTTATAGCTGAATTGCAAAAAATCAGTAGAATTTAGTCATTTTTAGTTGTTGTGACTACAAATTTTAGTCACCTAATCAATTATTTTCCAAATTTTACTTGTGTTCATCTTTCTCTGGAGGACATTCCTTCACCTATCTTTCAGTATTAGTAGAAGTAGATTCATCTTTTATATCCAAGAACAAGCATTCACTATCATCAAAATCTCCATAATAAGATTCCTCATCAGAAATACTAGCATCCTCATTCGCATAATATGCTCTACTGATTTTCTTACCTTTCTTTTCTTTCTTAAATATTTCTTTGTTCTTCCTAGCTCTTTCAGGAATCTCAAATAATAATGACCTATTCTTCCACACCTAAATCATTTAAATGGTAGCTTACCTTCATACTTACCGAAGCCTTTCCTCATCCTTCTCACAAAGTTAGCTTCTACTTCATCGAGTTTTTCTTCATCCGGATCTTCAAATCTTGTAGCCTTGAATGTGGTTTATGATTTGGATCTATTTCTCAAATTTGGCTTTCTCAGCTCATAAGATGTTAGAGTTTCCAATAACCGATCTTTAGTGTAGGTCTTGTAGTCTATATGTTCTTCAATAGCAGATACCTTTTCACTGTATGCATCAAGGAGAGTTCTAAGAATATTCTTTATAATCTTGGATTCATCAATTGTAGCACCAATTTCTCGTGTTCCACCTACCACCTCATCCAATTTATGTACATAGGATTTAATGTTCTCATCTTCAGACATATACAAAAGCTCAAACCGTGTCTCTAGACTCTAAAAATTTTCTTCTTTGACCCTTTTATCTCCTTCATGAGCCTTTTCTAAAGAATCATAGACTTATTTAGCAGTCTTTAGAGTTTGAACTTTAATCAACTCGAAATATGCAAGACTATTCTTCAAAAAGAACTTTGCCTTATTGTTCGCTTCATGTGCATTGATTTCATCAGTCATACTCAGACCATTACCAGGAGGGGTGTAAGAATTCTTGTAATATTTCTCAACATCATATCCATAATACTCTAGATATTCTTCCATTAGTATTTTCTAGATAGCATAATTAGATCCATCGAACTTTGGATACTCAAAAGTGATTTTTCTTGCCATCTGGTGCAGGGGCACCCATAGTGCTTTCATGCCCCAAGAGCGGTCAAATTTTGAAATTTTGTTTTACTTGAGTCAATGTCATGTAATAAGGTCTTATAAGACCATTTCATAGGTGTTCGATTCGGTTTTGGGTCATTAGGGGTCTTGTTGCAAAAAAATGTATAATGTTGCAAATGTTGTCAAATTACACAATGTGGAATATGAAGGGTCAATGTTGTATAAAGTGAGAATTTGAATGGTTGTAAGTTGAAATGTTGGTTGAGAGCCATTAGAAAATGGTTGTAAATATTTTAAAATTCTTGGTAAGGTCAAAGCCAAGGTGGGAAAGTTGTAATTTAGAGAAAAAACAATAAAACTATCTTTATTTTTGCAGTTTTGAATGTGATTTTTTCTATTATAGGACCGTGTATAGACTTGTACATCCTCACCATGACCTGAAACCTATTGTAATTTGTGGTACTATGAATATTATTTATTCTCCATTTTTTAGCACTCAAATTCATTACGTTTCAATCAAGTTAGAGCCATTTTACTCCAGGCAGCCTAAAACCCTGGTAGGCCTAATTTGAGGGAGAACAGACCAAATTTGAGTCTTGTGTTCCTAAAAAACCCTACCCTAATTACTAGTATGTTGTATAAAGCCCAAATGAGTATCTAGAATTGTGTTTATATTTTTGGTATCAGGTATGGTTTGAATGTTATGACCAAAAAACATGAATTTGTTTCTCCCCTTCAAGCCTAGTCAAGAGTAGAACAGTCAAGTTTTGAACCTTTCCTTCCAAAGTAACCATATCTAATTTATTCATATGTTGAATAAAGCCATAAAGGATATCCAAATCTGGGTTTTTCTTTTGGATATCATTTTTTCCTCAGAAGTTGTGCCCATTTTAGTCAATCTAAAGTACTAGTAGGAGATTGAGGCCTAATGAATGAAAACCATCATGTGAATGTTTAGAGATTGAAATTTTTCTTGTTTGAGGATTTTTTGGATTTTTCCACCCCTGATCTGCATCAAATTGGTATCATATACCAATTTTTAAGCTCTTCTCCAAGGAACCAAGCTCTATTACCAATTGTTGAACAAGACAACTCAGAGAGGGGGTGAATTAGTTGTGAAAATTTTTAACCTTTAGAAATTCCACTAGAAAATTATATCAACACAAATCCTTTACTCTGCTAATATGATTAATTATTAAGTGCAAAAGCAGAAATTGAAAAGCATCACATAAACACAATAACACCAGATTTACGTGGAAAACCCAATAAGGGAAAAACCATGATGAGGATTAGCTCACAATATAGAGAATATAAAAACTGATTACAAAGGCTCCTACCAAAATAGGACTCATTATCCAGCAAGGGTTAACCACGCGGAGGGCTCACTACCACATAGATACAAAGAAGATATAAGAGATACATTACAAAGAGAAAAAAATCTCAACGCAATAAAGATTTCCACCACGACTCACTCAACCACTTGCAAACATGCATGAATGATAGATTACACCTTTAGCTCACTGCATCTAGATACTCAGCAGTTAGATTTCAAACTAATTTTCCAAACTCGCATCACATACACATTGTTTCATATCTACTTTGCATCTATCTTCCTTTATTTAAATGCACACTTTTCACCGATATCTCATCCTGTATTTATACCATCTTCAATTTTGAAACATATCCAAAGTCGGCTACACACCACTCGTATTTAAAAATTCAAATTAGGTCAACGCCACAACATTCTAGGGTGGAATTAGAATGAGGGAGACCCAAACACATGCTTGATGAGGACCCAAATAAGTCCCAACACGCTTCATGAACTTCAAAAGTAGTGTTTAACACGAGGTTGGCCAAACTAGTGTAAAACACATAGAATAATTAAGCACCAACAACCCTTAACACGATCCAACCTTTCCAAACAACAAAATTATCTTCAATACGATCATAACAACTTAACTCTAGAACTGCAAGTCATAAGACTCAACCAAGAAGAATTCTAGAGCAACTATATTTCTCCCGGACCTTAGCCAAATACCCTGAAAAACATAATTCACAACTGGTGAACATAAATTGCACTATACAATGATCTAGAAACCTAAAATATAGATATAACAGCTTCCAATAATCATTATCAACATATCTGAACCACATGAACATAGGAGAAAATTCCAGAGAAAAACCCAGAGCAAACACTAAACACCTACAACTTTTCCTTTACAATTTTCTCAATATCCTTGACATATATAGCCAATAATATGCATCCATGACATCGATGAAAACAACAACCAATTGATAACCAGTTCACCAATTGACATGAATGACAACACCTTCAATCTTGCAACAATCTTTCAACAAAATGTGGGGTTGGATTTACCAAAATAGGATTGATGAACCACAAAGGACCTAATTTTCTAATTTCATTCAAAACGTATGTTATAAAATGAAAATGAAGAACAATAATCAAATCTAACCGAAACAATAATCAAAAGGAAGATCTAGAAAAGGGAAAAAAATGTGTACCTTTCACCAAAAGTCACCTTTTGAAGTTCACTAACAACTCATTCACCCTATGGCAAATGGGTCCTGGCTAGGGTTTCTGGAAAATGATTTTTGGGTTCTCTTCTACCAGGTTTTCACTCCCAGATCCCAAGTGCTCACTTTCATAAAACCAAAAATAAAATTTGTATAGGAGTTTCTATGATTTGAAAACTTTTCTTATAACTTTGAAAAGTTTGCAACTTTCTTCAATTTTTTTCTTCAAAGGATCTTTCACCTAAAATTTGCAATCACACATTAAAGATAGAAAAATATTGTTTGTTAGGGAATGGGGTATGTCTTGGTCAAACCCTATTTTGGTAATTAAATCTTGAAATGAAATAGAAAAGCATGAAGGAATGATGAGTAAATGTTACAACTTGCATAGGAGCAAATTTTCACCCCTAATGTAAATTCCCCTTTTACCCCTCTCCAATTTAGAAAACAAAAGGTGGAGGCTTAATTCCACATAAGCCCATTGTTATCATTCCACTTGGAATCCATTTTGAGTGTTGGTAGAGGATTTTTTGTCGGGGACGCCCCTAAGACATGCAAACATCCACATGGTGCACTTCCTACAGCTGGAGTCTGCAAAGACATTACACTTCCTATTGAAAGTCAAAGTTTAATGCCTCCCTTCAGCTAGCCAACCCAAATATGGCCATTTCTTCATCTATCCTCTTCATATTGACCATTCCTTCATCCATTTTCATCTCTAGACATCTCTTCACCATATTGAGACCACTTCATTCACAAGCTCTTAGCATTTCAAGCATTGTAGCAACAATCTCTTCACTTCATCACTTCAATAGAGCAAGCGTAGGACAAATCCATTGCAATAGAGGATTGAGTTCCTTTCAAATTCTTCCACACTAGCCTTGAGCGCTTTGGGCAGAGGTGGTAAGCTCCTCACTCATCTTCTCTATTACTTGGTTGAGTTAGCACATTACTGTTTTGTAGTATTCTTGTGTACTTTGCTTGTATTTCCTTCTTTATCACATTATTTCTATATAATTGCAAACTTGGTTGTCTATGGAGGTGGAAACACCAAAATGGGGGTCTGACTGAGATAGAGCCCTAAATAGCCCCCCAACATTTTCCCTCTTTTTTGTGTGTAGGTGGATATATCTTGGAATGAGTTGGTGAACAAGTTATTGTGTGAGGTCATCTTCATCACACTTGCGATAATATACTTGTTTCATCATATTCATATTTATGTTTCATATTTCATAGTGTTATTTTGCACCTTTAGAAACCCTTAACTAGGTTGTTAGTTCATTTCTTAGTGGTCATACCTTGTCTCCCTAGTTTTCTAGCTGTACGGATGCTAGTGCACCTGAGAGACACCAACACACCATGCTTTCATCCCAGAACCATGCTTTTTTTCTCTGATAGAGAGCTATCTGAGACACAAAGTTGACCCTAAGAACCGACTCACCTAGTCTCCTTTCAACTCACAAGTTCATAGAGAGATTGAAGGACTTCATAGTCCTCGTCATTCTCATCCTACCTATCCTAGCACTCCTTGAAACTGAGGTAAGTTAGGGCATCCAAATTTCTCTTGGCCTTTTGTGACCTGGGGCCTTGCAGTGGTTGGTCCCCCTCTCTTACATTTCTGGTGAACTCGACGTGAACCAATGTCTACTCAATTGTCAATGTACTCCTACGTGTTTTGAAGGTTTATGAGCTTCACAACCCACTCAATGACCTCTAGGTATATTTTCAAGAGAATTTTCCTACACCTTTCGATGGAGAAGATGAAGGTCTCTTCTAGTTTCAATATCAGTCTCTTCTCTAGTTTTGTGGTTGGCTTGTCTATGTAGGAGTAGGTGTCATGGGGCAAGTCTAGACTCTTTGATGAAATTGATTGCATCCCTACTCCTCCTATGTCACCAACCTCATCATCCATAGACGAGCGTGAAGTTGTCCACATCCCTTCTAAATACATCACTAGTCTAAGAAAAGGGTTGGGTGCATTAGAGAATCACTTGGAGAAAAACGTAAAGCTAGCTAGGGCTGCTAAAGTTATCAGTGAAATAAGATACATGGTAGGAAAAGACCAAACATGCATAGAACTCCTAGCTATTCTCATAGTTCTGGCTAAAGCGTGTGCCGCTTTGAATTATAGTAACATGATACGAGGTGGCCCCTTTGAATAACATGAAAGATATATGAAAGTATCGATGCCTCCCACATCTGTGTACATGGCCGACATGGTCCCTTCAGTTAGTGTGCCCACTACTTCCTAAAATTATGAAACTATCAAAGTAAACAAAAACCCTCTGGGTTTTCACTTCACCCCTTTTTCTGCCTCTGTTGGTGGAGGATTTGGTGGGATGATTGGTGGAGGCTTTGGTGGTGGTAACTTCAGTGGCGGAGCTGGTACTGGCAGAAGTGGTTCGGATGGAGGTCATTGTAGTGGCTTTGGAAGTGGTGGTGGCTTTAGTGAAGGTCACACTAGTGGTGGTGGCATCGATGGTAGCTCTTGTGGCAGTAACAACGGTGGTCCAGGTAGTGGCTCCTTTGGTGGTTCCATTGGTCCTAGACCTTCTAACAACCCTATTTTGAACACCCTTCTTCAGAATATGGGGAAGATACAAAACCAATTGGAAAAAATTTCCCAGGCTATTGCCTAGCCTATCTTCCAACCCTTCTTCCAACATAGCCTATTGTCAGTAGTAATTCTAAACACTCCTTTCCCACAAGGGATGGAAATTCCTAAATTCAAGAAATATGGTGGCAAAGGGGGCCCACAAATGCATGTTTCTTCCTTTAATGACTTATGTATAGACTTCTTCCATCACAATGTGTTGATGGAAAAAATGTTCCCTCGACCCCTCAAGGATACAACACTTGAGTGGTACTGTTCCTTGCCTGACAATTACATCTTGACATTTGATTAGCATGTGAACCAGTTCCTATGACAGTTCCAAGCCAACATCGGACCTAAGATGACCTTCTCTAACCTTGTTCGATGTAAGCAAGAGGATAATGAGAAGATTACTGACTTTACAGTGTGATATCAAGAGCTCTTCTAATAAATCTCATACCCGTTACCTGACTCTGATGTGCATAAGGTATTCATAGGGAACTTACAAAGGCCTTGGAAAGATAATTTTGACCTTATGAAATACCCTTTTGTTGTGTATTTGTGTGTAGCCTTGTAGGAGTATCAAAAAATGGTGGTTCAATCCAGGGGATCTTCCTCATGCTCCCATCTTGAAGGAAATTCCATTATATCAATCTTTGGAAAAGGAAAAGTTGTTGCGAATGTAGTAGCCATTGTGGATAACAATGGCCTCAAATGTGGTTGAAAGTTCACAAAGTTATCAGAATCTTATTCTTCCATCTTACAAAATTTATTGAAGGATAAGATCGTTAACTTGCCAACCCCAAAACTAGTTAGGAAACCATATCCTAACTGGTATGAAGTGAATACCTATTGTTAATACCATCAGGTTAACAAACATGATACTGAACGTTGCATGCTCTTTTGTCATGAGATACAGGATCACATCGAGGAAGGTACTATTCATCTTGATGGAAGCAAACAAAATATGAAAAAATCAGTGGCAAAAGCTAATAGTACATTGTAGATATACAAGGACTTGTTTCCATCACATTCTACTAACATGATTATCAATCCCTCTGATTCTATTTCTTACCCTAAAGCCTACATTAACATGGTTATTGTTACTCCTCCTCATCTTGTGACCAATTTACTAGATATAACATTCACTTCACAAGATGTACCAGCAAATGAAAAACCTTCTCTGCTTTATATTCCCGCTCACATCAATGGAAACATTGTGACAAGGGTCTTAGTCGACCCCGCAAGTAGAGTGAATGTCATCACGAAGGAGACTCTATTTTTGAACTCCCAGCAAAGGGATGAATACAAAAAATAAAATCCATCATCCATACACATGATGGTCTTACTCTTAAACCCTATGGATCAATAATGTTGTCTGTCCTGGTTGGACCTAGGAACATAGACACAATTTTCGATGTCATTCTTGAGTTGGAATTATTTAGAGTGAAGCTTGGTATACCTTGGCTAGCTTCCATGAATGGGATTGCCTCTATAATTCATAAGTGTCTTAAGTTTTCCCATGAAGTTTTCATGCACATGGTGCATGATACTGGATACCAGCTTGTGGTATCTCATGGGGGATATTCATTGGATCACTTTTGGCCCACTCTAATTAGTCTGCTCCCTACAAGAATGGACCTACTTTCTAAGAACTATGTGAGGTATAAAACTGGAGGTAAGGGATAGTTGAAGTTGACTCTTCATGTAGCAGAGCAACCAACTACCTCCTCCTCTTGAAAGGGAAAGGAGAATCTTGCTCCTTCTCAGGCTAACTCATCTACTCCCCTTTCTTGGGAGGATTATTGGATGAATAAGCCTGGTATTTATCCTCTGAGTCCGATGATGCCTGCTTGGTGTAGAATCTCCTTAATGGGTCTCCTAGACCTTGGTACTATTTATATGGTAGAAAGAAAGTCTCACAAAGAGAATTTTCCTTGTGACCTCTTACCATTCCCACGAATGTGGAGAGGTCCACTGCCAAGGTACTGGAGTCAATTCCTCCTGCTCCCATCTAGGAGTTTGTCCCTCCACTGGAAATAGCTTTGGATGACACTCCCATGGTTGAGAAGCAGCCTTCCATTCCTTTGCAACCTCTGGCTTCTGGTTTGAAGAGTCACAGAAACTGCCTTGTGTGTGAGTGCAAGTGCTGGCGAAAGGATCTTCTAGCCAAGCAAGCCACCTTACAGAAGAAGGAAGAGGAGACAACCACTCCTATATCAAGACCTCTTGCCACGTCCTCCTCTCTCCTTGCTTTTCTTTTCAATCTAAACCAAATTTGTATTGCTTATGGCTTTTGTTGTGAGTGCACATGTTCCTGGGAAGGTCTAGGTGTTCATCACTCCTTTCGTGGAGTTGTCATTGTTGAAATTTATTCTGGATGTCTCAACTTTCTCGAAGCTTGTAGATATGATTAACACTTCAGTTGTATCTATTGTGGTTCTTTCCTCCTCTCCCTCTACCCTTCTTGCTTCATCCATAGAGAGTTCACCTCCTTCATGAAGAAAAAATTAGAGAGTGGTCCCTCTAGCAATGAAGGATGTAAGAGGATTCCACCTTCTCTGAAAGGTGGCCCCACACTAACTTTTTATGTCCTAGTGACAAAAATTGTCCCAACCTTCCATAAGTTTGTCATGACTCTTGAATCATTCGGTGAGCTTAGTGGTGAACCTTAGGTGCAAACTCCTCCATTCATTGAGGTGAAATATGACACTCCCATTAAGTGCATGTTTAATTTGGTGGATGAAGTTTTGACCTTGTCAAAGATCTTTGCAAATTCATTGACGTTGGATCGACAAGAGTTGACTGACAAAGACCTCGTAGGTCCTTCTTCCTTAGCCCTTGTTGCAGGTGGGTTGGAAGCTCCTCCCCTTAACATTACACCACTATAGGATCATCATCCTTACCCCTATGATGATCTAGAGTGGGAAGCTGATGACCTCTTGGTTGACCAGTGTTAGGGGGAGACCCTCTTCTTGATCTTTACATTAGATGTGTGTGTGTTGTGATGTTTTTCCCCTATGATCATGCTATGTGTGCCTAGATGGCCCTCATCACGCTATTAGTTCTTGGATATAGGCATGGAATTTTTGTTATAAACCTTATTCTATGTGTATCATCATTCTTCCATGTTTGTGATTGACTTTTGGCAAATTGGGGATGATGCAAAGCATTGGGAGCATTTAGGATCCCTTCCATGTTGACCCAATTTTTTATTTTTACTTTGTCCTCTCGTGCATTCCTCACATGGTTGTATATAGTAGGGGGTTGATGAAAGTTAATTTATATACTATTCTTATACATATATATTTATGAGCAGTTATGACCCCAAAATATCAGGCTACCCTAGTGCCCTTTCTTTGTGTTCTTCTTTCTTTTAATTTCTCTTTATCTTTCTCTCTTCTTTGCTTGAGTTGTCCCTCTCATGTGTGACAATGCCACTTCTACATCACTTGGATCTTTAGAAAATGCATTTGTTGCTGACAAATATTTTCCTCAAGAACCTTCACACACTTTTTTGTTAGAATTGCATTCTCGACTTGAAACCCTAATAGAGTATGTTTCCTTTATCATGGTTTCACAAAGAAATGAATTGGAAACCTTCCTCCGAAGTGGGAACTACTTTGAACTTCCCCTTGCATGGAGCCATATCCTTCCCTTCAAATTACTTAATGAAGTGAACAACTTTTAAAAGGATTCCTTGATGATGAATCAATTCAAAAAAGAAGACATTATCTTTTGAACAACGCGCCCCTTGAGTGGGTGCCTTCAAAAGCCTTGATATCTTGACGTCTAGCTTAGGGGCATCCCGAATAGGCCTACTTCACATCCCTATGTCTAGCTTGGGGGCATCCCAACTAGAATTTACTTTTCAAACAATGTGTCCCTTGAGTGGACCCCTCTTCCTTTTGAAGGGTTCTTGAGGGACCCCTTTGAAATTATTCCAACTTGGTGATGATCTGCATGACTATACATTCACTTTCCTGTGTGGATGCTTCCTGACATGTTCTATCTATGGGTGAACATGTCATTATTTTTGACTCTATGGAGTCCCCTTTTCTTGATCTCCCTCATGTGAGAGTTCTTGGGGGATACCTTTCCTTTCAAGTTTGCGGGTCTATAAGGAACTCTTCCTAGTTTCCTTCATGTGAGAGTTCTTGAAGGATACATCCCTTGCAAGTCTATAGGCTTGTAAGGTGATTTCTTTCTTTAGCTTCATAGTTCTACGGAGCTATGAATTCCTTTTCTATCTTGCACTTTCGGGTTCTCCAGACCACGATCTGCTTCCTCGATAGTTCAGGTATGCATCTCTATCCCTATTACTTCTTCAATCTACTTTACCCAAGCACTCACCAGTATTCGTGCTTGCTAAAGTGGGGGAAAAATGTATAGGAGAAAATTTGCAACCCTAATGCCAATTCCCCTTTTACCCCTTTCCACATAAGCCCAGTATTATTATTCCAATTGGTGCCTATTTTGAGTGTTGGTATAGGCATTTATGTCGAGGATGCACACATGGCATGAAAATTTCCATGCAACATGATTACATTTGCGCAGTGAACTTATGTCCCTCACAGATTGCTACGATTGGAGTCTGCAGAGACATTACAATTCCTATTGGAAGTTAAAGTGTAACACCTCCCTTCGATTGGACGACCTGAATATGGTCGTTTCTTCATCTATCCTCTTCATATTGACCATTCCTTCATCCATTTTCATCTCTAGACATCTCTTCACCATCTTGAGACCACTTCATTCACAAGCGTAGGATGACTCCATTGTAGCAGAGGCCTGAGTTCCTCTCAAATTATCTCCCACTAGCCTTGAGCACTTTGGGAGGAGGTAGTAAGATCCTCACTCATCTCTATTACTTGTTTGAGTTAGCCCTTACTATTTTTTAGTTTTTTTGTGTACCTTGCTTGTATTTCCTTCTTTATCACATTATTTCTACATCATTGCAAACTTGGATGTCTGTTGGAACTATGAAATTTTGAAAAAATTCATTAACCCTTCATGATTATTAGTCTCCCAAAAAGGTTCATATACAGACATAAAAATCCTCACATAGCATTTTTTACCAAAATCCGATTTAAATTTTTCCATAAAGCCCCATAAATTTCATCCGACATTAAAAATTTACATATGAAAATATCGGCATAAGTTGATGCAGGTCTCATCAATGATAATATACATATCCTCAATATATCGACAAGACATTAGAAGGGTCATACTGATAAAGTTATACACCAAGAGAATGGAGGTTTGTATTTCTTATTGGCAAGACAAAAGGTATTGGCGTGACGATGTAAGGTCATATCGAGCTAGGTCACCTTTTACCGATTGGAGTAAAGTAAAGTATATCGGAGAGACTATGGTCATCAGAGAGAGATTTCAAAGCACTGCCCGAAGCGTTATTGGTCTTGCCAATAAAGCAAAGGGAGGACTCACTCGGTGAGACAAATGATGTCAGGGAGAGTTCAGAAAGTCTTACCGACCCCTTGGGTTACACCGAAAAAACTGAGCATGCAGAGATAAAAGGTGTCAAGAAGACAATGTGTGTGGTCTCGCCGAAGAAAAAGCGTATCGATGAGGTATGTCTTAATGGGGAGATCTAAGAGACATTACGGCGAGTATCATTTTTTCGGCAGGACAAATGCTTGGTCTCAGGGACATAAGTCGATAAAGTGAACATCTCAGTGAGATAAAGAGCTTTCAGAGTAAGGTGAAGAACCATTGGCCTGATTCATTAAGTCTGGGCGATAGTTGCTTCAGTGAAGGTCATGGCGATATAAAAAGAAAAAGGAAAGAAACTATCGGGGATACTTGTGATGTCGGGATAAATGCAAGACGTCTTAGTGGATGGGTGAATGTTGAATAGGCAGATTGGCTAGAGATTTGAAATGTCTTGCTGATATGATTCCTGATGTGATGGCAAGAATTTCAAAAAACTTGTAGCATTCATGTCTCAGTAAAGACATTAATGGCACCACGAAGCATAAAATATTTTGCATATCAAGGTATGCTCAATTGAAATCATTGTTTCATGGAATTAAAAGCAAAGGAGAGCAAGGGAACCATCAAAACAATTAGGGCATTCATCTATCTTGGATTTATAGGAAAATATAGTAAGTTTCTCATCTTCTCAGAATTTGTGAATTTTGAATATGGAAGGTACTAGTTCAGGAAAAATAAAAGGGAGAAAACCTAGGGAGGGTAATCAATCAAAAGCAAAGAAGCAAAAGGTTGAATTGCAACCAGAGGGCACTGAAAGGAAGTTGAATCAAGACCTCATAGACTAGTTACCTAGTTCTGGGCTTAAAGCTAGGCATTCTACACAACTCAAAGTGGAAATTGACAAATTAGACGACAAATGAAAATTCATAGGGAATGTTTGGACTCCAATTAGAGGGTATGAGCTATTCAATTTCCATTATCACAAGAGAAATTGCTTTGAGCCAGTATGCAATCCATGGAGGCTCAATTTGGTAAAATTGGTGTGCCCTAATGTCTTTATTAATGTAGAACTGGTAAAATTGCTGGCTAGACATTATAACCCGAATAATAAAGCTATATGTGACTTGTCAGGGAATCCATTGATACATATGTCTGAGAATGCAATAGCTGAGGTTTTTTAGATTGGAAGGAATATGCAGTGAGAAAATAATATGTGAAGAACTAGATAGTGAATTCAAGAGAATAGACACCATTTATAAAGGATGGAGATTACCCCTACACAGAATAAGATGTCATGGAAAACCTACTCCGATGGAAGACAGTGAGGGACCACCATTTCACATAGATCTCTTTGAACCCTACCTAAAGTACACTTATTTTTCAGTGGGACAGGTATTGGGGATGGAAGTCCCAGAACATATGGCGGTTGTGCCCATGGTGATTGTTGTAGATATTCAGTATCACAATTCCAGATCATTTGATTATGCTTCACATATAATTAATGAGTTGTATGTAGGGTTGATAGCCATAAAGAATGGGGCCTCTATCCTCCATCTCAAAAATTATTCACTGTTGATGCACTTGGTATTGTATTTTGGACAAGAGTTAGGTTTATGGCCCCAGAAGTTGAGGATTTCACAATCTGATAAGGAAGGTAGGCCATTGCCCATTCAATTATGGACTGCTATTTGGGATAACAGGTTTGCTAATTCCAATTTCTTGCATTTTGAAGAATTCTTTGTGAAACCTTTGTATAGATTTTTTAATCATCCTTGTGATTATTCCTTATCTAAAGAAGTGAAGAGGTTTCTTAGGCCTAGAGATTATAATGGAACAATCAACCACAACTGGGGGGATTGGTATTGCTTAGAAAATTCCACAATGATTAGGGTTTATGGTTTTGAGGATAGACCATTCATTTTTCCTAGAACTGTCGCAGATACAATTGCATACTTAGAAATTGTTAGGAAAATGGATTTCTCTAGTTTCATGAACTTAATTTCATATGAGAAATAGGCCTTTATGCCTAGTACATTGTGTTTTGGTGATTTTACTATATTGGAAAAGGAGGGTTACAATCTAATTTTAGATAAATTATTGCACTACAACATGAGAAGAGCACCATCAAGAAAAAACTTTGATCTAGAGGGATATATCCACTCTGCCAGACAAAGAATAAATTTTGGAGGGTACTAGCATGTACCCTATAAATCTGATGACATAATCAGAAACCTGGAGGCAGAGGAAGCAGAAATGGTGATTGAGAAACATGATCAGGAGTTGGTAGATGCTAAGTTGTTATCCTTCATTAAAGGGATATCAGAAGCTGACAGGCCACAAGGCTCATTTGGGAAGGTATCAAGAATAAGGACTCAATATTATTCCTATGTTGCCAGAGAAACAAATGTTGAGGAAAATATGAATGTAGATACGAGACATGAAGATTATAGGTCTTTTATATCAGATGATGAATTTGTGAAGACCTCGAAGTTTAAAATATTTTTTATATAAGCAAAAAGGGAAAGAGATAAGAGGACTGGTTGACAATGTCACACTAGGAAATGAAGATCAATTGTTAAAAAGCTTAAGGGATGAGGTAGACAAAGAGATGATGAGCATGACCCCTGAAAAGGGAAGGGAGATGTTAGAAAAGGTAGGTGTTGTGATTTTCCTAGGTTTGGATCTAAATTCTACATTAGTTTTTGATAGTTTCTTGAAAGATAACAATGCTACCCACAAGCTCAGCATAGAGAAGGTGACGGATGTATACATAGGTTCAGGATACAATCCTAATGATGAAACATTGTTGATTTAGGCATTGTATCCTCATCACAAGAAGTTAATTGTTATTGATACTGAGAAGGCATTCAGACATGTCATGACCCTGAAGGCTGGAGAGGTTGATCTCGTTGCAACTGCAGACATTGGGATAAATATAGCTAATTTGAATAAAGCCCAGATCCAAGCATTGATCAGAGAGAGAGAAATGTATAAAACCAATAATGAGAGAATGCTGAGAGAAAACGAACATCTAAAAGACTTGGTAGGTGCTATAATAGGGCCAATGAAGATGCTCACCCAAGGTGAGTTCACATAAAAGGGACCATTGGGAAGGGTCAAGTGCGTACTCAAAAGGAAAAGTAGACACACTCACTGCAATCATCAAAAAGAGGTAGGCTATTTTAAACACTTGGTTGAACAAACTTTGGGGAAAACATTCACAATATGTGGATGCTATAAAAGAGCATAAGAGAGTGGATGATAGAATCCAAGAAAGAATTGAGGAAATGAATAGGGGTACTCCTAATGCTGCAAGAATTGAAAATGCCCATCGTATCATGGATAAGCACGGGGAATTCTTTAAGGAATTACAAGGGGATGTGGAGGGATTCGTAGAAGCTGCTAATGATAGATTGACAAATTTCTGCGATGATGAAGGAAAACTAAAAGAAGCAACTACATGGAAAGGTGAATGCGAATTGATACTCCAAGAGATATTGAACACATCCATTGCAAAGGACAAAACATTGGATGAAGCATGTGAGCAAAACAAATGAATGATGATGATAGAGATCGTGATTCGTAATGTGTTAGGAGATGCAAATACACATAAGCACCAAGATTATATAGAGCACATGTCTACAGCTCATTTTTGGCTTAACAAAAATTCGTTAATGATAAACTTTTATGCTTAAGACTTTTTCGAAAAGGCACGTACTTTTGCAGACTAATGTATAAATATCTATTGTTGGATAATAGAAAGAAGTTAGAAGAAGATAGAATTAGAATAGGATAGACTGTTGTAAGCACTATATTTTTAGAATGATGATATTCGAGGAGACTATGTTGCATGTATGAATTTCAAAGAAGATAATGAAAGACTGTTGATTTGGTGATTTAATTCTAGTATCAATTGTTTGTTGGATTCCTGTGATTATTTTATTGTCTCCAATTTGATGTTTCTTGATTGTTTAAATTGAAGTATCAAGTATATATTCAATTTATTAGTACACATTTGTTGTTTCTATGTGTTTTGGTTTATTAAAGAACAATTAAAATTTCTTTGAATCAATTACAGTAATCTGGGAATGTCATTTGGATCAGTAAGAAGAACAAGATAATTAGATTTGATATTCTACCTCAAGTAGGGTTTATCAATTACATCCTTGCATGTTTATACCAGTTGTAAACTCATAGTTATATGCCAAACAATTAGAGGACTTGCTAGATATAAACCATTCATTAAAGGCTTTCACTTGACTCCGATTTACCCAATAAGGCACTAGTCTCCCTTATTTACATTACATCAGTTTTATTCATTTCATTTGACATCTCTGTTGATGGTGTTTTTATGCACTTCACAACATAGGTAATGTGTAGGTGCATTACCTCTTGAAAGACAATCTTCCACAATCAAATTGCACAACACTATCCCAAGGTCTCTCGAATGTCAGGTCTTGACGATGCTTGGAATATTTTAGTTGTTTATATGATTTTTTGGAATCATAAGGTGGACTTACGGATGAGTTACAAAGTGGGGAAGTTGGATCTACAAATGGAGTTCTTAAGATGGGAAAGTTGTTGAGTGTTTACTGTAGGTTCAAACAACAGTCTGGAACTCCATTTCAACATTAGATTTAGCTTTACAATGTGCAATGAACCTTGCCTAAGGTTACTTATTAAAAAAAGGAAAAAGGGGGTAGGGAAGAGAAAAGGTTCCTAGATCTGAACCTACGAATGAATAGTGATCATGGAGGCTACTACAGTATACAAACTCCCTAAACTAGGTTTTGCATGGCCAAGAGGATCCTATAGTTACACAAAACCAGTGCAATCTTCTAAGGACTGTAGATTTTCAGTTTGTATACACACATCATGAACATGCAAGTGAACTAGGTTGCAGCAATCAAATAGATAAGCTCAGGCTAACTTTACACAACAACTTGCCATCAACAAGTGCCAAAAGTATGGGCTGAAAATTCATCAAATACTGTAACAACAATCACCATTACCACTTCCATTCAAAAAATGACAACTAAAACTAACTAGGAAGGTAGAACCATGCACACATAATGAGCAAACTCAAAAGTAACACCCATAGATCATGCAATGCTACTTTCTATTACTACAGAATGTTTTTACAACAGCTCTCCAACACTTACAAATGAGGGGAAGACCCCTATTTATAGTTTTCCAAAGCCCAAATGAATGGCCAGGATTGAATTACATTGTGTGGCCTAGATTCAATTACATTAGGGCTTCACCTACCCCACAATATTCAGCAATTTAAAATACATATGTTGTCTTTTCCCTATTCTGTCTTATAGTGGCCAGTCACTGTAGCAGTTTTATCTTCTAGTTGATTTCGCTTTTACTGTAACTGAAATTGACTAAAATTTTCCTTCTTCTTTGTGGACTTGCAACATTATTCATTGGATCAAATGGTTCTATTGATGGACCCATGGTAGGCTTCTTGAAACTGGAAATAAGAGGCCGAAATGTTGTTTTGAAACGGCCGACGGAGCACGAAACTCCGGATGGTATTTCCCGGCTACAATTTTGGAATTTGAAAGTTCTAAAGAGGATAAGAGCCCATTTTAGCATTTGGGTCAAATTCCATTTTTGAATTGGAGGTGCGCTTGTACATTCCAGAAAGGTGAGGCCAGAATATCGCTATAGAAATATTGTTTTGAAGCGGCCGACGAAGCACGGAACTCCGGATGGTACTTCTCGGCTGCAATTTTAGAATTTGAAAGGTCAAGGGAGGATAAGACCCCATTTTAGCATCCGGTTCGAAGTCCATTTTTGATGTGGAGGTGCACTTGTATGTTCCAGAAACGTGAGGCTAGAATGCCGTTGTAGGAATGCTGTTTTGAAACGGCCGACGGAGCACAAAACTATGGATGGTATTTCTCGACTATAATTTTAGAATTACAAAGTTCTAGGGAGGATAAGACCCCATTTTAGCATCTGGGTCAAAGTCCATTTTTTATTTGGAGGTGCGCTTGTACGTTTAGGAAATGTCAGGTCACAATGTCGTTGTAGGAATGTTGTTTTGAAACGGCCGATGGAGCACGTAACTCCGGATGGTATTTCCCGACTACAATTTTGGAATATGAAAGGTCAGGGGAGGATAAGACCCCATTTTAGCATCTAGGTCAAAGTCCATTTTTGATTTGGAGGCCCGCTTGTAAGTTATGGAAATGTGAGGTCGGAATGTCGCTGTAGGAATGCTGTTTTGAAACGACCGACGGAGCACGGAACTCCGAATGGTATTTCTCAATTGCAATTTTGGAATTTGAAAGTTCCATGGAAGATAAGACCCCATTTTAGCATTTGGGTCGAAGTCCGTTTTTCATTTGGAGGTGCACTTGTATGTTCCGGAAATGTGAGGCCGAAATGCCGTTATAGGAATGCTTTTTTGAAACGGCCGACAGAGCACAAAACTCCGGATGGTATTTCCCGGTTGTAATTTTGGAATTTGAAAGTTTCAGAGATGATAGGACCCCATTTTAGAATCTGAGTCAAAGTCCATTTTTGATTTGGAGGTGCGCTTGTACGTTCCGAAAATGTGAGGCCGGAATGCTGTTTTGAAACGACCGACAGAGCACGGAACTCCAGATGGTATTTCCCAGCTGCAATTTTGGAATTTGAAAGTTCCAAAGAGGATAAGACCCCATTTTAGCATCTAGATCAAATTCCATTTTTTTTTGGAGGTGCGCCTGTACGTTCCGAAAATGTGAGGCCAGAATGTCATTGTAGAAATGTTGTTTTGAAATGGCCGACAGAGCACGGAACTTCGGATGGTATTTTTTAGTTGCAATTTTGGAATTTGAAAGGTCAAGGGATGATAAGACTCCATTTTGGTATCTGGGTCGAAGTCCATTTTTGATTTGGAGGTGCGCTTGTACGTTCCAGAAACGTGAGGCCGAAATGCCGTTGTAGGAATGTTGTTTTGAAATGGCCGACGGAGCACAAAACTCTGGATGGTATTTTTCAGCTGCAATTTTGGAATTTGAAAGTTCCAGGGAGGATAAGACCCCATTTTAGCATCTAGGTTGAAGTCCATTTTTGATTTGGAGGTGCACTTGTACGTTTCGAAAATGTGAGGCCAGAATGCCGTTATAGGAATGCTGTTTTGAAACGGCCGACGGAGCACGGAACTCCAGATGGTATTTCCTGGCTGCAATTTTGGAATTTAAAAGTTTCAAAGAGGATAAGACCCCATTTTTTATTTGGAGGTGCGCTTGTATGTTCCAGAAATGTGAGGCCGGAATGTCGTTGTAGGAATGCTGTTTTGAAACAACCGACGGAGCACGAAACTCCGAATGGTATTTCCTGGCTACAATTTTTGAATTTGAAAGTTCCAAGGAGGATGAGACCCCATTTTAGCATCTGGGTCAAAGTCCATTTTTTATTTGGAGGTGCACTTGTACATTCCCGAAACGTGAGGCCGGAATGTCGTTGTAGGAATGCTATTTAGTGTCATTGTAGGAATGTTGTTTTGAAATGGTCGACGGAGCACGGAACTCCGGATGGTATTTCCCTACTACAATTTTGGAATTTGAAAGGTTAGGGAAGGATAAAACCTTATTTTAGCATCTGGGTTGAAGTCCATTTTTGATTTGAAGGTGCGCTTGTACGTTCCGAAAATGTGAGGCCAGAATGTCACTGTAGGAATGTTGTTTTGAAACGGCCGATAGAGCACGGAACTCTAGATGGTATTTTTCGGCTGCAATTTTGGAATTTGAAAGTTCCAAGGAGGATAAGACCCCATTTTAGCATCTGATTCAAATTCCATTTTTTATTTGGAGGTGCGCTTGTACGTTCTGGAAACGTGAGGCCAGAATGTCATAGGAATGCTGTTTTGAAATGGTCGACGGAGCACGGAATTCCGGATGGTATTTCTTGGCTGCAATTTTGGAATTTGAAAGGTCAAGGGAGGATAAGACCCCATTTTAGCATCTGGGTTGAAGTCCGTTTTTTATTTGGAGGTGCACTTGTACATTCCGGAAACGTGAGGCCGGAATGTCATTGTAGGAATGTTGTTTTGAAACAACCGACGGAGCACAGAACTCTGGATTGTATTTCCTAGCTACAATTTTGGAATCGAAAGTTCCAAGGAGGATAAGACCCCATTTTTGATTTGGAGGTCCGCTTGTACTTTCTCTAAGTGTGAGGCCGGAATGCCACTGTAGGAATGCTATTTTGAAACAGCCGAGGGAGCACAGAACTCCGGATGGTATTTCTCTGCTGCAATTTTGGAATTTGAAAGTTCCAAGTAGGATAAGACCTCATTTTAGCATCTAGGTCAAAGTCCTTTTTTGATTTGGAGGTGCGCTTGTACGTTCCGGAAACATGAGGCCGAAATGCCGCTATAGGAATGCTGTTTTGAAACAACCGACGGAGCACGAAATTTCGGATGGTATTTCCCGGCTATAATTTTGGAATTTTCAAAACTTCCTAAAACTTAATGAAACATTTTCAGTTCACTTAGGCACCACGAAAACATCCAAAATCCATAAGAAATCTATCCCCAAAGTCAAAAAATGAAGGAAAAAATGAATCGAGCGAGTGGGGGGGGAGGGGGGTGGGGAGGCCGAAAAAACCAAGACTTAGCAATTTTTTATTTTAGGGGAAAAATATGGTCATCCAAAAATGAGATTTGGAAGGGCATGTTGACCAACTAGGACAACAAAATGAGGGGCACGCAAAATGAGACGGGAGCAAAGAAGCCCGTCGGGAGCTAAAAAAGAGGGTCTCTGGCAATAGTGGGGCGTGTGTGCAAAATATGCACAACAAATATTGACTCGCTGGGGGGAAATTCTCTAGAGAATTTCAATGACAAACTAGAATGATGAACCCAAAATCTTTGGTTCTAACCTTCATGCTAGGGAAAGCAAGCCAGACGCTCAACCAAAGGGTCAAAACCACTAGTTAACCTGACCTTTAGTATGCTAAAAATCCAAGTGTGTGCAGTTGCATTAATTCCCATCCTTCAATTGTTGTGAGAATCCAAGCTCCATCAAGTTAAGCTATGTATTTTATTCTAACTCCAAAAGCATCTGGGACATTACCTCGCTGCTAGTCAGGTGTCCATAGCCCCGATGAGGTTGTTGTTGTGATTCTCCCGACATTGCTCTACTGCTGGCTGGGCGTCCATAGCCCCAATAGAGTTGTTCATATACCCCTGAAAAGGTGAATTTCTCTTCTTTTGATTTTCAATATTTTTATTTCTTTCTTTTGTTTCTTTTCTCTTTTCAGTTCTTTTATTTCAACCTGTAAGCAATGAAGCTCGCACTCAGGGCTGAGAATCACAGTGGCGCTGGAGCAGAATTTTAGATTTTTCATTTAACTAGACTTCACAAAGGACCTATAGTGACTGTCAGATCCTTAAAATTTGTGAGAGATATAAGATTCTAGAATACTTCAGAATCAAACCGACCAATGACTTATCCACTTTGAATCAAACATCTAGATCAATTGATACTAATAGAAGATCCTCACCATCCACTCTAAAAACTTGATTATAGTTTGACAAAGAAATACATAGAGAAACCCTAGGTGATAAGAATGGTTGTTGAGCGCATAGATGCACCCAGCCAAAAATAGAGGGGTCCCGAGCAAAGCGGCAGCAAAGCGAGAGAAAACAAAAGCAAATGAAAAGCAAACACCAAAACGAGATAGCAAAAGAAAACAATGAAAGAAAACACCCCAAAGCAAGCAACCCACAACAAACCAACTAACCTAAGGAAAGCAGGAAAGCGGATTATTTACAGGAAACCTACACTACTCAAAATGAGTTATGTACAAAGATATTTACAAAGAACTACGTTCGGGTAAGGCGAGCTGATGCTCATGCTCATTGGATTTTGCAGCGCGTGCACAAGCAAACGGGCAGTCGTTATAGTTCTCAACCATGAAGATTTATCCTTATGTTTAGAGAAAATAAATTCAATATTGCAGCATTCAAATTCAGTCACCCGGCTAGGGAAAATCAGCAATTAGGGAGGCTTGCTAAACCCATGGTTAATCCATAAACACATTCATTTTTCATTTCCATAATTAAAATGATAGGTGCAGCTATGAAAATTAATAGGAGAAAGGAAGGATAGAACTTGGGTGTCATCACATGGAGGTGGCAACATTTGACAATTGAGAGCGAGCACCGCATTGTTAGTCTTTGCATCAACAACCTCAGGTGGGTATGGTTGAAGGAACAACACTTCAAGCATCAAGTCTACATAAGGTAGGGAGAATGGGGCAGAAAACACTTCCTCCACGTCTTGTGTAGGATCAGCAATCCCCCATGGCAGTTCTTCAAAAAGTACTTCATCTCGTTGATCTTTTGCAAACCGAGCGTCCACATGATTCATGTCCCAAAAAGGTAGCACGCTATCCCATCTCCTTTCCAAAGTGTCGACCCTATCTTCAAGATGCTCAATATCATGGGATGATGACATGTATGAATTTTTCCTATTGCATCCATCTAAATATGAAGGAGGATCAAAAACAATCATGGTGGATGGACTCCAAGTTACATCTTGTAGGCAACCAAGTTCTTCATCTTTGTTGGCAACTATCTCAACACCTCCACCTTTGTCTTCTTCTCTTTGTTGTTCATGCATCTCATCATGATACTCACTTGTTTCCCCTTGCTCACTATCACTATAAACAGAGAAGGAACCCATCTCCCAATCTGGAAACTCTTGTGCATCACCATTCGGAGGCTCAAGGAGTATGCCCTCATCACGACCATCTTCTGGGATGTGTTCTTCCTTGACATGAGCATACCTCTGCAGCATAACTCCCAATGGAAAGAAGTCATCAATTGATGGCACCTCATCAAGGGGGCCAAAATTTACTATGTGATTTTCTCCCAAAGACTCACCATAAAGCCCATCATCCATGGTGCACAAATGTTCTTCAAGAGGAAAAAATTCTTGATGACTAGCAGAGAACATTCTTGTTTGATCTACTTGATCACTCAAAAGCTCAAGATTTTATTGTTGTACTCCTTCTATTGTTGTCCCAACATCCTCTTGAGGATTGCCTTCAGCTAAGTTGTCACTTGGCTCGGGCTCTTGGTCCTCATGTTCCATTCTTGAAACCACTATAGAGAGTGGTGTGCTCGGATACCTTGCTTGTTCTCTAGCTTGCTTCATGGCTTCTTGGCACAATCCACATGTGAACTCAGAGTCAGATGAATATTGGAGCCTACACCAATTTGGTAGCAGCAATACCTCCAAATCCACTTTACATTTCAGCTCTGACCAATCCTTTGCTAATCTGGAGACGAGCTGGTCATATCTTTCTGCTACTAGGTCCTCATCATCACTTTTTGCTATCCCAAGGCTGTTAACCTCTTCCTCTTGCTGATTTTCAGTATCTTCATTGGCTGCCCTAGCATACACTACTGCAAAATTGATTGACTCATCCTCATCTACCAATGGCTCCTCTTCCTAAGTGGAGGACTACCCCTTACTGGAAAAGGAGAGGCTTTCCAACTCCATTCTTAGTGAACCTTCACCAAAGCTTTTTGCTATCCCCAGAAAATCAGCTTCAGTGTTTGTTGTCCCAACACTAGTTTGTGGCAGATTTCCTGGTTTATCTTGAAGGTGCTATCCTCTAGATGCTGATATATTTTCTACCATATGGGATGACTCATTCTCGTTGACAATTAGCTGCTCCAAATTGTTCAAATTGACTTTGAATTGGGTGATGATGCTTGCAGATGAAGGACAAGTAAATTTTGAATGAGGTGCATTGTGAAATTTGCACCAACTTGACATTAGTGCTTCCTCCAATATTGGTCTATCTTTGTTGCCCAAACACTTATGGATTAGCTCTTCAAATGCCTTGGCTGCCATGATTGTCAATTCCTCCTCTGGGTCTTCAAGGGCCAAAGGCTGATAGATTTCCCAAAAGGGAATCTCTCTTTCCAAGACTCTTTGAATTCTACTCAAGAAGGTTAGACACTCCAATTCATTATGCCTACAAGTGCAATGGATCTTACACTTATCCGCCAATGCAAATTGCTGCAATGATCTCTTCAATCTCCTATTTAAATCTGCATGTAGCTGAGTGATGTTGATTTGCACGTGCTACTCCATTTCGACTCAGCTTTTTTTTGCCTTCAAATTTTTTTGATTTTATGCTTCAGCATTAAAAGAGATCTCTCTATCTCAGATTTCTTCTTTGAAAGTACTCTTATCAACATCCAACATTCAACTTTGTAGCCTCAACATGTCATCTTGCCCTCCTTCTAGCGCCAGTTCTGTTGATGGTATTTTTATGCACTTCACAACATAGGTAATGTGTAGGTGCATTACCTCTCTTGAAAGGAAATCTTCCACAATAAAATTGCAAAACACTATCCCAAGGTCTCTTGGATGTCAGGTCTTGATGATGCTTGGAATATTTCAATTGTTTATGTGATTTGCTGGAATCACAAGGTGGACTTATGGATGAGTTACAAAGCGGGGAAGTTGGATCTAAAAATAGAGTTCTTAAGATAAGAAAGTTGTTGAGTGTTTGTTGTAGGTTCAAACAACATTCTAGAACTCCATTTCAACATCAGATTTAGCTTTACAATGTGCAATGAACCTTGTCTAAGGTTACTTATTAAAAAAAAGGAAAAAGGGGGTAGGGAAGAGAAAAGGTTCCTAGATTTGAAACTACGAATGAACAGTGATCCTAGAGGCTGCTACAGTAGACAAACTCCCTAAATTAGGTTTTTCTTGGCCAAGAGGATCCTACAGTTGCACAAAACCAGTGCAATCTTCTAAGGATTGCAGATTTTCACTTTGCCTATACACATCATGAACATGCAAGTGAACTAGGTTGCAGTAATCAAATAAACAAGCCCAGACTAATTTTACACAACAGCTTGCCATCAACAAGTGACAAAAGTATGGGTTGGAAATTCATCAAATACTGTAACAACAATCACCATTACCACTTCCATTCAAGAAACTACAACTAAAACTAACTAGGAAGGTAGAACCATGCACACATAATGAGAAAACTCAAAAGTAACACCCATAGATCATGCAATGTTGCTTTCTATTACTGCAAAATATTTTTACAATAGCTCTCCAACACTTACAAATGAGGGGAAGACCCCTATTTATAGTTTTCCAAAGCCCAAATGAATGGCTAGGATTGAATTACAATGTTTGGCCCATATTCAATTACATTAGGGCTTCACCTACCCCACAATATTCAGCAATTTGAAATATATCTGTTGTCTTTTCCCTATTTTCTCTTGTAGTGGCCAGTCATTGTAGCAGTTTTATCTTCTAGCTGATTTCCCTTTTAATGTAACTGAAATTGATTGAAAGATGCCTTCTTCCTAATGGACTTGTAGCCTTCTTCATTGAATCAAATGGTTCTGTTGACGAACCCATGGTAGGCTTCTTGAAACCGGAAATGAGAGGCCGAAATGTTGTTTCGAAATAGACGATGGAGCATGAAACTCCAGATGGTATTTCCGAGCTGCAATTTTAGAATTTGAAAGTTCCAAGGAGGATAAGACCCCATTTTGGAATTTGAGGCGAAGTCCGTTTTTTATTTGGAGGTGCACTTGTATGTTCCGGAAACGTGAGGCGGGAATACCGCTGTAGGAATGTTGTTTTGAAATGACCGACGGAGCACGAAACTCTGGATGGTATTTCCTGGCTACAATTTTGGAATTTGAATGTTCCAAGGAGGATAAGACCCCATTTTAGCATTTGGGTCAAAGTCCTTTTTTGATTTGGAGGTGTGCTTGTACGTTCCGAAAACATGAGGCCGAAATGCCGTTGTAGGAATGCTGTTTTGAAATGGTTGACGGAGCATGGAACTCCGGATGGTATTTCCCAGCTGCAATTTTGGAATTTGAAACTTCTAGGGAGGATAAGACCCCATTTTAGCATATGGGTCGAAGTCTATTTTTTATTTGGAGGTGCGCTTGTACGTTCCAGAAATGTGAGGTCGGAATGTCGTTGTAGGAATGATGTTTTGAAATGGCCGACGGAGCATGAAACTCTAGATGGTATTTCCCGGCTGCAATTTTGGAATTTCAAAGGTCAGGGGAGGATAAGACCCCATTTTAGCATCTGGGTCGAAGTCCATTTTTTATTTGGAGGTGCGTTTGTACGTTCCGAAAACGTGAGGCTGGAATGCCGCTCTAGGAATGTTGTTTTGAAACGACCGATGAAGCACGAAACTCTGGATGGTATTTCCCTACTGCAATTTTAGAATTTGAAATTTCAAGGGAGGATTAGATCCCATTCTAGCATCTGGGTCGAAGTTCATTTTTGATTTGGAGGTGTGCTTGTACGTTCCAGAAACGTGAGGCCAGAATGTTGTTTTGAAACGACTGACAGAGCACGGAACTCCAAATGGTATTTCCTGGCTGCAATTTTGGAATTTGAAAGGTCAAGGGAGGATAAGATCCAATTTTAGCATCTGGGTTGAATTCCATTTTTTATTTGGAGGTGCGCTTGCATGTTCCAGAAACGTGAGGCTGAAATGTCGTTGTAGGAATGTTGTTTTGAAACGGCCGACGGAGCACAGAACTCCGGATGGTATTTCCTGGCTACAATTTTGGAATTTGAAAGTTCCAAAGAAGATAAGACCCCATTTTAGCATCTGGGTCAAAGTCTATTTTTTATTTGGAGGTGCGCTTGTACGTTCCGAAAACATGAGGCCGGAATGCCGCTGTAGGAATGCTGTTTTGAAACGGTCGACGAAGCACGAAACTCCGGATGGTATTTACCAGCTATAATTTTGGAGATTGAAAGTTCCAATGAGGATAAGACCCCATTTTAGCATCTGGTTTGAAGTTCATTTTTGATTTGAAGGTGCTCTTGTACATTCCGGAAACGTGAGGCCAAAATGCCGCTGTAGGAATGCTGTTTTGAAACGGTTGACGGAGCACAAAATTCTGGATAGTATTTCCTGAATGCAATTTTGGAATTTGAAAATTCTAGGGAGGATAAGACCCCATTTTAGCATCTGGGTCGAAGTCCATTTTTGATTTGGAGGTGCGCTTGTGCGTTCCGAAAATGTGAGACCGGAATCCCGCTATAGGAATGCTGTTTTGAAACGGTCAACAGAGCACTGAACTCTGGATGGTATTTCCCATATGAAATTTTGGAATTTGAAAGGTCACGGGAGGATAAGACCCCATTTTAGCATCTGGGTTGAAGTTCATTTTTGGTTTGGAGGTGCGCTTGTATGTTCCGGAAACATGAGGTCGTAATGCTGTTGTAGGAATGTTGTTTTGAAACGGCCAACGGAGCACGAAACTCCAGATGGTATTTCCCGGCTGCAATTTTGGAATTCAAAAGTTTGAAGGAGGATAAGACCCCATTTTAGCATCCGGGTCAAAGTCCGTTTTTAATTTGGAGGTGCGCTTGTACGTTCCGGAAACATCAAGCCAGAATGTCACTGTAGGAATGCTGTTTTGAAACGGCCGACGGAGCATGGAACTCCGAATGGTATTTCTCGGCTTCAATTTTGGAATTTGAAAGGTCAGGGGAGGATAGGACCCCATTTTAGCATTTGGGTCAAAGTCCATTTTTTATTTCGAGGTGCGCTTGTACGTTCTGAAAACGTGAGGCCGTAATGTCAGTGTAGGAATGCTGTTTTGAAATGGCCGATGGAGAATGGAACTCCGGATGGTATTTATCGGCTGTAATTGTGGAATTTGAAAGTTCTAGGGAGGATAAGACCCCATTTTAGCATCTAGGTGAAAGTCCGTTTTTGATTTGGAGTTGCGCTTGTACGTTCCAAAAACGTGAGGTCAGAATGCTGCTGTAGGAATGCTGTTTTGAAATGGCCGACGGAGCATGGAACTCCAAATGGTATTTCCCGGCTGCAATTTTGGAATTTGAAAGTTCCAGGGAGGATAAGACCCCATTTTACCATCTAGGTCGATGGCCATTTTTTATTTGGAGGTGCGCTTGTACGTTTCGAAAACGTGAGGCTAGAATGCCGCTGTAGGAATGTTGTTTTGAAATGGCCGACGGAGCACAGAACTCTGGATGGTATATCCTGGCTACAATTTTGGAAATTTCAAAACTTCCTAAAACTTAATGAAAAATTGTTAGTTCACTTAGGCACCACAAAAACATCCAAAATCCATACGAAATCTATCCCCAAAGTCAAAAAATGAAGGAAAAAGCGAATCGAGCAAGCGGGGGGGGGGGCGGGGGGGAGCTTGAAAAAACCAAGACTTAGCAATTTTTTATTTTAGGGGAAAAATATGGTCAGCCAAAAATGAGACTTGGAATGGCACGTTGACCAACTAGGACAGAAAAATGAGGGGAAAGCAAAACGAGACAAGAGCAAAGAAGCCCGCCGAGAGCTTAAAAAGAGTGTCCCTGCCAATGGTGGGGCATGTGTGCAAAATATGCACAACAATCTCTTAATTGAACATATTAATTCATACCTTGATATTGCATATACAATTCATACCAAATTAGGATCATATATTTCCATTGTTAAATTTCCATTTTTGGATAGTTAGATCAAGTAGGAAACATAAATTCAAAATTTGTGCTACTCATATAGGTGCACCCACCTAGGTCTAGTAGAGCCTTAAGAGTAGAGGGTTCAACCATACTGGTTGGCCTTGTTAGTTGACTAATAATGTAGTGAGATTTTGGTAACATCTCATGTTTCATTCAAACCAACATTTTTGAGACCCAACGAATTGGTGAATCTGTTGGGAAAAACTAGAGAATTGTCTGCTAGTAGGAAGCCTTTCCATATAAAGTCACTAAAAGAAAATCATAATTGAAATTGGAAAGAAATCAACTCCGCTGGGTAAAATAACCACAAGATCTTTTCTCACTTTTAGAAAAAGTGGGTGGCGACTCTAAATGAACAAAATAATTGAGACTGATATAATAAGTTACAAATCATAAAGGAATCGACCTAGAGTTCGGACTATCACAGTATATCAAAACATGCAAGGAAGGAGATCTTTGTACAAGGAGGGAGATGGTCCTAATGACAAGGGTAAAAGAACTTATAAAAGTGATCAAAGGAAGAAGGTATTCAATGACCTAGATCCAACCACAAAAAATAGAATATCAAAACCACCTATGGAAACTCAAAATTCATACGAGGCATTAACAATTGAGAATAGCCCATCTAAAGAGCTTCATACCCCTGAAGAAAAGAGAAATCCTTTTCATCAAATAAGCCATGATAAAGATGAAGAGTTCATGGCTGAATTTGAAGCTGAGAAAAGGAGAGAATTTGAATGTGATCAGAGAACTACACTTTATGAGGAAGGACTCGAATATGAGGTAGCATCTAAAGAAATCCCTGAACTCATGACACAAAATGAAGAAGATACACAGTGGGAGAAAATGAGGCAGCATGCAAAAAAACTAAGGGTACAATATGAGCAAAAACTTTAAGCAATGGAATAATTAAGAAAGATGAAATTACACAAAGCTCAAATCAAAACATCAGTGGTTAATTCACCCAAATATACACCCCCCATAAAAGCAACAATATGAAACCATCAAATTCCCCTCAAGCCCACTGAAATCAGCCTAGAAATCAATATAGAAACACAAATGCTCCACCACAACATCAAAATATTCAACCACCTCCTCATTAGTAGTATGTACCCCCACTAGGTCCACAATACATGGCAAATAATAACCCACTCTACCAACATCAGCATTTCCAAAATCCCCCTCGACAATGCACAACCATGATTAGATAATTTGATCTTGTTGGATTTCAGATCTACCCTTTCCCCCTGGACAACAATTGGAGGAACTTAGTCCCTAAATTCACAGGAAGTAATGTAGTTACAGCTGAGGAACATCTGAGAAATTTTAGAGCAGTCATTCAGGATCTAGACATGCAGTACGAGGATGTGCAAATGAGACTATTTATGATGTCATTGATTAAGGATGCCAGAGTCTGGTTTAATAGTCTACCAACTACATCTATTTATTCCATTCAGGTGTTTCATGAACAGTTTCTTCAACAATATGGAAATTAGTGTGCATCATATTTTGCCTTGCATGAACTAGTGACTATCCAAAAGCTTCAGAATGAATTAGCCTTTGATTTTAACCAAAGGTTTGTTAAATTACATAATAAAATACCTTATGCATCCAAGTTGGCTGATCCTGCTGCGTTGCGTATCTATTTGAAAGTCTTCAATCCTAAGATAGGATATGAATTAAGAAATAGAGGTCCTAGGAATCTAGCTGAGGCCCAAAAGATAGCCTTAACTATTGAAAATAATAGGAAAGATGTAGGGATGTTTTCTAAGAGGGAAAACCCTAGGGTTCCCCAATATGCTCCCCCAAACAGACAAGAGAACACTTATAGGAATGAAAGACCAAGGTTGCATGACATGCCTTATAATACCAATTGGAAAGATGGGAAGCTGGTAAGTGATAGGCCAAGAAATAAAGAAACACCAGATCTATTAAAAATAAAAGGGACATATATGGTAGATAAAAGTCCCCGGCGTTCAGTCTATTATGCACCACATTCCCCTGAACATTGTGTAAAAGCTCAGTCAGTACTAGAAGAAGACACATTGGAAAATGATGGTGGTGAAGACTAGAATGTCTACCTAACTTCCCACACTCTTAACTTTTTGGAGTAGGAATATGCCTCTTCAAAGGAGGAAGGATATGAATATAATGTCAATCACCAAAAATACAATGTTCACATGGCAGAGCAGCATGTTTTCTCTAATCATGAAGAAAATGATAATGAGCAAGATCCCCCTATTGCATCAAGTCAGATAAATAGATGCAATATAAGAAGACCAAGTGAAGAAGAGATTAAAATATTGACAATTGCAACAGTGGAGGAAGCCAAAAACAAATATCATTTGAGAAACAAAATGGTGAATAGAGATGAGGGTGTCCCAAGAGGGATATTTATAAAAAATAAAAAGGAATTAGATGAGACATCAAAAGGGACTAATGATAAACAACCAGACAAAAGAGAACAAAAAGGATCCCCTAAGGAGGAAAGTAAGAAATTTCCCATTGAGAAGCAAAAGTCAGATCAAACATCCAAAAGAGAAAAGGAAGAAAACAAAGGAGAATGCACTGAACCTAAAAAGGCAATCAAAACTGAAGGTACATCCTTTAATTTTATACAAGCTTTATCTCAATTGAAAATGTTTGTCTCATTAATTGAAATGATGAAAATAAAGGAATACAGGGAAAGCACCATACAATTAATTTATAATGGAAATCAAAATATAAGCCCTGAAAACAAAGAGGTCTCTGAAATAAATAATAAAAGGAAGGAGGTAAAAATCCCAGGGGCCTGCCTAATGAACACATCGCAAATTGACCCATTCTTCACCACTTTACTCATAAGCGGAAAAATAGTAAGAAATTGCATGATAGACTCAGGTGCCTCCATGAATATCATGCCAGTAGGGGTGATGAAGCAACTGAGTTTGTGGATAGATGTGGAAGGAAGTAAATGCTACACCATGGATAGCAAGCACGTCCCGGTTGTGGGAATAATGAAGAATGTGGAAGTAAGAATAGAAACTTACCCACAAGCTACTTACACTATTGACATAACTGTAATTAACAAACCTCCCCAATTTGGAATGCTTCTATCAAGATAGTAGACTGCTGCAGTAGGAGGCAATGTACAGTTTGACTTATCATATGCCACCATACCAGTGAATGGAGAAGAGGTAAAATTGTATAGAGAACCTAGAATGAATCAAATTGTTGAATATGCTCCTCAAGAGCCACTGAATTGCTTATGTGATGTTGATTTGGGAAGTTTTAAAGTGGAACTATCTCAACCTGAGTTGGTAAGCAAAGATCCAATTGATAAAAATATTTTTGAAAATCAACAAGGGATATGGAAGATGTACTTCAATGGAGCATGCAGCCAAGAGGGTAATGGAGCTGGTCTAGTTTTTATATCACTTGATGGTTCAACTTTCAAATATTCATTTTTGTTAGCATTTGAATGTACAAACAATGTAGAAGAATATGAAGCTCTATTAACAGGATTGAATCTAGCTGTTAAACACAAGATTAAACTCTTGATAGTTTTTGGGGACTCGAAGCTGGTTGTATCTCAGATCAGATCAAAATATGTAGCAAAAAATAAAAGACTGAAACAGTACAGAAATGCAATATGGAACACAATTGAACTATTTGATGCTTTCTCCATTGATTGGGTGGACAGATCAAAAAATATAATGGCAGACTTCTTGGTGAATGTAGCACTAAAACAAGATGATATCATGCTAGCAGGAGTGTCCCAAGTTGAGTTCAAAGAAAGACCTACTATGCCAAATAATGTATATAGTTGGTAGGTTTTTAATGATGACACTAATCTTTTAAAATTTCTTCATTGTATAGACTAGTATGAGGCTCAGGAAATTGATTTCAATGCCTTTGTGGAAGAGATAGACGGCGAACAGACAATATTCAGAAAGAAAATCCTGCAACTTAAGACTAATAAACTTCCCAAGGGGTTAGTGGCATTGGAAAGAGTATATGATGGGAGTGATTGATCCCTTATGAAACAAACACCAATCAAAAGGGAAGATATCGAAGAAATTAACTTGGGGGCCGAACTATCACTAAGGAAGGTATATTGGGAAGAAGATAATCCCTACTATCCGAAGGATGCTAATTTCATTGTTAAGAAAGTATAAACATGTGTTCGCATGGTCTTATGAGGACCTCAAGGCATATAGGGAGGATTTATTTCAACATGAAATCATGTTAAAAGCAGATGCAAAGCCATTTAGATAGAAACAAAGGCCCATTAACCCCACACTGGAACCAAAAATATAGGAGGAATTGGCCAAACTTAGAGATGGGGGTATCATTAAACCTGTCAGGTATTCAACATGGGTGTCAAACTTTGTTCCTGTTAGAAAGAAAAATGGAGATATCAGAATGTGTGTAGATTTAAGAAATTTGAATGTAGCATCTCTCAAAGATAACTACCCACTGCCTAACATGGAAGCCATACTACATAAGGTAACTGGGTGTGAGTTTCTATCTATGATGGATGGTTTTTCTGGTTATAACTGTTAGTGTAATTAATATTTAATTACACTTGCATAACTTTACTTAGGTTGAGCTAATTTTAGGTCAACATTAGGGTTGCATACTTTGCTTTTATAAAGCAAATCATCTCATTGTAATATTAGAATTCCTGAATATATCAATTTGCACATCATATGCAAAGCTCTGCTTTTTTGATGTTTTCTCTTTTGTGGAAGGTGTTTAGGTTTACATGTCTGATCTAGGGTTTTTAACATGGTATCAGAGCCTTGACATGCAGCCCCTTCTCAATTTTTGGAGAAAACCATTGCAGAGTTCGTTCGGGGTTCCTTGAGGATTTTTTGCCTTGAGTTCATTTATGCAACATCTTGGATCAGATCGGGCACCACCATTGGATTCAGAGCGCTGGAAAAAGTCAGGTTTGACTTTTATTTTACAGATTTTGGCCATGATTTGCCAGATCTGTAAGGGTTTCAAGTTTGGTATTTTTTTGCAAGCTCTGGAGGTCGCCGTTTTTTTGAAGCATTTTGAGCAGAAATGGAGGTCACTATTGCATTCACAGTGGCCAAAAACCCTAAGATCGCCCTTTGTTTCATCATTTTTGGCGAAGTTCATCTGGAAGGAAAAAAAAAATTTCCCAGGGAAACCGTACGACCTCCCCAGCATGCATTTCGATGCAAGTTTTTGCTCAAAAATTGAGAAAAAAACACAAAATCTCCATCGATTTTCGCGCATGCAGTTTTAATGGTTTTGCCGCTGGGCGACCACCGGGTGGCCACCAAGCGGCCACCCGCTAGCCGCTCAGCAAGGCGGGGCCACCCCACAGCTCCGTCGGCCCTAGCATTCAGCCCCTTCCGCCGAGCCCGAGGTCGTATGGAGAACCAGTGGTCCCATCGCCAGCCCCCGCGGGCTCCATCTGCATCCCACATGGTCACATGGAGAACCAGGGGCTTCATCCCAGCCCCTGTCCACCAGCCCCTGGTCGCATGCAGGACCAGGGGCCGAATATTTTTAGCCCCCTAGGCTGCCTGCAAGCTTTATTGGCCTTTCTGGAGCACCTTTGACAAAATCGGGTGTATTTTTTGCGTACGGTGTCCGTTTTTTGCAAATAAGATACCGTTGGAAAGATGATTCTGACACCAATCTATTCAATGTTTTAGTTTTTCTATATTTTTCTCCAGATTTATTTTGTAGGTCCTTGAACTCAGATGTTGTTGTTTTCACTCCGGAGGGCATATCTTTTGACTCGGTGATCCTTTTTTCACCATTCTTGCGGCATTGGAAAGCTGGTTCAATCCTCTACATAGATCTGAGGTCTATTTTTATTTTCTATTTATGCATGTTAGGAATTATCTCCTTTTAAATTCATTGGGGATTGTAATAAAAGAACTGATATAAAGTTCCTTCAGGGGGGTTTCTTGCATAATAATCTTCATTGTGTTTTGATAAAAAATCACATGGGTTGTAATCTGGTTTCTTAGTTTCTTATTGGCCATATTTTGTCTTAGCTTGACACATATCAGATTCTTTTTGGTTCACACTTTATATTGAGAGCCTATGGTTAGTGATCCGCATCGGATCCATCTCAGTTTGAGGGCCACTAAATTTGTGGTTATTGTTCCCAAGTCTGTATGGTACTTTTTCCCATGGAAGAGTTTCAGTCTTAGTTTGGCATCGGCATCGAGATTCATGGCTTCCAGATTCTGTCATCATCATATCATCTACTGTTGCTTTATGGATTCTAGGGTTGTTCCAGTTTGGTGTTTTTGAGTGTTTCGTGGCATTGAGTTTGCTGTCACATTATGATGATTTTGATATGGTTTCTTGTAGATAGAAGTATCTTTCCTTGCTTGCTAGATTGTGGTTCCAGTGTTACTCCACAGTGTTCTTCTAGTGCTTCTTTGTAGTAGTCATCTCATTGTAGGGGGGGTTGTCCTTCTCTACCTCATTATTGCATTTGTACATGGGTACCTGATCAGGGCTAGTTGTCGGGACTCATTCATGCTTTCTTGCATTCATCTTAGTTTTAGGTGCATGCTTATCTAGTCTCCCTAAGTTGCACTTATGGGGGGGTGTTAGTGTAATTAATATTTAATTACACTTGCATAACTTTACTTAGGTTGAGCTAATTTTAGGTCAACATTAGGGTTGCATACTTTGCTTTTATAAAGCAAATCATCTCATTGTAATATTAGAATTCCTGAATATATCAATTTGCACATCGTATGCAAAGCTCTATTTTTCTGATGTTTTCTCTTTTGTGGAAGGTGTTTAGGTTTGCATGTCTGATCTAGGGTTTCTAACAATAACCAAGTTAAGGTCAAGGAATGTGAGCAGTACAAAACAACTTTCACAACCCCATGGGGAACATATGTATATGTTAGAATGCCTTTTGGTCTCACTAATGTGGGAGCAACCTTTCAAAGGGCTATGGAATTAGCATTTTCTGACCTGATCAATGTTGTAATGGTGGTGTATCAAGATGACCTTACAGCTTACTCAAAAAGGGCTAAAGATCATATAGGGCATCTTGAAAAAATATTCATTAAAGCTTTAGAATATGGCATTAGTTTGAACCTAAGAAATGTCATTTTGCTATTACAGAGGGAAAAATCTTAGGACACATTGTATCAAAAGAGGGAGTTAGGATAGATCCTGAGAGAGTTGAGGCTATAGATAAGGTTCCTATCCCTAAAAATGTGAAAGCCATCCAATCATTCTTTGGGCAGATTAATTTTGTTAGGAGGTTTGTGTCCAACTTTGCTAAGATTGTCAAACCCATATCAAAAATGTTAAAGAAAGGACAAAAGATTGAATGGACCCAAGAAGCATTAGAAGCCTTTGTATCCATTAAAAGATCCATTAAGGAAGCCCCTGTCCTCAAGTCTCCTGATTTCACAAAACCTTTTCAAATATTTTCATTTGCTTCCCTACATACAATAGCTATTGTCATGTTACAGAAAAATGAGGATGGTCATGAGAAACTTGTGTCTTTCTTTAGTAAATCTTTACAGGGATCGGAATTGAAGTATGACATAATGGAAAAACAAGCCTTTGCATTGGTAAAGGCCACAAAAGCTTTTAGGCCATATCTTGTTGGAGCCAAATTAATTGCATATGTTCCTCATGCAGCAATCAAAGGCATCTTGACACAATCAAAAGTGACATGGAAGAGGTGCAAGTGGATTAACAAAATTTAGGAATTTGATATTGAAATTCAGATTACTAAATTGATAAGAGGCCAAGGATTGGCCAGATTAATGGCAGAAACAAACATTGAGGCAAATCAAATCTGCAATGTACAAGAAGAAGGAAATGCACTTGCAAGTATTGAGCATACATCCTGGTACATAGACATCATGCATTACCTTAGGAACACAAAATCCCTAGAAGGATTCAATGATAACAAGAAAAGAACTTTAAAACTATAGGCTTCTAAATATGTATTTATAGAAGGAGATTTATTCTAGAAAAATAGAGATAGAATGTTGCTATTATGTTTGGATGAGTCACAAGTTGATCTTGTTCTAAAAGAAATGCACGAAGGAGTCTATGGAGGGCATTATTCAGCAAAAGCAATTGTACATAAAATCCTCAGGGCAGGTTATTATTGGCCAAAAATTTTTAGTGATTCATTTTCATATGTAAGGAGGTGTGAAGCATGCCAAAAGTTCTCAAGGAAAATGAAGTATCAGGGAGCTCTACCACTCAGACCTATGCAGGTTGAAGCCCCTTTTCATCAGTAGGGGATTGATTTCATTGGGGAAATACAAGAGAAATCAAGTGGATGACATAGGTGGATACTAGTGGCCACTGATTACTTCACCAAATGGGTGGAGGCAATCCCAACCAAGCAAGCAACAAGTAAAGTTGTAATCAAATTTTTAATGGATAACATTATTACTAGATTCGGTACACCATTGAGAGTGATTACAGATAATGGGAAGTGCTTCAAGTCTGATGAGTTCAAAGATTTTTGTAGAACATATGGCATTAATGTTTCTTATTCTGCCCCATATCATCCACAAGCCAATGGTAAAGAAGAATCTAGCAACAAGAGTCTTTTAAAAATCATAAAAATGATGCTCGGTAAGAACAAAAAATCTTGGGATTCAAAGTTAATATTGGTTGTCTAGGAAAATAGGATTACTATCAAAAAGGCAATTGGAAAATCCCCATATGAATTAGTGTATGAAACACAAGCTAGGATGCCTTTGCAAAATTTATTGTCAGTTTACAAATTTATCCTTCAAGAAGATATAGATGTTCCTAAACCAATGGAGGAGAGAATGGAGCAACTTGCAGAACTTGATGAAATAAGGAGAATAGCTCAAAACCAAAACATGAAATTGCAAGCACAAATGAAATATTTGTTTGACAAAAAAATAAAAAATAGAAAATTTGAAAAGGATGATCTGGTATTGATGCAGAATACTAGGTGCCAGGAGAAGGGAAAACATGGAAAATTTGAGGCACTGTGGTTAGGACCTTTTGTTATTATGCAAAATATGAGTGGTGAAGAACAGGAGTTTCCTGTACATGGGCAATTTCTAAAGAAATTTTTCTCTTAAAAGTCATAGAGGATCAAGGGTTGCTAGTGCATGGAAAACTCTTGAAGAAAAACTTCTCATAAACTTTCCATGCACAGTAGTATAGGAAGTAAAGGATACAGGAAATTTATAGTACATGGACAATCTTGGAAATCCTTATTTGATCTTTTCTCCATGTATATTAGTTTAGGATCATTTTCCATCTCCACTTGCTTTCATCCATAATGTTTGGTCTACTCACCCAGAGATCTAGATCCTTGCAATGATCTCACAATCATTCATCCCCAGACGAAGTCACTGTTGGAACTATGAAATTTTGAAAAACTTCATTAACCCTTCATGATTATTAGTCTCCCAAAAAGGTTCATAATACAAACATAAAAATCCTCACATAGCATTTTTTACCAAAATCCGATTTAAATTTTTCCATAAAGCCCCATAAATTTCATCTAGAATTAAAACTTTAATATATGAAAATATTGGCATAAGTTGATGCAGGTCTCATTGATGATAATATACATATCCTCAATATATTGGCAAGACATCAGAAGGGTCACACCAATAAAGTTATACACCAAGAGAATGCGGGTTTGTATTTCTTATTGGCAAGACAAAAGGTATCGGTGTGATGATGTAAGGTTATATCGAGCTAGGTTACCTTTTACCGATTGGAGTAAAGTAAAGTCTATCAAAGAGACTATGGTCATCGGAGAGAGATTTCAAAGCACTACCTAAAGCATTATTGGTCTTGTTGATAAAGCAAAGGGAGGACTCACTCAGTGAGACAAATGATGTCGGGGAGAGTTCAGAAAGTCTTACCGACCCCTTGGGTTACACCGAAAGAACTGAGCATGCAGAGATAAAAGGTGTTGAGAAGACAATGCGCATGGTCTTGCCGAAGAAAAAGCATATCGGTGAGATATGTCTCAGCAGGGAGATCTAAGAGACATTACGGTGAGTATCATTTTGTCGGTAGGAAAAATGTTTGGTCTCAGCGACATAAGTCGATAAAGTGAACATCTCGGTGAGACGAAGAGCTTTCAAAGTAAGGTGAAGAACCATTGGCCCAATTCATTAAGTCTAGGTGATAGTTGCTTTGGTGAAGGTCATGGCGATATAAAAAGAAAAAGGAAAGAAACTATCGGGGAGACTTGTGATATCGGGGGAACTGCAAGACGTCTTAGCAGATGGGTGAATGTTGAATAGGTGGATCGGCCATAGATTTGAAATCTCTTTCTAATATGATTCTTGATGTGATGACAAGAATTTCAAAAAACTTGCAGCATTCATGTCTTAGTAAAGACATTAATGGCACCACGAAGGGTAAAAGATTTTGAATATCAATGTATGCTCAATTGAAATCATTGTTTCATGGAATTGAAAGCAAAGGAAAGCAAGGGAACCAACAAAACAATTAGGGCATTCATCTATCTTGGATTTATAGGAAAAATATAGTAAGTTTCTCATCTTCTCAGAATTCATGAATTTTGAATATCGAAGGCACTAGTTCAGGAAAAATAAAAGGGAGAAAACACGGGGAGGGTAATCAATCAAAAGAAAAGATGCAAAATACTGAATTGTAACTAGAGGGCACTGAAAGGAAGTTGAATCAAGACCTCATAGACTAGTTACCTAGTTCTGGGCCTAAAGTTAGGCGTTCTACACAACTCAAAGCGGAAATTGACAAATTAGATGACAAATGAAAATTCATAGGGGATGTTTGGACTCCAATTAGAGGGTATGAGTTATTCAATTTCCATTATCATAGGAGAAATCACTTTGAGCTAGTATGCAATCCGTGGAGGCTCAATTTGGGAAAATTGGTGTGCCCTAATGTCTTTATTGATGTAGAACTGGAAAAATTGCTGGTTGGACATTATAACCTAAAGAATAAAGCTATATGTGACTTGTCAGGGAATCCATTGATACATATGTCTGAGAATGCAATAGCTGAGGTTTTTAGATTGGAAGGAATATGCTGTGAGAAAATAATATGTGAAGAACTAGATAGTGAATTCAAGAGAATGGACACCATTTATAAAGGATGGAGATTACCCTTGCACAGAATAAGATGACATGGCAAACCTACTTCGATGGAAGATGATGAGGGACCACCATTTCACATAGATCTCTTTGAACCCTACCTGAAGTACGCTTATTTTTTAGTGGGGTAGGTATTGGGGATGGAAGTCCCAGAACATATGGCGGTTGTTCCCATGGTGACTATTGTAGATATTTAGTATCACAATTCTAGATCATTTGATTATGCTTCACATATATTTAAGGAATTGGATGCAGGGTTGATAGCGATAAAGAATGGGGCCTATGTCCTCCATCTCATAAATTATTCATTATTGATGCACTTGGTATTGTATTTTGGACAAGAGTTAGATTTATGGCCCTAGGAGCTGAGGATTTCACAATCTGATAAGGAAGGTAGGCCATTTCCTATTCAATTATGGACTGCATGTTTGCTAAATCCAATGTCATCCATTTTGAAGAATTCTTTGTGAAACCTTTGTATAGATTTTTTAATCATCCTTGTGATTATTCCTTATCTGAAGAAGTGAAGAGGTTTCTTAGGCCTAGAGATTATAATGGACCAATCAACCACAACTAGGGGGATTGGTACTGCTTAGAAAATGCCACAATGATTAGGGTTTACGATTTTGAGGATACACCATTCATTTTTCCTAAAACCGTCCCAGATAGAATTGCATACTTAGAAATTGTTAGGCAAATGGATTTCTCCAGTGTCATGAACTTAAGTTCATATGGTAAATAGGCCTTTATGCCCAATACATTGTGTTTTGGTGATTTTACTATATTGGAAAAGGAGGGTTTCAATCTGATTCTGGATAAATTATTGCACTACAACATGAGAAGAGCACCATCAAGAAAAAACTTTGATCCAGAGGGATATATCTACTCTACCAAACAAAGAATAAATTTTGTAGGGTACCAGCATGTACCCTATAAATCTGATGACATAATCAAAAACCTGGAGGCAAAAGAAGTAGAAATGGTGATTGAGAAACATGATCAAGAGTTGGTGGATGCTGAGTTGTTATCCTCCATTAAAGGGATATCAGAAGCTAACAAGCCACAAAGCTCATCTAGGAAGGAATCAAGAATAAGGACTCAGGATTATGCCTATGTTGCCAGAGAAACAAATGTTGAGGAAACTATGGATGTAGATATGACTCATGAAGATTATAGGTCTTTTATATCAGATGATGAATTTGTGAAGATCTCAGAGTTTAAAAAAAATTTATATAAGCAAAAAGGGAAAGAGATAAGAGGGCTGGTTGACAATGTCACACCAGGAAATGAAGATCAATTGCTAAAAAGCTTAAGGGATGAGGTAGACAAAGAGATGACGAACATGACCCTTGAAAAGGGAAGGGAGATGTTAGAAAAGGCAGGAGTTATGATTTTCCCAGGTTTGGATCTAAATTCTGCATTAGTTTTTGAAAGTTTCTTGAAAGATAATAATGCTACCCACAAGCTCAACATAGAGAAGGTGATGGAGGTATACACAAGATCAAGATACAATCCTAATGATGAAACATTGATGATTTGGGCCTTGTATCCTCCTCACAAGATGTCAATTTTTATTGATACCGAGAAGGCATTCAGACATGTCATGACCCTGAAGGTTGGAGAGGTTGATCCTATTGCAACTGCAGACATTGGGATAAATATAGCTAAGTTGAATAAAGCCCAAATCCAAGCATTGATCAGAGTGAGAGAAATGTATAAAACCAATAATGAGATAATGTTGAGAGAAAATAAATGTCTAAAAGACTTGGTAGGTGTTGTAATAGGGCTAACGAAGATGCTCACCCAAGGTGAGAGTTCACAAAAAAGGGACCATTGGGAAGGGTCAAGTGCATACTCACAAGGAAAAGTAGACACACTCACTGCAATCATCAAAAAGAGGCAGGTTGTTTTAAACACTTGGTTGAACAAAATTTGGGGAAAACATTCACAATATGTGGATGCTATAAAAGAGCATAAGAGAGTGGATGACAGAATCCAAGAAAGAATTGAGGAAATGAAAAGGGGTACTCCTAATGCTGCAGGAATTGAAAATTCCCATCATATCATGGTTAAGCACAGGGAATTCTTCTAGGAATTACAAGGGGATGTGGAGGGATTGGTAGAAGATGCTAATAACAAATTGACAAAGTTTTGCGATGATGAAGGAAAACTAAAAGAAGCAACTACATGGAAAGGCGAATCCGAATCGATACTCCAAGAGATATTGAACACAACCACTGCAAAGGACATAACATTGGATGAAGCATGTGAGCAAAAAAAACGAATGATGATGATGGAGATCATGATTTGTGATGTGTTAGGAGATGCAAACACACATAAGCGCTAGGATTATACAGAGCACATGTCTGTAGTTCATTTGTGGCTTAATAGAAATTAGTTAATGATAAACTTTTATGCTTAAGACTTTTTCGAAAAGGCACATCCTTTTACAAACTAATGTATAAATATTCATTGTTGGATAATAGAAAGAAGTTAGAAGAAGATAGAATTAGAATAGGATAGACTACTGTAAGCACTATATTTTTAGAATGATGATATTCGAGGAGACTATGTTGCATGTATGAATTTCAAGGAAGATAATGAAATATTGTTGATTTCGTGATTTCATTTTAGTATCGATTATTTTTTGGATTCCTATGATTATTTGATTGTCTCCAATTTGATGTTTCTTGATTATTTAAATTGAAGTATCAAGTATATATTTGATTTATCAGTACACATTTTCTATTTCTGTGTGATTTGGTTTATTGGATTCTTTAAAGAAGAATTAAAATTCCTTTCAATCAATTATAGTAATCTGGGAATGTCATTTGGATCAGTAAGAAGAATCAGATAATTAGATTTGATATTTTTCCTCAAGTAGGGTTTATCAATTAAATCGTTGCATGTTTATACCAGTTGTAAACTCATAGTTATATACCAAACAATTAGAGGACTTGCTAGATAGAAACCATTCATTAAAGGCTTTCATTTGACTCTGTTTTACCCAATAAGGCACTAGTTTCCCTTATTTACATTACCTTAGATTTATTCATTTCATTTGACATCTCTTAATTGAACATATTAATTCATACCTTGATATTGCATATACAATTCATACCAAATTAGGATCATATCTTTCCACTATTAAATTTCCATTTGTGGATAGTTAGATCAAGTAGGAGACATAAATTCAAAACCTGTGTTGCTCATATAGGTGCACCTGCCTAGGTCTAGTAGATCCTTAAGAGTAGAGGGTTCAACCATATGGGTTGGCCTTGTTAGTTGACCAATAATGTAGTGAGATTTTGGAAACCTCTCATGGTTCATTCAAACCATCGTTTTTGAGACCCAACAATGTCTATGGAGGTCAAAACACCAAAACGGGGGTCTAACTAAGGTAGAGCCCTAAATAACCCCCCAACATTTTCCATCTTTTCTGTGTGTAGGTGGAGATATCTTGTAGCAAGTTGGCGAAAAAGTTATTGTGTGAGATCATCTTTGTAACCCTTGTAGTAACATACTTGTTTTATAATATTCATCTTTATGTTTCATATTTCATAGTGTTATTTTGCACCTTTAGAAACCCTTAACTAGGTTGTTAGTTCATTTCTTAGTGGTCATACCTTGTCTCCTTGGTTTTCTATCTATATGGATGCCATTACATTGGAGAGATGCCACTGCATCGTTTTGTCATCCCAAAACCATGCTTTTGTCCTTTGACAAAGAGCTATCTGAGACACAAAGTCAACCCTAAAATCCAACTTGCCTAGTCTCCTTTCAACTCATGGATTTTCCCAGTGATTGAAGGACTTCATAGTCCTCATCATTCTCATCCTGTCTATCCTAACACTCCTTTAAACTGAGGTAAGTTAGGGCAGCCATACTTCTCTTGACCTTTCATGACCTAGTGCCTTGTAGTGGTTGGTCCCCCTCTCTTACACAACTCACCAAACCTTATTTGAAACCTTGGAATGCAAATAAAAAAACTAACATGAAGTGGCCTCAATGAATGTAGGTCTTGATGATGAAACTTGATTAGAAGTAATGTCCTTGAATACTTGCATAGATATTGAACTCTACATCATCACATTAGTGTTACCCAATTTCACTATTAGCTCAATCAAGTAGAGCTCTTAAAGCTTTCAAATGAAAAGTAGGGTTCATTTTAATGCTTCTATATTTGATTCATGTGTATAACAAAAAAATAGAAGATTACATTACTGAATTGCATTTATTCTTATGCATACATATAAGAAAGATTATGCAAATATTTTCATAAAATGTAATCTTTATTGATAATATAAATGTATAAGGTCTCACACAAGCCATGAGATTAACTATTTTTGATGTAAATGAAAGAAAACATTATACATTTATAGAAAATAAATGCACATATAAGGAAGGGTGACCTATAATTTCCTGAATGATGAATCTCAGATGAGTTGTCCTATGTCTTTATTAGTCTTCTGCTTGTCCTATAACCAACTTCAACCTCCTTGTTGCCCCTAGTTTCCTACATCTCAGAGAAGGTGTTGTTAGAGCAATGAAAGGTCACTAATCTATACATGCACATACCTCTATAAACATATAATTTGACCTTAATTTGCATTATAATAGTCAATTCAAGCATATCAAATATGTCCAAGAAAGAAAGAATGATCTATCATATGCAAATATTTTCTTAAAATGTTTGCTTCCTATGTCGATACATGAAAAGTAATGTTGTTGTTTTGACTCATCAAATTTTAGGCATGTGGGATTAAATGTGTCTCCCACAAGGGTTGAGCCCAGCATGCTACCCTTTTGTTTCTTTTGAAAGGGATAAGAGTGTAGGTTCATCACACTTTTACAATGAGAAATTACTCATCACTCATGGTAGTGAGTTGGTGATTTCACTATCAAATTGATAAATACTTGTACAATGTAAATATAATGAACAACTACAAAGAATTGTGCATTTAGAGAAAAGCTAAGTGCAGTCATGGTTTTGGTTAAAAAGGAGACAATAAATAATGATAGAGTGCATTTATATGATGACCAAGAGCCATGAACATTGTGATCAAATGGTGTTTAAAAATATATATCTATAATATTCTACTAAAACATTAGTATTGAATCATGACACTAAAATATGATGATTTCCATAAATAAATAAGTCATTGCTAGGAGCAGAGGCTGGATTACAAAGGAAAAAGGTCCCTGGTAGTGACAAATAACACTTTTATTGGTTCAATATTAAATCATTAATGCCACATATTACAACAAAAATATCCAAGAAGCAATGGTCTGGATAGATGATAAGAACACTATTATTAAAGCTAAGACATCATTCAATGAAGATAACCAAGTTACATGTAAGTGATCAAATCAAATGGTAAATAATATCATCAATCTATTCAAAGGAGAATCTTTATCATAGTGAAAGCTTCATCAAGTACAAGTGAAGGAACAACATCAACATATAAATAATAGGCCTTGTGTCTTCATGACAATCACTTGATATTAAGCATCATGAAGTAAGTATTGATAGTCATAATGAGCTACAATTGGTGAGTGGGTAGTCATAAATAGTAATAAGAAGACTACCATATTGTCATTATATCAATAGAACAACCAATATATAGGATCTCCAAAGGTGGGTTAGGAACTTAGTTGGTCACAGAGGTTGAAGGGGAAAAGCATGAAAATATTTGGAAAATGCATGACAGAGTCGTGAGGGGTAAGTATGTCAGTGACTTGTAAGAAATAAATCATAGTACACATGATTGGATTAAGCGAGAACACCAAGCATTGTTGAAAAATCAAGGGAATAACAGTCTCATAGTCAGAGAGACTAATATTTGTCACAAAAAATCTTGATCACAATCATTGCACAGGTGGGGAGCATGATCAAGTGGCAAAGAATATCTCTATGAACATTTCTTAATAGATGTATGAAGTGTTTCTCTTGCAGCAGTAGAGATTATAGTATGAGGGCCATGTGAGGATAACTATAGTCATAAACATCAATGTTGAAGATAGTCAAACAAATATATGATCTTGGTTAACAATGCATTTCATTGAGGTATACAACAGTCAGGCAATGTTGGTAAATATTATGTTAGTAGTTGTAGAGACACAAGGATAGTCATGAGAGGAAAAAAAAACAGAGGAGGGTTTGTAAATGAGAAGGTGGTCTTCATGAATGATATTAAAAATGTGCAGAGTTTTTGTTTATACCCATACTGTGAAATTGCATTGAATCATTTAGCAAACTATTTTTGGCAGCATTCTTTTGTGAGCAGTCGACTAAAAATGGCTCTTGTTTAAGGTGTCCACCCTTTCATGAAATCTCATTCATGTTATAATCTTGCAGGAATCTTATCATAGTAAGGGGATTATGACACTACAGGCTTCCATTACATGAAAACAAAATAGAGATACTCATGCATTTTAAAGTCAACATGGAAAAAATCAAGGCAGCAACCATACATATCAGAGCAAGAATCATATTAAATGCATATAGACCCAAAGCAGCCTTTAAATGAAAAAAATGCCTTTGATATCTATACAACCATTATTTCACAGAGGAAATGCAAGATGATCTATAGAAATAAGAGGTGGAGGTCATGGCCATAATAGAAAATGAGAGTGAAATGGAAAATTTATGCTTATAGAAAGCTAACCCAAGCCTGTACCTATTTCTTTGCACAAAGATCAATCAGAAAAGCCTTTGAAATCATAGAAATACACCATGGTCAAGCTCCACAAACCCTCTAATGGCAGTGGCCTAGCTTCTTCCTAAAGCTTCTACATACAAAATGAAATGATATTTCATTTTTTCCTTTGTTTTGTTCTAGGGTTTGTAACCCTAAAGGGGCCGATGTAAAGACTTGGCATTTTTGCCATGTTTTTTTTAGAAAATGAAACTCAAGCTAATATGGTTGTGGGCTAAGATTTATTTCTTATGCCTATTGAATATAATTTGCACTATGAAAGCTAAGTCTTCATGACTTATGTTTTTGTAAAAATAAAAGCTTGACCAAAAGTCATTCTCTTTTTTCCTTTGAATGTAAATATAAAATATATGATTTTTATGATGATCCTATAAATCATTTAAATCATGTGTTATTATGAAAATTTGGGATACAAACCTTGTAGGTGCTTTGAATGACTAAGTTATTATTTTATGCTTTTAGAGAGCATGTAGGGAGGTTAAATATCAGTTTTTAGACATAGGCCAAGCATCTAGGAAGGAGTTAGGGGAGGTTTGCAAACATGTACCTACGACATAGGGGTTTGTTTTGACTCAGTTGTGAACATTGGAGAACATCTTAGAGCATTTTTTTCTTTCCTTTATGGTGGACTCAGTCAAGTTTGACCTTTTCATGCATATTGAAGCCTTTTGGAGTGGATATGGATGCTAGATTTTAGGATTTTTGGGAGCATCCAACCCTAACTATTTCTAGAACCTATTTTGGTGGGATTTTGGAGGGAGTTGAGAGATATAGTCACTTGTGTGACTCATTTGTAATCAATTTTTACTTTTTATTTTTCTACTCCATGACTTTGGAGTCCTTTGGAGAAAAGACAACACTTTGTAACTCATTTTGGATATGAAATTCAGTGAAAGCCTTGGGTGCCATTGATATGAAATTTTTGACTTCTTGTTTATTGCATTATTGTGTGTTCCCACATGATTGATCGAGTTATCAGTGAGATAGTATTCACTTTCCTTTTAAATTTGTCTCATGACTTTGATGCCTTTATGCAAAAGTGTGTTATTGCAGGTTGCAAATTGTGTCATAGAATGAAAAATAACTTTTAGTAGTGGAGATACTTCCCTCCTTGAAGTTTGAAGCTTTAAGACCTTTATGTGAAGTACTTATGCAAGAAAATACAACAATAGGTTGTGAAAGTTCATTTTTTGTCATTACAAGTAAGTGTTTACAAGCTAGGTTTCATAGTCCATTTAGTTTGGTGTATCACTATGGAGTAGTTTTTCAATTTATGTACTCCTTATCCCTTTTCCCAGTAAAACTAGGAGTTTTAGGTGACACCATAGGAATCTAGCCTTCTCTAGAGGTTATATATCATATAAGGAACCAACACCTTGGGATCATTCCAATGTTTCTCTAGAGTGCTAAGTCCTACAACTTAGTTTGCTAAATCCTGCAGCTTAGTTAGGGTGCAACTCTAGAAAATAACAATTAGCTCAAACAACATGCATGATGCAATAAATCCTTGACATGATGAATGAATCTTTATTGATTCAATAATCTTCTTCAAATATTCCCTTGAATGCATTGAAATTACTCTTGAATGCTCTTGAAGTGCTCTTGTGAAAATACTCTTGATTTCTTATTAAATTCTAGGATCTTTCAATAAAACATAGTGAAATAACCTTGTATTTATACATATCTTAACATTAATTCCCGAAATTCAAATATCACAAGTTGACATTAAATTGTGGATTTGAAATCATTAAAATCCAACCAAAAATATATTTTAAAGGGGGTTCCTCGGTCTAAGTGAGGACCCATTCGCCATAGGGTGAATGGGTCTTAGGCCACTTACCTAGGACACGCATTGCTTAGTGTTAAACATTATGTTAAATTAGGGTCATAGGTCTAAGTGAGGACCCATTCACCCTATGATGAATGGGTCCTAGGTCACTTAACTAAGACAAAAATCTTCCAAAGTTGAGTGTTGTGTAATGGCATTTATGAATCCCGGGTTTTATCCCTTGAAATTTGCATTTAATTAGGCTTGGATTTGAATTAAAGGGGCCAATTAAGGAAAAATAACCTCAATCAATTAATGATGTCCTAGATTAATGTGAAAGTGTAAAGGTACACCTTACATCATCAAAAATAAGGCACAATTAAGTATATTTAATTTAGAAGGGTCCTAAACTTAATGTCAATATGAAAAATATAATACAACATTAAATTAAGGAATAATTAAGCTCATTTATTATTAATTATTTTTAAATTAAATGTGAAAAAGGGATACTTTTTCCTACAGTTTATTTTTCCCCCACTTTAGTGAGAGGATGAGCCTATGTCAAACTCACACTAAAGTATACATTCAATACAATTATGTATGCGGAAATGAAAAAGATACACAATCATACAATATCAAAGACTAGGAAGATCAAGCCTAGATGGTCTGATCTATGTAGAACACATCTAAGCTATCATTGTTTTGTTGTGCATGCTTCGGGGTAGTGGAACCTCAGGTTGTCCACTAGGTGAGTATCCAAAAAGGGTGGAAAATGATAGAATCATATTAGGCTCCCATACCATATCAAATCTATCCTCCTGACAACTTCAATAAGGCACCACAATGCTAGGCAAGGCTCCATAGGAAATCAAGGTGTGTTATGTTAGGTGGCCTTGAATTTAGAGTTTGAGATTCATAGGGCTTAACAAGATATGTTATGCTAAAAAAATATGAAAAAGGAAAGGCTCCACAAGAAATCAAGGTGTGTTATGCTTGGTGGCCTTGAATTTAGGGTTTCAAGCTTCATAAGGCTAACAAGTTGCATTATGCTAAAACTTATGAACAATAATTCTAGTAAAAGGTTTTTGTTCAAAGGGATTTTTCTTAGTTCGTATAAGGTATTCTTCTTAGGGAACATTGTGCCTAATGTATCCAAGAGAGGACAAGTCAAGAGTAAAAGATTCGCAACTTAGGGAATGCAATGCATCGCATCACCACTAAGAGGAAAGTCATACACTAAGAGATATCACACTTTTGGAAGACATCAAACCCAATGAAATCACCAAGAAAATGAAGCATCACAAGAAAAAAGAAAATCACATCATGAAACATGACAAATTTCAAAAGATATTATTGATGTATGCCCCCACTTTAAAGTGGTTGCTAACACCATTGATGTGACAAATTTCTTTAAAGTAGCCAATGTTTAATCCTAAGACATAAGGGATTATTCAAAAATCCCCATGCCAATTCATATATTTCCAAAATAAAGATATGTCATGAAAAAGGAGAGTTGTCCCCAAAAATACATAAGGGATCTATGGATTCGGAGTTAGTATATCTTTGCTAAAATATTGTTATAGAGCTCAAAAATGTCATTATTCCCCAAATACTCATAGAACTGGAAGAATGACACATAGAGAGTGAAAACAAAGAAAAATCCTTTGGTTCAACATGGAAGAGACCTCAATGTCTTGACACCTTGTGTCATCCCCAAAAGGAAAAAACAATACAAAGAAAAGATAAATTGTTTATGACATAGAGAAGAATGTAGATACAAATAGAGGAATGCACAAAAGAGAGAGAGATACATCAAACATAACATTACGAGGGATCACATTATGCACATGCAATCACATAAAGAAACATGTAAATGAAAAATAAAGCAAAAGACTAGTAATGCACATGCAAGTCAACCTATAGCAAGTTGTCCACATTCCAATCTTGTTCAGTATATATAGAAGGCAAACAAATAGCCAAAGGGAAAATGTCAAGTGCCAAGCTAGTACATGCACCAAGTTCAACACTCTTTTTAGAATTGTCATTTAAGCTCATAGAAGAGGAGACCAATGAATTCAAATAATTATGCACTTGTTCATAAATCTTTCCAATGTCAATGTCATCATCTAAATTAATTACAATAGGAGGTTGAATGATAATGTCTCTAGAAGGTTATTATTTATGTTGTGGAAAAGGTATAGAATCATCATGCATTAGTTCAGGCAAGTTCAGATTTTGATTTTCTATGTTGCTCTGTTTTTCTTTAGTTTGTAGCATACACACAATAGCACGAAGTCTACACCTATGCTCTCTAGCATTTCGGTTTCTTCTCAATTTGTTGCCAATTTTTGATTGTGTAGGAGAAGGTTTGTCATCCATAGGTTTCTTTTCTTCCCTTAGAGGAGCAGAAGGAACCATGAGATGTTGTTCAACCACTTTCTCTTTGGATTTGTAAACTTGTTTGATTTTAGGAGGCACAACGAGATTGTTTTGATTATCTCGTGGTCTCTTCTAAGAAATGGTAGGAGGATTTTTCATAGGCCACTTTTGGATATTTGGAAGGGCGTTTTGTTCAATCATTGTTTCATCAAGGATAGGTGGATCAATCACGGGTTGAGACATATTTCTAAGGGATAATTATGTTATATTCTTTTCCTTAAAATTTTGATATGATTTTAAAAATAAGTCTTAGTGGGGTCTAATAGGTTCAATAGGCTCAGGCCAAAATAAATCCAATGAAAAGTTCCCAGGGGAAGATGCAAGATTAAAGCCACTATGATGCATAGTAAAAATCCCATTATCAAAGGGAAACTTTAAACATTTATGCACAATTGATGGCAAAAAATTCATGGAACGAAGCCATGCATAGCCTAACTTCACATGAAATTGGTCTGATGATGGGATGATGGTGAATGAGACATTTAATGTTTTTAGTCCAAATTTTAGAGGGAAATTTATCAAGCCAATCATAGGGCAAGTAAAACCATTATTCATTTTGATCCATTCTTTTGGTTTTTCATACGTATCTTGATAGATTTCTTGCAAAAATAGGAATTATTTAGTCATCACGTTCTCCACACAAACGAGATCAATTAATATCCCATTGGTAGGCTTGTCATTGATTCTTCCATCTATGTAAAGAGGACCATCAAGTGCATGTTTGATTGTGTCATTATGTGAGAAATAAATATCAAGGGGAATTTTTGTTTGAACCTTACAAGGTTTATATTCAATAAATGCCACTAGTCTATTCATTTAGTCCTCATTTTCATCTTTTGTGTTTTCGTCATCTGTGTCAACATTCATCACATCATTCTTTGTTTCACTAGCTTTGACAAATGAAATAGTGTGTTTTGGCATGGGATTTGTAAAGATTTTTAAGTTTTGGTTAGGAGGAGCTACAAACTTCTTACCTTGATTGTTCAAACGTCCAATTAGGATATGATTAGAATCAATGAGGTCTTGCACAAGATGTTTAAGACACTTACAATATTTTGTATCATGTCCATTTTGTTTGTGGTAATGGCAATAAGCATTTGATCTATAGTTTGAGAGTAATGGTTTATTAGGATCAAGAGCTCTGAAAGGAGGTAAGGAAATCATATTCTTGTTCATGAGCTGCAACATGATATTATGAAGGGTTTCAGGTAGAGTGGTAAATTTTCTATTCCTATCCCCAAAGGCAAAAGGGTTTATCATCTTTATAGCAGCCACTCGGTTATCAACTTGTTGATTTGGTTGAGGGGAGTTAAGTTATAAAAGCCCCTATTCTGTTTCTTGAAAGGTTGGTAACTATTTTGAAGTGTGGATCAGAGTTTTCATAATGGCTAGGTGGATTTTTCACATCATGACAACTAACTGATTTTTGGTAATCACAAAGGGTTGAGCATATAACTGTGTGAAGGAGGGAAATCTCATAATATGAAGTTTAGTTTGAAATTTGTCTTGCAAGTTGGAAATAAACATTCTTTGAAGGTCAGCATCAAGAATATTAATTTTTAATTATGAATAAAGAATATGATATCATGTTATGAAATCAGTGACTTTCTCAACATCCTTTTGTTTACATGTCATTAAATCAACTAGGGTCATCTTGGGACCCATGTGAATTTGGAAGTGGTTGTAAAAGGAATCAATACACTCATTGAATGTGTTTATTGAGTTGTTTGGTAAAGAGAAAACACCACTCTAAAGAAATATCCTTCAAGGATCTAGGGAAGAGTTTAGCCAAGAGCTTATCTTCAAAGATGAAATCACTAGATAGGGTTGTATAAGCAGAAACATGGCTAACAGGATCTCCTTTCCCACCATATTTCTTGAATCTAGAAACTTCTATACCTTGTGGCATTTGTCTTCTCAATATCACTAGGGATTACAAGTTGGTTTTGATGTATTGTGAAGGTTGGCCATTGTTATTTTGATTCAGGATGGAAATTTTTTGTTGAAGGGATGACATGTTTTGCAAAAGTGTGTTAAATATGGGATCATTGTTGTTATTGTAAGATGGAGGGGAATAAGGTGGAGTAGTGTATGTTTGTGGAGGGAAAGTGAATTGTAGGTTTGTAAGGGGAGATGGTTGAGGAGATATGATATTTGAATGTAAAAGCTAGAAGAATTCCCAATGGAAATACCTAAGGAAGTGTTGGCATGTCTAGTAGATTGAATGGTTATGGTAACTTGAGTACTAGTGTATGTAGGAATGGAGATGGGTATTGTAAAAGGAGGAATTAAAGTTCCATCTTGGCTTTGAGTATTCCCCAAAGCTTGAGTATGAATAATCATGGTAGGGATGGTATTGTTAACATCATTCACATTGGTTTTAGGTAAGGAAGTCATTGGAAATGAGGTATGCATGTTATGATCCATAGGGGGTTGATTATCAACACTATTAGAAAGAGAGTTAGAAAACCCAAGATCCATGATGAATGGTGTATTTTAGGATGACATGAGTCTCAAACTACGTCTCACAATAGTATTGCTCATAAGACACCAAGTTGTAAATATCATACAAGTTTCACAAAATTAATTCCAACCCAAAATGGAAAGTAGGTAAAATGTAATGCAATGATCTAGAATGCAATATGTAAATGCAATTTTTAGATTCTAAACAAGTTAATTTTTTTATTACACTATGTAAAAACTTGAAAATTATGTCTTGTAAATGCAATTTTGAAATCACACAATGCACTAACTTTATCAAATTAAGCTAGATATGATAAAATTCATGAAACAAAAATTCTACAAATAGAAACAAAAATATGAAAACAACAAACATAAATGCATAAATGAATATTTTAATGCCCAAAAAATCAAAATGTGACCTTGATGAAGGACTCATTCACCCTAGGGCGAATGGGTCCTGGTGAGGGTTTTCAAACAATTTTTTTTATAGTAGTTTCCAAATTTTGGTTTGATATAGCAAGTTTTAGTTTCTTTTTTTGTAAATTCAATGTTGAATGCAAGTGCAAAATGACAACCTAGAACACCTAATTTGATATGTAATTTTGTTTCAATTTTTAAATGAAAATTAATATGATGTAATGTTATGTAAATGATATGTAAGATGACTAATTTTTTTTGTATTTTTTAGATTTAAAGAATGCAAAATATGCAATCCTAAAACCCTTAAATGAAAACTAGACACCCTAAATGAGACCTAATTCAATGCAAAGAGATACAAATGAATGCAAGATCTAAATCTAGGATGAAAGAGGAATCCAAAATTAGAAAATGCAAGGATCAAACTCAGGTTCACCAAAATGAAAAATAGGAAAAATATTGGGTTGGGTTTATCAAAATAGGATTGATAAACCACAAATGACCTATTTTCCTAATTTCATTCAAAATTTATGTTATAAAATGCAAATGAAGAATAGTAATCAAATATGACAGAAGCAATAATCAAAAGGAAAATCTAGAAAGGGGAAAAAAATGTGTACCTTTCACCAAAAGTCACCTTTTGAAGTTCACTAAGGACTCATTCACCCTATGGCCAATGGGCCCTTGCTAGGGTTTCTGGAAAATGCTTTCTGGGTTCTCTTTTGCTAGGTCTAGACTCTCGTATTTTAGGTGCTCATTGTCAGACATTCAGAAATAAAATTTGTAGAGGATTTTCCGTGATTTGATAACTTTTCTTGCAAATTTGACAACTTTGCAACTTTCTTCATTTTTTCTCTTCAAAGGATCTTTCACCTAAAATCTACAATCACACATCAAAGAGAGAAAAATGTTTTTTGTTAAGGAATGGAGGTTTTCCTTCGTCGAACCCTATTTTGGTAATTAAACATTGAAATGAAATAGAAAAGCATGAAGGAATGATGAATAAATGTAACAACTCACCAAACCTTATTTCAAACCTTGGAATGCAAATTTACAAACTAGCATGAAGTGGACTCAATGAATGTAGATCTTGAACATGAAACTTTATTACAAGTAATGTCCTTGAATACTTGCATAGATATTGAACTCTACATCATCACATTAGCTCAAACAACATGCATGATACAAGAAATCCTTGACATGATGAATGTATCTTGATTTCCGCAATAATCTTCTTCAATTCTACCTTTGAATGCCTTGAAATTACTCTTGAATGATCTTGTGAAAATACTCTTGATTGCTTATGAAATTCTAGGATCTTAGGATGAAAAATAGTGAAATAACTTTGTATTTATACATATCTTAACATTAATTCTTGAAATTCAAATATCACATGCCAACATTGAATTATGGATCTGAAATCATTAAAATACCACCAAAAACATATTTTAAAGGGGGGTCCTTGGTCTAAGTGAGGATGGAAAATGAGTCATATGTCCAAGTGAGGACCCATTTTCTCTATGGTGAATGGATCCTAGGTCACTTACCTAAGACACACACCTTCCAAAGTTGAGTGTTGTGTAATGAAATTTATGAATCTTGGGTTTTATCCCTTGGAATTTTCATTTAATTAGGCTTGGACTTGAATTAAAAGGGTCAATTAAGGAAAATTAACCTTAAGCATTCATCAGAGGACTTTGTACAATAATATTTCTATCTTCAATTTGTAAGGTCATTGTTTTTATGAATTGGTGCTTTGTTGGTCCAATTTCCCTTTACTATACCCAAGTACATGCATTTAAACATTTGAAACATATAGTTGTTGTATCAAGAGATCATATGGAAAACTATAGCATCATTTGAACTCCTACATCAATGTCACTAGTTATTCAAAAGTTCAACTTATGTGATACAACTAGTTGTACCATTTATATTTTATCTTGGGTATTCTTGGGACATACTCAAAAAATTCAATGATCTTGTGACTATTTTGGCTAAAGGTTCTTGCAATAATGGTTTTCTCTATTCTTTTTATTAATAAAATCTCATCAAATTATTCAAATGTATCAATGCTTGGCTGATGGAGAGTACAAACATTAATTTTTCCTATGCATATTTCACATGGCTCTAGGAAAATTCACTGTCATTAATTCATCATTGGAAAATTCACCACCAGCAATTCACAGTAGGAAAATTCACCACTGTGACAAATTCACCTCAAGGAAAATTCACCGCCGTGACAAATTCACCTCAAGGAAAATTCACCACCAACAATTCACCACCACAGAAAATTCATCACATTAAAAGCTTGCGATTAATTTTCCGCATGGTGAATTATTGGTGGTGAATTTTCCTTGAGGTGAATTTGTCACTGCGGTGAATTTTCCCATGGTAAATTGTTGATGGTGAATTACTGGTGGTGAATTTAAATGATACCATTTCATGTTACCATTGCTACCACTTCTAAATCTATTTTAAATCTTCCTTAGTTTATGGAAAAAATCCTCATTCCACTTACACCAATTTGAATTACATTATTTAGAGTCTTTTGATGATAAGTGCTCCAATTAACTAATAGCTCTTTCTGCTATCCCAAGTAACTTCTACAGCACTGTTGTATCTAGAAAATTCACAAAATTGAGTTGCAAAAACTCAAACAGCTTTGTAAAAGTCATTCTTTAAAATGAAAATACCTTCTCTCATGCATTATTTAGGTAAAAACGTATTGGGAAAATATGCCTAGAAAAGCTCCTTGATAAAAAGATAACGCATTATTCTATGATAGTATTTTATGCACATATTAATAAGAGGTATTTTTTAATGCTTGTCCGTGATCCTCATTGTAGCCATAGAAATAATTTTATCTCCCTTTTCCAACATCATTGTATAGAGACCATGAAATCTTAAAAAAAATTGATAGCATGAACATCCAAGAGATACCTTTAATTCCTAATGGTTTAACATTTGAACAAGACCTTGAAGCAGTGAAAATATCATCGAATATCTCTTACTACAACACTAGTTTCCTTTGGGACAAGAGTCTAAGTTTTGCATTCCTTTGTTAGATAAGCATCCCAATGATATTGACACTTAGGCTAATTAAAAAATAGAAATGTCAATTCTACAAAGCTTTTGGATCACCATTGACTTCATAATACCCACATATTATGTATTGGAAGTTTGGACAATACCAGTTTCCTATTGGAACAATTTCTCCCTTCAACCTCAAGCCTTTTGACTATGTCTCCACTTGAAGGATCCTGGAGTGTAAGCAACTAGATTTTGGAAATCAAGTTATCCATATGAGAAATAGATTTATTTGTGTCTAGCTTAATCAATTTTGTGGAAGAGTTTTCAAACTTGAATTATTATTCTTTACTATTTTCATTAGTATGTGGGTTGATAGTGTATTTCAAATGGTCCATTAGTGTAGAGAGAAAATGTAAATTCAACGTTGAAAAGGAAACAAGTATTATTTCTATGGTGAAACTTAGGAATACCAACATCAGTGGAGTTGAGTGATTTTGAATTGGCTTCTTGGCTCTTTGAATTGTGTCTGCATACATTGAAACTTTTCATTGGATGGAGATTTCAAAAATCTCTATTACCGACTACAATGTGGGTGCTTAGACTCACTATGAATCTAAAACCCAAAAGGACCTTCAATATATCTTCATGCATGGAACACTAACTTAACTTATAGAGTCAAAGGCTAATATTATATAGAATAATTTATTTAATTCATATAGAAAAATATGTCTTCCCTCTAACACTTAATGAGACCCATATAAGTTTGTTTATACTTTGGTTTATCTATATTATGAGCTTTCTTCAAACGAATGATAATTTCATCATAGTTAGTTGTGGTATTTATATTATCAACCTTCTCAAAGTATCAAGTTTCAAAAAAATTTAGTGCATTTGAAAATTGGCTATCCTATTTGTGTATTTTTCAAATAGTAATAATACTTCTCTATAAACGAAACATGTACATTTGAATGTATAATTGCATTGGAAGATATATTCGTACTATGGCATACACTATTTCACATTACAACATATTGCTTTGTTATCTTTCAAAATTAAAATATTTGATCTATTATAACCGTATAGAAAATGTGAAGTGATTCATGTTTATTTTAATCCAAATAATATTACTTTATTTTTTTAAAACCTTATCATGCAATTGGCTTCCTTTAAATCTAGTTCATTCATTTTTTCAAACTTGATGGTTTGCCTCACACTTGCATTTACCAAGTAGACATTCTTACATGTTTCCATTGTAATAGAAGTGGAGGAAATCTTGTGCACTCGGTTTTATAAACAATTGGTTGATAACATTCAACCTGTGCCACTAAAGATGATCTTGTAAGATTTGAGTTACTATAGTGTTAAGATTCAAGTCTAAGTAGAATATATCAAATATTAAGAAGGAGAAACTAAAGCTCAAACTTGAAAATCCATCAAATAATCATTGTTATTCTTAGATCACAACAAATTGTCCAAGAGAGGACTAAATAAAACAAAAATATTGAAGAAATCATTGTTATCCCCTTCTATTAAGACCAAATTGATGGACATGACAATATGTGATGGAAAATTTAAAAAAAAAATCACATCCAATTTATGGTCAATAGTTGGCTCTGATTGGAAGTTGCATTCCCTAGTAGAAAGAAAAAGGACTCTAGAAACTTTGGGTAAGATGTGTGCTTATCCATTGGGCTATAGAGTCACCAGTGATGAAAAATGAAAGGGGAATAAATAAGAGACCTGAGTGTAGAAAAAATGAAAAGAAAAAGTACACATAATAGGAAATAGAAATAACTTAAGACACTTATATACCTAGACTAGGTACAACATGTACCACAATTGACCCTAGGAATTATGCAAATCCATTAAGAGGTTGTGAAAAATATATGTCAATATGGAAAATAAAAGTGTGTCCATGAAATGGTTGCAAACTAAGAAGTACTTTTTTTATAATGAACATAAATTTTGTAGTAAAGTAAAATAACTAATGAAAAAATGTACCAAATAGCCACTTCTCATACTATACCTTAGGAGCTTCCTGTATATTGTCTTGTGTATAATCAACCATACACTTATATAATTTATTAAATACACCAACACTCCATATTTACACATGATCATTTGGATCAAAGATAGACAAATATCATGCTATATGAACATCATGAATCAATTCCTAATGAAATGGACTTCAAATGGATACATTATGAACAATAACCTCATGGAATTTAACATAACTTTCATATATAAAACAGTTTCATCTTTCCTATGAACATTATAATAAATGGTTGGAACTCTCAGGTTTTCCAATCAAATTATATTCTTCCATAAAATACAAAGAAGGAAAAACAACTCTCTCTAAGCGACATAGAAAATCATGCTCAAACATTTCTAAGCATCAACTTGCAATATAAATAAAATGGGGCTGGACATCTTAATTTTTGTTATCATCACTATTCTCTCCATGATTACTTACACCTTCACTCATACAATCATTCTTCATTCCTTTCTCAAAAATCTCTAAATCAAATTATTCAAAATGAAAGGTTTCAAAAATAAAATCTTTTCTAATTGTTTTTTGTAGCATAGTTTCTTCAACATCCGATGTAGAAAATTTAAAACCTTCTTACTTCGACTACATATAGACTAGAATAATATTTGATGTCTCAGTTTAACTTCCCTTCCTATAGTTCATGTCATTAGAATATTTTTTACAAGGTGCAATCAATAAATGTTTGAAGTTATCAGACTATATATGATGATCATCAATATTTGAATATGAAGGAATTTAATCTTCTTCATCACTTGAATAACCCTTAGATTCACCCTCAACTTCCTCATAGTTCATGCTATACATTTCAACTCTTCTTTCAACACAATATTTCATCTTTGAATAAATTTTTCTATCTATTAGAAATTTCTCTTGAACCAAACTATAAAATTGGCACATTCAACTTGATAATATGAAAGGTTTACCTCTCTTGGTTGCACATGAAATAAATCTACAAGTTGATGAATTTTCTTTTACATTAGATCTTCTTCATGAATTTTATGTTAAAAATTTCCTTAATATGATTTTTTTTCCAAAATCCAGACAAATTAAATCATCCTCAATTTAAATGGATTCTTTCTTTGCAACTTCAAGATCACATACCTTATTTTTATTCATTTTTTAAATTTGGAATACAATGTTGTAATAAAAATGGTCAACTAGATTTTCTTACTTGGTGGATTAGCACAAGGAATCTTCTTTAATGATCTATTGAATCGATCCACAAAATCTCTAATAAGCTCATTTTCTTTCTTTTGAATCTTAAAAAGTTGACATAACTATGCACCCACATGAAATGTCAGTTTAAATCTTACAAGAAATTTATTTTTTAATTTATCCTTATACCTTAGGCACTCAACCCTAAACATTATCCCTCAACTGTAAACCCTCAACCCTCAACCCTCAACCCTATACCTTAAACCCTAAACACTACACCCTCACCCTCATCCCTATACCCTATACCATCAATCAAATACTTAATCCCTAGCCCCTCAACACTCAACCCTTAACCATATACCTTAAACCCTAAACCCTACACTTTCAATCCTTAACCCTATACCTTAGACACTCAGCCTTGAAAATTATCCCTCAACTTTAAACCCTCAAATGTACACCCTCAACCCTCAACATAATACTTAAGCCCTGATCCCTCAACCGTCAATCCTATACCTTAAACACTAAACCCTACAAACTCAGCCCTCATCCCTATACCCTATTCCCTAAACCCTAAACCTATTGGAAACAAGCTACACTAAGAGGGGGGGCTGAATTAGTGTTGTGCAAAAATTAACTTCATTAATATTTATCATCAAGCATTAGTAACATTCAACCATAGTGCATAAACATGAAAACAAACACAACACCATAACACCAAGATTTTTATGTGGAAACCCTATTAGGGGAAAAACCATGATGGATGGCCAATCCACAATTATGATCTGAGTATACTCAAATGAAGATTACAAAATGGGGAATGCACTTGCATTCAAGTGCACTTCCTAGAGCTCACTACTCAAGAGGAAAGTCCCACTGCCATACAAGAGTTCAGATTAAACCATTTGAAGATTGAACTAAGATGATAGCATCTATTTATGCCAAATTACAGTTCTGGATTAAGCACAATAATAGATATGATGCCTTACAAACTGATTCTATATTTGTTGTGCCTGTTGCACACATGCCCCATTCAGAACGGGGACCATCTCTTCCCTCCTCTTGATTGCCGGCCCCTTTTTGGTTTGCCTCATTTTGCATGTCCATTTTTGTGCCCTAATTGGTCAACTCACCCTTCAAAGTCACATACTAGGTTTGACGGAACTTGACCCTTTGGAAAATGCTAAGTCTAAGGTCAGTTCGGGTTTCCCTTTTCAGAATGCCCTTTCTGACATTTGCGGCCCCTTCCAGGCCCGGACCCTCTGGGTTTCCTTCTCTGGATTTCTATTGCAGGTTTGCTATTGCTGGCATCTGGTGCCCGACGTCCTTTCGGATCCCGAATTTCCCCTTTAGAAATTCCACTTACGCTTTGCCATTTCTCACGGCCGTGGCTGGACGTCTTCCCAGCCACCGGACTTCGGATTTCCTACCACCGCCTGTGAGATTTAAACTCACCAACTTTCTAGCCGCCATACAAAGGAATTAATTACTACATTAATGGTTGTTTTGGCTATTTAAATGGTTTTTTCAACTATCATTGTCAAACGGACCGAGTGATTGATAAATTTGTAGAGATCCAAGGCATCCAACATTTTTAGTCCCACAGTCCAAGTTCTTTTCCCGATGTCTTCCATGCAGCCAATAGCTTACTTCTTTAGGATCTTGAGGTACGCCTGCCATCCACATGCCTTGTCCTTTATTTTGCAAAATTCTAAGTGTTAAAGCAATGTAAAATGTAAAATTGGGTTTAAAACTGGTAAATTGGTACCCTCCCCTAAAAACCCATAAGTTAAAATATTAAAAATCGATTGTTTGAGGCCTCAAAATTCAAACCGAAGCTTAAAATTTCAGTGCTTGTTCTTCAGAATAGTCACTGGCGTCTCCTGAGCCCGGACCTTCCCGCGGCCATCCGCAAAACTCCAAAGTGAACTTCAAAAATTCATTCGGCCAAATTCATCTCGGACCCGGGGATCTGGATTTCCCCTCGCAGGTCTCTATTGTGTCCCTGCCATTCTAAACGGCCTTCCCCAAGCATCTTTCTGACCTCCGAGCCCTGAATTTCATGTCGGAACTTGCAGAAAATCAAAAATCAACAAAAGAGAAACCAACATCCAGAATTGATCCGGACTTCGCTATCCGAAAATCCATCCTCGGGATTCCAATTGGACTTCGCCACTTTAAACGACAATGGCTAGACGACTTCCCAACTCATGGGTCTCGACTATGCACCCTTTGTTTCAAACTTACCAAAATCTGAAGTGTCTTCAGACCCTGACCTCTAGAATTTCGTGTCACTTTCACCATTTTGAACGGCCGTTCCGAAGTGACTTCTCGACTCCCGGACCCCGGTCTGCTTTTCACTGAAACCAAAATCTAAGCAAACATTTGAAGCCCAAGCCTCTTTCAGGTCCTGACTCCCAGAATTCTGCTTCTAGAATTCCATTTCACTATACCTTTTTGAATGGCGAATTCAATGCGACTTTCTGCTTTCTGAGCCTTGACCCACTATTCACCACCTGGCTTTCTTGAATCCTCAAACCGTCTCTGGAGATCGCACTCCAAAATTCCACACCCGGATTGCCGCCTCCATTTCGCTGTTGTGAACGGCTAAACCGCAACCGCTTCACGATAATGGTGGCCCAGTGTCTAGAGTTCTATGTCCTCTACGTCGTTTCCGATGGTTGTCCTATAGCTGAAACCCAAACTCCCAAATAAAGGATCAAATGACCTCCAAATCCAAAACGGATTTTGACCCACTTGCTAAATTAGGCCTTCCTTCATGACAACCCTCAATTGACCAAATCCAGCACTAGGAAATGCCTTTGGGAGTTCCATACTTAGTTTTCCCTTCCAAATGGCATTCTACCAAGGGAATTTCAGCCCAAGGAACGCGAATTGCCTATTTTGCTTTCTAAGAAATGTTTTATCAAGTGTTATGTGACTATTGAATATGAATAATGATTACAGGGCTAATGTTGATGTGTAGGTACTCATCTGGGACCATTATCTCATGTTTAATGTTACTAATTCACGTCTTTTATGCAGGATTTATGGAATCCGACGTAGAAAATTCTGGTGCTTCCAAGGAGAAGGGGAAGGGAATTTCCAAAAATCCTCGAAGCAAGGAGGATAAAGACTTGATGAAGTACAAGTCTCAAGGGGTCCCCCTACAATCCAGAGTCACCACTCTCTAGAGAGATGTCACAGATATGAACATCAACTAGGTCGATGTCGATGAATTTATACAGAGGGTCAGGGTGAATCCCAAGACAAAGAATGCAAGGTTGATAAGGAGCAACGGGATTGCCAAGGCTATAGGCTTCCCGCCGGCCTTGGTGGCCCCAGAATTGGTAATGGCATGCGTTGAGGCATACCAACCTGAGACATGAACAATAGAGGACCAGGATTGGAATATCATTGCAGACATGTCCCCATCAGGTATAACAACTTTCCACATCCCTACCTTTAAGAGCATGGAAACCCCCACCATGGAGGAATGTAAAGAATTGTGGGAACAGGATCTGCTGAGGTGCAAGAAGTTAATCAATCAATATTGGTTGAAGGACAAGCGGGGTAGTGCTGGCAAGCTCCCTCAGGAGCTTTTTCATAGTGACTTCTTCAAGGATTACCATGACCTCATGACCTTGCTAAGCTGGGTAATGGGCCTTCCTGCTGTGGCCTTCTTCCAGGAATGGATGTTCTACTTTGTGGAGCAGATTCTTCACGGTGACGGCGTCGCCTTCTACTGGGGGGAGATAATCAGTGACCACTTCCATGAACAGTTTACAATCATGAAGAAGACCTCCAAGTTCTTCATGACCTCCTACTTGGTGTACTCCCTTGCGGACCAGTGACACTATCAGGGATTAACTGCGGTGCCCATTAAGGCATCTAGGGTACAACTCAAGCCCTATGATAAGTACCCTCAACTATAGTTCTGAAATTTCAAGAAAGATTATTGCAGTGTGAACGATGCGTTCATCGCCCACATCATCTGATCTATAGGGGATGACTTTCAGTGAAGAGTTTCACATAGTTCCATAGCCCTCCTCAGGCAATATGCCTTCTTGTACATTCAATTTCTGAAGTTCACATACATCCAAGCCCAGGGATTTACAGAAAGACCAAACAAGCTGCCCCGGTACCCCAATGACCAGATTATACTCTTGGAGTTGACTTGGCAACTGAGGCACATTCATAACATCCTAAGCAACAAGCATTTGGTGGGAACACATTACCCCATTGGGCTCAACCAAGGGATGTACAAGATTCATACCTCCTAGTGTGTGGGGTACTCAGCAAGGGAGTTAGCCGAATACCACTTCCACCAATATATAACTCAGCCTCGAATAGACCCGTACGGGCATATCAGAAAAGCATTGGGATGAGAGTATTCCCACCTCCACAATATCAAATATTTATGGGCCAATTGCAAAGATGATCTTGAGGTGTGGTTGTGGCACTACATGCACATGACTGCCATTTTCGTGTGAAGGATAAATTTGTGCCTGATTCCTGACCAGCTTGAAGAGGACGAGGATACGATGATCGATCCAGGATATGATGCAGTCGCCAATTTTCCACTGCCTACAATTGATTGGTATGAGTGAGAACTTGATGACATTGACATGCTCACTAAACCTATCGAGATCTGAACAAGGGCATGGATCGACCAACAGGTAGCCCGATTGAAATAGCAAGGAGTCACCTTGACATTTAAGGGACTAGAAAGTGAACCAAGTGGCTCCAATGGAGGGGTAGCTACTACTGCAACTGGGGAAGCATCCAAAACCCCACCATCAACCAAGACCAAGAAGAGAAAAGAGGCCAGTGAGCAGCTGCCCAAACCAAAGGTTTATGCCCGCAAGGCATCAGAGGGTGAACCCTCCCAAAAGAAAAGGAAAAAAACCGGAGGCACGAGGATGTCTGGGACACCCAAGGGTCCACCCCATGGGACCAAGGGAGAGGGGTCAGACTCACCAAGGTCTCCATCTACTACAATTGTTGCCACTGCTGCTGCTGCCACCATCCCACATGCTTTGCTTGCCGTTTCCGCTTCTTCCCCGCCTGCGGTGGACATCTCTGTTCACCTTGCTTCCACCTCTTCGATCATGCAAATTATTCCTATGGATTCTTCCTCTACCACAACCTCGCCAATCTCCTCTTCCTCTGTCTCCTTCCCTTCCCTCTATTTCCACTACTACAATGTCTACCCTCAGCCTCCCAGAATCTTTTGTGAAATACATGTAGAATGTGTCGTTTGAGTTTTTGAGGATGCTTACCAACCTGGTGGTTCAAGCTACAATAGCTCAGGCTATGGCCCACACTCCAGCTCTCCCTCCACCTTTTGATCCACCAAGAATAGAGGCGACAATGCAAATATCTGACAAACTTGAGCGGCAACAGCTAGAGGCTGCGACGAGGCTGGAGGATGAAGAATTTGAGTACCATGAACACCCTCTATTCAAACACCGAGACATAGATGAGGTAGCCTATGAGTCCTCCAGTGAGGGCAGTGAGGAGTTGGACGCTGAACTAATAAGATAAATGAATGATCCTGAACTCAATGAAGAGTGGGGCAGGTAGCTTAAGCAGATTGAGGATAAGGAAGCCAAGGATTGACTTGCACAAGAAGAGGAATTGCTGCTCAAGGGACCGAGGGCAGCAAGTCTCTGACTGAGGGGTGTCAACAAACCCTAGAACACGATGAGGAAGCATCCCTCCATGGAGCTGAGCAAGAGGGAAGCCTGAGGAACATGAACAAGGCCAAGATGAAGAAGAAAAGGGTGCTAGAATAGAGGATGCCTCTAATGAGCAGTTGCGTGCCAAGTCTCTCACTAAGTATGTAATGCTTGAACAAGAAGGGAGATACAAAAACTAAGAAGAAGGATCTTGTTGTCTGAGCCATTGAACTTGAGAAGGAGGACATCAGGAATCAAAGTGAACCACCTAGGGAAGAGCCTCAAATGCTCGATTGGCTAGAAAAGCAGTTGAAACAAAAGACTCCCACCTTGAAAGATCCCAAGGCAAGGTTGGAAGCCATTCTGGCCAGAGCACAAATAAGTACCAGGAAAGAGAAGAAGCCAAAGATTAGATCGAAGATGACTATGGATTCCTTAGGATCTAGGGCGGTGCAAATAGTGGCACAAATGGTTGGAGAACAAGGAATAACTTATAACGTCTCAACCATTGACTTGGGAGTCGCCACAAGGGAGTAAAAGGTTGATCACCTCTAGGAATTGGTCGCCATAGTGGTGCATCTTATCCAGTAGGATAAGGTCTCTAAGGAATAACACAAAGCACAAGTGGCTGATCTAATGACCTATATTCAGCAATGGTCATCCCGGGATGAGCAACCCATGATGTCATCCGCCTGACCTCAGTTGTCCTAGGAATAGATCAGCAAATTAGAGAAGAGGAGGAACTTGGATAAGACTACAGAAAATTGGTTCTGATAGGTCTTGGACATGGGGAACACAGGTATCAATTTGACTGTCCAGATAGCGAATGAGTTCTTGGAGGTACAAAGAACCCTTGAGGGCACAAGGCAGGTCTATGAGGAGTTTTTGAGGAAATACAGAGTAGCCTACCCAAAAATTGAGGCCATACTCTCATTGCCAAGTGAGGTATGGGAGAAGGACCTTTCCCTCAAGGATGATGATAACTGGCTAGTGGATACATGGAGGTGAGATTTCGATCACTGAAAGAAAAGGTTGGAGCAAATCCTGGAGCATATAGCACTAGATATCGAATGGGCCAGGGAGTCAAGAGACAAGTGCACCTAGTACCTTAAGTTAATGACAAGGTATGAGCTACCTATTGCTGAAATAAATCCAGAGAGCATAAAGCCACACTTCTTGAAGAGCATGGAAGATGGGATGTCAGCTGAAATCACCACATAATTCATGAGTTTTGCTGCCCGAGCTTTTGCATAGTCAGAAATTTTTAGAGATAATGCTGCCAAATATGATGATGACAAGAAAAAGCTCATCAACAATTCTCAAGAATGAAGCTACCAAGTGTTGCAATTGGATATCATGGAAGTAGATAAGCTCCAGCCGATGATCTTGAGCTCTGTGGAGTATGCAGCATTAAAGAAACACAAGGGAAACCCTATCATCGATGAAGAATTCCTCAAGGAATAGCTACAACAAAGGGCAAACAGCAAAAGGACAAAATTGCTACAGTGCTGCCACTAGATGACAAAATAGGGAAAAGAAAAGAAAATTCTTATAAATGAAATGTATTTGGGGGTAGGTGAAACCCTAATGTAAGGTGAATCTTGGCCACACAATAGAATCAAATCCTAGCCATTAATTTTTCTTTTTGAGAACTATAAATAGGGCTCTCCTCCTCTCATTTTAAGAGAGTTGAGTTATTGTAAAGGCATGCTACATAAATTATAATAGAAAATACAGTCATTTTCTGGTGTATTTTTGGGTTTCTCCACATGTTTCATGATTCTTCTCCCATTAGTTAAAATTTTGCTTCAAATTACTTTGCTTCTCTAGTTTCCTTAGTTAGTTGTAGTGGATTTAGTATGTTGTCTTTGGTTTTGAAGATTCATGTTGTGTGTATGCTTTCCTTGTCCATACTTTTGGTCATTTTCTACTGGTAAATGACTGTGCAAAGTTAGCCTGGACTATAATTTCATAGCTACTCATTAAACTTTGTCTTTGTTCACATTACATGGTGAATGAATGATGAATATCTATAGTCCTTAGAAGATAACATATATTTCATGACATTGTGAGAATTTAGATTAAGTGAAATTATGTTTAAGGAAACTATCCACAGCAAGAACCTCCAGGATCATTGTTCATCGGTAGTTGCAGGTCCAAGAACCATCCTTCTTCCTCACCTTTTTTCCTTTTTTTTAAGAAATAATTTGTGTCAAGGTTCATTGCACCTTGTAAAGCCAAATCTAACGAAACAATGGAGTCCAATACTGTTGCCTGAGCCTACAATGAAGTGCAATAATTCCATATTCGAAGAACTCCATTCATTGACCCAATTCTCCCATAGCTTTATACCATGTAATACTGCCTTGTGATTCCAGAAAAATCACTTCAAACAACTGATGTATTCCAAGCATCATTATGACCTAACATCCAAGAGACCTTGGGATAGTGTTCTGCAATTTGATTGTGGAAGATTGTCTTTCAAGAGAGGTAGTGCACCTATGCATTACTTATGTTGAGAAGTGCATAAAAACACCATCAACAATATTTTTGCTTTGTTCTTCTCATACACATAATATAGATCTTCTATGCGCAAGTGAAACTACACATTATCACTCTTCTACTTTTCTCTTATTCACAATTCACACAAAAATACCCTACACATATCCTACAAAATGATACAGATGATCTTATATATATATCTGCAATATGGGATTCAATTACACTTTGTTGGCTTCAATAGAACATAAAAATAATAACTATCAGCTAGATCCTTAATTAAATCTTTATGCACATCCTCCAAAGTTGGTTAAGACATAGAGGGGACCCAAACAAACATGATTGAGCATGAAAATATTTGGCTAAATAATCCTTATACATCCGCAACATAATGTATTCACGAGGTTGGCTCCAATACAAGGAAAATTTAGAATAGGCTAACTAGATCTTCTAACTCTCACACGAATTGATACGAGCCACTGCACTTCTACAGTAACAGAGATAATATGCCAAAAATCATTTCTTGAGATGTGCAACACAAGATAATAACCTGAAATCTTCATACAGATCAATGAACACTATGCTACTGGATACTCTGTTCTTCCTTGACAATCTTCAATCTTCCTACCAGTATGGATGAATGATAGTGTGCAGATCTGATCATTGATTAGGGTTTCCATCAATGAAAACACCAAGTGATACATGCAGTGTCTCTTGCCAATAATATCCCCCTTTGGCATTGATGGCAACACTTAGTGAAAAATGATTAAGTGTTGGACCAGTACCAAGATAGACTGCACTGGTACCCAAAAATTCAGAATACAATTCTCCCCCTAAGATAATTGATCATTTTTCACTCCACTTCTTCTCCCCATTTGAAATCAATGGCAAAGATAGGGGTTGCATACAAAAAATGGATCAACGTATCAAAAATGTTATGCAAAAAGGTGTTACTCTAACTTACATGAGCTAAAAGATGTCAACCAAGTATTTCTTCAGCTGAATCAAATTTGTGTCCCAAATTATTTTGAGACTTTCCAATATTGTAATATGATCACAGATCAAATAATATTGTGTCTCCGTGGACTCTAGGTTGGCTGGATCAACAACTCCTATAGGCTCTTCTTCTTTTAGAGCACTTATCAATATGTCAAGTTTTGGACAATTATGCTTCTGAGTTCACAGGTTTTGGCAAAAAATTTATCTTTTTCATGCTTCAAACCTTTTATTTTATTGAGCAAGGACATTACTCCACCTTCTACTTTCCCAACACCATCGGATAGTGGATTGAATGCTTCAAAAATAACACAACTTTTTTTCCAAATATTTGATCTTATTTTCATTTGCTTTAGTGAACTTTGAAAAAGACAGACATGCTTTGTATATCTTACCTCCTTCTAATAAAGCATTCTACACATTATTTATACATGTGGTTAAAAGGATTTTGTCTTGGAAAATCATCTTTTTCACTCCATTAAACCTTTTAGCATCAAATTTATTTTGCACTTTCACCATGGCTAACTTTTCTAATGACCCAAAGTGAGTATCAACTGAGTTGATAAGCCTTTTTAGTTCACAGGATGATGAACTAGTTGGATCTTTTACATAGGATGGCATTGTCTTCTCTAGTACTCTGGATGCTAGATTTAGTAGCTCACTATCCTCAATGCGTGATTTTAGTAGCTCTTCTTTGACATGTGCTTGAGAAATTATATCTACTTTCATTTTTTGGATTAGGCTTAAGGTAGACATGTCGATAGGACCTTCAATTAGTTATGGATCCAGTTCTTCCTTTTGTTCAACCAAAAATTTCTTTACTGCCTCAACAGTGTCTCTTATTTCAACTGAGACTGCTTTTACATTATCTTTCTTTTCCTCAACTATTGGTTCCTCAGTTGAAGGTTTTGATTTGTCTTCAGAGATCTCTACCTTTTCAACTAATATATTCTCACATGCTTCAACATCCATAGAGATTTTGGTGTTAACAACAACATCAAAATTTCCTTCTACTTTTTCCACTAGATCAAATGAGACATCGTCAACATGTGTTTCCTTAATCACAACTTCAATTCTCTCATTCAATAATATTTCCCTCAGAGATTTCTCTATTTATTTTGTGACTTGATCGGTCAGACCAACCATAAGTTTATTAACCCTTGTTTTTCTTTTAAATTTCTTTTGGGCCTTGTTTAAAAGTATCTTCATCTCATCCAAAAACATCATTGGACATAGTTAAGTAATAATCCTCTCTCATTTGTTCCTCTTCTATTCTAGCACTCAACCTTCTTGATTCTAGAATGTCATACAAACTCTTTGGAAGACTATGCATAATCTCAATCAAAACTTTATTGAAAACATTCATATGTTTTATCGTTGCTTCTTCGAGAATTCTTTTGTCAAATTCATCAAAAGATTCATAAAATTTGCTATGTGGTTTGAGGTTTCCATCCTTAACCAAAGCCTTTTCAACTTCTTGTACTGGCATACCTGGTTTGTCAGTATTTTGTTTCTTCTTTGTTTGGTCACCTTCACCAAAAGGATTTCCTTTTGTGATCATTGTTTCCTTGGTGCCTGATCTCTTTTACTTCTTCATCATACTCTATTTTCTCATCATTAGAAGCAACCATATACACTCTCTTGCTCTTTTTCTTCCCTTCCTTTCCTGATCCCTTAGACTCAGTTTTTACAAGGGTAGGTTTTGTTGAAGGGGATGAATGAGATACAAAGCTTCTAGTGGTTCTAGTTCAGGTAGATGGTGTTGTTCAAATAGCTAATTGAGTTCTAGATGCCTCCTTAGCTACTTCAACTTCTTGCCTCTTTTGTCTAGCTTCTTTTAATAATTATGTAGATACCCCCATTCTTTTTGCAAGAACTTCTACTTATTTTCTGAATCTCTTAGTAATCCCAGGTTTTATGAGTTCATTGTGGACCTGTGTGTCCTTTTCTGCATGTGTCAAATCTTTCCTCTATCAAATCCACTCATTGGCTCAGTATGTGTTGAGTGTATATATCCAAAACTTTCCGATCAACTTCATATCCCATGGGCATGATCCAAATTGTTCTAGGATTCGCCACTTCCATCATACACTAGTCAACATCCACCATGAAACAAATTGAGTCCTTGCACTTTTCTACAATAGAGGTAGGAATCCTCTCCCTTGCTTGCATCATAGACTAATTTTTTTTAAAGAATCCCCACATTGTTGCATTCCTTGTTTTGATATCTGTAACATTATCTAACAAATCTTTGATCTATCCAGCTACCGGCTTGTCCTTTTTCCACTAAACTTTTCCAACTCTCAGAACTTCACCTATTAAATAACGAAATAAACACAAAAGAAGAGTACCATATTTGAAATAATTTTTCTTGTCCTTCTTAATCTTTGCCAAATTTTCCATTAACTGAATTCTCAGCAATTCATAGAGGTTGTAGTCAACATTTTCCTTCACCATTTGGTAAGTGACTTAGACTATTGTGTTGGACACTGAGTTATCTCAGCTAGAGTGGTAGATATTGTATCTAATGACCATGGATTAAAATTTGACATCTATATCGACAATGTTGTCAATAGTCATTTCTCTTCTATCATATGTTGATCATGTGGCATCAATGATTGTTTGGTTTTTCATAGACTTTAGAATAGGTAATCCATCGGAAGAGTCTAGACCGGTTACTACACTGATAGCTTCCTTTGAAATTTTGAACAGAATTTTGAGCCACATAAACTCATCATGCACTCGACTCAAAACATAACAGACCCACTTCGACTCTCCAAATATGAGAAATTTGACCATATGTGTGAATTTATTTGTTTTTAGGATTTTGTATTTATGTTTTACAAAATAATCTTCACCAATGATATGATTATTGTACAAATTTAGTAGTTGAGAACTTCCTAGTTCTTCAATATTTACATGAATACAAACCCTAATGTCCTATGTGTGTAAAACTCCATGCGGAACAGATGAAAATTCTCCTAGAGGATCGGTCTCAAGGGATTTATAAGGATGCCACTTAAATATGGGATGAGCTTGATCTTTAACTTCAAGTACTAGAGGAGTATTTATTTTCCCAAATCATAATCTTGCAAAGTTTTCTGAAAAATACCATTTTTTCCATATCACAATTTGAATTTTGAAACACTTATGATGCTTGAATCTCACCTCAAATCGCCAATGTTCGCCTATGAGCTCTCTGGAATTCTTCTCTTCCAAATGAAAGGTAAAAAGTGAAGTGTGGAAATGACCTTTTATCATTTACACACCTAACTCATTTATCGCAATAAATGCTTTAACCCTAATACATCCAATTACTCTATATCTATACACAGTGATGGATAGAACATCTGCGAACCTCCAATATAGCATACTATTTCCTCCAATGAGTTCAATAGAATTCATTGAGCATCTATGCATCTCCTGAGCACATCCACATCCAGTGTTACTTATCGATAAGGGGTTTGTATGATTTTCTTGATTGCTCCCCCTAGGCCAAGGGCCTGAGACTAATTCTCAGAGGAATTACCAGAAGCAGATTCTGGTGCTGCCACATTTTCTTCAACCACAATAAAAGGATCTTTCTTCACCCATTTCTTCAGCATCTACTATTAGATTGCATTTGTAGTGAGTTTTCCCTTTCCTTTGATATCCTTCTGCATGTTTTTCCTTTGTTTTACCAAACATTTTTTGTTCTAGCAATGTGTTGCAATATGACCAATTTTTTTGCAGTTGTAGCACACAATATTTCTCTTTCCAAACTAGTTATTCCAGTGATTTCCTCTTGATCTACACTGGTTAGTAGTATGGCCAAGTCTATTACATGTGTAGCATTTGATGTTTCTATAAAATTGATTCATCATACTTCTACATTCATTTGACTTATGACCAATCTTGTGACACTTAAAACACTGACCTGAGAATGATGGACCACTTTGATTCATTCTACTTCGACATTGAGCGGCCATATGTCCAAATTTATTACAATTGAAACAATATCCATTAAATATTTGGGAATTAGGTTGCCTTACTAGATACTTTTCAGATTTGTTCACTTGGTTTCCTCATCTAAATCTTCTTTTCTCGGATCTAGAACTTTCTCCTTCTTCATATCCAAGTCCTCGCTTGTCACCATGAGTCCTTAGAATAGTAATTAGTTCATTAGGCATGGTAGAACTAGCTTTGAACTTCTCTTTATACTCATTAGCAGCAACAAGTTCATTTCTGATATCATCCAACTACCTTTCAAGTGCTTCTTCACTATTTTTAGATTGATCCAATTCATCATCCAATTGGCTGCACACTTCTGATTTTTCTTTCAAGGACTATGCTAGGTTCTCTTCATTTTTCTTTCTATCTTCAATCTCCTTGGTCATCTTCATCATGATGGATTCCATCTCATGCTTTAGGACTGTATTGTCTTTGTTAAGCTTTTCATATTCCTCTGTCTTTTATTTTAAGGCTTGACTTAGTTGTTCTTCTTCAATTCTCTTACTATCATTCTACTTGATCTGATCATAGAGTTCCTTTCTCTTTTCTCTAGACTTGTTGATTGTGTCTTTCAGATATTCAATGAATTTCTTAGCATCTAGAAGATTTTCTTGCAATTTTTGAACTTTAGCCTTTGATTGATCAAGAACATCCAGGGCCACCAAAAGTTGTTGTTGAAGACTACTTGAATCCATTAGAACACCTTTCAGGATCTCCCCAAGTGGTTATAATTCTTTCAGAGGAACTAGCTATAATACCAATTGTTGGAAACAAGCTACACTAAGAGGGGGCGTGAATCAATATTGTGCAAAAATTAACTTCATTAACCTTTATCATCAAGCATTAGTAACATTCAACCATAGTGCATAAACATGAAAATAAACACAACACCATAACACCAAGATTTTTACGTGGAAACCCTATTAGGGGAAAAACCATGGTGGATGACCAATCCACAATTATGATTTGAGTATACTCAAATGAAGATTACAAAATGGGGAATGCACTTGCATTCAGGTGCACTGCCTAAAGCTCACTACTCAAAAGGAAAGGCTCACCACCATACAAGAGTTTAGATTAAAACCATCTAAATATTGAACTAAGATAATAACATATATTTATGCTAGATTACAGTTCCAAATTAAGCACAATAATAGATATGCTACCTTATAGACTTATTTTGTATTTTTTATCTATTATGCTCATACACATAATACAGATCTTCTATGTGCAAGTGAAACTATGCATTACCACTCTTCTTCTCTACTCTTATTCACAATTCACACCAAAATAATCTACATAAATCCTACAAAATGATACAGACGATCTTATATATATATCCGCAATATGGGATTCAATTACACTTTGTTGGCTTCAATAGAACATAAAAATAATTACAAGTATCGGCTAGATCCTTAATTAAATATTTATGCACATCCTCCAAAGTCGTTTAAGACATAGAGGGGACCCAAACAAACATGATTGAGCATGATTTTTTTGGCTAAATACTCATTATACACCCATGACATAATGTATTCATGAGGTCGGCTCCAATACAAAAAAAACTGGGAATAGGCTAATTGGATCTTCTAACTTTTACACAAATTGATACTTGCCACTGCACTTTTGCAGTAACAAAGACAATATGACAAAAATCATTTCTTGAGATGTACAATACAAGATAATAACTTGAAATATTCATACATATTGATGAACATTGTGCTACCAGATACTCTTTTCTTCCTTTACAATCTTCAATCTTCTTGTCGGTATGGATGAATGACAGTGTGTAGATTTGATCGTCAACTAGGGTTTCCATCAAAGATAACACCAAGTGATACATGTAGTGTCTCTTACCAAAAAAACCCTTAACCTTATACCTTAAACCCTAAACCCTAAACCATCAACCCTTAACCCTATACCCTATAGCCTCAACCCAATACTTAATCCATAATCCATTAATCCTCAACCCTATACCTTAAACCCTAAAGCCTACACTCTCATCCCTTAGATTTATACCTTAGACACTCAACCCTGAACATTATCCGTCAACTGTAAACCCTCAATCCTCAACCCTATAGCCTAAACCCTAGACTCTACAACATCAACCCTCATCCCTATACCCTATACCCTCACCATTATACCCTAAACCCTGAATATTGTCCCTCAACCCTATACTTAAAACCTAAACCATACACTCTCAATTGTTCACCCTATGCCTTATACCCTCAATCCATATGCTAAACCCTATACCCTATACACTTAAACTTAGACACTCAACCCTAAACATTATACCTCAACTATAAATCCTCAACCATATACCATGTACCCTCAACCCTACACTAAAGCCCTAATCCCTCAACCCTCAACCCCATACCTTAAACCCTACACCCTATTCCCTCAACCTCATCCATATGCCTTATACCCTCAACCTTGAACATTTTCCATCAACACTATACTTAAACCCTAAACCATACACTCTCAACCCTTCACCATATACCTTATACCCTCAATCCATACCTTAAACCCTATACACAATATCTTAAACCCTAATCCCTATACCCTATACATTTAACCTTAAACACTCAACCCTGAATATTATCCCTCAATTGTAAACCCTCAATCCTCTACCCTATACCCTATACCCTCAACCTTATACTTAATCCCTAATCCCTCAACCCTAAACCCTATACCTTAAACCCTAAACCCTACACCCTCAACCCTCATCCCTATGCCTTATACCCTCAACCTTATACCCTAAACCCTTAACATTATCCCTCAACACTATACTTAAACCCTAAACCATACACTCTCAACCATACCCCATACCCTCAACCATATACTTAAGACCTAATCCCTCAAACCTCAACCCTAAACCCTAAAACCTCAAGCCTCATCCCTATACCCTATACCATCAGGCTTATACCCTAAACCTTAAACATTATCCCTCAACACTATACTTAAACCTTAAACCATACACTCTAAACCCTTCACCCAATGCCTTATACCCTCAATCCCTCAACCATATACCCTATACCCTACACACTTAATATTATACACTCAATAGGTTGATTACTATCCCTCAATCGTAAACCCCCAACCCTATACTTAAGCACCCTAATCCCTCAACCATATACCCTATACCCTACACACTTAATATTATACACTCAATAGGTTGATTACTATCCCTCAATCATAAGCCCCCAACCCTATACTTAAGCACCCTAATCCCTCAACTCTCAACTATATGACTTAAATCGCAAACCCTACACCCTCAACCCTCATCCCTATACCCTAGATACCTTCAACTTTATCCCTCAACCTTGTACTTAAAACGTAAACCATACAGTCTCAACCTTTAAACCTATGCCTTATTCCCTCAACCCATACCCTAAACCCTAATATATATACCTTACAATATTATACACTCAACATATTGAACATTATCCCTCAACTATAAACCCTCAACCCTCAACCTTATACTTAAGCCCTAATCTCTCAACCCTCAACCCTATACTTTAAACCCTACACCCTCAACCCTCATCTATATACCCTACACCCTCAAATTTATACCCTAAACTTTGAACATTGTCACTCAACCCTATACTTAAAACCTTAACCCTATGCCTTATACCCTCAACCCATACCCTAAACCCTATATCCAATATCCTTAACCCTAATCCCTATAGCCTATACACTTAACCTTATACCATCAACCCTGAACATTATCCCTCAACTGTAAACCCTCAACCCTCAACCCCATACTTAAATCCTAAACCCTACATTCAAACTTGTACCCTAAACCCTAATCCTTATACCCCATACACTTAACCCTATACCCTCAACCCTGAATACTATCCCTCAACCCTCAACCCTCAACCCTATACCTTAAAACCTAAACCATACACCCTCAACCCTCATCCCTATACCCTAAACCCTATACTCTAGAGCTTCAAGTTGACCATTTTGGTGTATAAATTTGACACACTTTTTAAAGCCACTTTGGGACCCCTTCTAATGGTGAATACTCACTATAAGGAAATAGATACCACAATAAATACATACAAATGTACATAAATTCATACATACATTCATACATATTTACATTCATACAAGCATACATTGATACATATAAACATACACATACATACATTCAAGCATACAAACATACATACATACATACATACATACATAAAAGCATGCATTCACACATACAAACACTACATCCATTCAAGCACACAAATATACATACATACATACAATCATATATACAAACATACAAACATAAAACATACATTTATACAAACATACACAAAAACTTAAAGTGAGGCATATAATGCAAGCACATTATAATGCACTCGCGTTATGTGATATACAAACATACATACACAAAACATACGTTTATGAAAACATACACAAAAAAATAAAGCAAGGCATAACATAAGCATGTTATAATGCACTCGTGTTATGTCAAAATTGTGACATAAAATGAGCATGTTGTAAGGTTCTCACATTTTATCTTTCTTTGGGAATCCCCAAGTATTTGGCTTAGATTTGTTTTGGATTTCCAACCCAAAGGCTTGCATTGCATTTCTAATTCCCAAAAACATGTTTTTGCATATTCTACAAAATTTCACATAATCTCGTTCATGCTAACCATCAAGTTTGCATGTGTTTCAAGGTCGACTAAAACAAACACCTAGGTAATGTTAATCTCTCTCTCTTAGCTATTTAATGATGTAATTTTTTTCACATTTTGACTATGTTAAGGCTTTTGTCTTTAATTTCTTTTGTTTGTGTATCCATTTTTTGTCAAAAACCAATGTTTCCAATATTTTTTACTTTATTTTTTAACCATTCATTGAAATTTCAAATAAATTACATTTTTATAAACTAGTCTCTATTCTACACATATTAAAAAAAAATTCTATTAGTTTTCAAAAATTATTGGGGTAGCATGGCCAATTTTTTGTTTTTTAAGATGTGTCCACTTTGAAAATTAGTAAAAAAAACATATATTCATTAGAAAAATGGGGCATAAACTACCTATTGTTAGCTTATTTCTCATTGAAGTGATTTTAAAAATAGTACAAAAAAATTGCCCTTTTGAGGGAGCCACAAAAGATGTTATGATATGTTTTTTTGATAAAAAACAACACCAACTTCCATGGCTCCCTTTTTTGAACCCCTTAATCTCTACCTTTTCAAAATAAAATTAGTAGTTTAGAAAGTAGATTTAGAGCACTACAACCCTTATTTTTGTTGGATCTTAAATTTTTGAGTGTAACTATCCTCAACTTCTCATCCAAGGTCAGTATTTCCTGATTTTAGAAAAAAGAAAGTGTCCACTTAAGACCCATTTTTGGCCCCTCATCTTTGTGCCCTTACCCTGTAGCTACTCACTAAGTAATTTAGGGTCATTTTTTGGGGAAAATTATAGGGAAAAATATATTATCAATACATTTTTTGTAACTCTATTGGGTATATAAAAAATTGGTGCATCCTTATCCTTTAAAACTTCTAAGTTACCTCCCCTTGAATGGAGGTTGGTGACTTTGTAGAAGCAATATACTTATTTCCATTAGTTTTAAACTTGCATGATAGAATTTTTTTCTTCTCAACCATGGGGAACTCACTTTGGACCATTGGATTGGATCAATACATAGCCTTGCTTGTAAGACCAATATTTTTTTCCAAAGTTAATTAGAGAAGAAACACAAGATCTTTATATTAATTTTCAAGCATTTACTATCACTTGCAAAATTAAGCGAGTTCATGAAGAATATGTGTTCATGTGGTTTTTTGTTGAAAGAATCATTCAAAATGCTAGGTAATGGTTTCAAAGTTTGAAATATGGATGTGTTAAAAATTGGGACAACTTGAAAGGGAACTTGCAAGATTTAAACCTCCAATTGATATGTATGCATTATAATCTCAAAATTTCCAAATTTGATAGAAGGAAAATGAACTTATAAGGAAATTTTTGGAATGATTCAACCAATCTTTGAAGAAGATTTATCAAAAATATCAACCAAATTAAAATAATAAATTGTGTATCTTCACCACCACATTACAACCTAAGGTCAAATTTCTCTTGAAAAAAAAAAGGTGCAAAATTTAGGAATTGCACAAAAAGAAGCTATTGAAATTGAGGATGACTTGATTTTATTTGGTTTATAAAAATTAAAAATAATTTAGAGTTGTATTATAGAGGTTTAAAAAGTTGAATTGATGAAGTGATCCTCAATACACAATCAAAATTATCACCTTGAAGAGAAAGCTCATATGAAACTTAATCTTAATGCAAAAAGAGTAAAGTTAATGCCTCCTCCATATGATTGTGAGAACATCATAGTTCTAGGTGAAGAGGATTTATTGAAGGGTGACTTAGTTTATTCAGAAATTAAATCTTATGCTACAAACCATGCTAGAATATACCATTTATACCATAGTTCAAATACTCACTAGGAATCACCTAGACTCAACAAGTCTTAAGGTAGATGAACCCAAACAAGTCTGGGAGACTCAAAAGTAGAGTACTTGCTAGAATTTTTGAGTCTCTTAGACTCACCAGACTTGTTGAGTCTAGGTGAGTCTTGATGGGAAGATTTGGTCACGACTAAGTGAACGAAAGTTAAAAAAAATCAATTCACTTAATTTTTGTCTTATATTTGTCTCCTACACCCTAAAAGTAACTTCATTTAATTTTCAATTAAATGGAGAAATATAAAAGAGAGTGTTGAGCTAAATTTGGATTGTATTCGAGGGAAACTAGCAAGGATAATGATCAGAAATAGATGGTTGAATCACATTTGGGTATGTTTGTAGATACTTTTGCTGCATCTAGAGAGGTCTAAAAAGGATTTGGAAGAACCCACCATTGATTCCAAGAAATATTTGAGGTAATTTTACATATTTTGAAGTTTTTTTTGTTTTTTAATAAAAATTCCATTTATCTTTTACATTATTTGGGTGGGTGCAAAAAGATGGGTGGCCAATTTGTGGCCAAATTTGAAAATATGTTTTGAAAGCTCATAAAGCAAGCGCATTATAACGTGCCCACGTTATGTCTTGGTGTGTCAAGCCTAAGGATTAGCCACAACAAGCCCATAACTTAAGCACATTATAATGCGAGTGCATTATAACGCGCTCACATTATGAGGTATTAAAAGACAAAAAAAAAGCAATTAAAAATCACTTTGTTTGTGACTCTTTTTTATGCCCATGGCCAAAACCCTACATTTCCGTGCTTGCATTCTGGGAGGATCCATTTAGCAAATTTTTTCATCAAATTATTGTTTTTTTGTCACCAGGATGCCACCACATCGATGAGGAGGTCTGAGAGGTAAGGATTGTTTATTTTTTGTTGTGAATTTGTTAGTCTTAGGTTTTTTTTTATATTTGTTTTTTGAATTTGCAGGATATGTTAATGAACCTGCAAACCCTCCTCAAAATCCTCAACAAGAAAAACAACATCAAGAGGAAAAAAATCATCAACAAGCACAACAACAACATCAAAAAAATTCTCAACAAGAATAACCACAACAACAATCTCCTCCACCAATCCCTCAACATCCTCCTGGCACTCAGCAAAACTTAATGAGTGAAATTGAAAACAATAAAAAATAAATCAGGGATTTAATCGTGAGGTTGAATGATCCAAATGGTTTAATCATGGAAAGAAAGACCCTTGCAAATTCACTCAAAGAAATGTTAAAACATGTAGATTCAATCAACAAATAATTAACTGGTTGGCAAGATAGGAGGCAAGCGGCTAGGGATTATTACCAAGGTAAATTATCATATAAAGAAGTAAAAGATGAAAAAATTACAAAATTAGATTTGTGCTCATTATTCACTGACCCATGCACAAATGAAAATATTACCCTCAATGCAAATAGGTTTCCTATCCATTAGTGCCACCACCAACAGATTAGGAACTTTTTTGGTATAGGTGGTACATGGTTTTTGATTACCCACCATGCAACAATTGCGAAGTTGCACAATATTTCTTGAGGAAAATATACTATGAGTTCATCTTGAACAAAATACCAAATTATTTTGATATAAGGGACTTCTAGGGGAGAGGTGGGAGGTCAGCTCAAGATAGACCCGGTACACAACAGGATCCTAGGTAGCAAGTGAGATGACCTCTTGCTAGGCCACCTCATGAGGACATCATTATCCCTTCCATCATGAAGGAGAGTTTTGAGGTAGACACTTTGTAGGCCATCAACTCTTTGACCTAGAGTGTCATCCAACATGCCAGCCCTATACTACAACACCATCTAGGGGAGTCTTCAAGTGGTGGGCTTCGACCACATTTGTGTCAAGCTTGTGGGGCGAATTGTTCATATGACCCCACCAACACTCAGGAGGTTGCTATGCAGGATACGTTTGCAATTATGGGGATGGCGAGGGAAATTGAAATTTTGAATGAGGCCTATGGCATTGATACGTAGGTAAATGTTAGCATGTTCATTGAATTTAATTTATTAAATTTCAATTTTGAAATGTAAGATTAACTTTAATTTATTTTTATGATTTTGCTAAAATTTCAAGGTCACAGTGTTGATACTGGATACACTGGCCCTACACCCATTTATTATGCCATTGCATCTACCGTTGAGGTATGTAACTATTTAATAATTATAAATTTATTACATTTTGATAGAATTTTTTTATGAATGGTATTCTAATATGTGATTTTGGATGTTGAATAGGCTAATATTGGAGGTTTTGTGGGAACACCTCCTAGTGCCAGTGGATTTACACAAACCTAGATGTAGGTAATAGAATAAATATTTTAACTAATGAATTGTACAAGTAATAGATTTATGTAGTTTATATTCATATCTTTGATTACATTTCATTGCACATCTTTCAAACTCAAAGCATTACTTCACATTCTATATCTAATAACTAGATGTTGATAGATGATAAAATTTCAACTACAATATAGTTTTTTAGAAAAGTAAACATAAGCAGTGATGCAATTAATTTGTATAGCATAAGTATTAAGTAGGAGAAAATTCCAATTGCATTTTCTTATCATGGCATTCCATGAGACCACTTTTTACTGAGTCATATTTTCAAACAGTTCACTGCCTTGTCTATGCTATGGATGTTGGGAAGAAATATATGAAATAATAATAGTAAGAAATAGCATAGACAAGGAAATGAGTTGTCTGAAAAAATGTCTCAAAGAAATGTGGTCTCATGGTGATTTCCATCACCATGAGACCCAATTTATTTGAGTCATTTTTTCAAATAGCTCACTGCCTTTTCTATGCTACCACATTTTCCATACATGTCTACCAAAGAATTTTATCAAACAATTCATTTCCTTGCTGCTATGGCTAAAAGCCTACAAAATGTGCTTTCCAAAAAACTATGGATGCTTGGAAAAAATCTATCAAATCATAATAGTAAGCAATAGCATAGACAAGGTAGTGAATATTTTGAAAAAATGCCTCAAAGAAATTTGGTCTCATGGTGATGGAATTCCATTCCATCACCATGAGACCACATTTCTTCTAGGAATTTCTTCAAAAATCTCACCACCTTTTCTATGCTACCACATTTTCCATACATGTGTACCAAAGAATTTTGTCAAACTACTCACTTCCTTGCTGCTATGGCTAAAATCCTAAAATAGGTGCTTTCCAACAAACTATGGATGCTTGGAAAAAATCTATCAAAGCATAATAGTAAGTAATAGCATAGACAAGGTAGTGAGTAGTTTGAAATAATGCCTTGAAGAAATGCGGTCTCATGGTGATGGAATACCATTCCATCACCATGAGACTACATTTATTCAAGGCATTTCTTCAAAAAAACTCACCACATTTTCCATACATGTGTACCAAATAATTTTATCAAACTACTCACTTACTTGTTGCTATGACTAAAATCCTAAAATAGGTGCTTTCCAACAAACTATGGATGCTTGGAAAAAATCTATCAAAGCATAATAGTAAGCAATAGCATAGACAAGGCAGTGAGTAATTTGAAAAAAATGCCTTGAAGAAATGTGGTCTCATGGTGATGGAATGCCATTCCATCACCATGAGACCCAATTTATTTGAGTCATTTTTTCAAATAGCTCATTGCCTTTTCTATGCTACCACATTTTCCATACATGTGTACCAAAGAATTTTATCAAACTACTCACTTCCTTGTTGCTATGGCTAAAATCATAAAATAGGTGCTTTCCAAAAAACTATGGATGCTTGGAAAAAATCTATCAAAGCATAATAGTAAACAATAGCATAGACAAGGCGGTGAGTAGTTTGAAAAAATGGCTCAAAGAAATGCAGTCTCATGGTGATGGAATGCCATTCCATCACCATGAGACCACATTTATTTGAGGCATTTCTTCAAATAGCTCACCACATTTTCTATGCTACCAAATTTTCCATACATACATGTACCAAAGCATTTTTATCAAACTACTCACTTCCTTGCTGCTATAGTGAAAAGCCTAAAATAGGTTCTTCCAACAAACTACATGGATGCTTGGAAAAAATATATCAAAGCATAATAGTAAGCAATATCATAGTCAAGGAAATGAGTAGTATCAAAAAATGACTTGAAGAAATGTGGTCTCATGGTGATGGAATACCATTTCATCACCATGAGACCACATTTCTCTGAGGCATTTTTTCAAACAACTCATTGCCTAAAGAATAGAAACCAACCCTTTAGCCAAAATTTCCCTCCAAATTCTTTTCAAGGTCCTCATCCTCAATTTACCAATCCATGGAACCTTCCACCTTTTATTCCACTTGTTCATGTCCCTGCAACTCCCTCTTCATGTCATGATTTCCCTCTATCTCATAACCAAGACCACACTATACCATTCACCCCATCCCAGCATAATACCATAGAGAAGGAAATGAACTATTTGAAAAAATACCTCAAATAAATGCAATCTTATGGTGATGGAATTCCATGATTTTTTTTTGTAATGGCATTCCATCGTGCCATGAGACCCCATTTATTTGAGGCATTTTTCAAACAACTCACTACCTTCTCTATGCTACCATAGTTATCATACATGTCTATGAAATCATTTTATCAAATGGTTCACTGCCTTGCTGCTATGGGTAAAAGTGTAAAAATAGGTGCTTTCAAACAAGCTATGGATATAGAAAATATAAAAATGAAAGTAAAAAATATATGGTTTAATAAGTACTCAAATGTTTGTTCATTATCTCATACATTATAAGCCATGACGTGGATTGTTATTGTAGTTTTCATGATTGAACAATTTGTTGTTTTATTTTCAGATGTTGGAAGTGGATACACCTCCGAATGTTCATAGGGAAATGAAGCTTGATGTATCATTTGATATAGAGTCCTTAATGGCTCTCATAGAGGAGGTATGAGGCACGTTACCAAATTTCAACTTACATTCATTTTTATAACTATTAGTTAGTGAAAAATCAAACCATTATTGATTCGTAGTTTAATTTCCTTTGGATGGTTTCTACAGGGCTTCAGCATGCCACAACATGAGCATACAAATATTTCCCATGAGGAGAGAGATAATCTATGTTGAAATTGTCTTTTTATATTTCTCCTTGGTGTCAAAATTATGATTTATATTGGCATCTTGGTGATTGACTATCAATGGCATTATTGTTTACATTCTGATGGCTTAACATTCTCAGTATCTCCGTCAAATTTGCAGCTTTATTATGATTGTGTTACTAATGTTTGGAGCTTTATGTGTAGACAAATATTTCATGGTGACTTTAGTTTTTGACATGGCTCATACAAGTTAAGCCACTGCAGTATGAAGGTATATCTTGTTTTCAGTTTATACATTTTCATTTTATCACTACTGATGTATACCTTCTTTGCTTCATGGCATATCATTGGAAAAATTCTATGACTCCATTTATGTGCAGACTCAGGTGGTATATTTTTTTTTTCATCACTTAGCACATTCTTGTGCTTGGGATTCACTTTACATCAACTTTCACATTGATGTTACACTTTATAGTGTTTGGTCTTCATTTAGTTGGCATCACTGATAATTTTTTTAGATCTTATAATGGTTGATTTATTTTATTTGGCCTTAAGACCAACGGGAGATTTGTGAAATAATGTAAAGTCACTTTGAAAAGTGACAAGGCATCATTTTGTGGAAACAATTTTATTTTTGTTAAGGTGGTAGACATTTGTTTTTGGAGGTACTTTTTGAAGACTTTGGTCTTCACTTTGCAATGATATCAGGATTCTATTGCACATTTTATTGGTTGTTTTAAAATGCATTAGTTTAGTACTTGAGGCCGACTACATTCATTATTATCGGGCTCACTCTTCATTAGCAAAGATTAACTCATGTGGATGTGAGTTGGCAGTGACATGGTATTATTTTTTCTTGGATAGCTAGATGTTTATATGATGTTTTCCTTGACATTACATGTGGGAAGTGATTTGGCACTTGATTATAGCACTATAATATTGATGGAACTCTAAATGATTATTATTCTAGTATGAAAGCCAAATGATTATGTTTTTTTTTACTAGGGGCTTGAAGGTGCACGAAGTAGGGAAAAGTGAGTATCTTGTTTGTCATTTCATTTTTTCAAGCAGCTAAACTCTAGCTACACCGCCATGAAGATAATTTTAGTGATTGTTGTCACTATGACTAAGAATATTTGCTTGAGCTGGAGGTATGTTGAACTGGAAAAATAGTTGGTGGTTTCTATGATGGACTCTTTTCGAGCTGAAATTTGGGAAAGTTTGAGTGAGATTGTTATGGAGCTTTTACACAAATAAATGGTAATATTTTGGCTGCCATGACAGGTATTTGTTTGTCAATTCAAAAGACATTATGATGGTTTAAATCTTAACAATTTCTGTGGTTAAGATATTGTTGAAGATTTGTTTTCAGTTTTGAGTAATCCAAGTTTATACTCGAGGGTTCTATTGTCTTCAGTGGTTTTCATCAAAATTTCAGTCATTATTGTTAACACCCATTATGGGTATCATGGTTTAACATCATGGTTTATCAGTTTTAGAAAACCTTGGTTATTATGGATATGGTTTTTGAAAAGATAACTATTTTATGCTCTTTGTTTAAATGCATGACAAAAGCCATGACTCGTAGAGAAGAAAAGTGAAAAAGATTTAATAGATTATTGCTAAGGGTTTATTGTTGTGATATCATTTTGTATTTAAGGAGAAAATTTTGAGAAGTTTACAGTGAGAATATTTGTTGAAAGAGAGAAAAAGGACACAAGGGTTTATATTGTATAATATCTCTGATTTTATATAGAGATAATACTCAGAAGTTTAGTTGTTTATAAACTATTTACTATTATGCACAGTACATATTATAATGGGCTACATTGAAAATACATTTTTTGTACTCTATTGAAATTTTGTGATTGCACAAGCATGCAGTTATAAAGTCCTGCTAGTTTACACTGATATTTGAAAAAAATTGCAAAGGGGTTGGTGCTCTTATTGAAGTCGGTGCTTCAGAATTTCAGTGTTGAGTTGGTGCTCTGGAAAATATTGTAATCAGTTTTTGGAATCAAGTCTGCAAGGCATTTTGGAGTGGTTTTTCTACCCCAAGAGCATTTTCCAGTCAAAAATTTTTGTCACTCTTTTGTGTGATTTGTGTGTATCTTGCATAATATTTCTTTCTGTCATTTATGTTGAGTTAGTTCATGCAATGCTCTGATACTTTATCATTGTTCAGATTCATATAAATGCTCATGGTTCAGTTGTTAATGTGCAAAGTTTGAATGTTGTTTATTGTCATCTAAAAGTCTAGTTTCCTTGTAAAAGAAAGCATTATAAATTTGTTCATTCAACCTTATATGAACAATATACATTATTCTTTAACAAGAGTTTGTAGTCATTCATTTTATAATTGACTGTGTTATCTTTCTAATCTTTCAAAGTTCATTCTTTATATTGCATTTATAAAATTACATTATGTTCAAGATAAAAAAAGAGTTCTAATTTGCTTTTCATTTCATACGATTTTTTTAAAAATATATTACTCTAATTCACCCCCCCCTCTTAGAGTAATTCCACTTCCAACAAGTGGTATCAGAGCATAGGGTCCTTTCTCAAGTCTAACGAACCTAGGATTGATTCTGGTCTTAGAGTCTATTTAAAATGTCTCAAGCTCAAGAAGGCACATCTATGAATAGAGCTCCATTGTTTGATGTCATGGATTATGTATTTTGGAAGATCAGAATGGAAACATATATTACTTCTATTGATCTTGATGTATGGAGTATAGTGTTAACTGGGTACACTGTACCAACTACATTGCCCACATTTGTTGATGAAAAGAAAAAATATGAAACTAATGCTAGAGAAAAACATGCTCTCTTGTGTGCATTAACTAAAGATGTCTTTATCAAAGTTGTTGAGAAAATGTGTCTCAACTTCCAGCTTGAAGTCCCTATTTTCTTGCCTTGGCAATTTTATTTTTTTCTGCCCTTTACCAACATACCGCACTTGACTTATTTCTACCCTTGGCGGTACCGTGGTGATAGGCTTGGCAATTACCCCCTTACTGCAGTAGGAAAAGACCTTCTCCACAGTGGTCACGGTGAAGCTATCGATGGTGGTCTTGGCGGTTACCGCCATACCATGGATGATGGTTCCACTCACTATGGTAGCCGTGGTGAGACCCCATACCGCGGGCGATGGGTCCACTCACCACGGTGGTCGTAGTGAGACCACTTGCGTTTGGGTCTAGCGATTACAGCCATACTACGGGCAGTGGATCCACTCACCACGATGGCCATGGTAAGACCACCAATTGTCTGGCTGACGGTCATCGCACTACCATGGGGTGGCCTGTCGGCCCCTGTGGTAGCGTAGTTTGACCGTCAGTGGTAGCACAGTGGAAGTTTGGAGAGGAGATGAGTTGAGATCGGTGAAGCCGTCAGAGAGCTTGAATGAGCTCACCACTATACCGTAGGTTGACTCGGTTGGAGCCGCGGTAGCGTGGGTATGGTCGATGTGAGCTCGGACGAGCTCACTTCCATACCACGAGTAGGTTGAATGAGCTTGGTGGTAGAGCAGTAAGGACTTAGAGAGCTCGGATGAGCTCAGGCCAATTTTGACCGAGTTGGGCTTGGAGTCAAAGAGTGTCAGTGAATGTAGGAAGGACATGTGGCTCAGTGTTAGCAGTTATTGCAAGTCACCTTAAGGTGGTAGACAGGACCCGATTTAGGTAAAGAAGTTAATGCCTTAGTGGCTCGATGTAGGGAGAACGACATGGGTAGATTGTTTGCGTGATTGGATGTTTGATTCATGAACCTGATAGCTAGCAATTGGTTGAGAGATTAATTATAACGTATGACTTTGTAAGTCGAGTACAATAATGTAAGATATAATTCAAACTATATGTTAGAATATAACATTGTAACAATGAGATAAGAATTCAAGTGGAATTGTTGTGAGCTGATCAGAGAAGATTGAACATTGTATGTAATTGTTTTATCACTATAATATAATTTTCTTGACTTTGTGTGGTGGGTTTTTTAATTAAAAAGGTTTTCCCATGTATATCTTGTGTCAATCTATGAATGCTGAATTTTGTTATCTATTTTACTATATGTATTCATCTCAAGTAGTTTTAGAAGATATTAGAACCCATTTATGCTCTTCTCTCCTATTGTATTAGTGTTAAGGGAATGTATTCCACACTGTTGGGTCATTAGATCCACCCCATTTTCCCTTCAAGTGGTATCAGAGCTTGGCCCATTGTGTTATCCTTGAGAGAAAGCTTAGTTTTTTGTGCTAATACTGTTTTAGTGGGAGTATTGCATTGTTAAAACTTGTTTTTGTTTGAGATGGCGAGTACTTCAAGTAGAGTAGATATTGAAAAGTTTAATGGTAGCAACTTTGAGTTACGGAAACTCAAAATGGAAGACTTGTTGGTGGATAGAGACTTCTGATTAGCAATGTCTGGAACTAAGCCACAAAGTACTATGCAAGAGGCTTGGGACCTTGCTGATAGAAAAGAAAGAGGTCTGATAAGACTGAGTCTAGCCAATTTTGTACTCTTGAACATCCATGAGGAGCAGTTTGCAGCTTCATTGTGGAAGAAGCTTGGTGATATTTATCAGGGAAAGTCTCTGGTAAATAAGTTATTTCTGAGGAAGAAGTTGTAATCCTTGAAAATGGAAGAAGGTGCATCTATTGCAAACCATCTGAGCTCGTTTAATATGAGTGTTACTCAGCTGGCATCTGTAGGTGTAAAGACTGAGGAGGAAGATCGTTGCATGCTCCTGTTGTGTTCATTACCTAATAGTTGGGACCATCTAGTGATGGCTATTAGAAGCACAACCACTACATTCAATATAGATGACATGGTTTGTTCTCTCTTGTCTGAAGAAATGTGAAGGAAGTCTTTTGAGATGGCCAAAGAGGCTTTTGCTATTTTAGGTAGACCAAAGGAGAAAGGAAAGAAGAAGGACAAGAAGTTGAAATCCAAATCTGAAGGGAGATCAAAGTCTCCTGGTAAAAAGTTCAAGGTGAGATGCTGGAACTGTGGGCAACCTAGTCATATTTGGAAGGACTGCAAGGAGAAGAAGAAGAAGAATGCTTCTGACAATGAATCTTCTCAAAGTGATACAGACACCTTCATTGCAGTAGCCTTGACAAATTAGGCATCAGATGATGTCTTGCTAGTTGACTCAGGTGCATCCTTTCACATGACATCCCATAAAGAATGGTTATCTATGTACGAGAATTATGATGGTGGAAAGGTGTACTTGGCAAGTGATTCAACGCTAGAGATCATTGGTAGAGGAAGAGTCAAAATTCAATTTCTTGATAGGAGAGTCAAAGGGATTGGTGGCGTACTGCACATTCCAGGTCTGGCTCGAAATCTTCTTTCTGTCAGTAAGTTAAATGATGCTAGTGTAGATTTTTATTTCTCTAGTAGAGGATGTAAAATGGCTAGAGGTGCAATGGTGCTGGCTAAGGGTGTTCGTACTAGAACTCTGTACAAATTGGATGCAAGTCCTGTTCAATGTAACATTGCCTCTGTAAAGTCAAGCAATGTTGCTCCTATAGAGAAAGATGATGACACTTCTCTGTCTGCAAATGCTTTGGAGGTAAAACTCTCATCTGAGAAGACTATGCTATGGAATCATAGACTTGATCACATTGGTGAGAAAGGTTTAAAAACCTTAAAGAATAAAAATCTTGTAAAAGGGCTTGATAATTGTAACCTTGAGTTTGATTTTTGCGAACATTGTATCTATGGAAAAAAACACCGTGTTTCATTTTATTCTAGTTCTCATAAATCTTCTGGTATACTAGATTATGTTCATTTTGATGTGTTTGGTCCAGTTAATGTTCCTTCATTATCCAAGTCTAGATATTATGTTTCTTTTATTGATGACTATTCCAAAAGGGCATTTGTATACTTTCTTAAAAGTAAATTAGAAGTGTGCAGTCAGTTTAAAGAATTTAAATCTTTGGTAGAGAATCAAAAATGGAAGAAAAAATTAAATGTTCGAGGACAGACAATGGCGGTGAATTTTGTTCTACATATTTTGAAAGGTATTGCACTGATCATGGAATTAAAAGGCATAAGAAAATTCCTTACACTCCATAGTAGAATGGAGTTGCTGAAAGGTTGAATAGGACGCTGATGGAAAAGGCAAGGAGTATGTTGAGTGGTGTTGGTCTGGAGTAGAAGTTCTGAACTGAGGCTATGGCTACAACATGTTATCTAGTAAACTAATCTCCTTGCTCTTCTCTTGTTGATAAGATGCCTTTGGAAGCATGGTCTGGTAAGAAGCCCTCTCTGAGGCATGTCCATGTCTTTGGGTGTGAGGCATATGTTTATGTGCCAAATGAAAAGAGATCAAAATTGGACAACAAGGCTATCAAATGTATTCTCATCGGCTATAGAGTTGGTGTGAAGGGATATAAGCTTTGGAACTTTGTTACTGAGAAGGTTTTGTACAACATAAGCGTGGTATTTTGTGAGCTAAAACCTTCAGTAAGTGATCAATAGCTTGAGACAGATCAGAGTGACAAGAAGAAGGATGCAGTTGAGATCCCACAAGCTCCAAAAAGGGAAGAGTTGCATGATATACCTGATACTAAGGATATTTCAAGCAGCTCTAGAAGTTTTGATGATGAAGAACAACCTCAACCTATAAGAAGATCTACACAAGAAGAAAGGCAACCTAAAAGGTATGGTTTCTCACTGTTAAATTCGAACTATGCCTATGCTTTAATTACCAGCACTGATGAGCTTAGGACTGTCAAAAAAACAATCAGCATGGCTGATTCAAATTCTTGGATGCAAGCCATGAATGAAGAGATGGATTCTTTGAAAAAGAATGATACTTGGAATTTAGTACCACTGCCTAAAGGGAAAAATCTTGTTGGTTGTAAGTGGATATTCAAAAAGAAGATAGGCCTTGATGGCAGTGTGGAGAAGTATAAGGCACAAATGGTTGCAAAGGGATTTTCCCGAGTTGAGGGAATTGACTATGGAGAGATTTTCCCCTATAGCAAAGATGACATCTATCAGATTCCTATTGTCTTTGGTAGCTATGTATGATTTTGAAATCGAGCAGATGGATGTGAAGACAACATTTCTCCATGGTGAGCTGGAAGAAGAAATTTATATGTCCCAGCCTAAGCATTTTGTTGAAAGAGGTAAACAAAATCTGGTTTGTAAGTTAAATAAATCTCTCTATGGTTTAAAGCAATCTCCTAGAATGTGGTACCACAAATTTGACACATTTGTGTTGTCAATTGGATTTGTGAGATCAAAATTTGATCATTGTATTTATTAAAATTTGAGAATGATCGTGTGCTTGTTATTACCTTGTACGTGGATGATATGTTATTCATAGGAAATAGCAAGTCTATGATTTTTGATCTTAAATCTCAGTTGTCTGCAAAGTTTGAAATGAAGGATATCGTTGAAACAAGGTACATTCTTGGAATGGAGATAACCAAGGATAGAACAAGCAAAAAGCTTTGGTTCAGTCAAAGTAAGTATGTGAAAATAGTTCTAGAGAGGTTTAGCATGGATGACTGCAAGCAGCTAATTGTTCCAATCATGCAGGGAACAAAGCTATCTGTTGAAGACTGTCCAAATTCTACTACTAAGATGGAGGACATGACCAGTGTGCCTTATGCAAGTGTTATTGGAAGTTTGATGTATGCTATGGTCTATACAAGACCAGACATTTCCCAAGCAGTGGGAGTTCTAAGCTGATTTATGGAAAATCCAAGAAGATCACATTAGGATGTTGTGAAGAGAGTGTTCAGGTATTTGAAGGGAACTTCAGACTATGCCCTGTGTTACCATGGTAGTTTGGTTGCATCAAAAAGGACTCTCAGCATCCATGGGTATGTTGATTTAGATTGGGTAGGGGATATTGACAGCAGGCGATCCACCAATGGATACACTTTCATGCTTAATGGTGGAGCAATCAGTTGGATGAGCAAGTGATAGGCTATAGTTTCTCTATCCATGATCGAGGTAGAATACATGGCTACAACTCACGCCTATAAAGAGGTTGTTTGGTTAAATCATTTGTGTTCAGACATTGGATTTAATGCTAGGAAGATTTCAATCTGCTGTGACAATCAGAGTGCCATTTTTTTGGCAAAGAATTCGACCTTTCATGCCAGGACGAAGCACATTGATGTGCAATATCACTTCATAAGGGATATGGTTGAAGATGGAAAGGTCAGTCTAGAAAAGGTCGAAACCTTAAAAAAAATTGTAGATGCTTTGACAAAGCTAGTTAGCACAAACAAGTTCAGATGGTGCACAGAATCGATGGGCCTTGGGGCCTATGATCGTCAGTAAGTTTCAAAGTCATGAGGGAGATGGAAGTGTTCACCAAGTGGGAGCTTGTTGAGAAAATGTGTCTCAACTTCTAGCTTGAAGGCCCTATTTTCTTCCCTTGGCAAAAAAAAAAAATTTATGTCCTTTACCGCCATACCGTGCTTGACTTATTTCTGCCCCTAGTGGTACTGCAGTGACAAGCTTGGCGGTTACCACCTTACCACTGTCGGCAAAGACCTTCACTGCAGTGGCCATGGTGAAGCTACCAGCAGTGGTTTTGGTAGTTAAAGCCATACAGTGGGCAGTGTGTCCACTCACCACGGTGGTCGCGGTGAGACCGCTTGTGATCGGGTCCGGTGGTTACCACCATACCATGGGTGGTGGGTCCACTCACTACGGTGGCTACGGTGAGATTGCCTGCGGTCGGTCCAGCGGTTACCACCATACCGTGAGCAGTGGATCCAATCACTGTCATGGCCATGGTAAGAATACTAGTGGTTTGGATGATGGTCAACAAACTACTATAGGGTGGCTTGTCGGCCCCCGCGGTAGCGCAGTTTGACCGTCAGTGGTCCCATAGACTGATCACCCACATACCGTGGTTAGACCTAAACCTAGTTGCAGTAGCATGATGGACGTTTGGAGGTGAGACAAGATGGGCTCAGTGAAGTCGTCGATGAGCTTGGATGAGCTCACCACTATACTGCAGGTTGACTCAGTTGGAGCCGCAGTAGCGCGGGTATGGTCAGTGTGAGCTCGGATGAGCTCACTACCATACCCAAGCAGGTCAAATGAGCTCAATGGTAGAGTGGTAAGGACTTAGAGAGCTCAGATGAGCTCAGGGCCAGTTTTGATCAAGTTCGACTTGGAGTCAAAGAGCGTCAACGAATATAGGAAGGACATGTGGCTCAGTGTCAGGTGATAATTGGCTAAAGGAAAATGAAGTGTTAGCAGTTATTGTAGGTCACCTCAAGGTGGTAGACAGGACCCAATTTTGGTAAAGAAGTTAATGCCTGAGTGGCTTGATGCAGGGAGATCAACATGGGTAGATCATTTGTGTGATTGGATGTTTGATTCATGAACCTAATGGCTGGTGATTGGTTGAGAGATTAATTGCAATGTATGACTTTGTAAGTCGAGTACAACAATGTAAGATATAATTCAAACTATATGTTAGAATATAACATTGTAATAGTGAGATAAGAATTCAAGAGGAATTGTTGTGAGTTGATCAGAGAAGAATGAACATTGTATGTAATTCTTTTATTACTGTAATACAATTGTCTTGACTTTGTGTGGTGGGTTTTTTACTTGAAAAGGTTTTCCCACGTATATCTTGTGTCAATCTGTGAATGCTGAATTTTGTTATCTATTTTACTGGTTGTATTCATCTCAAGTAGTTTTAGAAGCTATTAGAACCTGTTTATGCTCTTCTCCCCTATTGTATTAGTGTTAAGGGAATGTATTCCGCACTGTTGGGTCATTAGATCCACCCCGTTTTCCCTTCAAAAGTCATGCATTGCACTTCTGCTAGAGATATTTGGACTAAAATTGAAACCATCTATCAAGGAAATGAAAAAGTTAAACAATCAAAAGTCCTTATTCTAAAACATCAGTTTGAGGAAATAAAAATGAAGGATGATGAAAAATTAGTTGATTACTTCTTGAGAGTTGATGAAATTGTCAATGCTATGAAAGGGCTAGGAGAAGAAGTAAAATAATTTGATGTTGTAACTAAGGTCATCAGAACTTTACCAAATAAATTTGAAGCTAAGGTTGCTACTATTGAAGAAAAGAAACACTTTGACCATCTTACCTTAGACAGTTTACAAGGCACTCCGACTACCTATGAAATGAGAATAAATAAAAACAATTCCTGTAGAAAAGAAACTGCCTTTAAGGCAAAAAAGAAAAAATTATCTGATGACAGTGATTCTGATTTATTAGATTCTAAAGAAGCTCTTCTTGTCAAGAAAACCTCAAAAATAAGTATGAGGGTAAGATTCCTTTTAAATTTTTTACTTATGACAAACCTGGACACTTTGCTGCCAAATGTCCTTATGGTGATCAGTCTTATGAGGATGAAAAACCAAAAAAATAGCATAGGAAAAAGATTTTTTATCCTAAAAAGAAGTCTAACTTCATACTGAAAAAGAGTCTCTTTTCAAAAGAAGACTTAGATGTTGAGTCAGATGACTCACTGGATGATGAAGACTTAACTTTATTTATGGCTGAAGTAGAAACTCAAAAAACTTCAAATAAAGAACCAAAAAAACAGTTTGAAGTAGAAAAATGTGAAATTGAATTGCTTTGTGCTCTTCAAGAAATAAAAAGACTAAAGAAATACATTGCCTATCAAGAGCATAGTCCAAATAGTTTTGTCACAGGTTTACAAATTGAACTTGATGATTCTAAAAGAGTTGTGGAAACTCTCAAATCAATTATTGTTGATAAAGATAAAGAGATTCAAAAACTTGAATAGTAGGTTGTCAATCTTAAAAAACAAGTTGAAGGCTATGAAAGCACTATTCACTTGAATGATATACTTGGGAAACAAAAACAACATAAAGACATGAATGGTATTGGATTCAACACTAGTGAGTGTTCAAAACCTTTAAATCAAAAATTTAAGGTAGCTGATAAAAAGTAGCCCTTTGAGCATAAACAAACCAATTTCAGGTTTAATGCTTTCTTTCATGGTTATTGCTTCTTTTGTAATAAATTCAGACACAAAGTGAGCAATTGTAGGATAATGATGTCTAGAACACCAAGGTTTAGTCACAAATAGTTCTTTGGCTTTCCTAATTCTATTAGTTTTTTTACATGCAATACTATTGGTCATACATCCAAACAATGCAAACAAGGTAAACATATCACTAAAAAAGTTTGGAGACCCAAGTTTGTTCAAAACATAGAACAATCCATGCTTGTCCAAACTGCTCTTCTTTCCAAAAAGAAGGCATTGTGGGTTTTGGATAGTGGTTGTTCCAAACACATGATAGGAGATAAGGATAATTTTATCAAACTTGAAGATTATTCAAGAGGTTTTGTAAAGTTTGGTGATAATACAGAAATTGAGATTAAAGGTAAAGGTTCTTTGCTTCTAAATGATGACACACCCATTTATGATGTGTTTTATGTAGAAGGCATGAAACACAATCTTTTAAGTGTTAGTCAGATTTGTGACAATGGTTACAATGTTATATTCAATTCACAAGGTTGTGCTATAGAGAACAAATTTGGTAAAACAGTTGCAATCGGATTAAGAACACAAGGTAATGTTTACAATATTCTTGACTCTTCTAATCATGAATTCAATGAAGGTATATGCCTTATGGTTCAAGTTGAAGAAAATTGGTTATGGCATAAATGATTAGGGAATGATAACTTTGATAATCTAGTTATAATCAACAAAAATCAGAATGTGAGAGGTTTTCCTGTTCTAAGAAAACCAGAAAATGTTATTTGTAAAGAATGTCTAAGAGGTAAACAAATAAAGGTTAGTTTTAAATCAAAGGAACATGCTTCAACTAAACCTTTGCAGCTTGTACACACTGATCTATGTGGTCCTACTAGGACTAGGTCTATAAGTGGTGAGCAATATTTCATGTTATTTGTAGATGACTATACAAGAATGGCTTGGGTAACCTTTATTTGTAGATGACTATACAAGAATGGTTTGGGTAACCTTTCTTAAATGTAAGTCAGAAGCTTTTGACAGATTTTAAATATTTTGTAAAATGGTTGAGAAAGAAGTTTATTTGAAGCTTAAATGCTCGAGGTCAAAAAGGGAGGTGAGTTTACCTCTCAAGAATTCTTTGATTACTATGAGCAACATGGTATAAAAAGGCAATATTCTACTACAAGATCACCTTAACAGAATGGGGTTGTTGAGAGAAAAATAGAATAGTGAAAGAGATGGCAAGGACAATGTTAGATGAAGCAAAACTGCCAGACATGTAGTGGGAAGAAGTTGTTCATACAACTGTTTACATTTTGAATAGAGTAAAAATCAGAGTGAAATCCAATTTCACTCCATATGAACTTTGGCATGGTAAATCTGCTTCAATTAAATACTTCAAAATCTTTGGTTGTAAATGTTTTATCAAAAGAGATGATGAAAATTTAGGCAGCTTTCAATCTAAATCTGATGAAGGTATCCTTTTAGTATACTCTACTCATAGCAAAGCCTATAGGTGTTTCAATAAGAGGTTGAATAATATTGTTGAATCTATTAATGTCAAATTTGATTAAAAATTGCTTCTAGATGATGATCATGTGCAGGATGTTGAAGAGGAACCTATGATAGGTCTAGACATTTCTCCCAAATCTAATGAAGCTAATAATATACAACAGGAGGATGCTTCAAGCTCTAAGATAGTAGCACCTCCAAAGATACCCTCTACGATTGTTATCAAGAATCATCCTCAAGATCTAATAATTGGAGACATAAATGTTGGGATCTTAACAAGAAGAAGAGAAAAAGTTGATGAGCAAGCACGAAATTGCTGAACATTTTTATTTGCTAATTGATTTTAAGACTAAAGCTATTTCTGATGCTTTAAATGATGATTGTTGGTTGAAAGCTATCCAGGAAGAGACCAGCCAGATTGAAAAGAATAAAACTTGGGAACTAGTCCCAAGACTTGATGATAAAAATTTTATTGGTGGCAAATGGGTTTTTAGAAACAAATTGGATGAATGTGGCAAAGGAGTGAGAAACAAAGCACATTTTGTGTGCAAAGGGTATGCACAACATGAAGATATAGACTTTGGTGAAACTTATGCACCTGTTGCTTGTATTGAATCAATTAGAATTTTCTTAGCATACTTTTGTTTCAATAATTTTAAGGTTTACCAAATGGATGTCAAAACTGCATTCTTGAATGGTTATCTTGATGAAGAGGTATATATGGAACAACTTGAAGGTTTTGTTGCAAAAGAAAAATCTGATCATGTATACAAGTTGAAAAAGGCCTTGTATGGTCTTAAACAAGCTCCTAGAGCTTGGTATTCAAGATTGGATGCACACTTAACAACAAATGGACTCAAAAGAGGTGGTGTTGACAATAATCTCTATGTTAAAGTTGAAGGTGATGATATTCTAGTTGTTGAGGTTTATGTAGATGACATAATCTTTGGCTGCAACAATGTTACTTTGTCTAAAATGTTTTCAAAGATTATGGAATCTGAATTTGAAATGTCAATGTTAGGTGAACTAACATTCTTTCTTGGCCTCCAAGTTTTATAGCTTGAACAAGGAATATTTTTGTTACAAACAAAATATTCCTAAGAGATGTTGAAAAAGTTTCAAATGGATGAATGTCATCCTGTAAGCATGCCTATGGTGACTGGCTCTAAGTTGTCTAAAACTAATGATTCTCCTGATGTTGATCAAATTGAGTATAGATCAATGATTGGCAACTTGTTATACTTGACTGTTGTTGATGGTGTTTTCATGCACTTCTCAACATAGGTAATGCGTAGGTGCATCACCTCTCTTGAAAGACAATCTTCCACAATCAAATTGCAGAACACTATCCCAAGGTCTCTCGGATGTCAGGTCTTGACAGTGCTTGGAATATATCAGTTGTTTGTGTGATTTGATGGAATCACAAGGTGGACTTATGTGGTCTAAGCTATAGAGAATTGAGTCGATAAATGGAGTTCTAGAGGTTTGGAATTGATATGCTTTGCTGCAGGATCATACAACAATCTTAGACTCCATTATTTCATTGGATTTGGCTTTACAATGTGCAATGAACCTTGGCACAAGTTGTTTCTAAAAAAAAGGAAAAAAGAAAGGGCGAGGAAGAAAGATGTTTCCTGGACCTACAACTATCGATGAACAGTGATCGTGGAGGTTCCTGCTGTGGACAGTTTCCTTAAACTGGATTTCACTTAATCAGAATTCTCACAATATCATGAAATCTGTGCTATCTTCTAGGGACTGTAGATGTTCATCATTCATTCATTATGGAAACATGAATAAAGATAAAGTTTAATGAGCAGCAATGGAATCAAAGTCTAGACTAACTTTGCATAGTCATCTACCTTCAGCAAATGACCAAAAGTATGGACAAGGAAAGCATACACACAACAACTATCTCCAAAACCAGAAATAACATACTAAATTCACCAAGTCTAAACTGAAGATGCTAGAACAACAAAGTAATTTAAAGCAAAATTATAACTAAAAGGGAGAGGAATCATGAAACATATTGAGAAACCCAGAAAATACACCAAAAAATGACTATATTTGCTATTTATAATTTTTGTAGCATGCCTTTACAACAACTCATCTCTCTTAAAATGAGAGGAGGAGAGCCCTATTTATAGTTTTCAAAAAACAAAATGAGTGGCCAAGATTCGATTCTATTATGTGGCCAAGATTCATTTTACATTAGGGTTTCACCTACCCCCAAATATATTACATTTATAAATACTTTCTTGTCTCTTCCCTATTTTGTCATCTAGTGACAACACTATAGCAAATTTGTCTTTTAGCCATTTGCCCTCTGCTATAGCTATTCTTCAAGGAATTGTTTGTCGATGACTGGAATGCCATCTCACTTTTTCATCGTGGCATACTCCATGAAACTTAGGATCAGGGACTGGAGCTTATCTACCTCCACGATGTCGGATTTCAGGATTTGGTAACTCCATTCCTGGGAATTGCTACCAAGCTTCTTCCAGTCTGCCTCGTACTTAGCACCATTCTCTTTGCAAGCTTTTGATTGTACGAAGGCTCTGGCTGCAATACACATGAACTCAGTGGTGATTTTAGTGGACATCCCATCTTCCATAATCTTCAAGAAGTGGGGCTTGATGTTCTTAGGATTGATCTCAACTGTGGGCACCTCATACCCCATCATTAGCTTGAGGTACTGAGTACACTCCTCCCTGGACTCCCTTGCCCATTCAATGTCAGGAATTATCCATTCCAAAATCTACTCTAGCCTTCTCTTTCAGTGATTACAGTCTCACTTCCAGGTATCCACTAGCCAGTGGTCATCATCTTTGAAGGCTAAGTCCTTTTCCCAGATATCACTCGGCAATGCGAGAATGGCCTCAATCTTCGGGTAGGCTGCATCGTATTTCTTGGGGAACTTCTCACAGATCTACCTTGTGTCCTCAAGAGTTTTCTAAACCTCTAGGAACCTATTTGCTACCTGGACAACCATGTTGATACCTGTGTTCCCTATGTCCAAAACTTGTCGGAACCAATTTTTCGTAGTTTTGTCCAAGTTCTGTCTCTTTTCTAGTTTGTCAATCTGTTCTCTAGACAGCAACTGAGGCGGGGCTGATGATGTTGTAGGTTGCTCATCTGGAGATGACCACTGCTGAATATAAGTTGTTAGATTAGCCACCTACTCATTTAATTCCTCTTTGGAGATCTTATCCTGCTGGATAAGGTGCACCACTATGGCGACCGATTCCTAGAGATGCTCAACCTTCTGCTCCCTTGTGGCCACTCCTAGGTCGATGGTGGAGACGTTGTAAGTTATGCCATGTTCCCCAACCATCGGCATTGCTATTTTCATTGCTCTTGATCCTAAGGAGTCCATGGTTATCTTCGATCTAACCCTCGGCTTCTTGTCCTTTTTGGTGCTTATTCATGCTCTGGCCATGATGGCTTCCAGCCTTGCCTTGGGATCCTTTGATGTGGGAGTCTTTTTGCTTGAGTTGTCTTTGCAGCCAATTAGGCATTTGGGGTTCTTTCCCTGGTGCTTCACTTTGAGTCCCGCTATCCTCCTTTTCGAGTTCAACAGTTCTGACGACAAGAGCCTTCTCATTTGTTCTTGCATCTTCCTTTCCTTCATCAGAACCTTGTTTGAATGTTTCATGCCTAGCGGGGGACTCGGTATGTAGTTGCTCCTTGGGTGAATCCTTCTTCTTAGTATCCTCCTCCTCGTTTAAAGCATCCCGATGGTCCTTGGGACTCTCTGCTTGTTTCTCCTCATGGAGGAAAGTTTCCTTATCATGCTCTAGAGTCTGGCCATGTTCCTCGGTTGGAGACCTATCACCTTCCATTTTTGGAGCAGCAATCTCCTCTTCCTGTGCTAGCCGGTCCTCAGCCTCCTTGTCCTCAATTTCCTTGAGCTACTTGCCCCACTTTGCATTGAGCTCGGGATCATTCAATTCTCGGATCAGTTCAACATCAAGGTCCTCACTACCCTCACTAGACTCACTGGAAGACTCATAGGCCACCTTATCAATCTTCTGATGCTCGAACAAGGGATGTTCATGATATTCAAACTCTTCATACTCTAGTGCCTTCTTAGCCTCTAACTACTATCATTCACGCTCATCTGATATCTGCATGGTCACCTTCATCTTTGGTGATTTAGTAGAGGGGGATGTCGTTGGAGTGGAGGACATAGCCTGAGCTATCATAGCCTGGACTATTGGATTGGTGAGCATCCTTGAAAGCTCAGAAGGCACATTCTGCATATACTTCACAAAAGACTCTAGAAGGCTTGGGGCTGGCGTCGTGGCAGCGAAAACAAAAGGAAGGGAAGGAGACATGGAGGAAGAGTTCATTGGCGAGGTGGCGGTAGATGATGAATCTATGGGAATGACCTACAATATTGGAGGAGTAGGAGCAAGATGGATGAAGATATCCACTACAGGTGGGGAGGAAGCAAAAGCTAGAATTGAGGTAAGCAGGGTGGCGGCAGTGATCAAAATGGGTGGAGATCCAAAAGAGCTAGATCCTTTGCTTGCGATCCCGAGGGGTGAACCCTTGGGCATCACCATTGTCTCTATGCCTCTTGTTGTTTTTCTTTTCTTCTTAGAGGGCTCCAGCTCAGAAGACTTATGGGCATAGACTTTTGGTTTGGGTGGTTGTTCACTAGCCTCCTTTCTTTTCTTCATCCTTAGAGGTGGTGGGGCCTTAGATGTCTCCCCAGTTGCAGTGGCAGCTTCCCCACCTTCAGAGCCACTTGGTTCAGTTACATGCTCACTTGCAAGCTCGGTGAACGTCAGGACGACCCCTTGTTGTTTCAATTGGGCCACCCTCTCATCGATCCATGCTCTTGTTCGGACTTTGATGGCCCTGGTGAGCACATTGATATCATTGAGCTCCGGCGCATTCTAGTTGATAGCGGGGAGCGGCAAGTTGGAAACTGCATCATAACCCGGATCCACCACTGTGTCCTCATCCTCCTCTAACTGATTAGGGACCAGGCATAAGTTCACCCTTCATACATGGATGATGGTCATGTGCATATAATACCGCAACCGTACCTCAAGATCATCCCTGAAGTTCACCCAAAAGACCTTGATGTTGTGGAGGTGGGCATATTTGTGCCCCAGTGCCTTTCTGACATGGCCATAGGGATCCATTCATGGCCTTGTTGTGTATTGTTCAAAATTATACTCTGCCAGCTCCCTTTCTGAATATCTCACGCACTGGGAATTGTGGACTTTATACATCCCCTGAACAAGGTTCATGGGTTAGACGGGGCCCGTCAGATGTTTTTCACTAAAGAAACTGTGAATGTGTCGCAGCTGCCAAGTCAGTTCCAAGAGAACGATCCAGTCATTTGGGTACCGGGGCAACTTGTTTGGTTTGTCTGAGAATCCTTCGGCACGAATGCATGTGAACCTTGGGAACTATATGTACCAGAAGGCATATTATCTGAGGAGGACCCTGGCACTGTGGGACGTCTTTCTATGAAAATCCCCTCCTACCGCCTGGATTATGTGGGAAATGAATGCGTCATTCACCCTACAGTAGTTCCTTTTGAAATTCCTAAACTGCAATTGAGGGTACTTGTCATAAGGTTTGAGCTCTGGCCCTGATGGATCACTAGGCATCATTGTCAACCCTTGATAATGTCATCGATTGGTGAGGGAATACACCAAGTAAGAGGTCATGAAGAATTTGTTATCTTTCTTCACAGTGGTAAACTGCTCGTGGAAGTAGTCGCTGATTATCTCACCCCAATAGAAGGCGGTACCCTTGCCTCAAAGAATCTTTTCTATAAAATAGAACATCCATTCTTGAAAGAAAACTACGTTGGGAAGGCCCATGCTTGGCTAAGCAGCATTACAAGGTCATGGGAGTTTTCGAAGAAATCGTTGTGGTAGAGCTCCTGAGGAAGCTTCCCAGCACTAGCCTGTTTTTCCTTCAACCAACACTGGTTGATAAGCCTTTTACAATCCAATGGGTCCTATTCCCACACCTCCTTACAGTCTTCCATGGTGGGGACGAAGGCGGGAATGTGGAAGGTCTCTGTTATACCTGATGGAGACATATCTGCAAGGATATTCCCCTCATGATCCACAATTGTTTTGGTATCAGATTGGTATGCCTCCACACATGCCATCACTAGCTCCAGGGCCACTAGGGTTGGTAGGAAACCTGCAGCCTTAGCAAGTCCACTGCTCTTTATCAGCTTTGCATTTGCTATTTTTGGGTTCATTCTAACCCTTTGCGTGAATTCATCAACATCAACTTGCCCGATGTTGGTATCTAAGACATCCCTCCAAAGGGTAGTGATCCTGGATTGAATAGGGACCCCTTGGAACTTATATTTCATCAGTTCTTTATTTTCCTTGTCCCTTGGTGGCTTAGCTATTCCTTTTCCTTTTTTGGAAGCACCGGAAGTCTCTGGACTGGATTCCATAAATCCTACACAACAGACAAGAATTAGTAACGATGAACTTGACAAAATGGCTAGCGGAAAATACCTGCATGTTAAGATTAGCTCGACAATCATAATTCATACTTAATAATCATGGAAGCTAGATACTTCACCATTTGAGGGTAGTGCAAACAATCTGGAGTTCCTGGGCTGAAAATCCCTTGGTAGAATGTCGTTTGAAAGGGAAAAATGAGAATGGAATTCCCATATGCATTTCTCGAGGTTGGATTTGAAGATTTGAGGTTGGAAATGGAAGAAAACCAAATTCTAGCAAGTGGGTCAAAATCCATTTTGGATTTGGAGGTCATTCGATGCCCCATTTGGAGGTTCGGGCATCATCTGCAGGGAAGCCATTTGAAACAGCGTAGAGGAAACAAAATTCCAAGCGACGAAATCTGGGTCTCGGATTGCCATCGCCGGGAAGCGGTCACGGGTTGGCCATGCAGAATAGTGAAATAAAAGAGGAAACCTGAGCAAGGAAACCCAGAAGGAAGCTTCCAGAAGCAGCCAGAGGGTTCGGGACAACCGGGCGGCGAATGAGGCACTAGGACTTGGAGGTCGGGAAGACGCTCCAAGATTGCCATTTAGAACGGCGCAGGAGGAATGGAATTCTGAGGGGGAAATTTTGGCGTTTAGAACCCGGATGGAGCTTGGAGGAAAATAAAACCAAGGTTTCGGGTTCCGGTGGACAACGGACTGGGGTTTGGGATCTGGGAAGATGCTCGGACAGGGCCGTTTGGAATAGTGAAAACACAACGGAATCCCGAAAAGGGAATTCTGGAGGCAGAAGTCCGAGAGGAAGAAAATGTCGAGAGTTTTGACTAGGAAATGGAAGATTTTGCAGCCAAGAAACAAAGTCCAGAAAGCTGCAAGGTGGAAGCCGTTTGAAATGGCAAAAGAGGGACAGATTCTCGGAAACCGAATTTCGAGGGCAGATTTGAAGAGAATTGCGAAGTTTGAAATTTGGACGGACCTCGAGGGTCCGGGGTCCGAGGGTCAAGAAGACGCTCAGGTAGGGCCGTTTGGAATGGCAGAGACACAATAGAATCCCGAGAAGGGAATTCCAGAGATGGAAATCTGAAGAAGAAAAAGCAAGTTTAAAAAATGAAGAAGGGGGGTATGGATGACCACGGGAAGACCCGGGCCCGGAAGGTGCCAGTGTCGTTCCAAAGAATAGCCGCAATGCGGGAAGGTTTCAGATCGAATTTTGGGTGATCTAACGGCTGATTTTCAAATTTTGAAAACATGGGTTATGTGCAGAGGGTACAGATTTACCTAGTTTGGGTTTCATTTTACATTTTCCCTTAGAAAATCCAAAAATTCGCAAAAATAAAAAGCGAGGGCATGTGGATGGAAAACCTACCTCGAGAATCCAAAGAACAAGCCGCCGGATGCGTGGAGGTCGTCGGGAAAAAACTTCAAAATCCGAGACAGGAGGAAAACCAAATTCACTGGGAGTTCTTCAACTTTCTCTATCACTCGCGGAAATGATAATGGCAGCCAAAAAATTCATTTTTATAGCAGAACTACCATTAATGTGATATTAACTCTTTCGTACGGTTGCAGGTTTGGTTGGTGAGCTCAAAAAATGTAGAGGCGGTGAGAGGTCTGGGGTCCAAGGTCCAAAAAGCCGTCCCAGGGCAGCCGTTCAAAAACAGCAAAAACCAACAGGAAATCCGGTAGGGGAAACCTAGTGAGGGAAACCCGACAGAGGCAATCTGGCAAAGGAAATCCGGAAGGGGAAACCTGAAAATTGCCACAGATGCCAGAATTTCGACAAGGAAAACTCAAATAACCCGAGACTTAAAATATGGCATTGGGAAACATGCTACCCCTTGCTTCGGGGCACAAAAATGGGTACACAAAATGAGGTGAAGTGAAAGGGACCAAAAAGCAAAGAGGGAAAAGAGGGTCCTCATTCCGAACAGGGCGTGTGTGAAAAAAGCACAACAACTACTTCCAGACCTGATTTAATGCAAGCTGTGTATGGTGTCTAGATTTCAATCTACACCAAAATAGTCCCATCTTACTGCTGTAAAAATAATATTCAAGTATATCTAGGGTACTCTTGATTTTGGTTTATGGTATCATAGAAACAATTATTTTACTTTGACAACTTTCACTGATGCTGATTGGGCTAGTTGTTTAGATGACAGAAAAATCACTAGTGATGCATCATTTTATCTTGGTGATTGTCTTGTTGCTTGGCATAGCAAAAAGAAAGATTCAATTTCATTATCAACAACTGAAGCTGAATATATTGCAGCTACATCTTGTTGCACTCAACTTATTTGGATGGCTCAAACGTTATCAGACATGGGTATTGATGTTGCTAAACCTATATCTATTTTTTTGTGATAACACAAGTGCAATTAATTTGTCTAAAAATCCCATTATGTACTCAAGGACTAAACATATTGCAATTAAGTTTCATTTTGTGAGGGAAAACGTTTTGGCTAATGAGGTAACAATGCAATATGTCTCCACACAAGCACAAGTGGCATATATTTTTACAAAGCCTTTGGCTAAAGAATTCTTTGAAGGGCTTCATTCTTGGTTGGGATTTTTCTCTCAATCGTTGATTTCTTAAAATCCATTATTTGTTGAGGGGGAGCTTTTCATCTTACTAAGCAGCTTCTTGCTACTTAATGCTATATCTGCAGCTGTTTTCATTCAATTTTCTTGGCATTACACTGTTGTCTCTTTGTCCTTGTGACAAAAAGGGGGAGAAGAGATTGTTGATTTTTTGGGTTCATATTTGGCACTTTGTTTTAGATGGATCAGTTTTTGCCATCAAGGATAAAGGGGGAGTTTTTTAAACTTCTCTTTTGGTATTTATCCTTGATGCCAAAATTGTGATTCAGATTGGCATCTTGGTGATTGATTATCATTGGCATTATTGTTTACATTCTGATGGCTTGGCATTCTCAGTATCTTAGCTAGATTTGCAGCTTTATTATAATTGTGTTACTGATGTTTGGAGCTTTATGTGTAGACAAATATTTCATGGTGACTTTAGTTTTTGACATGGCTCATACAAGTTAAGGCATTGCAATATGAAGGTATATCTTGTTTTCAGTTTATACATTTTCATTCTATCACTATAGGTGTATACCTTCTTGGCTTCATGGAATATCATTGGCAAAAGTCTGACTCCGTTTATGTGCAAAATCGGGTGGTATATTTTTTTTGGAATCACTTAGCACATTATTGTGCTTGGGCTTCTCTTTACATCAACTTGCACTTTGATGTTACACTTTATAGTGTTTGGTCTTCATTTAGTTGGCATCATTGATAATTTTTTTAGATATTATAATGGTTGATTTATTTCGCCTTAAGACCAATAGGAGATTTGTGAAATAATGTAAATTCACTTTGAAAAGTGACAAGGCATCATTTTGTGGAAACAATTTTCATTTTGTTAAGGTGGTCAAAAAACAATTTTGGAGGTAATTTTTGAAGACTTTGTTCTTCACTTTGCAATGATATCAAGATTTTATTGCACATTTTATTGGTTGTTTTAAAGTGCATTAGTTTAGCACCTAAGGCCAATTGCATTCATTATTATCGGGCTCACTCTTCATTAGCAATTATTAACTCACGCGGATGTGAGTTGGAAGTGACATGGTATTATTTTTTCTTGGATAGCTAGATGTTTGTATGATGTTTTCCTTGACATTACGCGTGGGCAGTGATTTGGCACTTGATTATAGCATTATAATATTGATGGAACTCTAAATGATTGTTATTCTATTATGGACGCCAAATGATTATATTTTTTTTAACTAAGGGCTCGACAGTGAAGGAAGTAGGGCAGAGTGAGTATCTTGTTTGTCATTTCATTTTTGCAAGCAGCTAAACCCTAGCTATGCCACCATGAAGATGATTTTTGTGATTTTTGTCACTATCACTGAGAATCTTTGTTTGAGCTAGAGGTATGTTGAACTGGAAAAATAGCTGGTGGTTTCTATGATGGACTCTTTTCGAGTTAAAAGTTGGAAAATTTTGAGTGAGACCATTATGGAGCTTTTACACAAACTGATGGTAATATTTTGGCCTCCATGACAAGTATTTGTTTATCAATTCGAAAGACATTATGATGGTTTAAATCTTGACTGTTTTTGTGGTTAAGATATTGTTGAAGATTTGTTTTCAGATTTGAGTAACCCGAGTTTATACTCAAGGGTTCTATTGTCTTCAGTGGTTTTCATCAAAATTTTAGTGATTATTGTTAGCACCCATATGGGTATCATGGTTTAACAACATGGTTTATCAGTTTTACAAAGCCCTGGTTATTTTGGATATGGTTTTTGAAAAGATGACTATTTTATGCTCTTTGTTTAAATGCATGACAAAAGCCATGACTCGTAGAGAAGAAAAGTGAAAAATATTTAATAGAGTATTGCTGAGGGTTTATTGTTGTGATATCATTTTGTATTTAAGGAGAAAAGTTTGAGTAGTTTACAGTGAGAATATTTGTTGAAAGAGAGAAAAATAACACAAGGGTTTATATTGTATAATATCTCTGATTTTATATAGAGATAATACTCATACTTTCAGTTGTTTATAAACTGTTTATTGCTATGCACAATACATATTATAATGGGCTACATTGAAAATAATTTTGTTGTACTCTATTGAGATTTTGTGATTGCACAAGCATGCAGTTATAAAGTCCTGATAGTTTACATTTCTATTTGAAAAACTTTGTAAAGGGGTTGGTGCTCCTATTGAAGTGGGTGCTTCATAATTTCAGTGTTGATTTGGTGCTCTAGAAAATATTGTAATCAGTTTTTGGAATCAAGCCTATAAGGCATTTTGGAGTGGTTTTTCTACCCCAAGAGGGTTTTCCACTCAGAAATTTCTATGTCACTCTTTTGTGTGATTTGTGTCTATCTTGCACAATCTTTCTTTCTGTCATTTATGTTGAGTTAGTTCAAGCAATGCTCTGATACTTTATCATTTTTCATATTCATCTAAATGCTCATGGTTCAGTTGTTAATGTGAAAAGTTTGAATGTTGTTTATTGTCATCTGAAAATCTAGTTTCCTTGCAAAAGAAAGCATTAGAAAGTTGTTCATTCAGCCTTATATGAACAATATACATTATACTTTAACAAGAGTTTGCAGACACTAATTTTATAATTGACTATGTTATGTATCTAATCTTTCAAAGTTCAGTCTTTATATTGCATTTATAAAATTACATTTTGTTCAAGATCAAAAAGAGTTCTAATCTGCATTTCATGTCATAAGAGTTTTTAAAAAATAGATTACTCTAATTCAACCCCCCTTCCCCCTCTCAGAGTAATTCCACTTCCAACAATCTACTGGTGGTAAGTGATTATTTTGTTAAATTTATCATTTTTATAATGTAATTTCTATATATTAATGTCTTTACTTTTTATTGTAATGGATAAAGCTTGACCAAGAACTAAACCCTAGGAGGAGCACCAAGAGCACTCCTTGGCCTTAGATTAAATGAGCGACATACCTATCACCATCTGACCGACAAGAAAAGGGAAAGAATTTATTTCAAGAGGGTGCAGAGCAATGAATTTTGATTCTAGAGCCCTTTGTTGTATGCCTATATGGCATTTTTGAACATATTTTGTATTGGATATATTTGACATTGTATGCCTCTATGGCATTTTTGTACATATTTTACATTTTGGATATATTTGACATTGTATGCCTATATGGCATTTGTATAAGCCTATATTGCTATTTTGTATATATTTTATACTTATATCGACATATATTGATGTATGCCTACATGGCTATTTGGTTAATACAAATATTTTTTTACTGATCCGATGTCCATATTTGCATTATAAATCCATGGTTCAATAGATATGAGTTACGTGTATTCAAGTGTATACTTTACAATTTACATGTATACTTTGTGACTTACATGTATCCCAATGCATACTTTGTGACTTACATGTTTTCATGTGTATACCTTGTTTTCACGCATATACTTTATATTAATTAGTGTATACTATGTATTCATGTGTATACTTTAAGGCTTACATGTTTTTGAGTACTTGTGCTTCCCTTATTCACATGTATGCCTGAATTATTCATGTGTATACTTATTAATTGGTTATCCATAGCATTGATCATTTTTGTCCTTCATGGTTTTTCTTGAATATTTATTGATTGATTCTAAATAACTTTATTATTTGATGCTAAACAACTTCAATATATCTAGGAATACCTAGTCGATTTCTTGGTGCAGGAGCACCTAGCTGATTTCTTTCCTCCATGAGGCAATTTTTTCATTTTTGGTTTGGTTGTGTTTTATTTTGTAATAAGTTCATGTACTGACCATGTCACATGTGTATTGAGTCATTGATTAGGTTGCTAGGTGGTTTGTGGGGTCAATTTGTCAACTTTGCAAATGTTGTCATTGTTGCAAAATAGAAAATATGAAGGTGATGTTTAGCAAGGAGGCAAACTCAAAAAAATGACAATTCAAACTGATTTGAACACTCTTTCAATCAACAAAACCCTATGTTGACCTTGTGCCACAATTCCACCATTCTTGCTTTGTAGCATTCCCAATAGAGAAAATGGGCCACATCTTTTAGATAAAGCCACAAACCTAGAAGCCAAAAGATTTTTTAGACACCCTTTAAGCCTTTTCAAAACATATCCAAAAATCTCATATGGTTCCTTTGGAACTTATTCTTCAAAACACTTCTGCTATGTTGCCCCTTGGCCTAAATAGGCCACTTTTACAAAGCAACTTAGTGAAGTTCTTCACCAAAACTCCCAAACTCAACTCCAACACTCTCAATAGGTCTCAAATGCATTGAATCAATAAATTTTAGTCACTGAAACCTTCACTAATGCATCAAAGCACTAAACCCTTGTTTAAGCCATTATAGGCTAGGTTTCATAGGGGTTTATTGGAAATCAACACTCCACACCTTGGTTCACCTTTCCAACACCTCAGAAACATTCTAATATGTTTTCCTAATCTATTCCATTCTTCATAAATCTCTACCCAAGGGTTTTACAATCAACCCTAACCTCTAACCATCAAATTCAACCCCAAAACTTGATGAAATACAACTAGGGCATCACACAAAACTCTAAAAATCACCTTCCTTTCTCCAAGAACCTACTTCAACTTTGAAAAATACCTAAAATTACCCATTCCACCAATTTACAACCTATTCTATCGGTGGAATGGGTCAACTTTGCATTTTGAACACTTTCAAACCCTCAACAAGGTGTTATAGACCCATTCCCAAAAGACTGCATGTAAAAACTTCAAAACTTGATGAAATTCAGTCACTCAAAATCCAAAAAAAATCTAACACATGCCCTCACAAAATAAAATTAATTTCAAAGCATAATCTTCCTATACGGAACCATACAGAGTGCTGGAGCAACAATCTACCAAAAAAATTGCAAGGAAAATTGTATTGTTATTGCTTCAATATTCAATACAAAGCTTCTAACCCTGCCTTGAATTGTGTGAGGATATTTTAAACCCTTCCACATAAAAAAAATGGATTCAATTGACTCAACTAACCTTTGAACTCCATTGACCATTGGTATTCCCAATTTTGCACTTTTACATGACAACATTTGACAACATTTGTAAAATGTGACCATATGAACTATAAACCAACCAAAATGACTCAATACATTAAAATATGGTCTATTATGAACTTATTGAACAAAAATAAGACTCAACACCCTATAAACCTATCATTTAGACCTTTCTTGACCAAATTTGCAAAATGAACTTGGTGCCCCTGCACCAGAAGGGCCATCGATTGGAAAGAAGGTTTTTGGTCATTGGAATTCAAAGGGTGGTTAGAAAACTAATGTAAGAGGTTTAAATTTTCCTTGAGAAGGTGAGCCCAAGGTTGCTGACTTGTCTTTTGGAGAGAATTCAATAAAAAACCCTATTTTTCTGTAGATTTCTAACATTTATCTTAAGGGATTTTATTCTTTTGAATGTAGCTCAGAGTGATTCAACATGTTTGGGTGCAAAAGAGGACCATTCCTAGTGTAAATATACCCACCCAAATGCATTGTAACAACTCATTTGGTCACGCGAGTTGCAAAATGAAAGTTGCACCACTTTGCAACTTTCAACTACTTGCATTTGACAACATTTTCACCAAGTGAAAATTTGCAACCACAGGAAAATGCCATAGAGATAGTGAAAACCAAGAGAGGTTATTGTAGAGGGGACCAACATGATCCCATAGGCTTAGATGAAAAGTTTCTAAGCATCATGGTATCTGAATAATAGCATGCTGAAGTTTGCAGCCATTTTGCACTTTGAACTCTTAAGGGATTGTACTAGTTGAATGTAGCTCGAAGTGATTACGCATGTTTGGGTGAAAAAGAGGACCATTCCTAGTGTAAATGTACCCATCTATATGTTTTGGAACAATTCATTTGGTCACACGAGTTGCAGAATGAAAGTTGCACCACTTTGCAACTTTCATCTACTTGCATTTGACAACTTTTTCCCCAAATGAAAATTTTCCACCACGTTAAAATTCCTCCAAGATAGTGAAAATCAAGAGAGGTTATTGTAGAGGGGACCAACATGATCCAATAGGATTAGACGATAAGTTTCTAAGTATCACGATATCTGAGTAACATCATGCTGAAGTTTGTAGCTATTTTGCACTTGGGAATCTTAAGGGATTTTGTTAGTTGAATGTAGCTCAGAGTGATTCCACATGTTTGGGTGTTAAAGAGGACCATGCCTAGCATAAAATTACCCATTCGAACATGGTGGAATAGTTTGTTTGGTCACACGAGTTGCATAATGAAAGTTGCATCACTTTGCAACTTATAACTACTTGCATTTGACAACTTTTTCCCCAAATGAAAATTTGCCACCATAGGAAAACACCTTCGAGATAGTGACAAATGAAAGAGGTTATTTTAGAGGGGCCCAACATGATCCCATAGGATTAGGCAAGAAATTTTTAAGAATCATGGTATCCAAGTAACAACATGTTGAAGTTTGCAGTCATTTTTCACTTTAGACTCTTAAGGGATTTGGTTGGTTGAATGTAGTTTAGAGCGATTCTACATTTTTGGGTGTGAAAGAGGACCATTCCAAGTGTAAACGTACCTATCCAAATGTGTTGGAACAATTCATTTGGTCACATGAGTTATATAAAAAAAGTTGCACCACTTTACAACTTTCAACTACTTGCATTTGACAACTTCTTCCAAAAGTGAAAATTTGCCACTATAGGAAAACACCTCTAAGGTAGTGAAAACTGAGAGAGGTTATTGTAGAGGGCACCAACATGATCCAATAGGATTATACAAGAAGTTTCTAATCATCGTTGTATTTGAGTAACAAAATGTTGAAGTTTGCAGCCATTTTGCACTTTGGACTCTTAAGGGATTCTGTTGGTTGAATGTAGCTCAGAGTGATTTTGCTTGTTTGGGTGTAGAAGATGACCATTAATAGTGTAAAACCACCATATGGATGTGTTGGAACAGTCCGTCTGGTCACACGAGTTGCAGAAAAAAAGTTGCACCACTTTGCAACTTTGCACTACTTGCATTTGACACTTTTTCCATCAAGTGAAAACAAGATACCATGGGAAAATGACTTTGAGATTAAAAAAAAAAAAGAGATGTTATTGTAGAGGGGCCCAATGCAATCCTGTAGGCTCAGATAGAGAATTTGTAAGCACCATGATTTTTGAGTAATATTTTGTCAAAGATTGCTTCCCTTTTGCACTTTGGACCCTTAAGGGATTGAACTAGTTGAATGTAGCTCAGAGCGATTCCATATGTTTGGGTGTGAAAGAGGACCATGCCTAGCATAAATATACCCATTCAAACACTTTGGATCAATCAATTTGGTCACACAAGTTGTAGAACGAAATTTGCACTACTTTGCAACTTTATATTGCTTGCAATTAACACTTTTTCCATCAAGTCAAAATTGGACACCATAGAAAAAGGACTCTGAGATAAAAAACCAAGAGAGGTTATTGTAGAGGTGCCCTACATGATATCGATGCCTCAGTCAGAATACCCATAACTGACATGGTATCTAGTAATAGTCCATCAAATATTGTTTCCCTTTTGCAATTCAGACTGTTAAGGGATTACACTGCTTTAATTACAAATGTTTGAAGACAACAATAAATTTGAATATTTGAGTAAATCTCATTACAAGTGTATTCTATATTGATACTGATATATAATCATTAGGTTGATTTTTTTTTATAAATGAACTTTTTATAATAAATTAGTCAATTGGTGCTAGTTATAATAGGGAGAGAATTGAGATTTGCCAAGATCATCAAAATAAGGATGTTGCATTGTTTTTTTGGCAAAGATTCTCTTTGATGGCTCATAAATCAGCATTTTCAGCAAGGAGACACCAATCAATTTTTAGTAGTTTACTTACAAATACACAAAGTAAAAGAAGAAAAAGAAAGAGCATCCAAAATGGAAATGAAATGAAAATAGAAGGAAGACACTTACAAACAAAAAATCCACACCATTTGGTTCCAACTTAGGAATAGCAAGGCATAAATCTTGATGCCTTTTTATGGTGCTTTCAGCATGGCAACAACTTAGACAGAATGTTGAAATCCTATCTCTCTTGAAAGGTAAATCTCTTTTAACAAGACCCAAGAGATAACCCCAAGGTCTCTAATGTCAGGTCTTGACAATGCAACAAAACAACTCAAAGATAATGTGAAAATTCTAGTAATCACAAGGGTCCTTATGAAACAACTACTTGAGGTTTCAAACTTATCATATTTGCAATGTTTTGATGCTTTTAATCCTAAAACTAACCCAGATTTAAAGAAACAAAAAAATATAAGGGTTTAGAGAGATTCTATTCTAAAATAACTTCTAAGATCAGTCACAATAATGGTAAATGTTGTAAACGAACAAATCTTTAATGAAACCAATCTCTACTTGATCAAGGACCAACCTAAAACTACACAGAAACGGTGCAATCTTCAAAGGAAATCGAGAAATTTTCAGATTGTGAATATTCACCCACATGCACAACTATTGTCGTAATGTAAACAAGCATTCACAATTGAACTTAGCATAAAATGAGGCCCATACTAACTTTACATAGTAACTTGTAATCAACAAATTACTAAAAGTATGGATTGGAGATCGATCAACATCCTTCACACTTCACCATTTTCATGAAAGAATTGAAAGCTAATATTTAACATGCATTGATAACTTCCAAAGAAATTTAAAGATAAAGAGCAACAAGAACCATGCAGGATAAAAAAACACAAGAAATAACACCAGAAGACAATGTCTTTACTTATATTGAGTCATCCAAAACTTGCAACAATTCTTGTATTCAAAGTTCCAATACTTTCTCTAAAAAAAAACTAACTCCTAACCCGAATTCAGCTATTACAATGATGTCTAACCTCAAAGAATGAAGCTAAGGCTTCAATTTATAGCCAAATATACCTAGGGTGACCAAAAAAAGAGGGCCCACAAAGTCAGGACAGCCATGCAACCAAATTTACTATGTTTAGGTAGCCATGCAAGCCAGCCTAAAGATTCCTTTGAATAAGACAAAATACACTTCAAAAATTCATAAGTGAAGTCTCCAAACAAGTTTAGACCATCTAACACATCCTATTTATAGAATGAAACTTAAATTTGTTAGCTCCTACACGTGTGACATGGATTCCTAGGTAGCAATGACCTGGAAATCATCTCCTACCTTGTCAGATTCCAATTTGTTGGTCAATTCCTTAAATTTTTCCAATATTTCCTTTACATCCGCTAGGTTTGGTACTGGAATAAATTTAATTTTTATTTTGTGACCATTGAATTCATCGAAGTATTGTGGCATCACCTTATTCCATTCAATTTGCAATTCATGGTATTTATCCAACTTGGAAATATAGATGGTTGCATCTTCATGGTGCTCTTTTTCTATTGGAGAATTATCCGGGGAGGCATAAACCTCCTGCCACCAAGCCTGTATCCTATCAATATTCAAATTCTTTTGGCCAAATTTCCTCCTCCCAGTCATTATTTCTAGGAAACTAACACAGCTATTGTGAATCTCTTTCAATTTACCTTGTAGTTTCATGATTTTCTTCAAGACTTTATTGAGGAGTTCTTTCCTGTAATTCCAAACTTCAATCCATTCCTTCACTTTTCCAATTTCATCTCAGGAGAAGACATATAACTCGGCCAACTAGTCCTTAGGTATTTGTAGAGTTTTCTTTAATTATTCAATAGTAAATTCATCAACCTTTCTGTAGTCCGCAACAAACTGTGAAGTATGTTCTAGAAAATCAGAAGCATTGGTGTGAACTTGAAGAATTTTTCCAATTGCTTCATCTCCTCTCTTACTTACAACTTGAAGCCACTCTTGAGTATTATGAACTGAGTTCTTTAGTCTTTCAATTTAAAAAACTCCCTCTTCAAGCAACAATCCCTCTAGAAGAGCATTGTCACTCCTAACTATTTGCAATGGCCTCATAAAATGTAGGACATATCTATAAGCATCATCTAATTGTTTCTACAACTTTTCTTTCTCTTTCGTTTCCTTATCCAGTCTTCTCAAAATTGCTTGAGAAGAGTCTCATAATTCTTCCTTTTCTTGCTCCTTGGTAGTCGGCCCCAAATTGATCATTTTCACTTTGTAATTAGATGGCCTAACCTCATCCTTGAACTTGTCATTGGATGTTATTGCTACATGGATTATCTTATTGTTGTATTCTTCATGAGTGATACTCGAGACTGTCTTTTCTCTTTTCCTTTGCTTAGGTTGCCCCCATTGTTCTAGTAAACTATCCCAACTGGGAGTCTCTTCCTGTACAATAATTGGATTTTTACTTATTCTTTTCTCTAGCCAATCTAGGATAGCAAGTTGCTCTGCACTTACCTCTATCTCATTCTCTTCCTCAGATTGAGGAAGACTATCAACAATCTCTTCAACATTGATCTCTACATTAAGTTGATCATCAACCTTATCCTTCATGGGAGACTTAGACCGTCTCCATTCTTGGAAAAATTTTGATTCCATATTTCTGCTTTGAACCTCAGAAGTAGATTGCCCCATCTCTTGCATCATTTGTCTCTATTCTTCACTAGTGGGGGTGGAAATATTTTCATCTCCTGATACTTGAGGCTCGGGGTTATTTGATAATCTCTTCTGATGTATTTTCTTAAGAGGAGATAGGGGATGAGTATTATTTCCTATGGGTATCTCTTCTTCCTCTCGTCCTTCGACTAACATTTATTTGTGCACCTCTTCTTTAGTAACCCCTATTTCAGCAATTGGGGAGGCTTTATGCTGAGGAGAGCTTCCCAAAGCATATACTTGTGGTTTTTCTCTGGAGCTCTCCACCTCCATAACCTTTCTCAAGGAAGGAGCATCTGTGGCTATGTTATCCTTCTTTTCTTTGACTCCTTTCTATCTTTCAGTGACAAGCCTTCTCTTTCTTGTTGGTTGTGGGGTCTTTTCCTCTTCATTTCTTTGAGTTTTCCTTATTTTAGGAGATGGCTTCTCTCATTGTTTTGTTGGAGCCTGAATCCTAGTTCTCCTCTTTATTGACACTAGATTATCCCCTTCTTGTTCCTCGTCAATATCAGGTGTCGAGACATAACCTCTTTCTCCTTTTTCCTCTCCCTTAGAGTGGGAATCCAGGTCTCCCATTAGATCATATGTAAACTTCATGCCCTTAGCCTCCAACTCTTGTATATTTTTCTTTACCCATTGCCTCAAATATTCCTTGACTAGCTAAGTTATCTGGTCAAGATCTGTTGCTTCTTCTTTAGACCAGCTTATTGGTGGCAAAGGCTTGTTCCTATATGGTTCATAATCCAATCATTGCACCAGGTCCATCTCGTCATCTTGTACTTGATCAAGCACCTCGATTATCTTATACAACCTATACACATCTAAAAATGGTCACGATTAATCAAATCTGTTAATTAATTAAATATGAGTTATTTAATTAATATTCTTAAGTCATCTACATATAAATAAATTTAATTATTTTTATATTGTTCATTTTTCTGTTAGGTTTTCAAAGGCAGATATCTAAAAGCTAAATGCAGATTTTATCAAATAAACCAGAAATAAAACACATAGAAAAATAACAGAGAGAATTTAACGTGGTTCACCCAATGTGGGCTACATCCACCAAACTGTAGCCATCCAATGATTTCATTAACCAGTGTAAAACCCTATTACAATATTGCGAGTAATCGCATTTTCTTATGCTATTGTAACTCTATTACAAACCCCTTATGACCAACCTCTTAGAAGCTTCCAGATTAGGGTTATACAAAGTTGGGGTTTTCCCCTTTTCAGTGATCAGTCGCCACATACCAACATTTTCCAATTCATTTTTTTGCAAAATAGAGCGCTATTTCGAGAGCTAAATAACTAATTTTCCTCCGAAAATCATTATGATTCTTTCATGAGGCGATTTATTTCTCGAGGGGGCATATAGCATCGACAATTTCTAAAATTTTGGGGCAAAATTCTTTGAAGCAATGCATAAAACATATCACTTCAAAGAGGGGCAAAATGTACACATCTAAAAATGATCACGGTTAATCAAACCTATTAATTAATTAAATATGAGTTATTTAATTAATATTCTTAAGTCATCTACATATAAATAAATTTAATTATTTATCTATATTGTTCATTTTTTCAATTCTTCTAATTTAATTAAATAAATAAGTTTATTTAATTATTGCTATCTTCCTCTTAATTAATTAAATAAATTTCACAATTTATTTATATTAATTATCACAAATTTAAATTCTAAATTTAAATGGTATTCTTCTTTTCTCCATAATTAAATATTTCCAATATTTAATTAAACGCTTTCTTTCTAATTCTTTATTCTTTTTCCACATAATTAAATATTCTAAAAATATTTAATTAAAAAGATTTATTTCCTCCATAATTAAATATTTTAATAATATTTAATTAGAAACTTTCTTCCTCTCATATTTAATTAAGTATTTTTATATTTAATTAAAGCGCTTTTTATCATCTCTCACACATAATTAAATATTATTTATTTAATTTATGGAAACATCTTTCATCTTTCTCTTAACCTTCTATCTTTTCTTCAACTTCTCGATCTCTCACCGTTCATCTTAATAGGTTTGAACTCAACCGTTGATCCTTGCCAACTAGATTCTTGCCCTCAAAAATATATAAATACAGCCCTCTTGTAAGTTGAAAGGACACCTCGAATCTTAGATTTCATACGCAGTTACTATAGTTGCATTTCAATATTATCAGCATCTTAGAATCATAGCTTTTCAGTTTTCATATCTTAAATCATTTAGTCATGCCCAAGCATTTCAATTAATCTCATTCTCCTAAGTTGCCATTTCAACAAGCTGCTGCTTACACAACTAAGAGCCGACACTTTTAATCAAATCCTTGGAGATAGAGGATGATGGGATGACTTTGAAGAAGCTGTTAGAGTTTGCATTTATGCTTTTTAATTAGATTCTTTCAATATAATGTCTTATCGGTGTATTAGTTTACTATTTAGTTAATCCACATATTCTAACAACACATTTTTGGCACCCACCATGGGGCATCCCCCCATTTTTAATCTTTTTTATTATAGAAAATTTTCTGACAAGTGATAGACCAAAGTTGTGCTTCGGCGCATACGAGCTTTCTTTCGATGCATAGACGGACTATTTCGGCGCATCCCCGAACTATTTCAGTGCATCCAAAAACTATTTCGACACATTCGAGGACTGTTTCGGCGTATTCAGGGACTGTTTCAGCGCATTTCGTATTGATCTTTCAGCACATCCAATAACCATTTTTGGTGCATTGGGGACCTGTTTTGGTGCATACAGGAGGTTTGTAAACATAAATTTTGATTCCGATGCCATCCGCAAACAATTTTTTTTAATTTTTTTTTCAGCACATACAGGGGGTTTGTAATAGAAATTTTGATTCCGACGCCATCCACGGACAAAAAATTTCATTTCAGTTTTTAAGGCAAAATGAACCAATCCTAGGGTAGTCACCACACTATTTTTGCAATTAAAATGAACCCCATGCCTATTGTGAAGCAAAATCTTCACTTAGATTGGTTCATTGTCATTTGGTGCTATAAAAAGGACATTGTTTGCTTTGTCTATGGCAATAGGTCTATGCTCTCCCCTTAATTGGGTGACCAAAATACCAGATTTCCTTTTTATTCTTCGGCAATGTTTATGCTTTATTACATCCTTTAGAGGGCCTACCATAGTGGGAAAAAGTACTCACCCTACAAGAACGACCTAAGTGGGAACAACCAAAGCCAGGTTTTCCAACCCACTATAATCAAAAGCAAATTTAGGGAAAGTCCACAATTCGACGGCAGTGTGCAGAGATAACCATCCCCAAAGTCTTTGTTCTAAAGATTGGGAGGTCTCCTAAGGGAGTTTATCTATTGTTGCGCCAAACAGAAACCTTGACTACGAACCCTAGTGTAGAAAGCCAATCGAGTCAGTATCCAAACATCATCTTAATAATGGTGCAAGAGGAGGGAAGAATCTGCCCCCAAGAAACTCACCATATAATCGCCATGGATTGTTTGCTCAGGGGATTCTGTATCCACTTCCATCACCTTGAGTACGCACCTGGAAAAGACAAAAATGCGGGCGCCCTCTAGGGGGTGACATGGCTATGTGAGTCAACATGATTTTAAGCTGTGGGTTGTGATTACTATGATGACCTATTTGACAAATTAAGAGTGAGTCTGACTGTAGTGCTTATTTTCTTCAAAACCTATGAAAATCTCAAGAACATACACTCTTTGTTTAGATTTTAGGATTAACAAAACAACTATTTGCTTCTCTATGCTATTTTTTTCACATTTAAATCAGACTAAGATCATCCAAAAATATCAAACTGTCCAAACATGTCTATCTCAGAAGTCTAAATAGATAATTTAGCGCATCCCTGGTCTATTTCGATACATTATTGCTCTGTTTCAATTCATTGCTACTCTATTTCGATGCATCGCTACTCTGTTTTGGCGCATCTATGCTTTGTTTCAGGGCATTTGTGCTTTGTTTCGATGCATTCATGCTCTGTTTCAGTGCATCTATGCTCTGTTTCGACACATTCATGCTCTATTTCGGCACATCTGTGATCTATTTTGGTGCATAGGAAGTCTATTTTGGCACATGTCTTTTCCGAACCTAGGTGACTTTCTAACATTTAAAAGTCAAGTCATATCAATCTAGTCTTTTCCATGCTCAGAGTTTGGAAGTCTACAACTTTTGCTAGGAAGTCTCTAGAAAGGAAGATTAGAAAGCCAAAGAAATCCCTCGGTTACAAGAAGTTATTAAGGAAGAGGAAATTTCTATACCAAAGTCGAAAGGTCTTGCTTGAACATAGGACCTTTATTCATCGATATCACGACTATATTAGAGGTTTCACTGATGATTATGTTGTAGAACCCTTATATCACGAGTCTTCTTTCAAAGAAGAGCCCTTTCTCAAAGGCACAACCACAATCAACATATTCATCATTCTTATATTCCCCAACCTACAATTACGTATGCTACTCATCCCAATCAAATTCTGCAATAGAGAACTCAAGCACATTAGGCATCCATCAAGCCCATTTTTTTACAAAGCTACGATCAAACCTCACAAAGTGAAAAATCATCTTTATTTTTGACCTTTGGTTTAATTCCCACAAATAGGATTTTCATCCTTTCAATTAGGGAATCACGAGCTAAAGATTAAAAAAAATATATATCTTAAGTCATAGAATCTTCATTCTATCTTGACTTTCATATCCATCAAACATTGCACTATTTCATTCTTTTGATCAAGGTTAGTAGAATTTAAGTGAAGCTTATGCCTATTGTCACGAGATCTCAAAAGCACATAGAAAAAGATTGAAGAGAAAGTACAATAAGAAAAATGGGTGATAATAGTGAGAGGGAAGAGATCCCCTATAATAATTCAAATACTAAAGAAATAATGGAAGAAAAGCTCCAAGAAGCAAAGTAGGATCCCCTATTCCATAATCTTATGGAAAGAGTTCTAGAAAGAAACAAGGAAAGATATTTCCTTTCATTAGCTAATCAAGGAGCTAAGTTACTTGCTGATTTTGACACAGAAGGGATTAAAGAAAATCTTGAAACTCCTCCTAATGATTTCAGTTCCCTTACTCAACAAATCAAGGAATTACAAGGGAAAATAAAAGAAATGCAAGGGGGTACCACAAAGAAGCATGTTTTAGATGACATATGTCCTTATCCTTTTGATAGGAGTCTTCGAATGATTCCTTTTCCAAAACATTGTGAAATCCTTAAATTTGATAGGTATAATGGGAAAACTGACCCCATTGAACATGTGAGGGATTTCTGAAATATGAGCTTAGAATTCACTCATGACGATACCTACTTAATGCGATTGTTTCCATGAAGTCTGGGTGGACAATCGATGGAGTGGCTGTCAAAGATCACTCCCCCCATCAAAACCTTTGAGGAGTTAATAAACAAGTTTATATCACAATACTCTTACAACATCCAACACCAGATAACCATGCTTGATCTTTGTAAGGTGAAACAAAAAGTAGGGGAATCTTTCACTACATTTTTGCAAAGCTGGAGAAGGGCATTTGCTAGATACTCTTGCCCTGTTCCTGAAATAGAAAAGATGGAGATCTTTATCGATATTCTGAATCAAGAAATGAGTTACAGACTAAACCTTCACTGTCCTCAATCATTTGAAAAATTGATTGAAAATGCAATTACTATTGAAGGTGCTTTGATCAAGCGTGGAGTTCTAAAAATTGATAAAGAGGGTTCAAATTCATACAACAACAACAACAACCATAATAACAACAATGACAAGTCATGATTTTGGACTCGAAATAAAAATATTGTGAATGATGGGGTAGTAGATGCTAACAATGTGAATACAAAGCCTACTGTCCTTAATGTGTCAGGTGTTCAATGTAGCAATAATGCTGGAAATTCTAATACCCAAAGCAATGTTTCCAATCAAGGAAACACAACTAATAATCATGGAAATAATTCTGGCAATAATCAAAATTCAAATATGCCCAGATCTTCATATTTTTTGAATCGACAAAGTTTTACTCCCTAGGGCCAATCTTTGGAATCCATTCTCAAAGATTTATTGAATCAAAACGCTATTACATTTCCACCACAAAGAGACTATGAGCCTTGAGTTAAACCACCATCATGGAATGACTCACACTTTTGTGATTATCATAGGTGCAAAGGTCATAAGACAAAAAATTGCCAAGGGTTGAAGAGTATTGTTCAGGATTTGATTGATAACCATACCATCATGGTTGAGGGACATAATGCCAATAATGACCATCAAGCATTCAAGGATCCTCTCCCTAATTATCAAAAAGGAGAATCTTTGGGTGACAAGGGCAAGAATGTTAATTATGTCCATGACGTCATTATCAATCATATTTATACTGATGATCAACACATCAATGCTATCTGAATCAAAGGTAAGCAAGAATATCGAGAGGTCAATGCTATGACAAGGGGACAAGCCAAAATCATTGTCAAAGGAAGCTCATCTAAAGCAGAAATTCCCCCTCCAAGTCAATATAATTTGGTTGATCAACTACAAAAAACATCAGCCCAAATTTCTATCTTGGAACTTTTAAATTTATCACCTGCACATAAAGACATTGGAAAAGGTCCTTGTTGATATAACTATATCCCCTGATCTGGATGTCAATAAATTTCAATCCATGGTGGGACACTTGTCCTCATCCACATGTTTATCCTTTACTGAAAAAGATGACTCATCCATAACCCATCCACATAATTCATCACTTTACTTAGAGGTCATGGTTCACAAAGCCTCCATTAGACGTGTCCTCATAGATGGGGGAGCTGTATTAAACATCTGTACTTTGAAATTGGTCCTAGCTTTGGGATATTTAGTAGAATCTATAGATCCAAGAAGAAAGATTACAATCAAAGCATATGATGATGAGGAAAGAACTTCTAAATGCCTTATCATGTTACCAATCAGAGTGGGACCTGTTGTGAAGAATACCTTTTGTCAGGTTCTAGATCGGGATGTAACTTATAACATACTCTTGGGTCATCCATGGATCCATGACATGCAAGTTGTTCCATCTACTTATCATCAATGCTTGAAGTTTCCATATGATGGACAGGAAGTAACAATACCTATTGATCATATTAGCAGTCAAACTTGCTCTAACCTAAGAGCAACTCAGGACACACTCGTCCCACACAATAGAGAGGCTTTGGCCATCTCTACCTCCAAGAACAATGAACAAGCAAGTGAAATGATAAGTAATTTTGGCACCAAGCTAAAATTGAAAGATAATGGAGTGGGAGAATATTCTTTGTCTCTCTCTAATTTGCCTCTATTTCCAAGATCCCATGGTCAACCATCAACATCCATACAATAGGCTACAACGGCTTTAGCCTCGGCTTTAGTTCCCATCACCAAGTTTAATGGGATATTTATCAAAGAAACTGAAATGGAAGATAGAGCTATCCTTGATTGGCTCTATAAAGATGAAGAAGAGTCCGTACAACATATCAAGTTACCCATAGAATAGTATGGAAAAGGTTATGCTATCATGCAACAAATGGGTTATGAAGGAAATGGCCCTATAGCTAAAAGGAAAGAAGGTATTGTTGAACCTGTCCAACTAAAAGAAAATGAACCCAACTGATAAAACTGGGTTAGGATATGGCAAACATACAAAGGAAGAAGTGGTACAAAGAATGTCTAAGGAGGAGTTAACTAAATCAATTCTGAGAATTCAAGCAAACAATTCTGACACTGAATCCAATGAATATGAATGGGATGACTTCTCTAATGATACTTCCATCTCAGAGAAAAGGGTGGGTGTCATACACAAATTCACACCCGCATTCTTACAAGGGGAAAGCTCAAGGCCTCCACTTGATTACATTCTACAAATCGATCATGACTCAAGTGAGACCGACTCGATTCAAAGTGAAATAGATCATTCATAGGCGGATACCATACTAGACCTCCCCTATGATGATGTTAACAATAGCATCATGACCCTAACAGCCAGTGACCTTACTCATCCTAATGATCCATTTCCTTTGGTCTATCTCGAACTCATTGATTGGGAAAAAATCTCACCTATTGATGTCCCAACTTTTCCCAATGACGAAACCATCATAAACTTTCTTTGTTCATCCCAACTGGAAACAAGTTCCACTAGGGAATCCTAAGATTAGAGTTTTCGATAGGAAAGTGCCAAGTTTCACAGCTATGAAATAAATAATATAAAAGAAAGATCTAATGGTGAAAACCTAAAAAAGGCAATGTTAGATCAAGAAAAGAGAAAAAAAAAAGTGTATCCAATGGTGAAAACCTTTCAAAGGCACTAAAGGATGGGAAAATTGACACTCTTCCAGAGCATTATCAAGAGAGGTATTCCATTCTAATCGAACCAACAGAGGCACTTAATATAGGTACTATAGAAAAGCCCAAAGTCTTGCAATTGGTTGCATCTCTAACAGAGTAGGAAGTACCTAGATTCACAAAATTTCTCAAAAATAATCAAATTAGTTTTGTGTGGTCCTACGTGGATATGCCTAGATTAGATCTAGATCTCATCATGCATCATCTATCTATTACGTCGAGGGAAAAACCCATGAAGCAGAAACTCAAAAAAATGCACCCACATGTTGCGTTATTGGTTAAAGAGGAATTAAATAAACTTTTGGATGTTGGATTCATCCTATCCATGGACTATGTAGAATGGATCTCCAATATCGTACCTATTTCAAAGCCAAACGGAAGGATTAGAATTTGTACAGATTTCAGAGATTTGAACAAAGCATGTCCTAAAGATGACTTCCCTTTGCCAAACATAGATATGATTGTTGATTTGACTGTTGGACATGCATTGTACTCATTAATGGATGGATTTTCATGATACAACCAGATAAAGATTGCACCAGAAGATCAGGATAAAACAACATTCACATGTCCTTGGGGTACCTATTGCTAGAACGTAATGCCATTTGGACTGAAGAATGCAAGAGCTACATACCAACAAGCAATGACAACAATTTTTCATGATATGATGCATACATTCATGGAGGACTACGTTGATGATCTTCTTGCCAAGTCTAACACTAGAGAAGGACACATAGATATCTTATCTAAAATTTTTAAAAGAATGGAATAATTCAAAGTGAGACTTAATCCAAAGAAATGTGTCTTTGGAGTGAAATCCGGAAAGCTATTAGGTTACATTGTATCCGAAAATGGAATTGAAGTGGATCTAGCTAAGGTACAAGAAATTCTTGATATGCCACCACCAAGGAACATTAGTCAACCACATTCTTTACAAGGACAGTTACAATCCATTTGAAGATTCATTGCTCAACTGGTGGATAAAAGTTTACCATTTACACATCTCTTACACAAGAACATTCCATTTAAGTGGGAGCACAAATGCGAAGCAAAACTGATCAGATAAAGCAGTTTCTCATGAATCCACCAGTGCAAGGTGCACCTCTCATATTATATATTGATGCCATGGAAGTGTCTTTAGGAGCATTATTGGCACAGGAAGAAAACTCAGGAAAAGAGCAAGCAATTTATTACATCAGTCAAACCATGACAAATCACGAGCTTAATTATACCTTCATTGAAAAATCTTGTTTAGCAGTGGTGTTCACTTCTCAAAAGTTACGACACTACATGCTAACTCATACAATAAAGCTTGTGGCTAAGATTGACCCACTCAAATATCTTCTAAGGCAACCTTAACTGGCAGGTTGGCTAAATGTGTTATGATCCTAAGCAAATTTGATATTCATTATGTGGATCGGAAAGCTATCAAGGGACAGGTAATTATAGATCAATTAGTGGAAGCACCACTACCAGCAGATTACCCCATACACATTTATTTTCCTAATGTCGATGCATTCACAACAGTTATCCAGCAGTCATGGGCACTCTACTTTGATGGTTCTTACACTCAACATGGTTCGGGAGCCAGGATTATTTTTATTACACCTCAAGGACATACAATTTCAAAATCTTATCAGCTAATGTTTCCTTGCACAAACAATCTAGCTAAGTGTGAGGCATTAGTAATCAGCATAAGAATTGCAGTAGACTGGAAAATCACAGAACTTCAAGTTTTTGGTGATTCACAACTTGTTATAAATTAGATCAACGACGAATATCACACTAAATATGACAAGTTGATACCTTACAAAAGAATGGTGGATGATCTCAAGAAATAATTTGTTAATATCAAGTTCATATAGATTTCGTGCATTGTTAATAAAGTAGTAGACGCTATGGCTATAATCACCTCTCTACTTTAGTTGATAGAGAATCAAACACGGTACGGTTTCCTGGTGGAACAATTGTTTTCTCCCACCCATGAAAAACTTGAAACTCAAATCATTTTCCATCTAACCAGTTCTGACTCTCCCTTATATGGCTAAATTTACACTTACCTAAAAGATACTATTTTACCCTTATACTTGTCTAGGAATCAGAAAAGAAATTTCATCCATCAATCATCCCGTTACACCTTAATTGTCGACGTCTTATATTGGCGTGGTCTGGATGGTACCCTCCATAGGTGTCTCGAACGTGATGAATCTGAAAAGGCCTTACAAGAGGTACATGGTGGAATTTGTGGGACACACTCAAGTGGACTAACCTTAGCAAAGAAACTTGTTCGATTGGGTTATTACTGGCTGACCATGGAGAAGGAATCATTCATCTTTGTGAAGAAATGTGCAAAATGTCAGATTCATGGGAATCTCATTCATGCTCCTGCTCAGGAATTGCAACCTTTCACCACAACATGGCCTTTCACTCAATGGGGATTGGACTTGGTTGGTAAGATACACCCATCATCTTTAAATGGACATAAATTCATCATTACAGCCACTGAGTATTTCACTAAATGGGTTGAAGTTGTTCCCCTCACAACTATTACTGGCAAACAAATCTCTTCATTCATTTTGAACTATATCATCTGCCAATATGGTATTCCCAACTCCATTATCACAGACAACAGAAGACCCTTTAAAAATTAGGATGTTGATGAGCTATATGAAAGATTTCGTATCCAACACAGGTTCTCTATGCCTTACTATCCACAAGGGAATGGTCAAGCTGAAGCTTCAAACAAAACAATTCTAAAGATTTTAAAGAAGACAGTAAATGATGCAGGTCGTGATTGGCATGTCCAATTAAATCCAGCATTATGGGCATATAGAACAAGTATTCACACACCAACAAGAGTTGCCCCTTATGCTTTGGTCTATGGAGCAGAAACTATTCTACCACTAGAAGTCGAGATTCCCTCACTTCAGGTATCACTAAAAGGGTTAATCAATGATGAAGACTATAGCGTATCAAGGTTACGAGAGCTGGAACTACTTGATGAATGATGCCAAACTGTAGTTAATCATTTGAAGGGATATCAACAAGTTATGTCCCCCAGCTATAATCACAGAGTCTAACCACGAACTTTTCAAGTGGGTGATTTAGTTCTCAAAGAAAACCCTCATAATCAATAGGATCGGGAAAAGAAAGGCAAGTTCAAACCTAATTGGTTGGGCCCTTTCGTTATCATTGCAGTGTACAGATAGGGGGCATACTAGTTGTCAACTGCAGAAGGGGACCTATTTGAAGATCCAACCAACAACATTCATTTGAGGAAGTTTTATGCCTGAGAAAATATCAAAAACAATATAAAAAGTCCTAAGAAAATATCAAAACCAATATAAAAAGTCTTGAGAAAATATCAAAAACAATATAAAAAGTCCTAAAAAAATATACAAAAAATCAAAAAGAGCAAAAATACAAAAAAATCAAAAAGAGCAAAAATACAAAAAAAGAAAAAAAAGAAAAAAAATCATTGCCTTGATGAAAACCTGGCAAATAGGCATCTTGGTAATAGCAAAAAAATCATAAAATTAAGAAAAAGTGCAATAAAAACAAACGGTGAAAACTTGGTAAACAAGCATTGTTTGTGATTTTATTTGGCTCTCTCATCTATTGGGATTCATTTTGCATATCCATCTTTTCATCAGAATCACACGCATGCCTCACCATCACAGTTTACATCGCATCATCTCCTGGAAATGACAAGGACCTCATCATGGCTTGATGAATTAGGATTATCCTTAGCAATAGTTGTGTCTAGCAAGAGTCGAAGTACAAGGTCACTAGAGGGCAATTCGCTTCTTGGAGATTTTTTTGAGCAAACGACAACATGTGTCTAGAATCAAATATAAGGAAACAACAAACTTGTTCAATTAAAACGAGGCTACATAATTGTTTCGACAAATAAACAAATTGGATGATCTTAATCTAAATAAAATGAATGATAAACTTAAAGCAATAAGTTGCAATTGTTGTTTTGATATTTGATGACATCATGTCTTTGGAGTGATTCAATGATGTACTGAACTAGAATCACAAGGAAGAAGTATGGTTTTTTTTCTTTGTTTGTTATCTGTAAGCTAATCATTAGTATTGTGCAAAGTTGTCGTGGGACATGCTCTACAATGTATCATTGATGACATTTCAGAATTTGCATAGGAAAATGGTTAACTTTTGTTTATTTATGCAAACAATACTCAGGTCATCTTGGTTCAATTATACCTCGATGCTTGTATTAATTTGCTATATCAAACATCATGAAAGTAGTACTCAGGTCATCATTGGTGCTAACATACCCTTTGATTCTTGTACTAACTTTCAACATATCAAAAGGCTCAATGATGAAAACCAAACACATCATGAAATGGAAACAAGGATAATAGTTCATTACTACATTTTAGGACTGCATACTTCATTTTCACTTCGAGGACTGTTTAAATAGATTTTTTTTTAGGGTTGGCCAAATTCTTGGATATATTTTCAAATAATGATTGAGTACAACTGGATATTTTTCATCACTCATATCATTTCAACAAAACTCATTTAGGGTATCATTATTATTGCATTTACATTTTGCATCATCATTTCATTACTAGTTCATCATATTCATATCAGGTGCATAAATCATTCATTATTATATCATAACATTAGACATTTATATTTTTCATTTTGATTCACATCATCTACATTAATAATAAAATTACATCCATATCATTACATCATTATCCATGTCATGTGCATCTCATTCATTTAAATATTAAATCTTCATAACCATATCATTTATCCATTTATCTCATTTCATCATAAGGTTCCATTTAAATCATTCATCATTGCATCATATCATTTTCACATCATTCAAACCATTACATCTTACATCTTGCATTCATTACATACATTATGAGAGAAAATCATTTTAAAATTGCATCATACATCATCATACTAGAATCATTTCATCACAACACATCCTGCATTATCATACATAACATGAAAGAAAATTATTGACATCATCATTTGCATCATCATTTAAAACATACACAACATAGCATATAGAAATAAACATGCATCCATAACATAAGCATAAATCATCCATAACACATGCATAATTGAATCACCACTACATCTCATAAATCTCATCAAAACAAATTTCTAGAGCTACAAGGATATCAAATGTTTCAAAAAGATATATCAAATACAATGGAATAATCATGTCAAAAATGCTCATCACTGAGGGGCATCTGGCCATGGCACATGGCTACTACTACCTCCTGAGGTAGTGAGTCTCGATGGATCTCTGCTCCCTGAAGCTCTGACCTCTCATATGACTGGTTGACCAACACTCCTAGTAGCACTCCTGGAATGACTACGTGAATGGGTCTGAGAACGAGTACTTGACTATGTGAAGGAAATCCTCCTCTCGGGTGGCACTGCCTCGAAATACCTCATCCTATAGTACTCAGCCTCCCGAGCAGTCTCTAGTCCCTTTGCCACAACCTCTCCAATAGAGGTGCTCTCCATTGACCTGAGAAGTCTCTCGGCTACCCCCTCAGCCTGTACACATCTCTCTCTGAAGCTGTCCCTCTCGGCTGTAAGTTGTGCTACCTGTGGGTCAAGAGGTGGTGGCTATGCAACCTGTGCCTACAATTGACTGATCATCTCTTGAGCCTATGCTAACTGACTCTGCAAATTTTGAACCTCTTCCTACAACACATCAATCTATCCTTGTGAGGGAGCCCTGATAATGATCTGTGGAGCCGAAGTACTAGGTTGTTCCACCACTCTCAAGGTCTGTGGCCTCATCTTGAAGGGCACATCAAAGAAATATCTCTGTCCTCCGCCCCCACCACCTCCATCATCCCCACTATCATCGCTGCTATCATCTTGGCTACTAGAGTCATCCTCCTCATCTCCCCCCTCATCAATATCCATAGCCGCTACATCCTCTGCCCCTTCCTAAGCCTCTCGCTATGGCTGCCCTACTGCTACCTATGCTTGCCCTCGCCCTCACTGTATAATTGGTACTCCTAATAATGGAGCAGGCTCCTCTAGACTAGTAAACCTCGGGAAGGGATGTGTGTAAAAATATGCCTCATACTCATCAGTCATCCTTGCATCTGTAACCTCCAGATGAATGGCCCACTACGCTGGTTGTAACTCCAAATACTCTACTCGGGCCACCTCAATGGTCACAATAGGACCCCACTCTGGTATATCCTCTTGGCACCTGGCATAATGTGCCACACCCTATGACATCATCTATACTAACCTTAGCTACCTCAAGACTCTCATCACCAGAAACTACTCAATAATGTATGGGGTGTGCCCAATCAAATATCTGGATCTCATACAATAAGGCAACTCTAAATCATCTATCTCCTGCGGATCACAATCTACATATGGTCTCCAGATGACTATATCTAGATCATCTAACATGCGTCGCCAATACTCCAACTTGCCCAGCCTTGACTGGACAAGAGGCCCTGTGTATGCATAGACATATGGAAATCCAAGGGGATGATCCCTCCGAACAATGGGACGTGTAATGGCAAAGTGCTCCCATGCAAATATCTAAAGAAGAGTAACTCTGTAGGAGAGACTCTTCCCATCTGTGTATATGACCTAATGAAGATCATGGTACAGATGGGCAAGCATGCAGGATCCCCATGCATATCTAGTCCCATGGAGAATCATATCCTCTAGAATCCTCCCCCAAGCAACTGATAGTCCCTTTTCCGTACGATCAGGACAAAGGAAACCACTGATCATACTTGCTAACACTGATGGCAGTGGGGCATAACTTGATACCATATCCTTCTAGGCAATCTCATACCCACCGGTATGAGGATCATGGAAGACTCATCTCAGAGCATCGGTCCCTCCAATCTCCTTGTGATCATAGATCACAAGCTCCCCAACTACCAGAATACCCAAAATCCTGTATACGTCCTCTGGCATCACCGTGATCTCTCCTGTCGACAGATGAAAAGAGTTATGCTCACTGTGCCATCTCTCAGCCAACAGAGTCAATAGCCCCCTGTTGACCTGATACTATGGGATCCTCAACAATGAACTCAAACCACACTAGTCTATCACCCATAAATCATCCTGTGACAGTCACAGAATCATATCCCACGTACGGGGAAATCTCTCTCTAATGTGGAGTAGGTTAAATTCCTCCTTTACAACATCATCAAGCAATCATAACAAATCAAATCAGCAAGCAATCTCTAATCAAATCAGTACACCAAAAGAAAAATCAATCCATACATCAAGCAAGTTCAATCAGATCAACACTTATTTGTTTTTCATATTGCATGGAAGCAAATCTATTTATCATTTCTACTATTTGTTTTTCATATCGCATGAAAGAAAATTTATCAATCATTTCATCTACTATTTTTTTTTTATATCACATGGAAACAAATTTAACAGTCAACATGACTCAATATCTATCTATTTGACTTTCAATCAGGAAAGCAAATCTATCATTACTATTTGTCTTTCAAACAAGAAAGCAAATTTATCAATCTTATTTGTTCTTCAAGCACGAAGACAAGTTTCTCAAATCAATCTAATCTATTCTTGATGTTATTCAAAAGCATAAAATCAATTGTCTAAACTAGCAACAATCATCAAACACATATCAAAGTTTCTTCAAAAATTTCAAAATCGGGCAAAATCCATGGATGCACCAAAATAGGCCATCAATGCACTAAATCCTGTATGCGCCACTTTAAACCATGGATGCTCTAAAATAGAGTTGTCATGTGCAAATCCATCAATGCATGAATCTATCTACTCTATGCGCTAAAACAAACCTTCTATGCGCTACTTCACCTACGCGCTATTCTATTAACTAGATGCGCTAAAACAGTCACCCTATGCGCTAGTTCACCCTATGTGCCAATCTAGCATCCTACACTAGCAACATTTCGGTATGCGCTACTACAAGGAACCTATGTGTTATTCTACGCTATGCATGACTATTTCATCCCTATGCGCTAAATTGGATGCGCAACTTTATCTACCTTATGCGCCATACTATAGCTCGTATGCGCTAAACCAGGACGTGAAAAATTTAAAAATTGCAAAAAATGCGAAAAATCATTAAAAAAAATTTATGAAGAGGATCAGGTCAATTTACTAGATGTTTATACGTAGTTGGTCTCTGATACCGGTGGGCTCACTCGAATCTGTGGTGCTCATAATGGATAGACATCTTGTTTTCACCTCTCAGAGCTCTAAAAATTACCAAAGGTTATTGTTCAAATGACAATGACTTTTCACCTTTTTCACCTTTTAAGGCAGTAAAAGTGTGAAAATATTCATTTTTTTGCAAAATAGAGCGCTATTTCGAGAGCTAAATAACTAATTTTCCTCCGAAAATCATTATGATTCTTTCATGAGGCGATTTATTTCTCGAGGGGGCATATAGCATCGACAATTTCTAAAATTTTGGGGCAAAATTCTTTGAAGCAATGCATAAAACATATCACTTCAAAGAGGGGCAAAATGTACACATCTAAAAATGATCACGGTTAATCAAACCTATTAATTAATTAAATATGAGTTATTTAATTAATATTCTTAAGTCATCTACATATAAATAAATTTAATTATTTATTTATATTGTTCATTTTTTCAATTCTTCTAATTTAATTAAATAAATAAGTTTATTTAATTATTGCTATCTTCCTCTTAATTAATTAAATAAATTTCACAATTTTTTTATATTAATTATCACAAATTTAAATTCTAAATTTAAATGATATTCTTCTTTTCTCCATAATTAAATATTTCCGATATTTAATTAAACGCTTCCTTTCTAATTCTTTATTCTTTTTCCACATAATTAAATATTCTAAAAATATTTAATTAAAAAGTTTTCTTTCCTCCATAATTAAATATTTTAATAATATTTAATTAGAAACTTTCTTCCTCTCATATTTAATTAAGTATTTTTATATTTAATTAAAGCGCTTTTTATCATCTCTCACACATAATTAAATATTATTTATTTAATTTATGGAAACATCTTCCATCTTTCTCTTAACCTTCTATCTTTTTTTCAACTTCTTGATCTCTCACCGTTCATCTTAACAAGTTTGAACTCAACTGTTGATCCTTGCCAACTAGATTTTTTCCCTCAAAAATCTATAAATATAGCCCTCTTGTAAGTTGAAAGGACACCTCGAATCTTAGATTTCATACACTGTTACTATAGTTTTATTTCAATATTATCAACATCTTAGCATCATAGCTTTTTGTTTTCATAGCTTAAATCATTTAGTCATGCCCAAGCATTTCAATTAATCTCATTCTCCTAAGCTGCCATTTCAACAAGCTGCTTACACAACTGAGAGCTAGCACCTTTAGTCAAATCCTTGGAGATAGAGGATGATGGGATGACTTTGAAGAAGCTGTTAGAGTTTGCATTTATGCTTTTTAATTAGATTCTTTCAATATAATGTCTTATCGGTGTGTTAGTTTACTATTTAGTTAATCCACATATTCTAACAACACACAACCTTATCATTTTGAGGGGTATCCAAGAGAACCTTCTTCTAAGAACCTCAAATTCATCTCTACAATTTTCCCAATAGTCGTTTATATGATCCCTATTTTTGAACATTCTATTGGCTTGCCTCATGGCTCTGCCATATGGATCAAACTTTCTTCTATCCGAATGAGAATATAACTCAAAATATGGCAACTCTTCCTTAGTATATTATGCACTTTTGATGGAAGGGCATGATTCCAAGGTTCCAATTCTGAGTGGGACTTCTACCCCCAATCCCTTTTTTGTTTTCATAGCTTAAATCATTTAGTCATGCCCAAGCATTTCAATTAATCTCATTCTACTAAGCTGTCATTTCAACAAGCTGTTGCTTACACAACTAAGAGCCAGCACCTTTAATCAAATCCTTGGAGATAGAGGACGATGGGATTCTTTGAAGAAGCTATTAGAGTTTGCATTTATGCTTTTTAATTAGATTATTTCAATATAATGTCTTATCGGTGTGTTAGTTTACTGTTTAGTTAATCCACATATTCTGACAACACACAACCTTATCATTTTGAGGGGCATCCAAGAGAACCTTCTTCTAAGAACCTCAAATTCATCTCTACAATTTTCCCAATAGTCGTTTATATGATCCCTATTTTTGAACATTCTATTGGCTTGCCTCATGGCTCTGCCATATGGATCAAACTTTCTTCTATCCGAATGAGAATATAACTCAAAATATGCCAACTCTTCCTCAGAATATTATGTACTTTAGATGGAAGGGCATGATTCCAAGGTTCCAATACTGAGTGGGACTTCTACCCCCAATCCCTTTTTCTTCATAACTTGTTGCATAATCTCTTCAAAGGCCACCATTTTCCTTGTGAGTTCCAACATCAGAAGCTTGTTAGTGGGATATTTGGGCAATCTAAGTGGAACAACGGGAGATATTTGTACCTGGATGTATGTGAACTTCAGAAATTGAATAAAAAATTGTCCATATTGCTTGATTAAATCCATAGAGTCAGTAGATATTCTGACATGAAGGGCATCCTGCAACAGCCTAGGAATTTACATAAAGAATGTATCATTCACCCTTCGGTAGTTGGTGGTTTTATACTATAATTGGGGATACACATCCCAAATCCTATCTTGTCCCACTGTCCCCTTGTAACTGAGACCCTTATATCTATTCTTGCTTTCCAACATGTATACTAGATATGATGTCATTGTAAACCTGTTAGTTTCCTGCACACTTCTCTGTTGGGCATCCAGATTGTTGCTAATGATTCTAGCCCAATGGTAATGTTTATTAGCAATAATTTGTGTAATGGGGTAAAAAATCCATGTGTAGAAGATATGTGCTTCCTTGACTCCAATCACCCTACCTAGGACAGTTATGATATCATGGTACTCCATTTTGAAGTCACTTCTATGTACTTGCTTTGGCAATTTGGAGTAGTGAGGTTTGGGCTTTAGAATCCATGCATTGTTCATGATCTTGAGGGATCTATTTGGAACTTGATCACAAAATTTGATATCCTCTCCAATTTTAATATACCTAATTAGGTGGTGATGTGAAGAAATGTTAAAAAACTTAGCAATGGATTCCTCTTTGAGATTAGCCATAACTCTCCCCTGTGGCCCTATTATAATCCTTGTGTTGGAGTCATAATGCTTTGTACATTCAAGAACTAACTCTGGGAATAATTATCTTGGAGAAACCTTGCTACTTGTGCCAACTATGTGGGAGTATTACCATACATCCTCTTATGAAAATCATCATAATCCACATATCCAGCATTTGCGTCTGCAATCTTGGCCCAAACAAAAGATACCTTGGATTCCAGCCATATGCCCTTGAAGTCATACTTTATCCTGTCAGATCTCTTTCTTACTTCTTCTTGAACTAGAGAAACCTTCATCTTGGCAGCTTTTTCGGGACTCAATTTAGCCTGCATCTATTAGAGAAGATCTATAATCACTCAAATGCAAGTAAATTTGTAACATGCCCCTTGTTCAATGAAATTCATAACTTGTAACATCATTAAGAAAATGAAAGAGGAATGATTAACTTCACATAAATGGACTAGATATATGATCATGAATACCCAAAAATCATCAAATACATGCTTGCACAACAATTACTCTTGAATTACATGGAACCCAAGAAAGTTTGAATAATCCAAGCAGGCTTAAATTTTATGACCATACTAGGGTTCGGTTAATCTGCGCTAGCTTAGATTACTTGAAATGAGTCCAATGTGTGAATTTTACAATTGAATCAGATGGAAGTTTGATGGATGAGGTTTTGATAATGAAAAAAAGTGAAATCTAAGCACTGATTGCCTAAAAAGTTCTCCTCAACATGAATTTGTTCAAATTCCAGCTTGTTCAGGCATTGAGGGAAAGAATTCACAAAACTCAAGAATTTCAAGGGACCTTAGGCTGGCTGAGTGGATCAAGGTTCAAGTAATTTGAGTAGGCTCAAAATTACCAAACATAGGGTGACCTTCAAATTTTGACAAAGTGCAAAAAGGAAGGATCTGGAAAATATAAGGGGGCTTAGATTCTCTGAGCATATTAGAGCTCGGAAAATCCAAGGTACCTCAAAATTTTTGAGATTTGCTCAGGGTTGCAAAATATTTGCTAAGTTAAAAAAACCAGTTTGGTCAAAATGATGAGATGAGATCAAATTTTATTTTCAAAGGTTGACTTCACCTTTCATTTTATGATTTCTGGAATGAATGATCAATTACAACAATGCCCTAGCGAGATTTTGCACAATTAGCTCTGAAAATTTAGGGTTTCAAAAGGATTTTCAAATAACATATGGTGGGGCGCCCTTTTAAGGCTATGGTGTTGATTTCTAATGTAACAAACATGCCAAACCACAAAGAGAAAGAGCCATTCGAACAATCCATTTATTCATTCAAACAAAGCCTTGAAATAACGTGTTCAAACATGAAAGAAACCCCATAGAACAATGTGAAATGAGAGTTGATTCTTCAAATGAAGCTGTTGGGTCTCAAAAATTCTAGTTGAATGAACCATGAGAGGTTGCTACACTCTCACTACGTTATTGGTCAACTAACAAGGCCAACCAATATGGTTGAACCCTCTACTCTTTAAGGCTTTGCTAAACCTAGGTGGGTGCACCTATATGAGCAACACAGATTTTGAATTTATGTTTCCTACTGATCTCACTATCCACAAATGGCAATTTAAAAGTGGAGAGATATGATCCTACTTTGGCATAAATTGTATATCCAATATCAGGGTATGAATTAATATGTTCAATTAAGAGATGTCAAATGAAATGAATAAAACTAATGTAATGTAAATAAGGGAGACTAGTGCCTTATTGGGTAAAAACGGAGTCAAATGAAAGCTTTTAATAAATGGTTTCTATCTAGCAGGTCCTCTAATTGTTTGGCATATAACTATGAGTTTACAACTGGTATAAAAATGCAAGAGTGTAATTGATAAACTCTACTTGAGGCAAAATATAAAATCTAACTATTTGATTCTTCTTACTGATCCAAATGACATTCCCAGATTACTGTAATTGATTGAAAGGAATTTTAATTCTTCTTTAAAGAATCCAATGAACCAAATCACACAAAAACAACAAATGTGTACTGATAAATAAAATATATACTTGATACTTCAATTTAAGCAATCAAGAAACATCAGATTGGAGACAATCAAATAATCATAGGAATCCAACAAACAATTGATACCAGAATGAAGCCACTAAATCAGCACTCTTTCATTATCTCCTTCAAAATTCATACATGCAGCATAGTCTCCTTGAATATCATTCTAAAAATGTAGTGCTTACAACAGTCTATCCTATTCCAATTCTATCTTCTACTTAACTCCTTTTTTTTTTTTCATCTAGCATATATACATTGCCCCTTTTAAGGTTACAACCCTTCACAGAATCTGTCCAATGTAATCCTTCTTCTTGATGCAACTATTCATTTAAAATATTTAATTAGTTGCCATTGGAAAATTAAATATTTAACTTTAATCTCCATTTTGTATTTTTTGCGAAAAAATAATTTTTGGTAATTATCCTCTTCATGATTTCTTTCGTGAAAATGCTTCCCATCTTGGTCAAAATATTTTACTTTGTGTTTAATTTTCTCATCTTCACTTTATATAGAAAATCTCTTGAATAAAAGTAATAACCCATTTACGAGGTATTAAATTGTCTTGTAATTCCTCCGTGAAGAGTTAAAACACTCTCCATTATCTCTTACTTGCTAAAAATATGTTATCATGTATTTCCCCTATATTTTTACCTATCTTGGTAACAATCACCCATTAAATATATAATATTTCACTAATGACAAAATCCCCCAAAATAAATGTGGCAATATTTACCACATATTATTTTACCCATCTTACGGCCACACCAAAATTTGAACTTTTTTAATAAGATATTACTTTTAGTTTTCCATCGTGACTTATCCTCTCACTCTATCGAGAGGATTTACCAATGACACGCCGATAAATCATAGTGTCCTTAGTGGAGGTTGATGCATATCATTGTATCAGGGAGAATTTTATCTTTTTATGGAACTTTGAAATACTCCTGCCGATGTCAATTGTCTCACCAATATGTTTCCATTTCTCATAATCGGAAAGACTTGAGAAAGTTTCACCGATCCTTCATGTCACACCGAAAGTATTTAGGGTTCTTTGCCTCGTTGATTTTAGGGTTTTTTTTGTCTGGCTATTGTGGTTGCATGAGGAAATGCCTTGAGTCATCTATTCATTACCGTTTCTCGCCTTTCTTCACATTCATCCAATGCATGGAAATCACAAGCACCATAATGAATTTCCATCAGCTTCCTGATCACGGATCAATCCTTACTAGCTCTAGAATTGGCCATGGAAATTTTGTTAATTTCATTTATTGGAACATACTGTGCGTAAAATTCCCTAAGAAAGGCTCCTTAGAATGTTGCTCTTCATTTGTTCTGGATACCACCTATATAAAAATCTCCTTTTCAATATCAAATTGGCCCCTTTCAGCTAGTGCGCTTGTCACCAATACTTGACAACATAGTTTTCCATCCTTCTCAAGCTATGCTCTGACTTCTCTCTTTGATGCCTTCATGTAATTTTCACAAAATGGTTGCGCAACTCATTACTCTATGGAAGAACTATAAATTTGGAAATTTATTCCTTTGCATTTGCAGGATCACCATTTATTCCTCTTCTTGCATCATCAATAGTCAGTATTGCTAATCTCCCTCCATTTAAAGGCCGATGCAAATATCACTGGCAGTTTGCTTTTATCCTTGCATAACATTCTCCCTAAATATTTTGAAGTTTGAAAGTTGGGTACATGTATTTTTGAAATGCCATCCTGTGGTTAAATTCTCATGGAAATTTAGCTATTTCAATGTGTGGTACTATTTTAGGCCAGGATGAGAACCCTTTTAATATCTCTTATTTGTATTTACCCTCTTTCAGAATCCAAGTAGTGGAGACAAATGGTAGAGGATAATGCTAGAAGATTTGTAACATTTGTAAATGGGAATGTATTTTATGCACACTGTATTGCACTAGAACAATGTAAAACTGTGAGTAGCAGCCAATGATGTTTGGTAATTCTAAATTTACATTCCAAGAAACTTGTGTCTCATTGTAATGAAGGGAACAACATGCCATGTTTAGTTTGAATTGTTCTGATAAACCTTAGGTTTTATTTTTTGCTATGATAGTCCAACTAACTTAATTTTTGTGTTGCATGTAGTCCATTTATTTTACCATCCCCAGTAATGATCCATTATGAATTCCTTCAGCATGATGTTGGGTACTACCTTCTTTCATTATTGAGAGTGTATTTAGCAAAGTATTGTCTTTATTCACTGTTAAGTCAAAGCTAATTTGAAAACTCTTCATAACTTGTTTCCTTTCAAATACTCTACCATCTATTTTTCAATTAGAGATGTGTGTATTGAATTGTATTTCTTTGAGATAGCTTGTGGATTCACTTAGTAAAAGATGGAACAACAGATGAAACTCCCTTTTCTACATGGTGAATTTTTGAACCTTTAGAGTTGTCATCTGTTATCTCTTTAATATATCATTTACAATCCAAATAATAAATCCACAATCTGATGCACATTCCTAGGTTAAGGTTATAAGCAAAAGGTAATCTGATGTTTGGAAAATAATACCATTGATAAATAAAATTTGGTTCACATAATTGAAGGGTAAAGGTCCCTTCTCCATAATTACTCTGAGCCCAATACCAAATAATCCAATTTCCTGACATCTTATTCTTTGTAAGTATTCCAAAAATCTGGGATAAATGTTTGAACTTGAGAGAGCATATTGTCTTTATGCACTATGATCAGAATGAGTCATGTAGCCTCCAAAATTCCCTTGGAAAACTGATCAAAACTTCTCCTTTAGCCATGGAAATGTACCAATATGTTGAGTTATGATAGGAGAATGTGTTTCTAGAATGGATTGGCATGAAGGCATCAGAATAGAAAACTATTAATGCTCAAAGTGGTCTACTTAGTATTTTTTGAAAACTGCCACTGTCAATTTTTTAGCTGAAAAGCACCACTTTACCTTCTTTGAAAAAACATTAAATCTCTTCCTATGAAGCTGCAATTTCTGAGATTAGTTTATTTAGGTCAAATGAACATGTATGCAAAAGGAATTTTAGTCAATCTTCTTCCTTCGCAAGATAAAAAATCAAACTTGACCACTCTGTAGCCGTCTGGAAATGCAGTCATCAAACTGTATAAAACCCATTTAGATTTGATTTTGGAAAAATACCAAACGATGTCCAAATGCTCTGACACTTGGCATGGAGGTAGAATTTGCTGTAGAGAATCAAGGGTACAAATCAATTTGTCATGATCATCATTCATTTTCTTAATATTTATCCTCAAAGTTGACCCACTTGTCAAATTTACTGTGTGCAGTCAGCAAACCTTCACAGAACCCTTTAACTTGACCTTTTATAACCCAATCAAAACTGATCATCTGAAGCTAAAAATAGGCATGCACACTCTCATATGTTAGACGAACATACCTAGAAGATGGCATTGTATGAAAATTACTAGATTCAAAGTTATGATTTTTCAAAATGTGCTCTTTGGGCTACTTTTTTGACTGAGTTTTTTGAGTGTTGTATTAGAATTTTGACATGGCACCTTCAAATTTTTCCAAAATTGATGGTTCCAACAAAAGCCAGGATTATAGAAATGGAAATGATTCACAAGTTACTACACAAAGAAACAAGCAAGCAAAAGGGAAAAACCCTACCTTTAGAACGATGTACGAGAGGAAGAAGCAAACACCAGAAAATGCATGGAAGCCAAGAGAAATGCCTCGAAATGCAGATTAAGCAAAGGAATCCGGTCGGAGAGTTCACAAGATAGAATGATGCTCGAACAATAGGAGAGTAAAATGACCCTAATCGACCCCTTAAATCAATTTATAATCCCCTTTTGGCTTGCATTTATTGCAGGGTACCCGTCAAACGTGTCTAAAATAGTTCAGAGAAATGACTATGGGAGGGATTTAGGTAATCCAAGATACCTTAGATTATCCAACCGGATTAGAGTTCGGGTAATCCGAGCTACCTCAGAATTTCCAAAATTTTGCTAGACTTAGCCAATTTCCTCCTTTTCCAAGATTTTTAAGTGAAAACTCATTCTTTATGAGCATGGAAGTCATCAAGAATTGCAAGGAAGCATCTAAAATGCAAATAAAACATTTTTGCCATTGGTGACCCAAGACCAAGACCAAAAGATCAAAATACCAATCCCTTAAGGGGATGAAGTCAGGACCCTAAGAGAAACAAACAAACAAAGAAAAGCAAGAAGGAGGGTCCCCGCCCTCAGTGGGGCATGTGTGCAAAAATTGCACAACAAATGGAAACTCCATTGGGAAATGCTCCAAAGCATTTCAATGACAAGTTGGAATCAAGAACCCATAACTCTGGTTTCAGTCCCCCATTAAGCCACCTGAAAAATGAAGCTTCAACATCGAGATACAATCAGATTCTTCCTATGTTAGGATCGCAATGTGTGTATATGCATTCAATTCCTTCCCTCAGTTGTTGCAAGGAACCATAGTCAACAAGGTTAAGCTATGTAAAGACTCTAACTTCTAAAGCATCTATGATAGAGCCTCATTGGCAGTCAAGCATCCATAGCTCCAATGAGGTTATCACTGTGACCCCCCTAAACATAGCTCTACTACCAGCCAGGTGTCCATAGCCCCAATAGAGAATTCAGATACTTCTGATAGGTTTAATTCATTTGTTTTGATATTGAATATTTCTCATTTTCCTTTTATTTTTGATATTCTTTCTTTTATTTTCATTTCAACCCATGAACAATGAAGTTCATGCTCAGGACTGAGAACCACAACATCACTTAAGCAGAGATAAGAATTTTCGCTTAACCAGGCCTTCGAATGAACCCACGACAACTTCAGGTTTCTTAAGATGTGTTCATAAAAAGTAAGATCCAAGAACATTTTGGAACTACTTAACCCAAGGACCTATTCACTTTAACATTAAGCCCATGTGGCATTAAACAATGATTTCCACCACACTATCCTGGAAGGATGATTAGAGTTTGTAAGAGAAATACTCAGAACAATCCCAAATAGCATAATGATCATTGTGCGAGTGCAAGAAGCCTAGAAGAGAATAGGGAGACTAAAAACCAGAAAAAAATCCAAAACAAACCCAAACCAAAAATGAAACAAACCCACACCAAAATTGAAAGCGAAAAGAAAATAAAGCAAAGAAAACCAACACCTAAACTAACTATTAAAAGGGAGAGAGAGCTGCAAGCAACTTAGGACAAGAAGTAATGCTTCAAATAGTGCCCATTGATAGGCAACGGGACATCCTCCCCAGTGAGATTTTTCAAATGGAAAGTATTATCTCCTAGTATCTCAAAGATTTGAAAGGGGTCAAGCCAAATTTTATCAAATTTTCCATGTTCCCCTTTTCTATCACATGCTTTGTCCTTGTACAAGACAAGACCAGAAATCTTGAAAGCCTTAACTCTAGCTTTTTAGTCAAACCATCTTTTGACGACACCTTGATGTTTAGCAAATTTTTCTAATGTTTCATCTCTTTTCTCTTCAAGGTGTAAGATTTTAGTCAAATGAGCCTCATGCCTATCCCCTTCATCATACTACAGATTAGTGACCTACAAGGTGGGTATTTTCAACTGAATGGGAACCACTGGTTCAAAACCATACACAAGGTGATAAGGGGAGGTTCCTATGGATGCCTTTTATCTGGTATGATCTTCCCAAAGAGAAAATCTGAATTATGTATGCCAGTCTTTGGGATTCCTCTCTAATAGTTTCCAGATGACAATCAAACGGTTCTTGTTTATGGATTCAGCCAAACCATTTCCTTGTGGGTAGTAGTTGGAAGCGAACTTAATAATATTTCTATGATCAAAATCCCATTTAAAGAATTTTAACAAAGAAAATGTAGGACCATTATCACAAACTAAAGCAACAAGACAACCAAAGAGATTAATAATACCTGATTCAAGAAAATTGATTACCACCTCAGATGTGCATTGTTTATAAGCAAGAGCTTCAATCCACCTAGTAAAATAATCAGTGATAGTGAGAATGTACCTATGTTCAGTAAATGAGGGTGGATTGATTGGACCAACAAATTCCAATCCCCACTACACAAACAATTTTACCTCGGTTATTGGTTGAAGTGGAAGTGTTGCATACTTTTCTCTACTTGTTGTAGTTTGAAACACATGACAAGTTCTTACATGGTTGTGCACATCCTTGAACAAAGTTGACCAGTAGTATCCTGCCCTTAGGATCTGATTCATAGTGGATGATGCAAATCCATGACCTATGCCATACCTATCGTGGAATTCAGTCATCACTCTTTCAACTTCCTCTTTTCCAAGATAGCATAGGTAAACCCCCTCATGATTCTTCTTGTATAGAATAGCTCCTTTCAACATGAAGCCACCACTTTTCAAACGTAGGGCTCTCCATTGTATCGTGTTAAAATGATCAGGGCATCATTGATTCAAGACATAGTAAACAATGTCATCATACCATCCGTTTGGAGAAACATCTTGAAGGTGATAGTGTTGGGCCATGAGATCAGGGCCCATTTCATCCATTTTCCTAATTAATCCTTTCCCTCTCACTAGTTTCATGGGTTCTATCTTGATGTCATACTCTTTCAGCATTGTAACCCATTTTTCCCTTTGTTCCCCGAGTTCATTCTATATTAGTAAAATCTTAACTACAAGGTCTAGTACTATTGCGTAAACTTTGTTTCTCATTATATAATGTCTAAACTTCTTCACACACCTAACCAAGGCATAATCCTTCTTTTCTATGCTCAAATATTTCAATTCTGCATCTTTTAGTTGAGCACTCATGAATTATATGGGGTACTCACTTCCTTGATCAAATTTATGAGTTAACATGCCAACACAGGAATGATTGGATGTGAATGAATATATGTAGAAAGGCTTTGAATAATTGGGACTTACCAACACTAGGGCTTCAGCTATTGCCCTCTTAATTTCCACAAAATCCTCCGTTGCTTCAATACTCCATTCAACTTTTGCATCTTTCTTGAGAATGGCGTTCAATGGCTTAACTATTTCTGTGAAGCCAATAATGAACTTTTGAACAAAATTGATGTTTACAAAGAAGGTTTTCATCTCCTTCTTACAAGCTGGAAGTTGAATTTTTAGTAGGGCTTCAATTCATTCTGGATCAATGGATATACCTTTTTCTGAGATCACATGTCCTAACAGCTTCCCTTCAGTGACTCCAAAGATACACTTCTTAGGGTTGAGTGAGATACCAAATTCTTGGCATTTATGGAATACTTTGCACAGGTCTAAATTATTATCTCCACGTTTCTTCAAAAAAATAGTTAAATCATCCATATAGATAATGATACACTTACCAATGATATATTTAAAGGCTATATCCATGGCCCTTTGGAAGGTTTCTCTTGCATTAATCAGCCCAAAAGGCATCCTTCTAGAAGCAAAAGTACCCCATTTTTTGGTAAAAGTGCTCTTTTGTCTATCCTCATACTGCACCATGAATTGATTGTATCTAGAGTATCCATCCAAGAAAGACATCATCTAGGATCCATTGACAATCTATAACACTTCATCCAGTGATGGGAATGGATAAGGGGCATGATTCAACACCAACACTAGGGAATCATAGGGACCAAATGGTACCTACTCTTAACAACTAGAATTTTTTTCAACCTCATATTGAAAAATAGATGCAGCAGTTTGGAACTTAGGGAAATCTAGCTCAGAGTGTTGACTATTCTTGTGAAGTCTACATCATCTCGATAGTGCTGCCTCTGCTAAATATACACCACCTAAGTTTTTGTCTTGATTAGTTGTTTGATTGAAATGGATGGGAACACCTCCATTATTCAGTATTTTATTCCATGTTCTATTTTTCCTAGAAGGTCATCTCCTATCAAATCCCTAGCCAAACTGTTGTCCTCTATCAGAGTTTTGTCTGTATCCTTGGGAAGAATCACTATTTTCCCTATTATAATTGGATTGCATATTCCTCTGAGTAGCTTGGAGTTGGCTATTTTGATTCCTTAGATAAGTTACCTCCATATTTAGCTCCTTTACCTATTCAGTCAATTTGTCCAACCTCTCCTTGTCACGATTATTGTATGGTATAGGTCCTGAATTATGTTGATGAAATCTTGGTGGTACCCCTAGGCTTGAAGACTGATTCAATACTTCAAAATTTCGTAGATAGGATGGGAAATTGGACTATTGTTGTGAGTTGAGGGGTTGATTGACACTTTGTTGTGGATAATCGTTTATTGATGGGATTTGATTTATTGAAGGACCTAGGTGTAGGACCAGTGGCAACTGAGGTACCATATTCATGATAGGTGTATGATTGGACAGGGATTGATTGACTACATGGATTTGTCCTCAATGACCAATGGGCCCTAATGATGGCATGGTTCCTAACAAGTGTTGTTTCAAATCAGTACTAACTTTGATTGCCTCTATATAGGCTCCAAGCATAGTGGTGGGTGGGTTTGGTCTCCATTTGAGGAAGGTGGCAGTGAGACTATCTAGGGCTTCATAATAAAATCCTAAGGTAGTGGCATTGTCTACAGCATAAGGAGCTTGCAACCTGGTATATGCATGATGGAACCTATTATTAAAGGACCCAATGGGTTCATTGATTTCCTTTTTCACCCTAGTAAACTACAGATATAATTCATTGGATCTAATGGGGATTTTAAATTTCCATAGGAAGGCAGTTTCTAGCTCAGTCCAATTGTGTATAAACCTTGCAGGAAAATGATTATACCAATAGAAAGCATCTTCTCCTAGGGAATATGGGAAAATTCTGCATGCAACATCTTCATGATTAATACCTCTATCCCTAAGACAAATTTGGAATATCATAATGTGTTCCTCAATAGTTATGTTGGGGTCATTGGGATGGAACTTCAAGTAGAAATGCTTGAGATTATTTTGCATGTCATTGTAATTATTAAAGGACAAGGGTGAGGGGTTATTTTCCAAGAAATCCATCAGATGCTATGGTGGAGGTGGTGGTGGTGGTGGTTGATTAATGACTGGTTGAGGCTACTGGGCAAGAACTGCTTCAGATTTGGATGATGAATGGTTGGATGCAGGTGAGGATAATGGGGAAGATGTAAAAGGGTGAGTGAATGAGGATTATTCCCTATTTTTGGTCCTTCTTGACCTAGTAGGGACCGGTAACTCCTAGAAATCCTCCTCTCCTAGCATAGATATGGTTCTTCTTCAAAATATCTTAGGAGAAATTTCAAGTAGGAAATGCTCCATCTTTTCTTATTTGGCCCTCCTTCTAGCACCAATTTGTTGATGGGCGTTAGGAGGAGAAGAGTGTTAAATGGATGAATCGATATCTTTTTTTGGCCCTCCCTCTAGTGCCATTCTATTGATGGTGTTTTTGGCACCGCAACAACTCTGACAAAATATTGAAATCCTATCTCTCTTGAAAGGTAAATCTCTTTCAAAAAGCCCCAAGAGATAACCCCAAGGTCTCTAATGTTAGGTCTTGAAAATGAAACAAAACAACTTAGAGATAATGTGAAAATGTTGGTAATCACAAGGGGCCTTACAAAACAACTACTGGAGGTTTCAAACTCATCATATTTGCAATATTTTGATACTTTTAATCCTAAAACTAACCTAGATTTAAAGAAACAACAAAAGATAAAGTTTCAGAGAGAGATTCTATTCTACACTAACTTCTAAGATCAATCACAATAATGGTGAATGTTGTAAATAGAAAAATCCCCAATGAAACCAATCTCTGCTTGATCAAGGACTAGTCTACAACTACACAGAAATAGTGCAATCTTCAGAGGAAATCGAGAGATTTTTAGATTGTGAATATTCACCCACATGCACAACTACTATCGTAATGTAAAAAAGAATTCACAATTAAACTTAGCATAAAATGAGGCCCAGACTAACTTTACATAGTAACTTGCAATCATCAAATTACTAAAAATATGGACTGGAGATTGATCAACATCCTTCACACTTCACCATTTTCATGAAAGAACTGAAAGCTAATATTTAACATGCATTGATAACTTCCAAAGAAATTTAAAGATAAAGAACAACAAGTACCATGTAGGATTAAACAACACAAGAGAGAACACCAGAAGACAATGTATTTACTTATATTGAGTCACCCAAAACTTGCAACAATTCTTGCATTCAAAGTTCCAGTACTTGCTATAAAAAAAAAACTAACTCCTAACCCAAATTTAGCTATTACAATGATGTCTAACCTCAAAGAATGAAGCTAAGGCTTCAATTTATAACCAAGTATACCTAGGTCAACCAGAAAAAGAAGGCCCATAGATTCAGGACAACCATGCATCCAAATTTACTCTATTTTGCTAGCAATGCAAGGTGGCCTAAAGATTACTTTGAATAAGATAAAATACACTTCAGAAATTTGTAAGTGAGGTCTCCAAGAAATTTTAGATAATCTAGCATATCCTATTTTTGGAATAAAATAGAAAAAATTCAGCTCCTACATGTTTGACATGGATTCATAGGTGGCGATGACCTGGGTGTCATCTCCTGCCTTGTCAGATTTCAATTTTGTTTTTCAATTCCTTAAAATTTTCCAATATTTCCCTTACATCCACTAGGTCTGGTACTAGAATAAATTTAATTTTTATTTTGTTACCATTGAATTCCTCCAAGTATTGCGGAATCACCTTATTCCATTTAATTTGCAATTCATGGTATTTATCTAGCTTGGAAATATAGATGAATACATCTTCTAGGTGCTCTTTTTCTATTGGAGAATTATCTGAAGGGCATAAACCTCAGGCCACCAAGCCTGTATCTTGTCAATATTCAAATTATTCTGACCAAATTTCCCCCTCCCATTAATTATTTCTAGGAAAATAACATAGCTATTGTGAATCTCTTTCATTTTCCCTTGTAGTTTCATGATTTTCTTCAAGACTTTATCAAGGAGTTCTTTCCTGTAATTCCAAAATTCAATCCATTCCTTCACTTTTCCAATTTCATCTCAAGAGAAGACATCTAACTCAGCCTACTGGTCCTTAGGTATTTCCAGAATTTTCTTTAATTATTTAGCAGTAAATTTGTCATCCTTTCCGTAATCCGTAACAAACTATGAAGTATGTTTCAAAAAATTAGAAGCATTGGTGTGAACTTGAATAATTTGTACAATTGCTTCATCTCCTCTCTTACTGACATCTTGAAGCCACTCTTGAGTATTATGAACTGATTTATTTAGTCTTTTAATTTATTAAATTTCCTCTTTTGGAAACAATCCCTCTGGAAGAGCATTGTCACTCCCAACTAGTTTCAATGGCCTCATCAAATTTTGTACATATCTATAAACATCATCCAATTGCTTCTGCAATTTTTCTTTCTCTCCCGTTTCCTTATCCAGTCTTCTCAAAATTGCTTGAGAATAGTCTTAGGTTTCTTCCTTTTCTTGCTCTATGGTAGTCAGCCCCAAATTGATCATTTTCACTTTATAATCGAATGACCTAACCTCATCCTTAAACTTGTCATGGGTTGGTACTACTACATGGATTAGCTAATTATTGAATTCATCATGAGTAATACTCGAGACTATCTTTTCTCATTTCCTTTGCTTTGGATACCCCCATTGTTCTAGTAACCTGTCCCAACTGGGAGTCTCTTCCTATACAATAATTGGATTTTTACTTATTATTTTCTCCAGCCAATCTAGGATAATAGGTTTCTCTGCACTTACCTTTGTCTCTCATTCTTCCTCAACTCGAGGCAAACTATCAATAATCTCTTCAACACTAATCTCTACATTAAGTTGATCATCAACCTTATCCTTCTTGGGAGACTTAGACCATCTCCCTTCTTGGAAAAATTTCAATTCTACATTTCTTATTTGAGCCCTAGAATTAGATTTCCCCATCTCTTGCATCATTTGTCACCATTCTCCACTAGTGGGGATGGAAATCTCTTCATCTCCTGATTCTTGAGGCTTGAGGTTATTTGGTACATTTTCCTCTCCCATGATAATCTCTTCTGATGTATGTGTCTTAAGAGGAGATAGGGGAGGAGTATTATTTCCTATGGGCATGTCTTCTTCCTATCGTTCTCCTACTGACATTTCTATATGCACCTCTTCTTCAATAACCCCTCTTTCAACAATTGGGGAGGATTTATGCTAAGAAGAGCTTCCCTAAGCATATACTTGTGGTTTTTCCCTGGAGCTCTCCACCTCCATAACCTTTATCGAAGAAGTAGAATCAGTGCCTATGTTATCCTTCTTTTCTTTGGCTCCTTTCTATCTTTCAATGGAAATCCTTCTCTTTCTTGTTGGCTATGGGGTCTTTTCCTCTTCATTTATTGGAGTTTTCCTTGTTTTAGATGTCTTCTCTCCTTATTTTTCTAGAGCTTGACTCCTCTTTCCTGATAGCAGATTATCCCCTTATTGTTCCTCATCAGTAGGAGGTGCCGAGACATCACCTCTTCCTCCTTCTGCCTCTCCCTCAGAATGGGACTCCAGGTCTCCCATTAGATCATATATAAAATTCATTCCCCCAACCTCCAACTCTTGTATCTTTTACTTTACCCATTGCCTTAAATATTCCTTGACTAGCTTAGCTATCCAGCCAAGATCCATTACTTCTTCTTTCGACCAACTTATTGGTGGAAAAGGTTTGTTCCTCTATGGTTCATAATCTTGTCATTGCACTAGGTTTATCTCGTCATCTTGTACTTGATCGGGCACTTTCATTATCTTATACAACCTTATCATTTTTTAGGGGCATTTGAGATAACCTTCTTCTAAGAAAATCAAAGTCATCTCTACAATTTTCCTAGTAGTCCTCTATATGATCCCTATGTCTGAATGTTCTATTGGCTTGCCTCATGGCCCTACCATATGGATCAAACTTTCTTCTAGTTGAATGGGAATATAACTCAAACTATACCAACTCTTTGTCAAAATATTATGCACTTTGGATGGAAGGGCATGATTCCAAGGTTCCAATTCTAAGTGGGAGTTTCACTCTTGGTCCCTTTTTCTTGATAACTTGATGCATAATCTCTTCAAAGGCCACCATTTTCCTTGTGAGTTCCAACATCAGAAGCTTGTTAGTGGGATATCTAGGCAATCTAAGTGGAACAGTAGGAGATCCTTGTACCCGTATGTATGTGAACTTCATAAATTGAATAAACCACTGTGCATATTGCTTGATTAAATCCATAGCATCAATAGATATTCTGACATGAAGGGCATCCTACAACAACCTAGGAATCTACATAAAGAATGCATTGTTCACCCTTCGACAGTTGGTGGTTTTATACTACAATTGGGGATACACATCTAAATCCTATCATGTCCCACTATCTTCTTGTAACTAAAACCCTTATATCTATTCTTTCTTTCCAACATGTATACTAGATACGATTTCATTGTAAACCTATTAGTTTCTTGTAGACTTCTTAGTTGGGCATCCAAATTGTTGCTAACAATTCTAGCCTAATGCTAATGTTTATTAGCAACAATTTGTGTAATGGGGTAAAACATCCATGTGTGGAATATATGTGCTTCCTTGACTCCCATCACCCTACCTAGGAGAGTTATGATATCATGGTACTCCATTTTGATGTCACTTCTATGTAGTTGCTTTGACATTTTTGAGTAGTGAGGTTTGGGATTAAGAATCCATGCATTGTTCATGATCTCAAGGGCTCTATTTGGATCTTGATCATAGAATTTGATAACCTCCATTGTTAATCTCTCCAATTAGGTGGTGATGTCAAGCAATGTTAAAAACCTCAGTAATGGATTCCTTTGTGATATTAGCCATAACTCTCCCCTATGTACCAATTATGATTCTTGTGTTGGAGTCATAATGCTTTGCACATTCAAGAACTAACTCCGAGCATAATTGTGTTGGGGGAAACCTTGTTGCTTGTGCCAAACCGGTATGGGTGAGGAATTGTGCCAATTGTGTGGGAGGATTACCATACATCCTCTTATGAAAATCACAATAATCCACATGTCCTGCATTTGTGTCTACAATCTTGGCCCAAACGGAAGATACCTTGGATTTCAGCCATATGCCCTTGAAGTCAGACTTTGTCTTCTCTCTTTCTTACTTCCTCTTGAAATAGAGAAACCTTCATCTTGGAATCCTTGTCAAGACTCAATTCAGCCTGCATCTATTAGAGAAGAGCTATAATCACTCAAATGAAATGAAATTTGTAACATGCCCCTTGTTCAATGAAATCAATAACTTGTAACATCATTAAGAAAATGCAAGAGGAATGGTTAACTTCATGTAAATGGACCATATATATGATCATGAATGCCCCAAAATCATCAAATACACGCTTGCACAATAATTACTCTTGAATTACATGGAACCCAAGAAAGTTCAGATAATCCAAGCAGGCTCGAATTTTCCAACCAGACTAGGGTTCGGTTAATCTAAGCTAGCTCAGATTACCCAAAATGAGTCCAATGTATGCATTTTACCATTGAATTAGATGGAAGTTTGATGGATGAATTTTGGAAACCTTGCTACTTGTGCAAAACCAATATGGGTGAGGACTTGTGCAAACTATGTGGGAGCATTACCATACATCATCTTATGAAAATAATCATAATCCACATATCTTGCATTTGTGTCTGCAATCTTGGCCCAAACAAAAGATACCTTGGATTCCAACCATATGCCCTTGAAGTCATAATTTATCCTATCAGCTCTCTTTCTTAATTCCTCTTGAACTAGAACAACCTCCATCTTGGTAGCCTTTTCGGGACTCAATTTAGCCTACATCTATTAGAGAAGAGTTATAATCACTCAAATGCAAGTAAATTTGTAACATTCCCCTTGTTCAATGAAATCAATAACTTGTAACATCATTAAGAAAATGTAAGAGGAATGACTAACTTCATGTAAATGGACTAGATATATGATCATGAATTCCCAAAAATCATCAAATACATGCTTGCACAACAATTACTCTTGAATTACATGGAACTCGAGAAATTTTGGATAATCCAAGCAGGTTCGAATTTTATGACCATACTAGGTTTCAGTTAATTTGAGCTAGCTCGGATTACCTGAAATGAGTCCAATGTGTGAATTTTACAATTGAATCAGATGGAAGTTTGATGGATGAAGTTTTAATAATGAAAACAAGTCAAATCTGAGCATCGATTGCCTTAAAAGTTCTCCTTAAAATGAATTTGTTCAAAGTCTAGCTTGTTTCAAGCACTGAGGGAAAGAATTCACAAAACTCGAGAATTTCAAAGGACCTTAGACTGGCTGAGTGGATCAAGGTTCGGGTAAGCTGAGCAGGCTCAAAATTATTGAACATAGGTTGACCTTTGAATTTTGACAAAGTGAAAAAAGGAAGGATTGAAAAATTTTGAGGGGGCTCAAATTCTCCAAGCAGATTAGAGCTCGGAAAATCTGAGATACCTCAAAATTTCTAAGATTTTCTTGGGGTTGCAAAAAATTCACTAAGTTGAAAAAACCAGTTTGGTCAAAATGATGAGATGAGATCAAATTTTATTTTCGAAGGTTGACTTCACCTTTCATTTTATGAAGATTTATGGCATGAATGATCAATTACAATGATGCCCTAGTGAGATTTTCCATAATTAGCTCTAAAAAGTTAGGGTTTCAAAAGGATTTTCAAATAACGTACAATAGGGCACCCTTTTAAGGATATGGTGTTGATTTGTAATGTAGAAAACATGCCAAACCATAAAGAGAATGAACCATTTGAACAATCCATTATTCATTCAAACAAAGCCTTGAGATAATGTGTTCAAACATGAAAGAAACCCCACAAAATGTTGTGAAACAATATTTGATTCTTTAAATGAAGCTAGGATTATAGAAATGGAAATCATTCACAAGTTGTTGCACATAGAAACAAGCAAGCAAAGTGGAAAAACCATACCTTTAGAATGGTGCACGAGAGGAAGAAGCAAAAACCAAAAAACATGCAAAAGCCAAGAGCAATGCCTTGAAATGCAGAGTAAGAAAAGGAATCTGGTCAAAGAGTTCACAAGATACAATGATGAAACAACAATAGGAGAGTAAAATAACCCTAATCAACCCCTTAAATCAATTTATAATCCCATTTTGGCTCGCATTTATTGCAGGGTACTCGTCAAACGTGCCTAAAAAAGTTCAGAGAAATGACTATTTGAGGGATTCGGGTAATCCGAGGTACCTTAGATTATTTGAACGGATTAGAGTTTGGGTAATCCGAGCTACCTCAAAATTACTAAACTTTTGCTAGAATTAGCCAATTTCCTCCTTTTGCAAGATTTTCAAGTGCGAACTCATTCTTTATGAGCATGGAAGTCATCAAGAATTGCAAGGAAGCATCTCAAATGCAAGATAAAAATTTGTTCCCATGGGTGACCCAAGACCAAGACCAAAAGACCAAAAGACCATTTCCTTAAGGGGATGAATTCAGGACCCTAAGACAAATACACAAAGAAAGAAAAGCAAGGAGAGTCCCCATCCTCAGTGGGGAATGTGTGTAAAAATTGCACAAAAATGCTTCCATTGAGGATAGGCATGCCAGTCTCTCAACTTAGTTACTCCTGGTCATACATCTTCACTAGGAGTTCCAAGATACCTATTGCACACAACACCTCTCATGAATAGAATAACTTGAAATTAGAGATGCTCTTATAATGTCTACATCATAGGTGCTCATGATAAGGTTAACTTCAAATCAATAACTTGAATTTACCTCATAAAGATTGAAATGCACTTTTATAATGGATATAAATCATAATTGAGATTTGTCAAGATCATCAAAATAAGGATGTTGCATTGCTTTTTTGGTTGATATTTTCTTCGATGGCTCATTAATCAGAATTTTCTGCAAGGGGACACCAATCAATTTTTAGTAGGTTACTTAAAAATAGGAAGATTAAAAGAAGATAATAGCATTGTAATCATAGCATTGATATCATACAAATTAATGTGCATACAAGTATAAATTAATAAGAACCAAAGTGCATACTTATAAATTAATCCAACGAACCATTTGGGTCTACTCTACTCTTTATTGTGTCAAGTATTACCTCATGATCAGACTCACAGACCTTCCACAAGGTCTTGTTTAAAGGTCTACCCCCATATTTGGTATAACAAACATTGGATTCCATGGAAAGGTTCAAGTAATGAAGAATCTTAGGATGTGTGTCAAAGTCCTGAAATGACCAATATTTAACACTCTTATGTGGGTACCTTCTAAGCCACATTCCAATAACAACAATTGAGCCTATAGGGTATTTGATGTTTTCTCCATCTAATTGCGGCCTCCAATTTATTTTTGGCCTCAACACAATGACACAAGTAATAGTTTGTTCCCTCTTCATTGTCTTCATCTACAATAACTGCATAAAAATGCTCTACATTGATATGTGCAGAAAAATTATTGATAAATTAGTCCATTAAAAATACACTACAAAGTAAGATAACAATAGGAATTTCAAAAACTAAGCAAATAGATATATTACCTGGTTGAACTAGATCTGATATGCGGTCAAATTTGACCGATGAATCCATCTGTGTTAGTTCCAACACCGTCAAAGGGCAATACATGTGAAGTGGGCTAAGATAACTTAACGACCATTTCTCAACCCACTCCTTTGACTCACAATCATTCCAGGCTTGCATTGTACATGAAGAACAAAAGCATGCCATCTTATGTGTATTGATACTCCATGAACTTGCATCTGAGCTAAGGAAAGAGTGTAGTTCACTTGATCTTGTTAGTGTACAAAAATCCTCATATGGTGCAATGTTAGTATCATCCATCAACCAAAAAAATATATGAACTGGAGATGTACTTGCATTACTTGGACCCATCAAAGCATTATACCACTCGACAATTGATTTTTCATCTATCAACTTTTCATTGTCTTTATACTTTAACTCTTCTCATGCTAATGCTCTTGCAACATCATGCTCCCCATTTACATGCCCGGCCTCACAAAAGTTCCACATATTTTGAACACCCATAATGACATGCATTCTGCTCAACCAATAGAACATGTGCGAGTTCTTGAACGGTGTTGCACAGTTATCCAACCATATTATATGTCGATCATATGCTATGCCCCTCTGAGCCAAATCATTGTAGAACATCTAGAAGCAACCTTGCACAAACTCCAGAGAATGTGTATGATCATCAGTAATATAAAATTGATATTCCCTCAATACCTTCATTTGGTCCTCTATACTATTAGCTGCATGAATGAATTCTATGTGCACAAATATTGAAACCTATGTGAAGTTGTAATATTGTGACTACACCTCATTTTGTGGGTGTAGAGTGTAGTTCTCTGCAAAGTCAACCACTAAAACTATGTTCCCAATTGGAAAGGTGTCTTTTCATAGCATGAATTGCATGTCCAACAATCGATTTCTATGGGTATTCCTTGCATACTCATACGGTATATTGTCATGAAACATGGACATAAAATGATACACTAGAATCTTCTGAATAACCAAATTGCACCTTTTTTCTTGATTACCATCTTTTGTAGCATATTTCACTGTTTAATACTTCTTGAACTCTACTAGTTTTTGTCCCACCTCATCTATGATTTCCATATGTTGACATATTGGCATACACTGCAAGCCACCGCAACACTCACATGAACCATCCAAGAATTTTGTCCTATAGAATATTTTTCCATCCTCTATTTCACATTAAACTTTTGATAAGAACTCTCTTGAAGATTTTGGTGGGGCTTCTATGCCAAAATCCTAAAAACCATCGTTAGTATAAAAATCTAAACATATAGAATGATAAACATCATAATGGTTAGAGAATTCAATATGTACTCTACAACAAAAATTAGTGTGTGTATTATTTATCTTTAAATAAAAACGTTTAATCATTTCAAAATATCTTTGACAAATACTAATTTGAGGATAAGCATGTTGAAATTTATAGAAAAAATTGGGTTTGAGTCGTATCCAAAAAATGCTTTGGATGTGGCTCACGGTTCCGACTACTAATTCTCCTTCTTACCACATCCCTTTGATTCAGAGATGGCCTTGTGTTATTATTCCAATACTCTTCAATTAGTTTTCTCAATGCTTCAACAACTTTTTTATCTTTTTGTGGTAGTATCCTCGAGAATTCCCATAATTCATTTGAATCTGTGCCCTCAATTCTTTGCTACCTTTGAACGACTCTTGATAAATTCTTTCTACTAGTTCTCATTTGTTCACTCATCTTTCTAATGAGACGATCTCTCTTTGTTTGACTACTTACCAAAGTCAATGTAATGACATGTTAGGAGACATTACTATCCTTTGAGTTTGAGTTCTTACCCATACTCTTATAAGCATCCATTAGATTCTTCACAATAGTGCTTTCACTTGAAGCATTTGATGTTATCAACCCAAGAGTCTTCATGATGTTTCTATAATTTATACCCCACATCCTTTCAACAAATAGTTGACATCTTGCAGTCTCATTTAGCCTTTCAAAGAATGATTTCCAAATCTTATCAGCATATCTTCTACAAGTGCATTCTAGAATCTTACCTTCCATGTGCTGCAAAATATCCTCATCAATATTAATCAAATACTTTGGCTTTCTACGAAAAATTCTACGTGGTGTTCTCCTAGGTACATAATCCTCAACATTAGGAATTTCATCAATATTAAAGTGAGGTGGGCTAGATTACATACCTTTGATTGACGCTATGATAGATGACATACCTTGAGGTTGACATGGGGATGATTGCATTCTTTCTTCATCAAATTCAAGTGATGATGTACTCACCACTTGAGGTCTGGTGGATAGTGTCCCTTTATATTCACTTGTGGTAGATGGTGTCCTTCCATATTCACTTGCGGTAGATGGTGTCCCTCCATATTCACTTGCGGTAGATGGTGTGCCTCCATATTCACTTGCAAGTTGCAAAGTGGTGCAAGTAGTTGATGTATATCACCATGAGACCCTATTTCTATGAGGCATACATTGCCCCTACCTTGTCAACCCTACTGCATTAGAAAGCTAGTGGTGCTCCACTAGCTTGTCTATGGTAGCCACACTCTTCTACATGATGATTGTAAGTATTTTGTTTGAAGCCTTTAATGACATATATTTCATTTATTTGTATGGATTCATTTTTTAGGAACTAATATTTTTCTCATTACCATGCTATAGGTAAAATTATTCGCCATGCCAAGGAAATGAACAAGAAAGAAACTAAAAGATGAACAATATGAAACCAATAAAGAAAAGGAGAGACAATGGGTGAGGAAATATCATGAGAAAAAGAAATTGGATACGATTGAGGAAAACAAGCCAATTGAAGATAAACTTGAACCATCAAAAAGAGAAAAGGAATTGGCAGCACAAAGGGCATGAATGTGAAAGCATCATGGTAAGACAAATTCAAAACATCACCGTGAGACCCCATTTCTATGAGGCATATACTTCCCCTACCTTCTCCACCCTGTTGGATGTAGTGGTTGTGTTGCTGATATGTGGTTTTCATTGATGTCAACACTATTAGAATTGGTGATTCTAAAGGTTGTATATGTCGAGTATATTGAGAAAATTGTAATAAATATATTGTAGGTAGCCAGTGAAACTGAGAAGGTCAGAGTGATGAAATTTTTTGTAAGTTGATGATTAGAAGGCACACATTAAAGGGTTTATTTCTAAGCCTATCTAGTATGTTGTCAAAAAAAATTAGAGGTGTGCATCTTGAATTGAGGAACTTATGAAGTTTTGTGTTCCTACAATTATTCAATTACTATAGTAGGTGTTTCTGGAAGATGAGATTGCAATTCTAGTGAAATGAGTTGTTGTGTATGTTCCTGAGGTGTTCAATGATGTTTCTAGATCATGTTCTATCAGTTTGGTACATCAACGTTGATTGGTGTGTTCATGATTGAATATTTTTCCTTGTGTGTTTAAGGTTTTCATGTTCTTGGCCGACATAATGGTGGTAGCATGTTGCAGATCCTTATGGATTAATCTTGTATTGTTTGCATATTTGAGGATGTTGATTTAGGTCCTCACTATGTTGTGATTGAATTAGGTTGGTGCGCATTAAGATTTGTTCATGTAGTAAGGCCGATAGTTTTAATTTATTCTTTATTTGTGGCCGATAGAGTTGTTGATGTAAATCCATGTAACATATATATAAGAATGATTTTTTACTCATTTTAAAGTATGCTCGGTGAATATATGTGAATTATATGCAAGATATGTGTGAATAAAGATCAGATCATTCAAGTGCAGAGTAGAGTGTGAAGAAGATTGAGTGAAGTTTCAAGAAGTGTTTTTGTGCCTAACCAGAACTGTAATCAAGATTTTCTAGAAGCTAATTTCTTAGTTCAGCCTCATTAGATGGATTTAATCTAATTGTCTTATGTAAGGCAATGAGCATTCCCTTTGAGCAGTAAGCTCTAGGCAGTGTGCCTGAATGCATGTACATTCCCTATTCATTTCTTTCATTATACTTCTAACAGGGTATAATCTTGTGGAGTAACATCCACCATGGTTTTTCCCCCAATAGGGTTTCCACGTATTAAAATCTTGGTGTTCATGTGTCTCTGATGTGATGTTGTTTTATGCTTGCACTGTTAATTATCAAATTTGAGATTAAAATTTGTTTAAGGTGGAATAAGTTTAATTTTTGTAACAATTGATTCACCCCCCCTTCTCAATTGTCTATCCTTTTTTTTTCCAATAATTGGTATTAGCGCTAGTTCCTCTAAAGAAGTCTAACAAATTGAGGTGATCCAAGATGGCATCATACAAGAAGGATAGTCCTAGCTTTGATGGTACAAACTACTCTCTATGGAAATTTGGAATGGAATGTCATTTGAAGGGCATTGGTGAGCCTTTTTGGAATAATGCATATACAATTCCTTAGAATGGTTCCTCTACTGCTAATGAGATCAAAGAAGCAGAAAATAATACCTGGGCTATAGAAACATTCCTAAGTGCTTTGACAGATTCAGAGATAACAAATGTAATAGGTCTAAAGATTGCACATGAGATTTGGATAAAGTTGGAAACATTGTATGAAGGAGATGCACTAGTGAAAGTTGCTAAGCTGCAAAGTCTGAAAGGCAAGTGGGAGAACATGAAGATGAGTGAAGATGAAAACATCTCTTCTTTCTTGAAAAAGGTAAATGAATTAGTGATGGACATTAGATGTGTCAGTGGAACCTTGGAATAAGACGAGATTGTGGCTAAAATACTTAGATATGTGCCTACTTCTTACAAAACAAAAGCTCATACTATTGAAGAGCTCAGGATAGTAACAAATGTGACAAGAGATATGCTGATTGGAAAACTTGCTGCCTTTGAGTTAAGTGAATTTGGTGAATCTTCTCCTAAGACATAGTTTTCATTCAAAGCTATTGTATCCAAAAAAATCCAACAAATATATGATTCGGGAGAGAGTTCCAGAAAAACATTCAAGTATGAAGAAGAGTGAAATTCATTGAAGATCAAGAGAGAGAGCTAGAAGAACTAGAAGCACTAATTGTGAAAAGAGAAGAAAGAGGACAAGGTAATTACAAAGGAAAGTTTCCTATTAAATGTTTCTCTTGTATTAAGATAGGTCATTTTACATCAAGATAGCCTGAAAGAGTTTCTACATATAAACCCGATAAGACTAGATTTCAAAAGAAATGTTATTATGCTGAAGAAGGAGTTACTAATGATGAATCTGATAAAGAAATTGCAAATGAAGATGAATGGGTATTCATTGCTATTAAGTAAAATGGTACAGTGTCCACTAAATTAGCTAGTAATCAAAATATTGAGAAAGATCTTGTAGCCAGAATTGATGAGAAGGATGAGTGGGTGATTGAAAATAGATGCTCACATCATATGACTGGTGATAAAAGCAAGTTTCTAAGATTGGAAAAATATGATGGTGGTGTTGTAAGATTTGGAGATAACAATGTTGGCATGATTTGTGGTGAGGCACTATTTCTCTTGGTGGAAAATGCAATACTAATGATGTTCTTTATGTTGAAGGTTTGAAGCACAATTTGTTGAGTGTTGCACAGATGGTTGACAAAGGTTATAATCTTCAGCGCAAAGATGATAAGTGTAGGATATTATGAAACTCAAGAAATGTGATTGCTTCAGGTACAAAGATAAGAGGTAATATTTTTCACTTGAATGCTACTAGTGAAAGTTGTTTGATTTCTCAAGTTGATGAAAGTTGGTTATGGCATAGAAGGTTGTGTCATGTAAATTTTGATAACATTATCAAAATAAGCTCCACACAAGAAGTCATAGATCTACCTAAGTTAGTGAAGCCTACTAACACTATACGTGAGGAATGTCAGATGGAAAGAAAACAAGAATTTAATTTCAGAGCAAACATCATTCCAATGGAGTACTAGATTTGGTACATACTGATCTATTTGGTCTATCCATAATCAGAAGTCTACAAGGAGAAAGGTACTTTATGTTTCTTATTGATGATTATTCTAGAATGGTTTGGGTTGCCTTCTTAAGAGAAAAACATAAGGCATTAGAGAAATTCAAAAGCTTCAAATCTTTGGTAGAAACTGAGACAGGTTTGAAGATCAAATGTTTAAGATTAGACAGAGGTGGTGAATTCACTTCCCAAGAGTTCAATTTATTCTATGAAGAGCATGGAATAAAAAGATAGCTATCTGCTCCCTGGACCCCACAATAGAATGGAATTGTTGAGAAAAAGAACAAAATCATTTTAGATGTTGCTAGAACTATGATGCTGGAAGGTAATGTTCCTCATTTCTATTTAAGAGAAGCTATAAGAAATTTTGTGTATACTAACAATCGGGTGAATGTCAATAGTAATTCTGGTAAGACTCCTTTTGAGCTATGGTTTGGTTATAAACCTACTATTAAGTATTTCAAAATCTTTGGAAGTAGATGTTATATCAAAAGAGATGAATATATAGGAAATTTTGAAGCTAGAAGTGATGAAGGAATCTTTCTAGGATACTCTACTAAGAGAAAAGCCTACCTATGTTACAATAAAAGATTGAAGAAAATGGTTGAGAGTGAAAATGTCAGAGTTGATGATGATATTCAAAGATCATCCAGGTATTGTGGATATGACTTAGATGACCAAAATGATAGTACTGATAATGGAAAGAATGCGTAGATACAAAATCAAACTAAAAGTGTTTTGATGAATCAAGAAAATCATGAAGAAGAAGAAAACAAAAATGTAGAAGAAAGAATGTTGTGTAGTTTTTGCACACATGCCCCACTGGCAGTGGGGACACTCTTTGCTTGGTCTCTTGGCTCTTTTATGTGGCCTTGCCTTTTGGATTTGTCTTTGAAAATCATGAGATTTTTGGTCTTTGGTGATTTGGTCCTTTGGTCATGGGATTTGGTTACTTTGTAGAGTTCCTCAATTCTTGTCTTGCTCATGCAAATGCCCCCTCTGAGGTAACACTTTGAAAATTCTAAGTTTTGGGGTGAGTTTCGCGTTTTTCTCTAGTTCTAGGAATTTCCTCTCTAGGCAGAATTCCCTAGTTGCCTGGAAAATCCAACGGGGCTGTTTTTGCACTGTCTTCGGAGATTTTAACTCCTCACGGAATTCCGTCTTGCCCGGATTTTTCCGAAATTCCTTCATCGCCTCGTATTCCCGGATTCTTCTAGATTGTCATGTCATTGCATTTATGTCTTACGTACGGGTTTTGCAGTTGGTTTTAATGAAGTCCAGGATAGTTTTTTATGTTGTGAGTCGACTTATTTTGTCTTGATTGACTTCAAAGGAGCTTGATATTGTGTGATTGGCTTGGTTGGTGTTTGAACCTGTGAATTTTTAAGCTTAGTGGTGATTTTCCTAGTGTCATCATTTTTGTTGTTCATTAGGGCATCAAAGCTTGTTACTAGTTGTTGTTACTACCTAGTTTGCTTCACCAATGGTATGTATTCGTCACTTTACTTCCATTTGATAAATGTGAGTGATTCTTGGAGTGTATTGGGTATGCTTTGGGTCTAGATTTTAGAGTGATGGTGGTATGTGAGTAAGTTAGGGTTTTTCCCTTCATTTTTGACGTCCCCTCTGAAATCAGTATCTCCATCCTTGCTCATTTTATGATTTGATTGTGCCACGCTTGGCTGATTTTGTTTAACTCCTTTTGAATTTGGCTTGGTGCATTTGATTAGTTTTTCCTGGACTGTCGATATTGGATTCCATTATATTCTATGGAGCCAGTGATTTTGAGAGAGTAAAAGTGTTTAGTTTCCATTCGCGTTCGATGGTTCCCTTGCCTTGAAGATTTTGCAAGTATCTGCCATGATTTAATAGGGCAAGAAAGCGAACCAAACCTATAATTATGTGTTCATCATGAAACCCTAGGGTTTGATCTCAAATTGATTACCAATAATGGTTAGATCACCCTTGGCAGAGTTAGAAAGTTAAATTTATCAATGAACGATTTGAAGAAAGTTGAATTCGAGCTTGAATTCCAAAATTTGTGATCGTTCGATCAATTTGGGCGAAATCCTGATGAAGTGAAAGATTTCAGGATTTTGATCATTTCGGGGATTTCCTTTGCCTTAGGATTCTCCCAGATTTCCATCGCTTGTTCATTTTTCTGAAAGCATGCATAAAACATGAAAACGGACTAACTTCGTGAAAATTCGTTGCTTTAGGATTTTCCTAAATTTTTGTTGCTCCTTCATTTTTCTGAAATGTGCCAAGTTTGCTAAGTTTCATGGATTTCCATACCCAACAAAATTCCTCAAAGATCTGTTAGGAATGAAGGACTAAAGGAATGCATTAGTTCATTGTTAATGATTTTTCATTGCATGATTGATTTGGATAATTTAAGAGTATGTATAGGTATTTCTTGAGTTTTGGATGATCATTGAGCAACTTATGAGTGTTGTTTGGTTTTCATTGCTAAAATATGTCTAGCTTGGAATTCCCGAGAATTTCTTTCTAGCTTGAATTCCGTGAAGGGGTGAAAATCTCGAACATTGAGGAGGGGGTGCATTAATAAATTTCTTAGGGATTCTGATTGTGATTTGGCTTTCCTTGATGATTAACATGTTATTTGAAATGGATTGACATGGACTCTCATACTATATTGGATATTTATTGTGGTCCTTTTTTGAGTGCAGGCTGAATCAAGCAAGATAGTTGTTGGGAAGATAAAAAATAAATAGGTGGTGAATCTTGGTGATGAAGGGGTTCCCATTTCAGAGGCTGAGAGGATTAAGTTGGACATGAAAAGAAAAATACCAAAGAATAAGCTAGGTTCCATGTGGTTAGAGGTAACATATACCAATGTTAAAAAGTGGGATTATAAGGAGTTTAAGGTGAGAATGGTAGTGCAGGATCCTCGTCTGTTGGCTAGGATATTGGTGGAATCAGGATTGGCTCATGTAGCTGGGTTTCCTCCCATAATTCAATGCTATGAATTAGTATTGGAGTGTGCTAGACATTATGACAAGATCACACAAAGGGTGATTGGTCCACAAGGTAGAGGGTTGGCTAACTTCTCCCCTCCTTCAGTGGCACAGACCTTTAAAATAATTGATAGATCCCATGTGGTTGGCCTAGATATAGATGTAGCCATAATTATTATGCAAATGATACAAATAAGGCTTTGCAAGTTATCAAATCTTGGTTGGAGAAGCCTAAGCCCCACATTTCTAAATTGCCAAAGTAGTTATACAGAGAAAAGTTTATGTCAAAGTACTATGATGCCATCACACTCCTTAGCAGAGTACTCGGCTTGAAAAGTGCAAGGGTTTTTGAGAGTTGGATATTCTATGTTATAGTAAGGATAGAGTAGAAAATTGATCATCATTGGGAAAGTATAATCAGTGATATGATACATGATCAACTCTGCAATGTGTTGCAGACAAGGAGCTTCACCATGACCTCTTACTTAGTTTATGCACTTGCAAGATTCCACCCCTATAAAGGACTAAGTGTGAAAGGTGTCTTTGGACATGATGTGATTTATGAGATTTATCCATAGTTCCATCTTGGCAGCTCAAGTTACATAAGGGTGAATGATGCATTCAATATGTATATCACAAGATTTCTCCAAGGTATAGAGCATGTTAGAATCTTGGATCCTGCAAGAGAGTTGATAAGGAGGTTTGAAGCCTGGTTCATATAGTTCCCTACCTTCTCTTACATCCAGATAGATGGCTTCCAAAGGGATCCTTACAGGATACCAAGGTATCCAATGGATCACCTCATACTCCTAGAGGTCACTATGAATATATGTGATTTTGAAGCCATTGTGAAGAAGGATAAGCACAAGACTGGGTTTGCTAGTGATTTCCCTCTCAAGATAGGTGGAAATGAGGCATGTCCTACCATCATTTCAGCACAGTCTTCTAAGTAGGAAATGTGTACCTTGGGTTTATCATTTCATTCTAAAAGACCTAGGTTTGACATGATTGGTGAAGCAAAAAAGAGTGCCAATAGGGTGTTCAACCACAAGGATGATATTAAGATTACAGGGCTAACTGCAAAAATGATTTTGAGGTTAGGAAGAAGAAGTTCTCAAGGTTACCAGTTAACTTAGTGAGATTGTTCAATGTCAAGGCCATCCTTGATCAAGTTGATGATGATGGGGATGTAATCCAAAACCATGACTATGAACTCATCAAGGAAAAATCACTACGAGAGGTTGATTGGTTGGAAGAAGAAAAAATAGAATTGGAAAAAATTACAGCTCTTAACCTCAAGTACACTAAGTTGTGGATCAAACACAAGATTTGGGAACTAGATAACAAGGGCATGCAAGACACTTATGACCTGATGGGAGATTTGGAATCCAACTCTACCTCTAAGGAAGTCGAACAAGATTCCAAAGGAAAGGATAAGGTAGATTCTCCTTTCAACATCAAGATTAAGGGCGCCCAAGAAGAGATAGAGGTGGAAAGGAGGAGGAAGATAATTTCTAAAAAGAGGAGGAATGTTCCTAAGAAAGATAAATCTGTTGCTAAGGAGGAACTAGAAAAGGAATATGAGAAGGATAGTGCCCCTGTTCCTAAGAGGAGAATATTGGTTAAAAATTCAAAGCAAATGAATGAGCCTTCCAAGGAGGAATAGGACATAGGCCCTCAGGTGGTATAGGTGGGGAGTTCAAGAGAAAAGACACAATTATATACAAGGAAATCAAGAACTCCTTCTCCTAAGGGTAGTGTATTGCAAGAAAATATTACCATAAATACTCCCATAATAGAACATTAGAAAGATTCCTCTCCTCTTCATGAGTCATGGGATGTGAAAAATGAGCCTAAGCATGCAAAGGTTAGTAATCACCCAGATGAGGAGGTAGAAGAGTTTCATGATGGGGACCTCTATAATGCAAAGGAAAAGATTACCAAGACTTTGCACTCCTCCTTGGTGTCTTATGATGACTCACCAATCAAAGATGAAGTGGAAATACCTACAAAAAAGGAAGAGGCACATGAAAAGTCTCCCTATCCTATTCAAGCTATGGCAGAAACATTAGATCATGAGGAAAGCCAAAAATAGGGGAATGAAGAGAAAAACAAATTAAGGGAGGTCCCTCTAGAGAATAATGTAGATGTTCAACCCTCTATGGATCAAAGTGAGCAGTAGTTGGATGCTTCTACCCTAGGTTGGCTTAGTGAAAGATTGAAGAGTAGACAAGTGATTGTGGATGACACTCCTCTAAATTGGGATGAGTTACTGGCCAACATAGGCAAAGGAAAGACAAAGAAGAAAGCTAATTTGATCTCTAGAATCACCAGAGATGAGGAAAATAACTGGGTGATCCATATTTCTACTCTTGCACCTAATAAGAACAAGAATGAGGTAACTGGCCAAGACTACAACATTTTGACCATTAACCTCGGGCCCACCTCCATGATGCAAGAAGTTGAAGAATTTGAAGGCTCTAGTGCTACAATTTTTGGTAGGTTAAAGAAGGAGGTGCAAGATAAGCATGAGTTGATCAAGGAGAATGAGAGGTTGAAGGGGTATTTACAAGATCTCATGAGGCCTTTGTAGTCTATTAGTCAATTTAGCTCTTCATCATTTGCAATAGGCCCTCTACCTAAGGAGACTATCACTGAATTGGAGAAGATGAAAAGCAGCACACAGGTTACCCATGAATGGTTCCAAGGAATAAATCACCATGGAGATAAAGTGATTAAGGACATCTTGTCCACTTGTGGTGATGTGCACAGATCCTTTGACTAGTTACAGGATGTGTTGGGACAAGATAAAAATGATACAAACCCTCTCTTGCAAAAGTTGAACACATTCATTGATTACATAGAAGAGAAGTTGGTGGGTGATGGAATCCTGCCTTCTTCAAAGGTTTTAGAACCCTAGGAATAGCATGAGTTATTACAGCTCAATAAGAAGGTTCTAAAGAATATTCACAAAAAAAGGATAGCAAGTAGGGAATACATTGAAAGATATTTTTGGAAAACGTATTCCATTTTTCGAGATTATGACTGGAAGGAAGAAGTTCACCCCAAAGAATTTAAACTTGGAACAATTCAAGAAGTGGTGGCATGAGGTTTATTCTCCAACAGATGATGATCCAATAAAATTTCACCATCTAGATGACACTTCCACCTATAGTGTTGTCATGGAAAAATATCAATATCTCAAGGTGGAGTGGGATGAGCTCTTTAGCAAATCAAGGGAGGAAATTAAATCTCTTGATAGAAGATTCAAAGTATGAAATATCCCACCTTTGGCCAACCTAGAGGAAATTTTCCTTAAGGTAAAGGATAAAATGGGGCAAGATAAGGACAAGGAGGAAGGAATTTAATGTAGGGCTACATCAAAATTTGTGCTTCCCTATTATTCCTTCTTTTGTTCTTCACATGCATTGAACTGAGTTATATTGGAGATCCTAGACCAACCTAGAAAAGAGTCTTTGGAATTTAATAGAATATTTTATTAGCTTTTTTCCTTGGCCGACCTATTTTTGGGATGACCTTCCTTGTAACCCTAATTTGGGATGGCATGTTCTATAAGTATGGTATTTGGCCTCATTTGTAAGGGTTCGAATTTAGACAATTAGATTTTGAAGTGAGCAAAGTGATAAACTAGAAGCTAGAATTATGAGTTAATTTTATTTTGAAGCAAGTGTTGTAACACAGAATACTGAAATTGTTGCTACTATTGGTCGACTCAAATACAAGTGAAGACATTGTTCTTTGGTGGCCTCTCTTGGATTGATTTATCTTGCATGGTTCTTATTCTATCTTTTAACATTGCTTTTGAAATATTTGAATGCATGTTAGATTTAGTGTTAAATGATTTAATGGTTTTTATGATTTGATACTTGGGGTGTTGTAGAGATCTCTGATCCATACTTTTAGCAACTTATTGATGGTCTGTTGTTGTGCAAAGATAGCCTAGATCTTATATTTTTGTGTTCAGTTCAATTATGGGTATTTATTCATTTCAATTGCAATGAGGGTTGGCTTGAGTGAATGTTCATGATCTGAAAATCTTGAATTCCTTAAAAGATTGCACTATTTCTATAAGATTGCAAGTTAAGCTTAGGTTAAGCAGAAATTAGTTTTAAGGGATTGGTTCGTTCCAAGTATTTTTATCATTTGTATTGTTGATCTTAGGAGTAAATTTTAACCTTAGTATTTTTGAAACCCTTATCTTTTTCTATTTCTTTGAATTTGACTTAGGTTTAAGAATTTCAAGTATCAACATATTGCCAAATCTGATAGGTTTAGAGGTTCCAACATTTTTTTGTAAGGTCCCTTTGTGATTACCAACATTTTCACATTTAACACTGAGTTGTTTTGTTGCATTGTCAAGATTGGACATTAGAGACCTTGGGGTTATCTCTTTTCCAATAGAGATTAACCTTTCAAGAGAGATAGAATATCATATTCTATCTAAGTTGTTGCTATGCAGAAAACACCATCAACAAATTGGTGCTAGAAGGAGGGCCTAAATAAGCAAGATGGAGTGTTTTCTTAATGCCATTTCTCTTGAGAGGCTTAGAAGGAGAACCAAATCCGCACCAAGAGAAGAAGAGTTTCGGGAACTACCATTCCCAACTAGGTCAAGAAGGACCAGAAGAGAGGGAGAATCATCATCCACCCAACCACTCCCATCATCTCCTTCATTCTCACCCTCATCAAGCCCATCTTCATCTGATTTTGAGGTCATCCCTATTCAACAACCCCAACCAATCATCAATCAACCATTACCACCTCCACCTCCACCAATGGATTTCTTGGAAAACAACCCATCACCTTTATCCTTCAATAAATACAATGTTATGCCCAAGAACCCTGAGCATTTTTTCTCTAAGTACCATACAAATGACTCCAATAGGACAGAAGAGGAACACATCAAGATTTTCCAAACTTATCTGAGGGATAGATGGATTAATCATGAGGATGTTGCATGTAGGATTTTCCCTTATTCCCTAGGAGAAGATGCCTTTTATTGGTACAATCATTCACCTACTGCATCAATTCATAATTCGACTGAACTTGAGGCTGCATTTTTGTAGAAGTTTAAAATCCCCATCAGTGCCAATGAGCTCTACCTACAATTTATAGGGGTCAAGAGGGAGGTTAATGGGCCTATAGGATCATTCAACAATAGGTTCCACCATGCATATACTAGATTGCAATCTCCCTATTGTGTGGATGATGCTACTACTCTAGAGGTTTATTTTGAAGCCCTCGATAGTCTCATTTCCACCTTCATTAAGTGGAGAACTAATCCCCCAACTACATTTATCACTGAATATACAAAGGTTGTTAAGGTTAACACTGATATGAGACAACACTTGTCAGGACCTTTTCCATATTTTGGACCTGTTGCTCATCCTATACAAGTTGAAGCCCTCAATCAGGCTTTGACCAATTATACTCCCATTATGAACCCCATTCCATAGTTGCCACTGGTTCCTCACATAGGTCCTCAATAAGTCAATCTCACCTAGTACCTAGCTATCCATAGAGAAATGCTAATCAACCCCTTCATCCACAACAACAGGTTGGTTTTCCTACATATTTGCATAATTCAAAAGTCTTGAATTAGTCCATTGGTTTTGGGGGAGCATCAGGATACCTTTAGAACAATGTGAATTCAATGCCTTATAGTAGTACTGATAAGGAAAGGTTAGATGAGTTGACTGATCAAGTGAAAAAACTGAATATGGAGGTAACTTACTTAAGGAATTAGAACAACCAACTCCAAGATGCTCAAAGGAACATACAAAAAAATTACAATAGGGAGAACCAAGATGTTGCATGATGGAAAAACTTCGATAGAGGAAAACATTCTAATAGAAATCATAATTTTGAAAGAGGACAAAGTTCTGGTCAAAATTTGATAGAGGGCAACAAGGTGGACAAGGATTTGAAAGAAGACAACCACCCCAACAAAATAGGTCATGGAACACATGACCTAATAATGGAGGTGTCCCTACTCCATTGGACCAACCTCCCAATCAAGAGAAACCTCCAAGTGGTGTGTACTTGGTTGAAGTAGCTTTATTTGGATGGTGTAGGCTCCATACGACAAGTCAGCATTCTGAGCTTGATTGTCCTGAATTTCAAACTATTGCTTCCATCTTCCAGTATGAAGTTGAGAATAATTCCACTAGTTAGGATATGGTGCCTTCCACTCCCTATGATTATCCAATATTGATCTTAAATCATGAACCTTTTCCAAAATATGAGGAGAATGAGCCAAATGAGGAGTCAAGCAACTAGGATGGAGAGGTTGAGCAAGTACTTAATGAGGATGAAATTTCTCAGTTATTCAATGAAAGAACTGAGAATGATAATGGCCCCTTGGATGAGGAAGAAGCTGATGTTGAGGAATTATAGATGTTCCAGCAACCTCCAAGAAAATATAATTTAAGGAACATACCTAATAGAAACCCTCAGGCTAGAGGTCCATTCACAACATCTATTCCTCCAAAAAAAATTACTACTCCACCAGATCGACATGCCAGTAATAATCCATCCTACCCTTAGGTGCCAACACAGTACTTTTCAAAAGGAGGACAACCTGATGCACTGAAAGGAGGTAATGCTGACAGACAAATGGGTCATCCTAAGGAAACACATGTTGATATGAACATGGAGCAATTGGGTGAATATGTGACGGAAGAACTTAGGAAAGTAAAGGTGATTCTTTCTGCTTTTGAAATATTAAGGGTTCCTCATGCTATCAGGAATACTATTTTTGAGTCTTTTGGTTCACAAGGGAAGATAGTAAGTGAAGTAATTGGAAGGAATCCTAGTCCACAAGTTCCCAACGGCCAAGGTCAGGCACAGTCTAGTGAAAAAGGGAAAGAAAAGGATAAGAATCAGATTGCACAAGTTGACACTCAGTTGAGTCTATTCGAAGGCAAGACGGAAACCCCTCCCTTCTTGATTTCTATTCATACCTTTGGGAAGAATCTGCACAATTATCTTCTAGATTCAGGAGCATCTACAAATTTCATGCATTTTTCCATTTGTAGAGCACTAGGTATCACTCCTTCTACCTCCTAGAAGAAGGTCACTCAATTAGACAAGACATAGGTAAATGTGGTAGGAGAGTGGAATATGATTCCCATGTAGGTTGCATCAGATCCTAGGTTGCAACAAGTAATTAACATTAAAGTAACAAATATCTCTAGCACTAAATGGATACACATCCACAGATCACTCCCACAAGTGGCTTCCCTAGAAAGGAGTCCCAAATCAGATCAAAATTGAAAGAGAACCTAGAATGAAGTATGTAATAATTGAATATTAGAATACTTCGAATGAGATATTGGTATCAAAGGTTAGTATGGGGATTATGTATTGGCTGCCCCAGTTTCTGATGTAGAAGAAATTTGTATGTGGCAAGGCTATGTTGGTGAGTCTACATCAAAATCTAGTAGTTTTGAGGTGCTGAGTGAATCAACAAAGGAGGTTGATGATCAAGGATATGGACAAGGGCTACTGAATAATTTCCAAGAATTTATACATAAATGTGTAGAGGATCAAATCCAACTAGGAAGAGGGATGAAGTTTGAGGACCTGTTCTTCCCAATTGGTGTAGGGTACACAATGCTCCTCACTCTGAGATGGAATTCCATTTATGTCAAAAAATAGTGGAACAGATCTAGAGGTGCATCAATCCGACCCCAACGATCAGATTAGATATACAAAGCTTTCAAGATGATCCTAAAGGTAAAATACCAATGCTCCCTGAAGAATCTCCTAGTAGTAGTAGGGCCAAGGGTAACTCAAGAGGATCAGGAACTGATGGCTGCTGGACATTGATATTTGATGGATCCAAATCAAAATAGGGTGTTGGAGTAGGGTTTGAATTTATTAGTTTGAGGGGTGAGACTTATTTTTATGCTCATAGGCTCCAATTCCAGTGTACCAATAATATGGCTAAGTATGAGGCTCTAGTCCATGGGTTGTTAATGGCACTAAGGAAGAAAGTTAAGATTTTCCAAGTGTGGAGATTCTGAGTTTGTGGTTATATAAGTGAGAAAATAGTACTCATGTCATTATATAAGGATGACTAATTACAGACATCGAGTATGGGATCTCATTGAAGGATTTGATGCCTTCAACATTAAGTTGATCCCTCGCAGCAAGAATCAAACTGTTGATTCTTTGGCACAAGCAGCTAGTATGTTGCAACCCTTGTCACTCTTAGGTTTGAAGAATTTTACATTGGAGCTCACTCCAATACCCTTTGTGCCTGATAACGTAACTAATTTACAAGTGTTTGAGGATGACAACCACATTCTTGATTTTATTACTAGTTTTGATGTGTTTTCTTCTCACGTGATTGTTGAGGTAGAACCTCAAGAGGCAGAAATGGACCTAGAAGGGGTCATCAACTTGAAGACTAATACTATCCCAAGAGGTATGGTCCAATTAGAGATGATTTTTTATTTGGATAGGATAAAAGATTAGGAGCAACAAATGAAAAGGGAATATCTTGGCAGTCAATGTGAAACATACAACATGGGGACTCAAGATGATATAAAGAATGTCTTTATTGGAAAGGTGTGCACTCCAAAAGAAAGGAGAGGAATTATTGATTCCTTACACATCTATCAGGATGTGATAGCTTGGAGTTATGAGGACCTAAAGATATATGATACTTCAATCATTACACACACTATTCCCTTGAAGTTAAATGTTAAACCATTCAGGCAAAGACAAAGGACAATTAATGCTTTGCTGGAGCTCATCATTCAGAAAGAGGTGCAAAAGCTACTTTCAGCACAAATCATATTCCTAGTAGGAAACTCCACATGGGTTGCAAACTTGGTTTTAGTAAGGAAGAAAAATGGAGAGATTAGATTGTGTGTCAATTTCAAGAATCTTAATAGGGAATCAGAAAAGGATAACTATCTAGAACCTTCACTAGATGAAGTACCTCAGATTGTCAATGGATCTCAAATGATGTTATTTCTGGATGGGTATTCTGGATACAATCAAGTTATGGTGCAATATGAGGATAGGCACAAAACTGCCTTTACTACAAAATGGGGAAAGTTTTCTTCGAAAAGAATACCCTTTGGACTAATAAATGTTGGAGCTACATTCCAGAGAGCTATGGATATCGCCTTCAAGGACATCATTGGTAAGTGCATAATTATTTATATGTATGACTTGAATTTTTTTTCCAAAAAGTGAGGTGATCACATAGCAGATTTATGCAAAGTATTCTAGAGGTGTAGGGAGTTTGGCATCTCACTTAATCCAAAGAAATGCATTTTTGTAGTCACTGAGGGAAAATTGTTGGGAAATGTTATTTCAGAACAAGGTATTGCTATTGATCCTGAATGAGTGGAAGCTATCCTATAAATTCAACCTCCTACAACCAAAAAGGAAATGAAATCATTCTTTGGGAAAATCAACTTTGTCAAAAATTTCATCACTAGATTTGCAAAAATAGTAAAGCCCTTGAATGCATGCTGAAACAAGAAGAAAAAGTTGAGTGGAGTGCAAAAGCTAAGGAAAAATTTGTAGAAATTAAGAGAGCTATTGCTAAGGCTCTAGTATTGGTAAGTCTGAATTATGCAAATCCTTTCTATATATATTCATTTACTTCTGATCACTCTTGTGTTGGAATGTTAACTCAGAAGTATGATCAAGGGAATGAACATCCCATAGTTTTTATGAGTGCTCCTTTAAAGGATGCAAAACTGAGATATCCCAATGTAGAAAAGAAACCCTATGCCCTGATCTAAGCTGTGAAGAGATTCAGGATCTATATACTGAGAAATAAGGTTTTTTCCATAGTACCTGATCCTGCACTGAAGCTTTTATTGATGCAAAATGAGTTAGAAGAACGTAGGGCTAAGTGGGTAACCATTCTATAAGAATACGATAGTGAAATCCATCCTATGAAACTCATAAGAGGACAGGGATTAATAAAGAAAATGGCCGAAACGGGCCATGACCTCACAACTCAGCATTATCATCTCCAAGAAGTGTCTCCAAGAGATTGGTATGATGAAATCATCTACTATCTATTGAACCAGCAATGTCCTGAACATCTTAATGCAGTACAAAGGAGAGCTCTATGTTTGAAAAGTGATATTTTTATGACAAAGGGAGCTATCTTGTATAAGAAAAATCATGAGGGTGTCTACTCTAGATGCTTGGGAAAACAAGAGGCTACGACAGTATTGGTAGAATTCCATGATAGATATGGTGCAGGTCATGGGTCAGCACCCTCCACTACAAATCAAATCCTAAGAGTAGGTTATTATTGGCCTACCTTGTTCAAAGATTCCCACAACCATGTGAGGAATTTCCATATATGTCAAACCACAACAAAAAGGAGAAACAAGCAACCCTTCCACTTGAGCCAGTCATAGAGGTAAAATTGTTTGCACAATGGGGAATGGAATTCATAGGTCTAATCAACCCACCTTCCTCTACAGGCCACATGTATATTCTTGCCGTAACTAATTAATTTACCAAATGGACTGAGGCTCTTGCATGCAAACAATGTACTTCTAAAGTGGTAATCAATTTCATTGAATCGAGTATCATTAATCGCTTTGGTTGTCCATTGACTTTAGTCTGTGATAATGGTCCTGCATTTGCATCACTAAAATTTTCTAATTGGGCCTTTGAACATGGTATCATTATAAATTTTGCATCCAATTACTACCCATAGGGTAATGATCTAGCTGAGTCTTCCAATAAGAATCTTTTAACAATCATTTGTAATCTATTAGAGAAGGATCCCAAGGATTGGCATACCCAGCTAAGGTTTTCTCTTTGGGAAGATCGTACCAAATAGAAGACATCACTAGGACCTCTCCCTATCACCTAGTGTATAGTTTGGAACCTATATTTCCCATCCAGCTAAAGATCCCTACCTTATAGTTCATCAATGAATACTATGATCGAGAGGATAAACATGAAGCCCACTTGGCTAAATTGTTACACCTTGAAGAGAAAAGAGATGAGGCCCTAGAATTTTTTTCTAAACATCAGGGTGTAGTGAAGAGATGGTTTGATAGGAGAGCCAAGGTGAAAGACTTTAGAATCTCTAACTTGGTTCTCTATTGGGATAAGGCACATTATCGAAGAGGGGAGCGTGGAAATTTTGATAAACTCTGGCTCAACCCTTATCAAATTGTAGAGATTCCAGTAGATAATGCTTTCCACCTGAAAACCCTCACTAGAGAGGACATTCCACTGCCTATCAATGGGTAGTATTTGAAGCATTACTTCTAATCACGAGTTGTTTACAGCTCTTCCCTTGTACACAATTAGGTTAGGTTTTCCTTTCTGTTGTTCTATTTTTTCTTTGGTTAGATTAGGGTTTCCTTTGTTTTGCTTTGCTCATTTTCTACTTTTGGATAGGGTAGGTTTTCTTTGGTTGGTTTTTCTTTTTTCTCTACTCTTGCTTTAGGTTTTCTTGCTTTCTTCTACACATATTGCATCTACATAACATGCGGCTTGCCCGAGGCTATTCTGAGGATTTCCTTTACAAACTCTAATCATCTTTTCAGAATCAATTGGTGGAACTTCTTTATCTGGTGTTGTGTATGCTTGGAATTGGAGTCACAAAGTCAAATCTTGGAATGTATTTGGGTCTCATATTTTTACACAAATCTTAAAGATTCTAAGGTTGCATATGGTCCTTATGAAGTTTGGTCAGGTGAAAAATCTTCTATTCTGCTCCAATGCCACTATGGTTCTCATCCCTGAGTGTGAGCTTCATTTCTTGGAAGGTGAAAGGGAAAGTTTAAAAGATCTCAAAGAGAATAAAAAAAGGAAGGAAAAGAAAATATTGAAAATCAAGAAGAAATATTCACCTTATCAAGGGTATCCTAGTATCTCTATCGGGGCTATAGATTCCTGGTTGGCAGTAGATCTATGCTTGGGAGGGTCACAATGATAACCTCATCAGGCCTATGAATGCTTGACTGGCATCGCAGCTCTATCCAGGTTTCTTTTGGAGTTGGAATATTTATGTAGCCTAGGCAGGCCAAGTTTGGTCTCTTTTGCAACCAAGGAAAGGGAAATGAATGCATACACACACTCTTTGACATTGGTACAAGAAAGGTTTGCTTGTTTGTGATTTCTGAAACCTTTTCCATAGGTAACTTGATGTAGGGACTGAAACTAGAGATTTTGGGTTCTTGATTCTAGTTTGTCATTAAAGTGCTCTAGATAATTTCCTAGCAAAGTCACCATTTGTTGTGCAGTTTTTGCACATATGCCCCACTGTAAGTGGGGACTCTCTTTTCTTGGTCTCTTGGCTCTTTTTTGTGGCCTTGCCTTTTGGACTTGTCTTTGAAAATCATGAGATTTTTGGTCTTTGGTGCTTTGGTCCTTTGGTTGTGGGATTTGGTTACTTTGTAGTGTTCCTAAATGCTTGTCTTGCTCATGAAAATGCCCCCTATGAGGTAATACTTTGAAAATTCTGAGTTTTGGGGTGAGTTCCAAGTTTTTCTCTCGTTTTGAGAGTTTCCTCTCTGGGCTAAATTCCTCGGTTGCCTGGAAAACCCAACAGAGCTATTTTTGCAATGTCTTCGGAGATTTTAACTCCTCAGGGAATTCCGTCTTCCCCGGATTTTTTCAAAATTCCTTCATCACCTCGTATTCCTAGATTCTTTTGGATTTTCATGTCATTACATTTATGTCTTACATATGGGTTCTGCAGTTGGGTTTAATGAAGTCCAAGATAGTTTTTTATGCTATGGATCAACTTCTTTTTCCTTGATTGACTTTGGAGGAGCTTGATCTTGTGTGCTTGGCTTGGTTGGCATTTGAACTTGTGAATTTTTGAGCTTAGTGGTGATTTTCCTAGTGTCATCATTGTTGTTGTTCACTAGGGAATCAAAGCTTGTTACTAGTTGTTGTTACTACCCAATTCACTTCACCAATGGTATGTATTCATCACTTTGCTTTTAGTTGATGAATGTGAGTGATTGTTTGAGTATATTGGGTATTATTTGGGTCCGAATTTCAGAGTGATGGTGGTATGTAAGTAAGTTAGGGTTTTTCCCTTCATTTTCAGCATCCCCTCTGAAATCGATGTCTCCATCCTTGCTCATTTTATGATTTCATTGTGCCACACTTGGTTGATTTTGTTTACCTCCTTTTGAATTTGGCTTGGTGCGTGTGATTGGTTTTTCCTATAGTGTCGATCTTGGATTCCATTGTATTTGATGGAGCTGGTAATTTTGAGAGAGTCTGAGTGTTTAGTTTCCATTCACATTCGATGGTTCCTTTTCCTTGAAGATTTTGCAAGTATCTTCCATGATTTAATAGGGCAGGAAAGTGAACAAAACTTGTAATTGCGTGTTCATCATGAAATCCTAGGGTTTGGTCTCGAATTGATTACCAATAACTGGTAGATCACCCTTGGAAGAGTTACAAAGTTAAATTTATCGATGAATGATTTGAAGAAAGTTGAATCTGAGCTTGAATTCCCAAATTTGTGATCAGTTGATCAATTTGGGTGAAATATTGACAAAGTCAAAGATTTCAGGATTTCAATCATTTCGGGGATTTCCTTCACCTAAGGATTCTCCCCGATTTCCATAGCTCATTCATTTTCCTGAAAGCATGCATAAAACATGAAAATGGATTGACTTCATGAAAATCCGTTGTCTTAGGATTTCCTCGTATTTTTGTTGCTCCTTTGATTTTCCAAAATGTGCCAAGTTTGCTAATTTTTACAAGTTTCTAACCCTGATGGAATTTCTTGAAGATCTATTAGGAATGAAGGACTAAAGGAATGCATGAGTTCATTGTTAATTATTTTGCATTACACGATTGATTTGGATAATTTAAGATTATGTGCAGGCATTTCTAGATTTTTGGATGATGATTGAGCAATTTATGGGTGTTGTTTGGTTTTCATAGCTAAAATTTGCCTAGCTTGGAATTTCCCAAAATTCCCTTCTGGCCTGAATTCCATGAACGGGTGAAAATCTTAAACTTTGAGGAGGGGTGCATTAATGATGTTCTTAGGGATTCTGATTGTGATTTGGTTTTCCTTGATGATTAACATGTTATTTGAAATGGATTGGAATGGACTCTCATACTATATTGGATATTTATTTAGGTCCCTTTTTGAGTGTAGGTTGAATCAAGCAAGATAGTTGTTGGCAAGATAAATAATAAATAGGTGGTGAATCCCAATGATGAAGGGGCTCCCATCTCAGAGGCCAAGAGGATTAAGTTGGACTTGAAAAGAAAAAATTCAGAGAGCAAGCTAGGCTCCATGTGGTCATAGGTAATAGATACCAGTGTTGGGAAGTGGTATTATGAGGAGTTTAAGGTGAGAATGGCAATGCATGATCCTCCTCTATTGGCTAGGAGATTAGTGGAATCAGGATTGGCTCATGTAGTTGGGTTTCCTCCCACAATTCAATGTTATGAATTGGTTTAGGAGTGTGCTAGACATTATGAAAAGAGCACACAAAGGGTGATTGTTCCACAAGGTAGAGTGTTGGCTAACTTCTCCCCTCCTTCAATGGCACAAACCTTTGACATACCTAACAGATCCCATGTGGTTGGCCTAAAATATATGTGTAGCCAGAAATTATTATGTAGATGATGCAAATAAGGATTTGCAGGTTATCAACTCTTGGTTAGAGAAGCCTAAGCCCCACATTTCTAAATTCAAAAGAAGCTATATAGAGAAAATTTTAAATCAAAGTACTATGATGCCATCACAATCCTTAGCAGATTATTGGGCCTAAAAATGCAAGGGTCTTTGCGAGTTGGATGTTCTATGTTATAGTAAGGATGGAGCATAAAACTTATCATCATTGGGTAGGTATAATTAGTGAGATGATACATGAGTAACTTTGCAATGTGTTGTAGACAAGGAGCTTCACCATGACCCCTTACTTAGTTTATGCACTTGAAAGATTCCACCCCTATAAAGGACTAAGTGCGAAAGGTGTCTTTGGACAGGATGTGATTTATAAGGTTTATCCACAGTTGCATTTGGGTAGCTCAGGTTATAGAAGGGTGAATGATTCCTTCACCATGTATATCAAAATATTGCTCCAAGGTGTAGAGCATGTTAGAATATCGGATGCTACAAAAGAGTTGATAAGGATGTTTGGATCCTGGTTCATACAGTTTCCTGCCTTCTCTTACATCTAGATAGATGGCTGCCAAAGGGCTCCTTAAAGGTTACCAAGGTATCAAACAGATCACCTTAGGAAGATATATGATTTTGATGACATTATGAAGAAGGATAAGCACAAGACTAGATTTGGTAGTGATTTCCCTCTCAAGATAGGTGGCAACGAGGCATGTCCTTCCATTATTTCAGCATAGTCTTCTAAGGAGAAAATTGGTACCTTGGGTTTATCATTTCATTCTAAAAGGCCTAGGTTTGACATGACTGGTGAAGCACAAAAGAGGGCTAGTAGGGAGTTTAACCACAAGGATGATATTGAAGATTACTGGGCTAACTGCAAAGATGATTTTGAGGTTAGGAATAAGAAGTTCTCAAGGTTACCAGTTAGCTTAGTGAGATTTATAGTGTTAAGGCCATCCCTGATCAAGTTGATGATGATGGGGATGTAGTCCAAAACCATGACTATGATCTCATCAAGGAAAAATCAGTAGGAGAGGTTGATTGGTTGGAAGAAGAAAAAATAGAATTGGAACAAATTACATCTCCTATCCTCAAGTACACTAAGTTGTAGATCAAACACAAGATTTGGGAATTGGATAGCAAGGGCATGAATACACTTATGACCTGATGGGAGATCTGGAATCCCACTCTACCTCTGAGGAAGCCGAACAATATTCCAAAGGAAAGGATAAGGTAGATTCTCCTTTCAATATAAAGATTAAGGGCACCCAAGTAGAGAAAGAGGTGGGAAGGAGGAGGAAGCCAATTTCTAAAAAGAGGAGGAATGTTCCTCAAAAAAAAAAAAATTGTTGAGGAGGAACTAGAAGATAAAGGTGAGAAGGACAGCGCCCCTGGGCCTAAGAGGAGAATATTGGTTAAAAATTCAAAGAAAATGAATGAGCCTTCCATGGAGGAAGAAGACATAGGCCCTCAGATGGTAGATATGGAGAGTTCGAGAGAAAAGACACAAGTCTATACGAGGATAGAAAAAATCCTTCTCCTAAGGGCAGTGTACTGCAGGAAAATGTTACCATAAATATTCCTATAATAGAACAACAAAAAGATGCCTCTCCTCTTCATGAGTCACAGGATGTGCAAAATGAGCCTAAGGATGCAGAGGTTAGTGATCACCCAGATGAGGAGGCATAAGAGTTTCATGATGGGGACCTCTATAATGCAGAGGTAGAGATTGCCAAAAAAATTCACTCCTACTTGGTTTCTTATGATGAATCACCAGTTAGAGATGAAGGAAAAATACCTGCAAAAAAGGAAGAGGCACATGAAAAGACTCCCTCTCCTATTCAGGCTATGGTGGAAACATTAGATCATGAGGAAAGCCAAAAATACGGGAATGAAGAGAAAAAAAAATTAAAGGAGGTCCCTCCAGAGCATAATCTAGATGTTCAACCCTCAGTGGATCAAAGTGAGAAGGAGAAAAAAAGTGAGCAGTAGTTGGATGCTTCTACCCCAGGTTGGCTTAGTGAAAGATTGAAGAGTAGGCAAGTGATTGTGGATGAAACTCCAAACTGGGATGAGTTACTAGCCAACATAGGGAAAGGAAAGACAAAGAAGAAAGCTAAGGTGATCTCTAGAATCACCAGAGATAAGGAAAATAACCACGTGATCCATATTGCTACTCTTGCACCTAATAAGAACAAGAATGATATAATTGTCTAGTACTACAACATTTAGACCATTAACCTTGGGCCCACCTCTGTGATGCAAGAAGTTGAAGAATTTGAAGGCTCTAGTGCTACAATTTTTGGTAGGTTAAAGAAGGAGGTGCAAGATAAGCATGAGTTGATATGGAGAATGAGAGGTTTAAGGGGTATTTGCAAGATCTCATGAGGCATTTGTAGTCTATTAGTCAATTTATCTATTCATCATCTGTAGTAAGCCTTCTACCTAAGGAGACCATCAATGAATTGGAGAAGATGAAAACAACCACATAGGTTACCCATGAATGGCTACAAGGAATAAGACACTGGGGAGATAAAGTGATTAAGGATATCTTGTCCACTTGTGGTGATGCACATAGATCCTTTGAGTAGCTATAGAATGTGTTGGGATAAGATAAAACTGATACAAACCCTCTCCTGCAGAAGTTGAAGACAATCATGGATTACAAGGAAGAGAAGCTGGTGGGTGATGGAATCCTGCCTTCTTTAAAGGTTTTAGAACCTTGGGAATGGCATGAGTTATTACAACTCAATAAGAAGGTTCTGAAGAAGATTCACAAACAAGGACAACAAGTAGTGAATACATTGAAAGATATTTCTAGAAAATGTATTCCATTTTTAGAGATTATGACTGGAAGGAAAAAGTTCACCCCAAAGCATTTGAACTTGGAACAATTGAAGAAGTGGTGGCGTGATTTTTATTCTCCAATGGATGATGGTCCAATAACAGTTCACCATCTAGATGATGCTTCCACCTATAGTGTTGTCATGTAAAAATATCAGGATCTCAAGGTGGAGTGGGATGAGGTCGTCAGGAAATCAAGGGAGGAAATTAAATCTCTTGATAGAAGATTCAAAGTATTAAATATCCCACCTTTGGCCGACCTAGAGGAAATTTTCCTTAAGGTAAAGGATAAAATGGGGCAAGATAAGGACAAGGGGGAAGGAATTTAATGTAGGACTACATCAAAATTTGTGCTTCCCTATTATTCCTTCTTTTGTTCTTCACATGCATTGGACCGAGTTATATTGGAGATCCCAGGTCGATTTGGAAAAGAGTCTCAAAAATTTAATAGAATATTTTATTAACTTTTTTCCTTGGCCAACCTATTTTTGGGCCAACCTTCCTTGTAACCCTAATTTGGGATAACATGTTCTATAAGTATGGCATTTGGCCTCATTTTTAAGGGCTCTAATTTAGACAATTAGATCTTGAAGTGAGAAAAGTGATAAAGTAGAAGCTATAATTAGGAGTTAATTTTACTTTGAAGCAAGTGTTGTAACATAGAATACTGGAATTGTTGCTACTATTTGGTGACTCAATACAAGTGAAGACATTGTGCTTTGGTGGCCTCTCTTGGATTGATTTATCGTGCATGGTTCTTATTCCATCTTTTGACATTGCTTCAGAAATATTTGAATGCATGTTAGATTTAGAGTTAAATGATTTAATGGTATTTGTGATTTGATACTTGGGGTGGTGTAGTGATCTTTGATCCATACTTTTAGCAACTTATTGATGGTGGGTTGCTTTGCAAAGTTAGCCTAGATCTTATATTTGTGTGTCCAGTTTAATTATGGGTATTTATTCATTTCAATTGCACTGAGGGTTGGCTTGAGTGAATGTTCATGATCTGAAAATCTTGAATTCCTTAGAATATTACAGGTTAAGCTTGGGTTAAGAAAAAATAGTTTTGAGGGATTGGTCTATTCCAAGTATTTTATCATTTGTATTTTTTATCTTAGGATTTTAACCTGAGGATTTCTGAAACCCTTATCTTTTTCTATTTCTTTGAATTTGAGTTAGGTTTAAGAATTTCAAGTATCAACATATTGCCAAATCTGATAGGTTTAGAGGTTCCAACATTTTTTTGTAAGGTCCCTTTGTGATTACCAACAATTTCACATTTAACACTGAGTTTTTTTGTTGCATTGTCAAGACCGAACATTAGAGACCTTGGGGTTATCCCTTTTCCAATAGAGATTGACCTTTCAAGAGAGATACAATATCATATTCTATCTAAGTTGTTGCTATACAAAAAACACCATCAACAAAGAACATAACACAAACTCCAAGGTATGTAAATCAAAGTCATTTTGAAATTCAGATCATAGGAGACAAGAACAAAGGTGTACAAACTAGAAGAAGAATTGTAGAAAAATATTGTTTGATATCCAAGATTGAGCCTAGCAATGTCAAGGAAGCATGTAAAGATGAATATTGGATGGAAGCAATTAAGGAAGAACTGATGTAGATAGAGAAAAGTGATACATGGATTCTTGTTCCTAGACCTCAATACAAAAATGTGATTGGAACCAAATGGGTTTTTCAAAATAAGCCGAATGAACAAGGTGAAGTGATCGGGAATAAAGAAAGACTAGTATGTAAAGGATATTCACAAATGGAAGGTATTGATTTTGAAGAAACTTTTTCCCATGTTGCTAGAATTGAAGCCATAAGGTTATTTATTTCTTATGCTACTTTCAAAAACTACAAATTATATCAAATGGATGTGAAGTCAACATTTTTGAAAGGTGAGTTAGAAGAAGAAGTTTATGTTGAGCAACCAGATGGATTTCAATTGATTGATGAAAAGGACATGGTGTTTCGGTTCAAGAAAGCACTATGTGGACTCAAACAAGCCCCTAGAGCTTGGTATGCAAGACTAGATATATACTTGTTTAAGCTTGGATTCAATAAAGGTAATTTTGATAGCAATCTATATTTCAAGCTGGATCAAGATAAATAATTGATCACTGAAGTCTTTGTTGATGACATTATTTTTGAAGGAGATAATGACTTATGTATGAAATTTGCTAATGAAATGAAAAGTGAATTTGAAATGTCAATGATAGGAGAACTAAAATTATTTTTAGGATTGCAAATCACTTAGTTAGATGATGGAATCTTTATATCTTAGTCCAAATATGTGAGAGAGATACTAAAAAAATTTGGCATGGAAGATTCAAAGCTAGTTGGTACACCCATGGTAACTGGATGCAAATTATCTCAAAGTGATGATTCTCCTGGGGCTAATCAAACAAGATATAGGTCAATGATTGGTGGATTTCTATATTTGACTCAGACAAGACCAAATATTATGAATTTTTTGTGCATGGTTGCTAGATATCAAGCTAATCCAAAGGAATCACATGTGACTACAATAAAGAGAATTTTTAGATACTTGAAATGAACAGTTGACTTTGGGTTATGGTATCCAAAGGATGATGATCTTACTCTTAATTCCTTTACAGATGCAAATTGGTCAAGAGATGTAAATGATATGAAAAGCACAAGTGGTGGTGCATTCTTCTTGGGAAAGAAGATGGTGTCTTGGCTAAGTAAAAAGAAAAATTCCATTTCTCTATCTACTGTTGAGGGAGAATATATTTATGTTGCAAACAATTTTACTCAAGTGTAGTGGATGAAATAAATGTTGAGAGACATCAAAATTGAGTATGATGAGCCAATTGCTATATTTTGTGATAATTCAAGTGTCATAAACATTTCTAAGAATCTAGTGCTACACTCAAAGATAACATATATCTATCAAGTATCACTTTTTGAGAGACAAGGGGAGTGATAAAGAGGTCAGATTAGAATATGTGCCTACAAAGGAACAAATTGTAGATATCTTTACTAAACCATTTCCTAAGGATACTTTTGAGTATCTCAAAGGCAAGTTAGGGGTAATTTCCCCTCCTAATCTAAACTAAGATGCAATTCTTTGCATCAATCTATGGACTTACAGTCAAATCTTGTTTCAGATTGATGTTGTGGTGGCTACTACTTAGGGGGAGTAGTCAAATGATTCATATGATATGTGGTTCAGAGAATGTGTACCTTTACCATTAGTGTTAAAGGGAGAGAAGAATAATGTGAAAAACTCTTGAATAAATGGGGATAAGAGTCAAGAAATGGATAGAAGAGCTATGAGAGGAGAATTGCAAAATAAAGGGGGAGAAGTGTACTATGAGAACAACTAGTTGTGTTGATGGTATTATTTTTCACATCATGTGTTTCCATCAATTCCAAAGGGGGATAGTTTTGGATGTAGTGGTTGTGTTTCTGATATGTGGTTGTCATTGATTTCAACACTATTAGCATTCATGATTCTGAAGGTTGTATATGTCGAGGATATTGACAAAATTGTAATAAATATATTGCAGGAAGGCAATGAAGCTGAGAAGGTCAGAGTGATGAAAAGTTTTTTATGTTTATGATAAGAAGGCATACATTAAATGGTTTGTTGCTGAGCCTATCTAGTATTTTTTCCAAAAAAATTAGAGTTGTGCATCAAGAATTGAGGAATTTATGAAGTTTTGTGTTCCTAGAGTTATTTAGTTACTGTAGCAGGTGTTTCTGGAAGATGAGATTGCAATTATAGTGAAGTGAGTTGTTGCATATGTTCCTGAGGTGTTCAATGATGTTTCTAGATTGTTTTATATTAGTTTGGTGTGTCTGCGTTGATTGGTGTGTTCATAATTGAAGATGTTTCCTTGTGTGTTTAAGGTTTTCATGTTATTGGCCGAGATGATGGTGGTAGCATGTTTCAGATCCTTATGGATTAATCTTGTATTGTTTGGCATGTTCAAGGATGTTGATTTAGGTCCTCACTATGTTTTTACCAACTTAGGTTGGTGCGCATTAATATTTGTTCATGTATTAAGGCCGACAGTTGTAATTTTTTCTATATTTGTTGTCAATAGAGTTGTAGATATAAATCCGTGTAGCGGATATATAAGAATGATTTTTAACTCATTTTAAAGTATGCTCGATGAATGTATGTGAAGTATATGCAAGCTATGTGCATATAAAGATTAGATCATTTGAGTGTAGAGCAGAGTGTGAAGAAGTGTTTATATGCCTAACTGGAACTGTAATCAAGCTTTTGTACAAGCTAATTTCTCAATTCAACCTCATCAAATGGATTTAATCTGATTGTCTTATGTAAGGTAGTGAGCCTTCCCTTTGAGAAGTGATCTCTAGGAAATGTGCTTGAATGCATGTTCATTCCCTATTCATTTCTTTCATTATACTTCTACCAGGGTATAATCTTGTAGACTAACATCCACAGTGGTTTTTCCCCTAACAAGGTTTCCATGTATAAAAATATTGGTGTTCATGTCTCTCTAATGTGATGTTTTATAATTGCACTACTAATTATCGAATTTGAGATTAAAATTTGTTTAAGGTGGAATAATTTTAATTTCTGTAACAATTGATTCAACCCCCCCCCTCTCAGTTATCTATCCTTTTTTTGCCAGCAAACCCTACCACATTGGCAAGCTAATGAGATCACTAGCTTTCCAAGCTCACTATCTTGCCAATGCAGTAGGGTTGACAAGGTAGGGGCAGTGTATTCCTCATAGAAATGGGGTCCCATGATGATGTACATCACCGTGAGACCCCATTTCTATAAGGCATACACTGCCCCTACCACATTGGAAAGCTAGTGAGTGAGGTCACTATCTTGCCAAGCTCACTAGCTTGTCAATGGTACCACATTTTGCATGCATTTATACGAAAACATTATTGTCAAACAATTCAAATTATATTTTCCATGCTTCCATTTTGAGCCATGATTGCAAGATAGTTTGCACCTCTCCCCATGTTGCTAACTTAGCCTCAAGAATATTAAAGAGTCTTGAAACAGTGCAGAGAAGGGTTAGAATCCCTTGTAGGTAGACTAATCAAGGAAACATTTAAAATATATCACAACATAAGTGATGAGGTAAATTTAGAAATAGAGATGAAAACCAAAATATATTCAAAGATCTATCAATGTGGGAGGAGTATATTCCAATTTTTTAGAGACATGTACGGAAAATAATTATTGCAGGATATGCAAATGATAGATTTATTGAAAAGGCTTTAGAAAATTTCAAGCATATGAAAATTGTACGTGTAAAACCAAATTCAACTACATTTTCCAACATCCCCATTCCTAAACCAAAATGAAACTTGTGGAGAGTGGTATGCACATCCGTAATAAAGGATTGAGAAATGATGTTTTATTTTACTTCCTTATAACTTTATATATAAATGTATACAAAATGTGGAAACATGCACATGGTAAGTCAATATTTAAATAACATAATTCCTCTAAGAGACATGGTTTAAAAATTTAATCAGCAAGTGTAAAGAATTGTGTAATTTAAAATGTGCATTGACAAGATAAGGTTATAATGACAAACAACCAATGATCAACATGGAATATGCAAAATAACAAAAATGAAATAAAGCCATAATAGAATGAATGAAAATGTGTAAAGACTTCACATATCTAAAAAAATATAGTTTCAAATGGAGGAGTTCTACCCAATTATATAGCCTTTGCTTCTTCTTTCTTCAAACTCCTCAACAATTTAACTTTTTGAAAAGCTTGTTCCACTCCAAACTTCAATTGTATATCAATTTTGAATGGAATTCAGACTTTAATTGATATTATATGCCTTTCAAAGGGAAAAATATGCTATTTCATGCAAAGGTGGTGGAAAGATCATAAAAATGTGGTGGAATGTGAAAAACATGCATGCACACTTCACAACATCATTAAAAATCTCTTGTTTGTCGGAGCACCCACATAACCAAGAGAATATGTTAAATGTGGACCTTTATTTCACAAGTATATTTAGTTTTTTACTATTTTTAGAGCAAGAAAAAACATTCTCATGTTATAATGTGCTCGTGTTATAATGTGAGCACATTGTTTCTTGCTAAGAGAATAGTCATATCTCTACTAATTCAAAACAATCTCGTGTTATGAGAAAGTTTTTTTATAGGTTTCTTTTGTATCTCTTTCTCTCTACCCTCTACCCACAACCCACAACACTTAATCCCTCTACCCTTAAAACCCCAACCCTCTACCCTTAACCCTCAACCCTCAACCCTAAAACCTATACCCTCAAACCCTAAACCCTCTACCCTCAACCCTAAACCCTTAAACCTTCAACCCTCAAACCTTGATACCCTCTACCCTATACATTGAACCCTCAACCCAAATCCTTCAACCATATGTACCCTCAACCCTAATCCTTCAGCCATATATAGGTCCTAAACCGTAAACCCTAAACCATCAACCTTATAGGTCCTCAAACCTATACCCTCAATTCTCAACCCTCTACCCTATACATTGGATCCTCAACCCTCATATATCTTTGTCCCTCCCTCCTCTTCTCTCCTTCTCTCTATCTCACTTATCACTCCCTCTCTCTCTCTCTCTCTCTCAATTCTCTCCCTCCTACCCCCTCTCCCTCTCTAAACCCTCAACCCTCAACCCTCAACCCTCAACCCTTAAACCCTAAACCTTCAACCCTTAAACCTTCTACCCTATACATTGCACCCTCAACCCTAATCCCCCAAACCTAAACCCTCAACCCTCTACCCTCAACCCTAAACCCTAAACCCTAAACCCTCAACCCTTAAACCCTAAACCATTAAACACTCTACCCTCTACCATCTACCCTATACATTGGACCCTCAAACCTAATCCCTAACCCTATACCCTCAATCCTCTACCCTCAACCTTAAAGCCTCAACTATATATGCTCAATCCCAATCCATATCTCTCTACCCTAATCCCTCAACCATATACCCTCAACCCTTAAAACCTAAAACACTCAACCCTAAACCCTTAAACCCTCTACCATCTACCCTCTACCCTCAACCCTAATCCCTCAACCCTTAAACCCTTAAACCCACTTAGTAAAATCTGTACCCTACTCCATCAATCCTCTTGACCCTTAATCCCTCAACCTCAACCCTCAACCCTCAACCCGTAAACCCTAATCCCTCAACCCCTATACCCTCTACACTATACATTGGACCCTCAACCCTAATCCCCCAATCATATACCATCAATCCTCTACCCTAAACCCTTAAACCCTCTACCCTCTACCCAATACCCTATACCCTATATCCTCAACCCTAATCCCTCAACCATTAAACCCTTAAACCCACTTAGTAAAATATCTACCCTAATCCCTCAACCCTCTTCAACCTTCCCTCAACCCTCAACCTTCATACCCTTAATCCATCAACCCTCAACCCTCAACCCTTAAACCATAATCCCTCAACCCCTAAACCCTAATTCCTCAACCCTTAAACCCTTAAACCCACTTAGAAAAATCTATACTCAAATCCCTTACCCACCTTGACCCTTAATCCCTCAACCCCTATACCCTCTACCCGATACATTGGAACCTCAACCCTAATCCCCAAACTCTATACCCTCAATCTATTGGAAAAAAGCTACACTGAGAGGAGGGTGAATCAATGTTGTGCAAATATTAACTTTATTAATCGTTATCTTCAAAGCACTTGAAACATTCAACCAAAATGCATGAACATGAAGCAAACAATCACAACACCATAACACAAGGATTTTTACATGGAAACCCTATTAGGGGAAAAACCATGGTGAATGGCCAATCCACAATATGATCTGAGTATACTCAAAATGAAGTTTACAATATTGGGAATGCACTTGCATTCATACACACTTCCTAGAGCTCACTGCTCAAAGAAGACTTGTTGTCTTACAAAGATAATCAAATTAAATCCATTTGAGAGATTAGCATCTACATATGCTTGATTATAGTTTGGGTTAATCTCAACAATTGATCTTCTATCCTTCTAATTGATTCTACATTTTTTCTCTCCTTTGCTCAAACTCGCATCATAAAATCCTTAATGCACAAGTGAAACTATGCATAATCACTCTTTTTCACTTTTGATATTTGCAATTCGCATCGAAACACCTTCTTGCTATTCAAAATGATATGATCGATCACTTATATATATCAGTGACCAAGAATTTAATCACAATATGTCAGCATCAATAAAACACAAAAAGATTTACAAATACTGGTTCAAAACATGAGTAATGTATAATGCGCATCCACAACCATTGGCCACAACTTAGCTAGGACCTAAAAAAAAATGATCTAACACAAAAACACTTGATTAATTATTCTTTGAATATCCACAATATGTTATGATAATCGAGTCAGCCTCCATGCACTAGTAAATAGGAAATTAACCAACTGAATCTTCCAACTCACACACGAATCAATATGAGCCACTGAGATTCATGGATAACACAAAGCATACATCGATCAACCTTCCCTGAGATACATAACACAAAGTATTAACATAAAATATTCATGACAATCGATGAACACAAAACTGTCGGATGCTCTGTCCTTCCTTAAATATTTCCAATCTATCAGTATGGTTAGATGATGATGCGTGGATCTAATCACCAACTAGGGTTGCCATCAATGACAACACCAAATGATATTCATAGTGTCTCTTGCCAATAATTTCCCTCTTTGGCATTGATGGCAACACTTAGTGAAAAATGACTAAGTGCTGGATCAGTACCAACATCAATTACACTGCCATTCTTCAAAATTTCAAAAACAGAACTCTCCCCCTGATATTATTATAAATTTTTCACTCTACTACTTTCCCCCTTTGACATCAATGGCAAAGGCAAGAATCCACATATCAAAAATCAAACAAAATCTTCAGACTGTACAAGCACAACTTACACGAACTTGAAAACATCTGCAAAATATTTCTTCAATATGCTCAAATTTGTATCCCAAACCCTTTTGAGACTCTCCAAAAAATTTATGCGACTACGAACTAAGTAAGATTGTGTCTCCATAGAATCAAGGTTAACTGGATCACTAAATTCCATCGTATCTTCAACTTCCTTTAATTCACTCCACATAATTTCAATATTTGGACCAATTAGGCTTCTAAGCCCACATGCTCTTTCCAAAAAAAAATCATTTTCATGTCTCAAGCTCCTTATCTTGTCAAGCAGAGATATCACCTTACCTTCTTTCTTTTCAACACCACCAACTAAAAGATCAAAAGCTTTAGAAATAGAAGCTAACTATTTTTCAAGATCCTTAACCTTGTTTTCATTGACCTTAGTGAATTTAGACAACAGAAAACAGGACTTATAGATCTTTCCACCTTCAAATAGAACACTCTGAATATTCTTCACATAGGTGGCTAACAAAGTTCTATCTTTATCTATCATTGTTTTCAAACTGTTGAACCTTTTGGCATCAAATTCCTTATGAACTTTAGCCATGGCTAACTTCTCAAGAGACTCAAAATGAGTAGTTATAGAGTTGATGAGCTTCCCCAGTTCATTCAAGGAGGAATTAGAAGGATCTTTGACATGAGTAGGCATTACCTTCTTCAGATCTCCAAATGCAAGATTTAAGAATTCACTGTCCTCAATGTGAGACTTCAACCGTTCTTCTCTAGCTTTTTCTTGGGAAAATGATGTAACCTTCATTTTTTGAATTGGAGACAAAGTGGATAGGTCAATGGGACCTTCAACCAATTTAGGGTCAAATTCTTCCTTTTTCTCTACCAGAAATTTCTTCACTGCCTCTGCAATGTCTATTTCTTCTACTAGAATTTCTTTCACATCAACTTTATTTTCTTCAACCACTATTTCCTTAGCTGCGGGTTTTTGCTTATCTTCATGAATCTCAAATTTCTCAACCAGTATAATTTCAGGAGCATCAATCTCCATAGGTATTTTTGTATTATCCAAAATAGAAGGAATCTGAGTATCCTCAACCATATCATCATTTACCTCTTCATTCACCAGATCAAATGCAATACCTTCAACATTCACTTCTTCAGCAACAACATCAATTTTGTTACTTAACAAAACTTTTCTCAAAATAATTTTTTCAATTTCTTTTGCAACTTCCTTAGTCTGACCAATCATGAGCTTATTCACTCTTGTCTTGCTCTTGAATTCTCTTTTTTCTTTATTCAATATTGCCTTCATTTATTCCATAAATATCAATAGACATAACTCAACAAGAATTCTTTCTCTCATTTTCTCTTCTTCTGATCTAGCATTTACTCTTCTCATTTCCAAAATCTCATACAAGCTTTTAGGTAAATTAGGAATTATTTCAATAATAACTTTATTGAAAATATTAAAATTCTCTATTGTTGCCTCCTCAAGAGTTCTTTGGATAGATTTATCAAAGGTTTCATACCATTTACAAAGTGGCTTAATATTGCCATCCTTGAACAAATCTTTTTCAACTTCTTCTACTAACATACTTGGTTTGTCAATTTTTTCCTTCTTCTTTGCTTTGTCTTCTTCTTCACCGAAGGGCTTGCTTCTAGTAATTCTTGCTGCCTTAGTACCTTGATGCTTGATTTCTTTAACTCCTTCATCAGATTTTGTTTCTTCATCTTCGGAGACTACCACATAGACTCTTTTTCTTTTATCTTTCTTTGTTTTTCCTTCCTTATCGGATGTATTCACTTGAGTTTGCATAGGAATTGGCTTTGCTACAAGGGTGGATAGGGATGTAGAGCTCCTTGTTGACCTAGTTCGGGCAGATGGTGCTACTAGACTAGAAGATTCAGTTTTTGCTGGCTCTTTTTCAGATTCTTCTATTTTCCTTGTAGCTTCTTTTAATTTTTCTACAAATATTCCCATACTTTTTGTGACGTTTTCCACTTCTTTTCAAACTCTTCTAACTATCACAGGTTTTCTGAGTTTATTGTGTACTTGTATATTTTTTTTGTATAAGTTCCAAACCTCTCTTCTGCCAAATCCAGAGGCTTATTCAGTAAATATTGTGCATACATTTACAAAAAAAAATCCTCAACTTCATAACCCATCAACATGATCCAGACTGTTCTAAGATCAACAACTTCCATCATGCATTGATAAATGTCTACCATAAAATAGATAGTATCCTTATATTTCTCCATAATAAAGGTGGGAATTATTTCTTTGGCATGCAACATATTTTGGAAATTCTTGAAGTATCCTCAAGTTGCAATTCTTCAAGCTTGAATATTTCCAATTCCATACAACATCTCCCTAATCTAAATAACTACAGGCTGACCACCTTGCCAATGTACTTTCCCAATACCCAAAACTTCACTCATGAAATAGAAGAACAAACATAATAGAAAATTACCATACTCAAAGGAAATTTTCTTGTCCTTTTTGATCTTACCAAGATTTTCCATCAGCTAACTCCTGAGCAATTCACAAAGATCATAGTTTGCATTCTCCTTTACCATTTGATAGGCTACATAAATGGCTATACCAAACACAAAATTGTCCCGACTTGAGTGATATATCCTATAACCAATGATCATCGATGCAAAATTCACATCTATTTCAATGATATCTTTGATTGTCATGTCTCTTCGATCATATTTTGAACCTATTGCATTAGTCACCATTTGATTCTTTATGGACTTCAAAATCGGTAATCCACTAGAAGAATTTAAACCTGTAACGACACGTATAGCCTCCTCCAAAATCTTGAAGGGTATACTTAACCACATGAATTCATCATGAACTCAACTCAAGATGTAACATACCCATTCACTCTCATCAAACACAAAAAATTTAACAATCAGTGTAAGTTTCTTCTCTTCTAGGGTTTTGAAGTTTAGTTTGACATAGAAGTCATCTCCAATTATATGATTGTTATACAAATTCAACAACTGTGAGCTTCCTATCTCTTCAATGTTTGTGTGAATATATGCCCTAATATCTTTGATGTCTAAGACATCATATGAAACAGATGAAAAAACACCTAAGAGGTCGGTCTCAACAGACTTGAAAGGATGCCACTTGAATTTTGGACGGGGTTTATCCTTGACTTCAACTACCAAAGGAATAGCCATTTTCAAAAATTCACAAATTCACAGGGTTATCCAATAAATACCTTTTCATCGGATCAGATTTTGATTGTTGGAAGCTTCTTCACACTTGAATTTCCCCTCAATTCGCCAAGGTTCACCTCAGAGCTCTCCAAACTTATTTTCTTCAAAATGCTAAGTGACAAATGAAAGATAAAAGTGATTTTTCATCACTCGCACACTTAACCCTTTTTGATGCAATAAAATATTTTACCCTAACTCATCTGGTTACCCTATTTTCATGTGCTATGAAAGATAATTCTTCTAGAGACCTTCAATACTACACAATACTCTCTCCAATAGAATCAACAACATTTATAGAGAATCAAAGCACTTACTGAACTTAGCCACATCCCGGTGTCAGTTACCGATAGGGGGTTAAGAGATTTCTTGACAACTTCCCCTAGGCCAAAGGCCTAAAAATAATTCCCAGAGTAATCACCAGAAGTATATTCTAGTGTAGACACATTTCCTTCATTAGAGGGACTTTTCTTCACCCATTTATTCTACATTTGCTTCCCGATCACATCTATAGTGACTTTTCCTTTTCCCTTAACATCCTTTTACATGTTTCTCCTTTGATTTACTAGACCTTTTCTATTCCAATAGAATCTAGCAATGTGACCAAATATTTTGTAGTTATAGCACACACCATTTCTCTATCCAGACCAGTTGTTCAACTGATTTTCTCTTGGTTTGCACTGGTTGGCAATATGGCCAAATCTATTTCATGTATAACATTTGACATCTCTATGAAAGTTGTTCACCGCATTTCTGCATTCATTTGAATTATGAACAAACTTATTGCAATTCAAACACTGACCTGGGAATGATGGACCACTTGGATTCATCTTCCTTCTACATTAGGTAGCCATGTGTCTAAATTTATTGCAACTGAAATAATATCCATTGAATCTTTGAGCATTATGTTGTCTTACCGAATGCTTTTCAGCATTGTTGATCTGATTTCCTTGCCTAAATCTCCCTTGTCCAAAATTCCTTTGTCCAGAATTTCTTTGTCCATATTTTGAAATTTCTCCTTCCTCATATCCAAGACCTCTCTTGTTTCCATCAGTCCTCTGACTTTTAATCAGTTCATCAAGCCTGGTTGAGCTAACTTTGAACTTCTCCTTGTATTCGTTTGCAGTAGCAAGTTCATTTCAAATATCATCAATTTGTTTTTCCAGTACTTCCTCCTTGTTTTTAGATTGTTCCAATTCATTGTCCAATTAGCTACATACTTTTGATTTTTATTTAAGAGACTATGCTAGGTTCTCTTAGTTCTTCTTTCTATCTTCAATCTCCTTGGTCATCTTCATTGTAATAGATTCCATCTCATGCTTTAGGAAAATATTGTCTCTGGTAAGCTTTTCACATTCTTCTATTTTTTCCTTCAGGTCTTAACTCAATTGCTCATCTTTAATGCTTTTACCATCATTCTTAATCTAATCACAGAGTTCCTTTCTCTTCTCCCTAGACTGATTGATTTGTCTTTTAAAGATTGAATGAATTTTTTAGAATTCTCAAGACTTTCTTGCAATTCTCGGTTCTCAAATTTTGACTAGTCAAGATCATCTAAGGACACCAAAAGTTGTTGTTGAAGACTACTTGAGTCCATTGAAGCACTTTCCAAGATCTCCTCAAGTTTTTAGACTTATTTTGAGGAACTAGCTTTGATACCAATTGTTGGAAACAAGCTACATTGAGAGGGGGGTGAATCAGGGTTGTGCAAAAATTAATTTTATAAATCTTTATCTTCAAGGAACTTGAAACATTCAACCAAAATGAATAAACAATCAAAACACCATAACACAAGGGTTTTTACGTCAAAACCATTTTAGGGGAAAAACCATGGTGGATGGCTAATCCACAATATGATATGAGTATACTCAAAATGAAGTTTACAATATGGGGAATGCACTTGCATTTAGGCACACTGCATAGAGCTCACTACTCAAAGAAGACTGATTTTATTACAAATATAATTGGATTAAATCCATTTAGGAGATTGAACTAAGATATTAACATCTACATATGCTTGATTACAATTTTGGTTAGGCTCAACAATCAATCTTCTATCCTTCTAACTGATTCTGCACTTCTACTCTGCTCTGCTCAAACTTGCATCATAAAATACTTAATGCACAAGTGAAACTGTGCATAATCTCTCTTCTACACTTCTAATATTCACAATTCGCATTGACAAACCTTCTTGCTATTCAAAATTAAATGATTGATCACTTATATATATCCGAGACAAATAATTTAATCATAATATGTCAGCATCAATAAAACAAAAAAATATTTACAACTTTCTGCCCAAAACATAAGTAATGTATAATGCACATCCACAACAGTTGTCCACAACTTACTTAGGACCCAAAAAAAAATTCTCTAACACAAAAACACTTGAATAATTATTCTTTGAATATCCTTAATATGTTATGGTCATTGAGTAGGGCTCCATGCACTAGTAAATAGGAAATTAACCAACCAGATCTTCCAAATTGTACATAGATCAATATGAGCCACTGAGATTCATAGATAACACAAAGCATACATTTATCAACCTTCCTTGAGATACGTAGCACAAAATATTCACAAAAAATCTTGATGAGAATCAAAGAACACAAAACCATTGAATGATGTGTTCTTCCTTAAGTATTTGCAATCTGACAGTCGGTATGATCGGATGATGTTGCACAAATCCAATAACCAAATAGGGTTTCCATCAATGACAACACCAAATAATATTAACAATGTCTCTTTCCAACACAATCCTCTACCATGAACCCTTAAACCCTAAATCCTTAAACCTTCTACCCTCAACCTAATACCCTCTACCCTCAACCCTAATCCCTCAATCCTAATCCCTCGACCCTAATCCCTCAATGCTTAAACCCTTAAACCCCCTTATAAATCTCTCTACCCTAATAAATAAAACCCCTTAACCCTTAATCCCTCAACCCTCAACCCTTAAACCCTAATCCCTAAACCCATATATCCTCTACCTTATACACTCAATCCTATACCCTCAGCCTTAAACCCTCAACCCTCAAACCTTAAACCATCTACCCTCTACCCTCTACCCTCTACATTAAACCCTCAACCTGGATACCCTCTACCCTATATATTGGACCCTCAACCCTCATCCTTCAACCATATGTACCCTCAACCCAATACCCTAAACCATCAACCCTACAGGTCCTCAACCCTATACCCTCAATTCTCAACCGTCGTATATATTTGTCCCTCCCTCCTCTTCTCTCCTCTCTATCTCACTTATCCATCTGTATATCCCTCCATCCATCCCTCCTTCTCTACCCTAATCCCTCAACCATATACCCTCAACCCTTAAACCCTTAAACACTCAACCCTAAACCCTAAACCCTAAACCCTTAAACCTTAAACCCTCTACCCTCTACCATCAATCCTCTACCTTG
>CM021104.1:17703290-17789529 GCA_007115665.2 Sequoiadendron giganteum
CCCTCTCTTTCTCCCTCTATCTATCTATCTCTCTATATCCTTCCCACTCTCTCCCACTCCCTCTCTATCCATATCTCTTAGGTCTCTCCCACCCACCCTCTCTCTCTCTTAGGTATATCCCTCTGGAAACCTATATTTATAACTCTCTCTATCTCTATCTCTCTCTCTCTCTACCCTCTCTCTATCTATCCCTCCCACCCTACCTAGATAAGTCCCTCTCACTAGACCCACCTTTATCTCTCCCTCTCTTAGGTCAAACCCTCCCACACCCTCTCCCTCTCTCTCCCACTCCCTCTCACTACATATCTCTCAAGTCTCTCCATCTCACCCACCCTCACACTCTCAAGTATCTCGCCTTGGCACCCTACGTACATAATTATCTCTTTCTATCCTTCTCTCTCCCCCCCCTCTCTCTCTCTCTTGCACCCTACCTACCTAATTCCCTCTCACTCCTCTACTCTAATCCCTCAACCCTTAAACCCAAATATTAAACTCTCTACCCTAATCCCTCAACCCCTATACCCTCTACCCTATACATAAGACCATCAACCCTAATACCCCAACCTTATACCCTCAATCCTCTACCCTCAACCCCTCAACCCTCTATCCTCTACATTAAAACCTCAACCCTCAACCCTTAATCGCTTAATCCTCAACCTTCAAACCCTAAACCTTCAACACCAATACCCTCTACCCTATACATTGGACCCTCAACCCTCATGATGCAATACAGGGGTGTTAGGACCTTTTAAAATTTCAACACAATGAGCTTCAAATAGTTTCAAAATACAAATCCCTTAGACCCTTCGATCAACAACAATTGCTCAGCCCTACCCTTGTAGCCATCACAACCCAGTTTAATGGGATTTTCAACCAAAATTCCCAAATGACTTGCCAAAAAAATCATGAATTAGGATACCCTTTTGAGGGCTACATAACATATGGCAGAACCAATAGTGACTCATTTGGAACAATTACAATAACCAACACCTACACTATTGTCTTAGGCCTAGAAATAGGTCCTTTTTACAAAGGAAGTGGATGATAAACTTTCCCTTTCAACTTAATTTGAATTGGACCACACTATTAAGGTTATCAAACCACAAATTTCACCATTTTTTTGTAGGTATAGGTCTCCTTTCATACTGGGCCACCATACCCTCACTTTTCTTTCAAAAACCCAAGGGTTTATTCAATCTCCAACCTCCCAAGCTTATTTAATCAAAATAATGCATCTAATAGGTCACAAATTCCCTACACAAGGTCAATATATCAACATGCAATCAGTCCCATTACCATTTTATCATAACCCTATCTCTACACCTCATTTTTCACTTGGAAAAGTGCCTTATTTGACCCTAGGGTATCATCCTAGACCAAAAAAATTGCTTCCTTTATTACTCAAACATATCAAAGACTATCCTACCATCAAACAAGTCAATCCACCAAGCAACAAGTCAGGACAGTAGGTGGATTGACAAATACATCATTTAATTTACTGTCAAACCCTTAACACTGTGATAACTGGCTGCTACAGAAAAGATTAAAAAACTACCAAAAACCTATATATTAGAATCTCATAATAGATTCATTAAAAATTAAAAACATGCCACATTTGAATTCAACAAGCTTCAAATAATTTATTGATAGTATGGGCATGTACAACACAATAAAGTTTAGGAAACACATAAAAAAAGTGCAGAAAATGTTGTATTCAGCTTTTGGAATTCTTCAAAATCTCCACTTGTTGTCTTGTTCAAGCCATGGAGAAGTTTTACATAGCATTTACATTTTTTTTTCAACTTCCCCAACATCCCTAACTAACTTTTGAAATATTGACTCTTCATATTCCACTAAATTGCATTGCTTTCTTGGCAATTTTACACTTGACAATATTTCAATTTTACAACTCTTACTAATTTAAAAGCCTAAGACCCCAAAATCACCTTAATACAATGATAACGGTCTTGTTTAGACCTTATTTAACATAAACAAAACTTTATCACCCCCATACTAACCTAGATTCACTCAAATTCACCTAGTTACATCAAATTTTGCATTATGGTTGAAGGTGCTCCTACACTATACAACCCCACTGGAAAAAAATCATGCCTCATGAGTTGAGGCTAACACCACCTTGCCCAAGCTTCATAGAGATACCATTGGTTCATAAAATTTGGCCATTGCTCCATGCTTAGTACTCTTGCAAACTTCCCTGCATCTTGGATTGTGTTTGATCTTGAATGTGGCTTCATCTCTATCATCAAACCTGATAATGGTCTTCCACTTGCTCCTTGATCAAATCCTACTCGTACTCCTTCTTCTATACCTACAAACAAACAACTATTAGCAATTCCCTGATCTGACTTCACTTTTATGGCTACTTCATGTTTGTATATGCCACTGATCTCTTGTCCATTCTTCACTGTCCTAATATCATCTATTGCCACTATCTTATCAGACCTGTGTACTATTGTACCTGCACATCTTGCCAACTTCTCAACCTTGTTCCCAATTATAGGACACTCTATGGCCCCCACCACAACACTTTCACACAAGTTTACTATCAAACCATGTCTCAACCCTGCATTCTCTATCTTAGGATAGATTGCAATCTCAGATTCTTTGCTTTCATTCACAATACTTATCAATTCTTTCTTTCCACACATTATTACCTTTTCCTTACCCTTGAAATCTTCCACAAGTGGAGTAAAAAAAAACTTACACCCATCCTTCATTATTGTATATGTTTTTTCTATTCCATCATATAAGGCTCGCCTATCATATTGCCAAGGTCTACCTAGGAGTAGGTGACTACAATCCATGGAAATAATATCACAAACCACACTGTCTTTATAGTCTCCAATCTAGAAATCTACCACTACCTTTTCATTGACCAACAATGGTTGTCCATCACTCAACCATGACACCTTATAAGGCAATTCATGAGGTATCTTTTTCAAACTTATCTTGTTCACCATCTTAGTAGACACCATGTTTTCAGTTGATCTAGAATCAATCACAACCCTACATACCTTATTCCAACACTTAAAATTAGTCTTGAAGAGGCTTCTTTTTTTACCTTCAATGTTATCTTCCTCACCATCAGCATCTCCCCTATTTCAGGAGCAGCTCTCAAACCTGTTGAACTTGTGCTTTCACATTCTTCCTCTTGTATGATTTGTGATCTTCTCTCAGTCCTCCTTTCACCATTAGATGAACTACCAATTATTTCAGGACATTTCCAAGATGGATGACCATATTCATTGCAGGTATAGCACTTCCCTGCAAAAAAAACATAATCTCTTCCTCCACTAAACCTTCCTCTACCTCTAAAACCACCTCTAGTGCCAGCACCTTGTTCCTTACCTTTTCTTACTCCTTCTTGTTCTTCACTTGGCTTATTTGGTGTAGGGATTGTTCCTCTCCCTCTTGCAATAGTACCACCTCTTCCTCTAACTGATTTTTCTTGTCTCCTTTTAAGCTTTTCCTCCACCCTGATTGCTAGTTGGAAACATTCCTCAACAGATTTGGGGTTAGCAATAACAAGTTCATCTTGAATATTAAATCTGAGATGACCTAGATATCTAGCCACCTTTTCAACCTCATCTTCATCCCTTCTTGATCTTATACTGAATTTGTAAAATTCATCAGTGTAGGATTTAATATCTAGTTCCCTTTGCCTTAGTCCTTGTAACTTTTTATACAATTGAACCTCATAGTCCTTTGGAAGAAATTTACCTTTCAGCTTTTGTACCATCTTGTCCCAATAAGTAATCCTTGACTTTCCTTGTTTTATCCTCTCTATTTTCTCATAGTCCGACCATAAAAGAGCATGTCCTTTTAGCTTTGTTTTTTCCACCTTTACCATCTGTTCTTTTGAAATTTCTTCACTTTCAAAGTAATTATCCATAGCAACAATCCAATCAATCAATTCTTCTTCATTTAAATTACCACCATATACAAGAAGGTAAAATTTTACCTTATGATAATCACCTTTAACTTCCTTGATAAAATTCACCATCCTTTGATCATCAAGATCTAGTTCTTCATCCACATCATACTCTTCATCTTCCTCTTCTGGTTCACTTTCTTTATTCACCTCTCTTCTCTTCTTTGTCTCCAAGGAAGCAAGCCTTTCCAAAAAAAATTATGTGATTCCAGAAGCTTAGAATGCTTCTCTCTTAGGTCTTGCAGCTCTCTAGCAGCACCAACACCTTTCAGAGGATTCTTTCAACCTTGACTCTTCACCTTTTATCTTCAACCTACAAAACTCAATCCACAAGGAATCTTATCCCTGTGCTCTAATACCAATTGATACAATACAGGGGTGTTAGGACCTTTTAAAATTTCAATACAATGAGCTTCAAACAGTTTCAAAAGAAAAATCCCTTAAACCCTTGAATCAATAACAATTGCTCAACCCTGTCCTTGTAGCCATCACAACTCGGTTTAATCATCTTTTCAACCAAACTTCCCAAATGACTTGCCAAAAAAAAGATGGATTAAGATACCCTTTTGAGGGCTACATAACATATGGAAGAACCAATAGTGACTCCTTTGGAACAATTACAAGAACCAACACCTACACCGTTGTCCTGGGCTTAGAAATAGGTCACTTTTACAAAGGAAGTGGATGATAAACTTTCCCTTTCAACTTAATTTGAATTGGACCACACTATTAAGGTTATCAAACCATAAATTTCACCATTTTTTTGTAGGTATAGGTCTCCTTTCATACTAGGCCACCATACCCTCACTTTTCTTTCAAAAACCCAAGGGTTTATTCAATCTCCAACCTCCCGGGATTATTTAATCAAACTAATGCATCTAACAGGTCACCAATATGCTGCACAAGGTCATTATATCAACATACAATCATTCCCATTACCATTTTATCAGAACCCTACCTCTACACCTCATTTTTCACTTGGAAAAGTGCCTTATTTCACCCTAGAGTATCATCCTAGACCAAAAAACTTGCTTCCTTTATTCCTCAAACATATCAAAGAATATCCTACCATCAAAAAATCCAATCCACCAAGAAATAGGTGAGGATAGTAGGTGGATTAACAAATACATCATTTAATTTACTATGAAACCCTTAACACTGTGATAACTGGCTGCTATAGAAAAGATTAAAAACCTACCAAAAACCTATATGTTAGACTCTCAGAATAGATTCATTGAAAATTAAAAACATGCAAAAATTTAGTACCATGAGATTCAAATAATTTATTGATAGTATGGGCCTGTACAACATAGTAAAGTTCGGGAAATACAGAAAAAAGTGCAGAAAACGTTGTATTCAGCTTTTGGAATTCTTCAAAATCTCCACTCATTTTCTTGTTTGAGCCATGGAGAGGCTTTACATAGAATTTACATATTTTTTCAACTTACCCAATGTCCCTAACTAACTTTTTAAATACTGACTCTTCATATTCCACTAAACTGCATTACTTTCTTGGCAATTTTACACTTGACAACATTTCAATTTTGCAACTCTTACTAATTTAAAAGCCTAAGACCCCAAAATCACCTTAATACAATGAGAATGGTCTTGTTTAGACCTTATTTAACATAAAAAAACCTTTATCACCCCCATACTAACCTAGACTCACTCAAATTCACCTAGTTACATCAAATTTTGCATTATGGTTGTAGGTGCTCCTGCACGACCTCATCCTTCAACCATTTGTACCCTCAACCCTAATCCCTCAACCCAATACCCTAAACCATTAACCCTATAGGACCTCAACCCTATACCCTCAATTCTCAACCCTCTACCCTATACATTCGATACTCAACCCTCATATATCTTTGTCCCTCCCTCCTCTTCTCTCCTCTATATCTTACTTATCCCTCCATCTCTCCCTCCATCCATCCCTCCCTCTCTACCCTAATCCCTTAGTTTTATACCATCAACCCTAAACCCTAAACCATTAACCCCTAAAATATTAAACCCTCTACTCTCTACCCTCAATCCTCTACCCTCTATGCTCAACCCTTAAACCCTTAAACACACTTATTAAACTCTCTACCCTGATCCCTCAACCCCCTTGACCCTTAATCCCTCAACCCTCAACCCTCAACCCTTAAACCCTAATCACTCAATCCCTATACCCTATACCCTATACATAGGAACCTTAGCCCTAATCCCCCAACTCTACACCCTCAATCCTCTACCCTCAACCTTAAACCCTCAACCCTCAACCCTTAAACCCTCTACCCTCTATCCTCTACATTCAACCATCAACCCTCAATTCTCAACCCTCAACCTTTAATCCCTCAATCCTAAACCTTAAAACCCTAAACCCTCAACCCCGATACCCTCTACCCTATACATTGGACCCTCGACCCTCATCCTTCAACCATATGTACCCTCAACCCTAATCCCTCAAATCTATACTATCAACCCAATACCCTAAACCATCAACCCTAAAGGTCCTCAACCCTATACCCTCAATTCTCAACCCTCATATATATTTTTCCCTCCCTCCTCTTCTCTCCTTCTCTCTATCTCACTTATCCCTCCATCTCTCCCTCCTTCCATCCCTCCCTCTCTACCATAATCCCTCAACCATATACCCTCAACCATTAAACCCTTAAACACTCAACCCTAAACCTTAAACCCTTAAACCCTTAAACCCTCTACCGTCTACCCTCAATCCTCTACCCTCTACCATCAACACTAATCCCTCATCCCTTAAACCCTTAAACCCACTTAGTAAACTCTCTACCCTAATTCCTCAACCGTCAATCCTCAACCCTTAAAACCTAATCCATTAACCCCTATCCCCTCCACCCTATACATAAGACCCTCAACCCTAATCCACCAATCGTATACCCTCAATCCTCTACCCTCAACCTTAAACCCTCAACCCTTAAACCCTCTACATTAAATGCTCAACCCTCAATTCTCGATCCTCAACCCTCAATCCTCAACCTTCAAACCCTAAACCCTCAACCCCGATACCCTCTACATACATACATACATACATGACATAGAAGCATACATGTACATAAATACATATAAATCAAACCTTGGGAATCCCCATGCATTATATCTTGCTTTGGGAATCCCCAAGCCTTGGGCTTGGTATTTTCCTTGGAATACCAACCCAAAGGCTTGGAGGGCATTCCCAATGACCAGAGACATGTTTTTGAAAATTCTACAATATTTCACATAACCGAGTTCATGCTCACCGTCATGATTGCACATGGTTCAGTGTTGAACAAATCGAACACCTCGGTAATGTTAGGTTCTCTCTTAGCTATCCAACGATGTATTTTTTTTCACTTCTAACAATGTTAAGCCTTTCATCTATAATTTCTTTTGTTTTATGTGTCTCTTTTTTCATAAAAAGCAATGTTTGGTGTTTTTTTCATTATAAATTAACCGTTCATTGAAATTTCAAATAAATTATATTTTTAGAAACTAGACTCCATCCTACAATTTTTTTATTATAAAAAATTCAATTAGTTTCCAAAATTTGTAGGGGTAGCACGGCCAAAATTTTGTTTTTCAAGAAGTGTCGACTTAGAAAATTAGTAAAAAATCAAATATTCACTAAAAAATTATCAGAAAAATCGCGCATCAACTACATACTATTAGCTAATTTCTCACCAGAGCGATTTTAAAAATACTTGAAAAAGTTCACTGTGCTAGGGACGTACAAGAGTTGCTATGTTATTTTTCTGACAAAAAAAAAAACCAATTTATGTACGTCCTTTTGAATGCCTTAACCTTGTAATGAGGGATGAAATATTAAGTTTAATGCAATAAAGCATATAAATCAAACCCTAACAAAAAATGAAGCACAAATGAACATAAAGACATAAAGCATAAAAAAATATTACCAAATCTTCATGCTACCATTGATTCACCTCCATTGCTCTTCTCTATTTTGCTTGAATATGATAATTTCCCTAAGATTTGAGTGTGCAATACTAAGCCTATGACACATGACTAGAAAAATATTGAAGATTGTTGTCTCACACTAGAATCATGTATTTGCATAATATGTGTGGATTAAGATAGATGATAATAAATATAAATAGATGAAAACATAAATGATTTTGACAACATAAGGACACCTGAAGAATCAACCCCAAATAGCTTATGTGAGAATTTACTTATAGGAAAGGTTTGATTTGGATTGAAGGTTGAGATTGGATGTCAATAAGATGTCTTAATCAATGGCCAAGATTGAAAGCTGATAAGTTCCCTAGAATCAATGGACAAGATTCAATATAACAACCCATAATTAGGGTTAGGGAAACATTAGGTCAAATTTGAAATGAATGGACATGATTGATTTTTAGAAAATTAAATCAAGGGTTGGGAATGCATGTGACAAGAGATAATATTGGCACAAAAAAAGAGGTAGCTGGAGAATCAAATAATAATAGACATTACTTAATTTTTGGAGGGAAAAGACTATTTTGAATTAAAACTTAAATTTAATTCAAAAGGTGTGGTCACATAGTAAATAATTAATTTGAATTACTTACTAAAAAGAGGGAAATTAGAAAGTGGGTAATTTTAAATATGATTTTATTTAAAATTAGAAAGAAAGTTGAAAAGAATGGATAATTTTAAATAGATGATTTTATTTAAAATTAGAAAGAAAGTTGGAGAGGATAAATAATTTTAAATAAATGATTCTATTTAAAACTAGAAAGAAAGCTAGAGAGGATAATAATTAAATAAATAATAGAAATTTATTTAATTATGAACATACATAAATAATTAATGACATATTAAATAAATAAATAAAGTTTATTTATTTAAATAATCAAGAGGAAGTAATGGACTAATAATAATTAAATAAATTTAGGAATTTATTTAATTATAGAGTAACATAAGAAATTAGCGACGTATTTAAATAAAGTTTGTTTATTTATTTAAATAGCTACGAGTAATAAAAGACGTGAATTAATTAAATAATTAAGAATTATTTAATTAATAATTGACATTGGACTATAGGACATAATTAAATATTTTAATTATGTTGAGATGAAGCATGATATAGAAAAATGTGGTTTGTGGGTCTAGGCCATTTTTATGTGTCTACATTTGCCCCTCTTTGTCATAATGCAATTTATCGTGTTATGGCAAATAAAACAAGTCAAGAATATGCCCCAGTACAAAATAGGGATGAGGAAGAATGATGAGAAGGGTTGCGGTATGCCCCCTCGAGAGGACATTTGGGTTTCGAGAATACGAGTGGGCTCTCAAAATGGATGAGAAGACTAGAGAATGAAGGAATAGAAGAAACATTAGCGTGGAAGACATGGATGTTTAGTGGTGACAACTTTAAAGATGCATATTTTTCCAGACAAGACTTTGCACTAATCATCATTGGGTGGTAAAATGACACAAATGGACAACAAACACCATGGTATGACATAGACTAAGGTGTGCAAGGCCATCCGCTTACAAAATAGACAGTCGCAGACAAGGAATGTTCTAGCTCATACTAAGGGCCAAGTTGCCCCAGTCATTTTGCTAAGACAATCCACAAACAATAGTAAAAATAAATAGGTCATGGGACGTCATCGCACCTCTAAATCCTTCATGGGACATCCTCGAGGTAGCTAGTAACATGACCAAGAGACAAAATAGACCAACAAAAATAGATAAAATAGACAAAGATAAGACAAAATAGACCAGAAAAATCAATAGCCATTCAATGTGTTTTCTAATATTTGATTGTTGATGATTGTTTGCATGACGATTTGACAGTTTGATAGTTTGACGGTGCCTACGGCTAGGAAGGAAACATCCTAAAAAGATAAATGACATTTTGACGAGGTCCAAGTCCAAGAAGGACACATCTTGGAGAGGACCAGAGAGTGATAAGATTGACATTGTTTTGGCAATTTGACTAATGTGACTAGATGATTGACTAGACTATGTTTTCTGAGTTTAACTTATTGATAGATTGGACTATAATGTCTATTGATCAGTATTTGAATGTAGACATTTTGATGTCTGCCTTGTGTTCGAGTGTGACTATGTCTAATGAAAGATGACTTTGTGTGAGGAGATCGACATTGTCTGACTTATTTGACAAATGCGACTATGTTTGCCTAATTTGACTGATGTGATGAATGTTGACTTTGTTTTTTGATTTTTGAAAGTTATCTGGATTTATGTTTTTGCGATTTTAAGAAATTTTTTTTTTTTTTTTGACATTTATAATTTTTTTGGGATTTTTTTGGATTTTTGAAATTTTATGTTTTTTTAGATTTTTGACATGTTTTGAGGTGTTAATGGATGAAAATTTGGGTAGCCTTTGTGCTAGATACCAATGACAAGGGGCAAACCAAGTCTAGGTGCAAGGGTGGGTGATAGGATAAGGGATAAAAGGCTCATGATAGATGGATGGATGGCAAAGATGTATGCATCATAGGAGAGTAAGGATGTGATCTCCAAAGACTATGTCACATAGGAACAACACGCCCCATTCTAGGTACAATATAGGATTTTTTAAGACAAAGCTTATGACAATAGGATAGTGATAGGCTTGGTTTAAAAAGATGAGGTATGCCAAAAGATATTCAAAAAACATTTTTCAATACTTTTCCCCCTATGTCTTCATCAAGATCAAAAGGATAAGGGTGGATAAGTGGACTCAAATATGATAGGGATGTATGATGGCTAAAGATAGTAGGTAGGATGGAAATGATATGACATGAAAATGATAGGTTGGATAGATAAGACATTGTGCCCCCAAGTGTAAGTGACATAGAAGATCAACCCACACATGACTCCTATTTTCCAGGTTTTCATCATGGTACTTATCCAAGGCACCTCTTTACTAGGTTTTCACCATTGGACGAAGGGATTTCTCTTTACTTTTTTTCTTTTTCTTTTTGAACTTTTGGATAGGAGAAGGGGAATATGGATAGGAGGGACTCAAGTGTCTAGTTCCATGAAAGGTGATAGTCCCACTCGAAACGGATTTCATTGCATGGACCATGTCAAATGTGCTCATAGAAGTTGGTAAGGGATGATATGAAAGGGAGATAGAGTAGGTAGATGATGGATTATGATGTTGATTATGGAGTAAAATAGTGGATTATGATGCGAATTATGTAGGGAAGATATAGGACTTATGCAAAAGATGAATGGGGAGGCTTAGCCAAAAGAATGGACCATAGGAAGGTGGTGGGGGAGATACATAGGATAATGAGTGAAGGGTGAGGAGATAGAGGTATGTGGGAATAGAATCATGACCAATGGTTGCACACATTGTGATAAACATTGAATCTTTTTATGGGAAGGTTGTGTAGGAAGCAATGGTGGTTTTTGCTTAGGAGATGGTGGATATAGTGCTTTAGGTACCCACATAGACTTAGTATTTTTATGAATTTTATTTTGCTTGTGGGATTTTTGTGACTTTTGAATAGAGTGGGAATGTGAGGTGGAAGTGGATGGTTGGGATTTTTGTGATTTATATGTCTCATTTGACTTTCTTTCCATTTTCTTAGGGACCCAAACCATTTTTCTTTTGGACTTTTCTTTTGGAGGTATGGGCTTATATAACTTTTTAGATGGATTTTTCTTTGACTTTTTGTATTGATTTCCTAAGGCATGAGGGTCCTTAGGATTTTTTACTTGATAGGTAGAGGCATTGAATTTTTTTCTTTTAAATCCCATGGGTATGGTGGAATGAGTGAAAGCTTCTTGTTTAGACAATGTGCACATTTGTTGGTCATGATTAGGAATGTTAGGGTATTTATGGATAAATGGATAAGAGGATTGAATGGTAGGGATATTAGGTGTTGGAAGTAATGGTGGAAAAGTTGATGGTGGAAGGTGTATGGTCACATGCTTTTGAAATTTGTAGGATGATGGAGGAAGGATGGCAACATATGTCTTAGGTATATGATAGGATTTATGATGGAAGGAGGTGGACTTAGGATGCATGGAGGAAGTACCAACATCTTGAGATTGGTGTCCTTGGGGTATGCAATGGACAACGGGACTAGGTGTAGGTGGAACACTACACATAAGCTCCTTATTGGATGGAGAAGATAATGTTTGTTGTTGTTCTAAGGAGGAACATTCATGAATGAGGGTGGAAAGACTAATAGGATATGATGGAGGACTTGCAATGGGGTTTATAGTGGGTGATGGAGGATCGATAGAATCTTGATTGGTGTTATGTTCACTTAGATCCAAGGTATTTGTTTGATCTTATATATGTGCTTTGGAGGCATATGTCTCATCAAGGGAAGTGGATACTGATGGATCATGGATAGGAATAGGTGGAGGTGAATTTTGAATATCTTGCTCATGGATGGGTATACGATCAAGTTTCTCATGGATAGGATCTTAATCATTATGGATATCATCTTGATCATAAAAAAGATATAGATTATAGATAGGTTGGATGGAAATTATTTGATCTTGATTAGGACTAGGGATTGATGTTTCCACTTGCTTAGGATTAGGCTCTTGACATACCTCTTGGATTGCTTGAATGGAAGTGGAAGGGGATTTATCATGGAGAGACTTGACATGTTCTTGATGGTCAACAACATAGGAGCATGAAAGAGGGTGACTTGGACTTACGACGGGAGACTCTTGAATTGGCTCAAGGGTTTGTGGATGACATGGTTGGCTTGAAGGCCTTGGCATGATGTTCGAGGACTCTTTTGTATGTTCAAGTATATGTGTTGAATGACATGGTGACAATTGATTCCTTGCTTGTAGCCCTTGGGTTACATCCTTTATAGGTGGATTTAATGGAGAATTAGATGATGGTGGGGGTAATGAAGAGTTTAATGGGTTAGAAGGTTGAGATGCCAATGGATTAGGACTAGGACATGGTGGCTTATGGATAGTCATTTGATTGGATGGTGGTAAGGGTGCACGAACTAGATTGGTGTTCCCCTTGTCGAATGGAACATGAGAATTGAAAGGCTCTTGATTCTGTTTCCAAGGTGGACTTGGGATCCTATGTTCTTGTTGTGATATGGGTGGATATGTTGATGTGGCATTGACATGATAGGTAGATGGGTTAGGTTGGCATGATGATAAAGGTGACACATAGGATTGTGTTTCAATGTGTTGAGGTTGGAATGGTGTTTGGACTTGTTGTGATAATGATGAAGGGGTTGCATAGGATAATGGTTGTTTAAAGGTGGATTGATATGGATAAGGGTTGAAATTAGAAGATGTGTGATATGTTGATGAAGGGGCAACATGATATGTGGATGGGTGAGGTTGATATGATGATATAGGTGATACATAGAATTGAGGTGAAATTTGTTGATGTGGTGATTGGGCTTGATGATGTGCTTATTGAATTTGACAAGTGGCCATGAGATATTGGATTTGTGCTATGAGTTGTTTCATTTGAGGTGATTGGCTTGTTTGAAGTGTTTGGATCATGTCATGGACTTCTTGAATGATTTGTTGATTTAAAGGTGATTGGCTTGTTTGAGCTTTGTGAAGTATGTGAACAAGTTGTAGTGCCATGTCTTCTAATGTTATCATGGTGTAAAATGATGTTGATTGGATTAAAGAGATGATGATGATTAGGATATGATGTGGAATGACAAGATTGTATGATTTGGATTATGTGGCAAGTGTTTATTGGAGGTTTGACTTGGACAATATCAAATACAAGATTTCACATGTAAATGCATGAACACACACACCGAACACAATGATAAATCTGTCTTTCAAGATTAAATGTTATGATTAAGCAAACAATTGAATACACAACAACAAGCCTAATGTTAGTCAAGTGGGTATGGCCAAGTAGGTCTCAAGCTAGTTTGCACAAGGTTGACTGGGTATAATTTGGAAGAAAAATCTTGCCAATAAGTTGGGAGAAAGGGGTAACCCACCCTTCACCTTCACTTCCCAAAGGTATAAAGTTCTTTGGGGCTTAGCTCAAAGTGACAAGATTTCAACTCCCAAAGGAGTGTGTCTTTGGATTCACACTCTATTGAGGTCATCCCTTGGAGGGGTGTGTGCTCCAAGCAGGCCTCCTAAGAATGGTATGACAAAAGCGAACCAAGTGAGGTGTTGTGGAGGACACACACACTTGATTCACACTCGCAATGATTAATTTCCCTTTAAAACAATTGAAATGTGTGTAAAACAGTTCAAGCACTTGTTCTTTTTAACCCAAAGTCAAAATGTGTGATTGAAGACAATGGTTTATTTTAAGCCCAATTTCAAAGATGTGACAGCAAACAAGATTTATTTTTAGACCCCAAAATCCAAATGTGTGACAAACAAGATATTCTTTTTAAGCACAAATTGAAGTGTGTTGTCAAGCAATGATTAGAGATGAAAGATTGAATGTGTGAACCTAGACTTTCTTTAGCTCCAAATTCTTTATCCACTTGATCCAATGTGTGCTTTGAAGTGTTTTTTTTTTTTTTTTCTGCACATGCACAAACCGAACAAAGCCAAAACCCTAATAGCTAGTCAAGACAAATCTGATTTTTGAAAATATTTTTGATAGTAAAAATAAAACTACAGAGAATAGACCCATACTTAAATTTCAAAAGCTTTCCAAAAATGTAAAAATATCCGAAATAGTTTATGTTTTGCACCTGAAATTATTATTTTATGAAACATCATAAAAAAATTATTAAAAATTCAAAACACATCCAAAAACACTGATTTTTTCACTGAAGGTGTCGGACATCATTCCAAATCTGGAAAAAAAATAAAATCTGAATAGATATACAACCGATTGTGAGATTCAAGCAAATATTTATGAAACCCTAATTTTCAAAGATCTATTGTTTGACTAATAATTTTTTCATCCAAATTTGTAACCTAAAGAATAGACCCCTATTGAAATTCATAGTTATTTCCATAAATGTAAACATATCTAAAAAATTCGACAATTTGCTCTCAAAATTTATTTTTCATGAAAAATAACAAAAAATTTATAAAAAATTGAAAATGTCTCTAAAATATCTGATTTTTATCGTGGAATCTCTTGATATTGTCCCCAACCTTTAGAATGTTTTTTGTGAAAATATATGTATCTGTTTTAAAGTTATGGTTGAACCTTTGAAAACTAGGGTTTTATCCCATAATGATGCAAAACCTGCAACAAAAAGCAAAGAAAACCTGCAACAAAAAGAATCCAACTCCAAAAAAATTCAAAATTCGTGAAAATATGTCAAGTTCACCAATGTAATGAGGGATGAAATATTAAGGTTAATGCAATAAAACATATAAATCAAACCCTAATAAACAATGAAACACAAATGAACATAAAGACATAAAGCATAAAATAATATTACCAAATCTTCATGCTACCATTGATTCACCTCCATTGCTCTTCTCCATTTTGCTTGAATATGATAATTTCCCTCAGATTTGAGTGTGCAATAATAAGCCTATGACAAGTGACTAGAAAAATATTGAAGATTGTTGTCTCACACTAGAATCATGTATTTGCATAATATGTGTAGATTAAGATAGATGATAATAGATAGAAATAGATGAAAACAAGAATGATTTTGATAGAATAAGGACACTTGAAGAATCAACCCCCAAATAGCTTATGAGAAAGTTTACCTATAGGAAATGTCTGATTTGGATTGACGGTTGAGATTGGATGTCAATAAGATGTCTTAATCAATGGCCAAGATTGAAAGTTGACAAGTGCCCTAGAATCAATGGACAAGATTCAATATGACAACCCATAATTAGGGTTAGGGCAACATTAAGTCAAATTTGAAATGAATGGACATGATTGATTTTTAGAAAATCAAATCAAGGGTTGGGAATGCATGTGACAAGAGATAAGATTGGCACAGAAAAAGAGGTGGCTGGAGAATCAAATAATAATAGACATTACTTGATTTTTGGAGGAAAAATACTATTTTGAATTAAAACTTAAATTTAATTCAAAAGGTGTGGTCACATGACAGTAAATAATTAATTTGTATTACTTACTAAAAAGAGGGAAATTAGAAAGTGGGTAATTTTAAATATGATTTTATTTAAAATTAGAAAGAAAGTTGGAAAAAATGGATAATTTTAAATAGATGATTTTATTTAAAATTAGAAAGAAAGATAGAGAGGATAAATAATTTTAAATAAATGATTTTATTTAAAATTAGAAAGAAAGTTGAAGAAAATGGATGATTTTATTTAAAATTAGAAAGAAAGCTAGAGAGGATAAATAATTTTAAATAAATGATTTTATTTAAAATTAGAAAGACAGCTAGAGAGGATAATAATTAAATAAATAATAGGAATTTATTTAATTATGAGCAAACATAAATAATTAATGACGTATTAAATAGATAAATAAAGTTTATTTATTTAAATAATTAGGAGGAAGTAATGGACTAATAATAATTAAATAAATTTAGGAATTTATTTAATTATGGAGTGACATAAGAAATTAGCGACGTATTTAAATAAATCTGGTTTATTTATTTAAATAGACAAGAGAAATAAAAGATGTGAATTAATTAAATAATTAAGAATTATTTAATTAATAGTTGGCATTGGACTATAGGACATAATTAAATATTTTAATTATGTTGACACGAAGCATGATATAGAAAAATGTGGTTTGCAGGTCTAGGCCATTTTTATGTGTCTACAAATCTCAACCATTTTCAAAATAAATTAGTAGTTTAGAAAGTAGACTCAGAGCACTTTGATCCTTGTTTTTGTTCCATCTCAATTTTTGAGTGTAAATATCCTTAATTTCACGTCTCGGGTCAGTATTTCTTGATTTTAGATAAAAGTGGCCACTTAAGCCCCCTTTTTGGAACCCATCTTTTTGGACTTACCCATTTTTCATTTTTCTATTTTATTATAGTAGAACAAAGAACAAACCCTAGGTTTGTTTAATTATTTTGCTGAACAAACCCTAAGTTTATTTTTAAAAGAATAGTTTTATAGTTGCAAACCCTATATTTTTTATATTAGTTTAATTATAAATCATAAATATTAATTTTTTTATTTATATATTGCAAGATTCTTTACATCTATAAATTATCTTTATCATAATGTCTAGAACCCCAATTTGAAGGAACCCATGTTGAAAACATGTTATTGCTGAGAAAAAATCATTGTAAAAAATAATGCTTTGAGGAGGCATTAACAGATTAAAATACCATATTGCACATATACCACATCGAGATCCTAAACCATGCCCAACTATGCTTGCTAATGTTATGCATGAAGTGCAAATTTAATTATAAACTTTTGAGCAACAAAAGTGTTGCATGTATGAGCAGTCAATGTTGTCATTGATGTCAACAAGCCTGAATTATCATTGATGTCTATTGTTGGGTGAGATTGTTGCAAGAGTATGAGTAGTTGATGTTATCCATGCTTCAACTAGTTACATTATGTTGTGATTAGTAAAGCTATTAGTTTCAATCTCTTGTGTTGCTTTGATAAGATTTTGTTTATGGATGAGAAAGTACTGAAGATGATGAGGATGTGTCCCTGGTGCTTGGTTTCCAAGTGATTTTGAGAAAATTTGATAAAAAGAGGAAACAGTGTGTTGTAGTGGTGTTCTAGGTTGTAGAGATTTTTTCTTGTGTTGCTCCACATTTCTTCTAGGTTGAGGATCTACATGTGTGATTTAGATATGTTGATCAGAGGTGTTCATAGGTGTTATATCTAGAAGTTGGTGTGTTGGATCATTGTACAAAATAATTTGAGTTCATCAGTGTGTGAACTACACATTGCAGAGGTGTCTATGATAAATTTCTTTTCTCCACAATTCTTTGTAATTATGTTTTAGGTATTGTGGATCTAAATAAGTGTTGATAGTATTTTTATCTTTATTTAGTCAAGGTGGTTCGAGGCCTAGTGCTTTGGAAGTCAGTTTCCCAAGTCACAATGTATATCAAAGTTGTCAAAGTGTATTGGGTGTGTACATTCTTTAGGTGAAAATTATTGCAAAGGATTTTATTGAATTTTAGAGTGTTTGAGGAATATTCTAGATCATGTTCAAGTGTGTTGTGTGGTTCACATGTCGTCCTTGGGTTTGAAGAAGTGTGTACTTAAAATTTTAATTTGGTGTTTGTATGGGGAGCAATCGACCTAGTGTTTACACTAATTGTGATGAATATATATTGTTTATAGAAGCATGTGGTTGTGTGGTGTTATAGGTTTGGGTCCCAAATAAGGTTTTATGTGGTTTTCTTTCACTTCTACCCACTACGAAAGTGCTTTGGTGTTGACCTAATTTAAATTTACATGGTTGAGGTACATAGCCAACCTTGGAGAATGGTTTCAAGGTTGAGGAGGGTATATATATGAGTTGAGTTATTGAAGGATGTTACAATAGATGTGAGATATGTGAATGATGTGAAGTGAAAATTTATAGAGTGTGCAATTGATAAGTGCAATGTGAGCTTTCATGTGATAGATTATTGGATGTAGTGAGAAAAAGGTTTCTACAATTCTTCAATTAGGCTATGAAGGTGTTGAAGTTATTGTGGTGGATTCTTTGTTGCATTGATATTATTTTCAATATGTATCATTTCTTCTCTATCCTCCTTTCTTCTTTGGGTAATGACCCCTCCGACAGTGAGCCCTATTCTATTTGGTGTTGATATTAATTTATATTATGAGCTAATCCTCACCATGGTTATTCCCTTCTTAGGTTTTCCATGTAAATATGGTGTTCTCTTGTATATGGTGCTAAGTTGTTTCAGTTTCTATTATTTTCTTTTCATGTTGTAAGAGAGGGGGACCAACCACTGCAAGGCCCTAGTTCACAAAAGGTCAAGAGTAGTATGGCTGACCTAACTTATCTTAGTTTAAAGGAAGGTTAGGATAGGCGAGATGAAAGTGATGAGAACTGTGGGTCCTTCGATCACTCGGCAAACCCAAAAGTCGAAGGGAGACTAGGCGATTCAATCTTTAAACTAAACTATGTGTCTTAGATAGCTCTTTATTGGAGGACAAAAGCATGGTTCTGGGTTGACAACATGACATGCTAGCATCTTGCAGGTGCGTTGGTGTCCGTACAACCAATAAACTAGAGAGACCAGATTTAACTTCTTAAAAGGTAGAGTAACAACCCAATTTAAGAGTTTCGGGAAGTGTAGAATAAGACAAAGAAGAGTGAAACATAGAGATGAATGTGATAAAGGAAATAGATTACCACAAGGGTGACGAAGATGATTTCACACAATAATATTCTCACCAGCTTGCTCCAAGATCTCTCCACCTGTACATAAAAAAGAGGGAAAATGTTGGGGGGTTGTTTAGGGGTCTGCCTTAGTCAGACCTCCATATTGGTGTTTCCACCTCCATGGATAGCCAAGTTTTCACCGATAGAAATAGTATGATAAAGAAGAGAATACAAGCTAAGGATACAAAATACACTACAAAACAATACTTACTCAATGAAATTATAGAGAAGATAAGACGAGCTTTCCACCTCCATCCAAAGAACTCAAGGCTAGTGGAGGAGAAAGATGAGAGGAAATCAAGCCTCAGCCACAATGTATTGTCCTTCATTTTCACTATCGGAGTGATGGAGTGGTCGATTGCTGCTATGAAGTGTGAAGTGCTTCTACAAAGCTTGTGGATGAATGCTTGAAAGTGTGGAGAGAATATGAAGAGATGAACTCAAGATCTTGCCAAACTTGAGAATAGATGAGAGGGTGAAGAATATGAAGGAAGAATGAAGAAAACAACCATATTCAGGTCATCCAATCGAAGGGAGGTGTTACACTTTGACTTCCAATAGGAAGTGTAACGTCTCTGTAGACTCTAGCCATAGGAATCTGCCAAGGACGTAAGTGTGTCGTGTGGACATTTTCATGTCGTGCGAGCATCCCCGATAGAAAGGCCTCCACCGACACTCAAAATAGGCACCAAGTGTGATGTTAACAACAGGCTTAAGTGGAGTTAATCCTTTTCCTTACGTTTTATAAAGTGTAAGGGGGTAAAGAAGAATTTCCATTAGGGGTGAAAATTCACACCTATAGATTTTTCCCCCACTTTAGCAAGAATGAGTACTAATGAGTGCTTTGATAAAGTATAGTAGTAAGAATTAACAAAGCAAGAGATATATACCTAAATCGATGAGGAAGTAGAGCACGGTCTGACAAACTCGGAAGTGCAAGAAATGACCTCATAGTTACAGAGAACTATAAAGCTAAAGAATGAAAGTGACTTACAAGCTCATGGTCCTACAAGGGAGGTATCCTTCAAGAACACTCACATAAAGGAAACCAAGAAGAGCACCTTATAGACCCACAAACCTGCAAGGAAGGTATCCCCCAAGAAATCTCACATGAGGGAGACTGAGTAAAGATGACTCTATAGAGTCAGTGACATGTTTACTCGTAGATAGAACACGTCAGGAAGTGGCCACACAGGCCAATGAATGGACAATCACATAGACCATCGCTAAGTTGTAAGACTTTCAAAGGGCTCCCTAGGGAACACTTCAAAAGGAAGGAGTGTCCACTCAAGGGATGTGCTATTTGAAAATTAAATTCTAGTCGGGCTACCCCCAACCTAGATATAAGGATGTGAAGTAGGTCTAGTCGAGCTTCCCTCAAGCTAGATGCAAAGATGTTAAACTGGTCTAGTCGAGCTACACCTGAGCTAGACACCATAGAACTCGTTAAAAACTTTTTAAAGGGGTCCCTCAGGAACCCAATGTGAAAGGAAAGGGTCCACTCAAGGGATGTACTATTCAAAATCTAATCTCTTCTTTCTCGAATCGATTCATCATCAAGGAATCCTTTCAAAATATGTTCACTTCATCAAGGAATTCAAAAGGAAGGATATGCCCCCATGTGAGGGGAAGATCAAAATTGTTCCCATTTTAGAGGAAGGTGTTCAAGTCCTTCCTTTACAAACCCATGATGAAGGAAACAAGTTCCATTAGGGTTTCAAGTCGAGAATGCAATCACAAAAAAGTGTGTGAAGGGTCTTTGAGAAAAGTTTGATTCTACAAAAAATGCATTTTCTAAAGACTACATAATGTAGAAGTGGCGTTGTCACACATGGAAGGGACAACTCAAACAAAGAAGAGAGAAAGATCAAGAGAAATCAAAAGAAAAGAGAACACACACACAAAGGGCATAGGGGGATCTGGTTTCATGGGGTCATATTTTCCTTTATTTATAAATAGTAGGTAGCCATGGTGCAAGGTGAAATATCATTAATCCCCAACCAAATCAGGAAGAATGCACGGGAGATAAAGTAAAAATAAAAAATTAGGTCAACATGGAAGGAGGCCTAAATTCTCTCGATGCTTTTCATCATCCCCAATTTACCTGTTGTGTAGTTTTTGTACACACACTCCACTGAAAGTGGGGACCCTCTTTTTTCACTTTTTGGTCTTTTGGCCCTTCTTTTCTTGGGGTTTTTGCTTGCTTGGGTTTGTGCTTTAACATCCAATTTTTCCAATTGAAGTGGCATTCTTTTGAACCATATTTAAAATCTAAAGTTTTGGCTTTATCTCGGGTTTTTCACTATTTTCGAGAAAATCCACTTGGGCCGGATTCTCTCAGTTTCCTCCTGATGTCCGAAGTGGCTGCTTTTGTACTACCTTCGGGAAAGTCCGCACATCCCGGATTTCCTCGAAATCTATGGCAGTGTCGAATTCCCAAGATCCGTGACAGTGTCGAATCCCCGAAAGTCTTTTGTGGTCGTGGCTGTCTTGTCGAATGCATTAATGGCACTTGTGCGGAGGTCTTTGGGCTTTGATATATTGATTCTTTAAGAAGTAATTGATCATTTGAGTTTGTGCATTTGCTATCATTTGGCCTTGTGTGTTGAGGTTCTTGGTGTTTGCTGGATATTTGGATTTTTTGAGGCCATTTGGATTGTACGTTTGCATTTCCTGTGCGTGGGCTGTATTCGGTTTCCATTGAGCGGTTATATCTCGACTTCACCAATTTCAACCTTTTTGTTTCCATGGTATGCAGATGTACCCTTTTCTCTGTTGATTTCAATCGCTTTTCTTCATTTTTTTGCGGAGTCCTTGGTGGGTTTCCTAGTTTTTCTAGATGTGCATCATTTTTGGGCATTTTGGGGTTTTCATTTGGTGCACCAGTCCATTTTTATTGATCGGGCGTGTCCGTCTTGGTCTGGTATTGCTTTTTATTTGGGTGTGGGTTTGTTGTGGTTTCATACTCTCCATTTTGGTATATGAGCAAGCCGTTTGTGCTTTCATGGTAGACATTTAGGGTTTTTGACCTAGGGCATGGCCAATCCTCTTCGAATTTTTGTGAAGAGTGTCCTTGGTTCACATTTTATTCCTCAGGGTCTTAGGTTGAGTTGGTTTCGGAGTTCTGGCATAGATCTGGAGTGATTTGAATCAATTTGGTGAAAGTGGTGGAGATGTACACAGGTTCGGGTTTTTGAGGTCTTCGCGGAATTTCGTTTCCCCTGGATTTCCCTGAATTTTCTATCTCCTCTTCTTTTATCACTTTCTACTGGATTTCATTTGGTTTCGCCAAAATCCATTCCATCCGGATTTTCCCGAGGTCCACGGTCGGGTCGTTTTACCGATTTTGAGCTTTGATACTGTTATATCTGGATTTCACCAAAATCCATTCCATCTGGATTTTCCCGAATAGTCTGTGTCCCTTCATTTTCCCCGAGTTACTTATAACTATTGTTAATTTTTCCAGAATCCGTCTCCAACAGATTCTTCCGGGTGTTTTGGGGAAATGCTGAATTTGATGGTTATAGATGGTGGGTTTCTTGGTGATATATTTGATTGATTTAAGGAGCTTATGCTCAGTATTCTCAATGATTTTTCCTTAATTAATTTGATGATTTAAATGATGTTTTGGGGTTTTGAATGTTTGGTTTGCTAGAATCTGCCTGGTCCGAATTTTCCCGAAAATCCTTCCCAGTGCAGAATCCATGAGGGGAGCTAAATCCTGAATTTTGAGATAATGATCTTTTGCACTTGTTGCTTCTTATGGATCTAATTGTGGTTACTCTTATGTGTTTACAGGCAGGATCAGGACAAAATTTTGCTGGTCGAGGCAAGGGAAAGGCAACTGACCCTGGTGCAGAGGCTTCTACCATCTCGGATGCAAAAAAGGTTAAGTTGGATATAAAGAGCAGAATTCCTAAGAGTAAGTTGACCTCAATTTGGTCAGGGATCACAAATAATAATGTGGGCATGTGGGATTATGAAGAATTCAAGGCTGAGATGTCAGCACCAAACCTTCCTCTATTGTCAAGGAGAATGGTAGAATCCAGGTTGGCTCATGTGACAGGTTTCTCTTCTACAGTGCAGTGCTACGAGTTGGTACTAGAGTGTGCTAGAAATTATGATAGTGGAATGTAGAGAACAATTGGTCCTCAGGGAAGGATTCTTATTGGTTTCAATCCTATGGCCATTGCTGCAACCTTTGACATACCTGATAGATCTCATGTGGTAGGCTTCGACCTAGAGGTTTCCATGAAATATTATGAGGAGAACATTGTCAAATCTCAACAGGTGATCAACTCTTGGCTAGAGAAGCCTAAATCTCATTTCTCTAAGTTTCCCAAGCAACTATTTAGGCTGAAGTTCAAGAGGGAGTATTACAATGCCATCACCCTTCTCAGTAGATTGATAGGATTGAAGAGTGCAGGTGTTTTTGAAACATGGATGTTCAATGTGATTGCCAGAATGGAACAGGGGATAGACTATCATTGGGCAAGAGTTATTAGTAATATGATCCAACATCAGTTGTGTAATGTCTTGCAGACCAAGACTTTCACTATGACTTCTTACCTAGTGTATTCATTGGCCAAACTTCATCCATACAAGGGATTGAGCACTAGAGGTATTTTTGGGTAGGATGCTATCTATGAGGTGTATCCATAGTTTCATTTGACTGGTGGAAGCTATCGGAGGTTGAATGGTGCCTTCACAATGTAAATTACCAGACTGCTCCAGGGTGCAGAACATGCAAGAATCTCGGATAAGGCAAAAGAATTGATAAGGAGGTATGGAGCCTAGTTTATCCAGTTCCCAACCTTCTCATATATCAGAGTTGATGGTTTTCAGAGGGCTCCCTACGGACTCCCTACATATCCCACTGATCATGTTGTATTGTTGGAAGTCACTAGACAAATCTGTGACTTTGATAATGTTGTGAAGGGAGAGATGCACAAGACAGGTTTTGGGAATGATTTCCCTTTGAAGATAGGAATGGGTGAAGTTTGTGCCTCCATTAAGTCTGCTCATGCTTCAAAGGAGGAGATGGGTACTCTTGGGCTCTCTTTTCATTCTAAGAGAGCAAGGTTTGATGTTACTAGTGAGGCTCAAAAGAAGGCCTGTAGGGATTATAGCCATAAGGCTCATATTGAAGATTACTAGATTAACCTTGCTGATGAGTTTGTGGTGAGAAAGAAGAGGTTTTCCAGATTGCCAGTGGATTTGGTAAGATTATATAAAGTAAAAGCCATCCTGGACCAAGTGGAAGAGGATGGAAATGTGATCCAAGGTCATGTGTATGAGGTAGTGAAAGATAAACCATTGGGAGAAGTTGACTGGTTAGAGGAGGAAAAGACTGATTTAGATCAAGTTATGGCCCAAGTGATTAAGTACACCAAAATGTGGTTGAAGCAAAAGATGTTGGAGCTAGAGAGTGAAGGTGTTCCATGCACCTATGAGCTGATGGGAGACTTAGAGTCTCATTCTGCTTCTAAGGCTTCGCTTGAACTAGATCAAAAGGGCAAGGAGAAACTAGACTCTCCTTTCAAAATTCAAGTAAGGGAAGTGCAAGCTGAAAAGGCAACAAAGGTGGTCAAATAGAGGAGCCTGTTGCCAAGAAGAGGAAGCATGCTTCTAAGAAGGAAGTCAAGAAAATCCAGGAGGAAGAATAAGTTGAAAGTGTCCATGCATTAATGAAGAAGAGAAGAGTCACACGGACATCTCAAAATGTGGAGGAAGTTCCTAAGGCTCATAGGGAAATTGAGCCACCAATGGTAGAGGTGGAGAGCTCAGGGGAGAAGACACAAGTCTATATGAGGAGATCAAGGACTCCCTCCCCAAGGGATACTGTAGCCAAGGAAGGTGTTTCAGTAAGTATCCCTATTGTTGAACAAGTTGGTTCTTCCATTCCTCAAGATGCTGGTAGCGTAAGGGGAGAACCAAAATAAGATGAATGTCCTAAGAATTTGGGCGAGGAAGAGTTCCAAGAAGGAGACCTCTTTAATATAGAGGAAAAAATTGATAAAGTGGTTCAGTCTCCCTTGGTGGCACATGCAGACTCTCCTGTAAGAGAACAAATGGAAAAGTCTCCTCAAAAGGAGGAGGAAATACCAGCTAGGTCCCCTTCACCAGTGGAGGTTGTTGTAGAAGAATAGTTATGACAGGAAGAGAAACCAACAATGGATGTTCCTAAAAGTCCAAGTGTTGAAAGGGATTTAACTACTGATCAGCAAGAGAAAGAACAAGATAAACAAGACACAGTGCCTATTGGGTCTACCATTCTGGATTGGCTTGAGAGAGAATTGAGGAGCAAAATGGTAATAGTGGAGGATGCTCCTCCTAATTGGGATGCCCTCATGGCTAATGTAGAAAGGGAGAAGACCATAAGGAAGGAAAGGGTTCTATCCCAGATTGAGAGGGATGAATCAAGTAACCAGTTGTCCCATATTGCTACCCTTGCTCCAAACAAAGATAAAGATAATGTGACTACCCAGGACTATAATGTGCATACTGTTGATTTGGGACATGCTACTGTTGAGCAGAATATTGAAGAGTATGAGGGTACCAGTACAGTTATTGTGGGGAGATTGAAGAAGGCAGTACAAACTAGGCATGAGCTAGAGAAGGAGAATGAAAAATTAAGGAAATACTTGCATGATTTGATGAAACCTTTGCAAGCTATTAGCTCCTCCTCCTCTGCTGCAGGATTCCTACCCTAGGAGACAATTTCTGAGTTGGAAAAGATGAAAGGTACTTCACATGCTACGATTACTTGGTTGGAGGGTGTCCAAGCTAAGGGAGATGAGGCGATTAACAACATATTATCCACTGGAGGGGATGCACTGAGGTCAATTGATTGGTTAAAGGCTGCATTGGCACAAGATAATGTGGATACCAACCTCTTGCTGCAAAAGACTACAACTATCATGGGGTTCACTGGGGACAAGTTAGTACAGTGCAAGATTCTTCCTTTTCCAAGAGTTTTCGAACCTTGGGAATGGTTTGAAATCCTGCAAATGAGGAAGAGGGCCTTGAAAAAGATCTATAAACAGGTGAAGCAAATTGAGGATGCTCTGACTCTTGTTCATGAGAGGTGCATTTCATTCTTTGAGGTCATGACTAGAAGGAAGAATTTTTCTCCAAAGCATCTCAGTTTGGAGCAACTAAGAGAATGGTGGAGAGATATGTATTCTCCAGTCAATGAAGGGCCAGTTAGTAAACATCAGTTGGATGATGCTGCAACTTATATTGTAGTCATTGATAGATATTTGACCAACAAAATTGATTGGGATCGTACAGTTAGGCAAGCAAGAGAAGATGTCAAGACTCTTGAGAGAAAGATTAGGGTTTTGCCTATGCCACCTGTTGCTAAGCTAGATAGGGTCCTAGTGGCCATACATGCTGAAGAGGATAAAGTTAAGGACAAGGATGGGGAGTGATTATATAGAGTTACATTAATATTTGTGCTTCCCATTAATTTAGATATATTGGGCCGACCTTTTGATGTCTTGGCGGTTTTCGATGAAATTGGTGCCAATGGCACATTTCATATGGTTCGAATGTCTTTTGGGCCAGCTTCTTGTAGGTCATGTTTTATTGTAAATTATAATTTGGGCCAACCTATCTTGTGTATTCTCTATAAAAAGCAGGCATGTTGCCTCATTTGGATATAGATAGAGAGATTAGAAAATAGAGATAGAAGGATAGGTTGATCAGGAGAAAGTAGCTAAGTGATATTAGAGAAAGTTAGGGTTTATTTTCAAGCAAATGTTGTAACAAAAGACTGGAATTGCTGCCATTTTTGGATGATTTAATATAATAGGGATATTGTGTTTGGTATCTATCTTTGGAATCTCATCTGGCATGGTTCTTGTTATTCTATCTTTCAAATTGCTTAATGTTTATGGTTAAATGATTTGATAATGCTTAGGGTTTCATGTTTGGAATGTTTGCAGTGATCTCTAGTCCATACTTTTTGTAGTTAGTTGATTGTTAGCTTCTTTGCAAAGTTAGCCTGTGCTTATATTTGTGCTTAGTTCAATTGTGAAGGTTTATTCATCTCAATTGCTGTAGGATTGACTGAATGAATGTTTATGATTTGAAAATCTTTCAATACCTTAGAAGATTACACTATTTCTGTGGAATTGCAGATTCATCTGGGTCAAGCAGAAAATAGTTTATGAGAGATCGGTCAATTTTAAGAATTTTATCCTTTTGCATTTTCAATCTTAGGGTTAGAATTAGTTTTAAGATTATCTCTGAAACCTTTATCTTTTGTTGTTTCTTTATTATCCAGGTTCCAATCAAGTTTCAAAGTATCATTTTAGTGTCTATATTTGATAAGATTCGAAGTCTAGTGTTGCTCGTAGTAAGGTCCCATTGTGATTACCAGCATTTTCACATTTATCACTGAGTTGTTTTACTGCATTGTCAAGACCTGGCATTAGAGACCTTGGAGTTATCTCTTTTCCATAGAGATTTACTTTTCAAGAGAGATAGGATATTACATTATGTCTAAGTTGTTGTGCAGAAATTATCATCAACTTTTTGCAGTTTGGAGTTATCTCTTTTCCATAGAGATTAACTTTTCAAGAGAGATAGGATATTACATTTTGTCTAAGTTGTTGCTGTGCAGAAATCATCATCATCAAATTTTTGCAGTTAGAGAAATCCCTTTTATATTAAATCATCCAAAAATGGCAGCAATTCCAATCTTGTATTACAACATTTGCTTGAAAATAAACCCTAACTTTCTCTAATATCACTTAGCTACTTTCTCTTGATCTACCTATCCTTCTATCTCTATTTTCTAATCTCTCTATCTATATCCAAATGAGGGAACATGCCCGCTTTTTATAGAGAATACACAAGATAAGTCGGCCCAAATTATAATTTACAATAAAATATGACCTACAAGAGGTCGGCCCAAAAGACATTCAAACCATATGAAATGTGCCATTGGCACCAATTTCATCCAAAACCGCCAAGACATCAAAAGGTCGGGCCAACACATGTAAATTAATGGGAAGCACAAATATTAATGTAACTCTATATAATCACTCCCCATCCTTGTCCTTAACTTTATCCTCTTCAGCATGTATGGCCAACAGGACCCTACCTAGCTCAGCAACGAGTGGCATAGGCAAAACCCTAATCTTTCTCTAACTGCAAAAAGTATGTCTAACTTTTTGAAGGGGTCCCTCGGGAACCCAATGTGAAAGGAAAGGGTCCACTCAAGGGATGCACTATTCAAAGCTAATGTTTTCTTTCTAGAATCAATTCATCATCAAGGAATCCTTTCAAAATATGTTCACTTCATCAAGGAATTCAAAAGGAAGGATATGCCCCCATGTGAGGGGAAGATCAAAATTGTTTCCATTTTAGAGGAAGGTGTTCAAGTCCTTTCTTTACAAACCCATGATGAAGGAAACAAGTTCCATTAGGGTTTCAAGTCGAGAATGCAATCCCAAAAAAGTGTGTGAAGGGTCTTCGAGAAAAGATTGATTCTACGACAAATGCATTTTCTAAAGACTACATAATGTAGAAGTGGCGTTGTCACACATGGAAGGGACAACTCAAGCAAAGAAGAGAGAAACATCAAGAGAAAGCAAAAGAAAAGAGAACACACACACAAAGCGCATAGGGAGATCTGGTTTCATGGGGTCATCTTTTCCTTTATTTATAAATAGTAGGTAACCACAGTGCAAGGTGAAATATCATCAATCCCCAACCAAATCAAGAAGAATGCATGGGAGATAAAGTAAAAATAAAAAATTAGGTCAACATGGAAGGAGACCTAAATTCTCTCGATGCTTTTCATCATCCCCAATTTACTGAAAGTCAATCACAAATATGGAAGAATGATGATACACATAGAAGAAGGTTTACAACACAAACACCATGCCTGTATCCAAGCACCAACAAGGGTGACAAGGGTCATCTAGGAACATTTATCACAATCACGAGGGAATCACATCACAACACACACACACATCTAATCTAAATATCAAGAAGAGGGTCTCCCCCTAACACTGATCAACCAATAGGTGTAAGGATGAAGAGCCTATAGTGGTGTAATGTTAAGGGTAGGAGCTTCTAATCCTCCTGCAACAAGGGCCAAGGAAGAGGAACCTATGAGATCTTCATCGCTCAACTCTTGTGGGTTTAAGGTCATCAATTTTGTGAAGATCACTAACAAGGTCGAAACTTAATCCACCGAGTTAAACATACACTTAATGGGAGTGCCATATTACACCTTGCTAGATGGAGGAGTTTGCACCTAAGGTTCACCACTAGGCTCACCAAGAGACTCAAGAGCGATGAAAAACTCAGGGGAGGTCAAGACTATTTCTATCAATAGGATATAACAAGTCAATGAGGGGCCACCTTTTAGAGAAGGTGGGCTCCTCTTATATCCTCCATTGTTGGAGGGGCCACTCTCTACCTTCTTCTTCGTCAGAGGAAGAAAACTCCCTACAGATGAAGAAAGAAGGGTAGAGGGAGAGGATGAAAGAACCACAATAGATACAACAAAAGTGTTAGTCATATCTATGGGCTTTTGGAAAGGTGAGACATCCAGAAAAAAATTCAACAAAGGTAGCTCCACAAAAGGAGAGGTAAACACCTGTACCTTTCCAGGCACATGTGCGCTCATGGTGAAAGACAAAAGAGATACATAGCTGGTTTAAACAAAATCAAAAGGGAGGAGAGAGGAGGGCATGGTAGGAGGCACGATCATCTCCTCTTCTTTCTTCTATAAGGAGGATTTCTCAGCTAGAAGAGCCTTTTTCCAATGCTTATGCTCATGCACAAGGCTGTTACTGTGACTCTTCGAACTAGAAGCCACAGTTTGCGAAGGGACAAGAGACTCCTCCTTAGCCATGAGAGTATCTTCCACATTTTTTTCCAACCAAAGGATACGCTCCTAGATGGGAGTAGGAGAATAAGGTTTAGTAGGAGGAATCAACCCCAACAGCTTGGTGGTAGGGCTCTTCCCACTCAAGGGAACGGTAAGCTGTCATGGGGAAAATTCTCTTCATGAGCCTTTCTTTCTGCCATATAGATAGTACCAGGGTCCAAGAGACCCATTAGGGAGATCCAATATCTTGATCTTGGGTTTTCACCAAGGAGGCATCATCAAACTCAGTGGGTAGAGACAAAGCTTGTTCATCCAATACTCCTCCCAAGAGAGGGGAGTAGATGAGTCATCCTGAGAGGGAGTGAACTTCTCCTTTCCCTTACAGGAGGAGGAGGAAACTACCTGCTTTTCTACAGGAAGGGTCAACTTCGGCTATCTCTTGCCTCTAGTTTTATACTTCACATAGTTCTTGTAAATTAGGTTCGTTCTTTGTGGGAGCGAACTAATTAGAGTGGTCCAAAAATGATCCAATGAGTATCCCTATGAGATACAACATGTTGGTATCCAGTATCATGCACCATGTGCACAAAATCTTCATGGGAAAACTTAAGACACTTATGAATTACAGAGGCAATACCATTCATGGAAGCTAGCCAAGGCATACCTATCTTCACTCTGAATAGGTACGACTCAAGAATGACATCAAAATTGAGTCCACATTCCTAGGTCCAACTAGGATGGACAACGTTATCAATCCATAGGATTTTAGAGAAAGACCATCATGCATACAAATGGATTTTTTTTTCTTTTCATCCCTGTGTAGGTAGTTCAACAGTAAGGTCCCCTTTGTGAAGACATTCACTCTAATTATGGGGTTGACTAAGACTACTATCACAATGTTTCCATTGAGGTGAGTAGGAATGTAGAGCAAAAGCGGTTTGTCATTTGATGGTACATCTTGTGAAGTAAATGTTACATCCGAAAAATTGGTCACAAGATGAGGAGGAGTAATAGTAACCATGTTAACATACTCCTTGAGGTATGAAACAAAATCAAAGGGATCGATAATCATGTTAGTAGAATGTGACAAAAATGGGTCCATGTATATCTATAATTCACTATTTTCTTTCGCCACTAATTTTTCCATACTTTGTTTGCTTCCATCAAGATGAATAGTATCATCCTTGATGCAATACTATATCTCATGGCACAGGTGCATGCAATGTTTAGTATCATACTCATTACCTTGATGGTATATACAATATGTAGTTTCCTTTTACCAGTTAGGATATGGTTCCCTAATTGGTTTAGGGGTTGGTAAGTTAACGATCTTATCCCTCAATAACTTCTACAAGATGGAAGAATAAAATTTTGATAGCTTTGTAAACTTTTGGTTGTGTCTAAGGCCATTGTTATCCATAGTGGCTACTACATTCACAACAACTTTACCTTTTCTAGAGATGGATATGATAGACCACCCTTCAGGATTGGAGCGCAAGGAAGAACCCTTGAATTGAACCACTGTCTGTTGGTACTCTCGTAAAGCTACACACACATGTGTGAAAGAAGGGTATTTTATAAGGGAAAACTTCTCTTGCCAAGGCCTTTGTAAGTTCCCTATGAACACCTTCTACAGATCAGAGTCAGGTAACGTGTATGATATTTGTGAAAAGAGCACTTGATATCACGCTATAAAGTCTATAATCTTCTCATTATCTCATTGTTTACATCAAACAAGGTCAAAGAAGGTCATATTTGGTCCAATGTTGTTTTGGAACTATTGTAGGAACTGGTTCACAAGTTGATCAAACGTAAAGATGGAATTTTTAGGAAAGGAAGAGTACCACTCGACTGTTGTATCCTTGAGGGATTGAGGGAACAATTTTTCCATCAATGCATAATGATGGAAAAAAAATTTGCATAAGGCATTAAAGGTGGACACATGTATCTATGGGTCCCCTTTACCACCGTATTTCTTGAATTTAGGAATCTCCATCCCTTTTGGGAAAGGAGTGTTTAGACTTGCAATCAACAATGATTTTTGTCAAAGGAAGGGCTAGAAAATAGGTTGGGCCAAGGCTTGGGAAAGGTTCACCAGCTGATTCTGCATCTTCCCCATATTCTGAAGAAGGGTATTCATAATAGGATCATTAGAAGGCATAGGACCACTTGAATCACCACTAGATCCACCGCTTGGACCACCACCATGACTACCTCAAGAGCCACCACCTATGCCACCACCACGAGTGCTACCTTTGTCAGAGCTACCGCCACTTCCAAAGCCACTACCAAGACCTCTGCCAGTACCAACTGCACTACCAAAGTTTCCACCACCAAATCTTCCATCAATCAACCTGCCAAATCCTCCACCACTGGAGGTGGCAGAAGGGCTGAAATGGAAACCTAAAGGTTTTTTGTTTACTTTGATAGTTTTAGAGTTTTTGAAAGCAATAGGCACACTAACTGAAGGAACCATGTCAGCCATGTACATAGAAATAGGAGGCATCTACATTTCCAAAAATCTCTCACGTTCTTCGAAGGGGGCACCTCAAACCATGTGACTATGGTATTAAGGGGCACGTGCTTTGGCTAGACTAGTGAGACTAGCTACGAGTTCCATGCCTATTTGGTCTTTTCCTATCATGTATCTTATTTCACTGATAACTTTAGCAACCCTATCTAGCTTTGGGTTTCTTTCCAAGTGATTTTCCAATGCACCCAACCCTTTACTAAGACTTGTGAAGTATTCTAAATGGATATGGATTACTTTATGCTCATCTACGGATGAGGAGGTTGGTGGCACAAGATGGGTAGGGATGTGATAAATTTTGTCAAGGAATCTAGATTCACCCCATGACACATGCTCCTACATAGATAGACCAACCATAGATCCAAAGAAAATACCAATAGTGTAACTAGAAGAGACCTTCATCTTCTCCATCGGAAGGTGTCACAGAATTCTCCTAACAATATTCCCATAGGTTATAGACCGGGTTGTGAAGCTCACAAACCTTCACAACACACAAGGGTACAATGATCAAAAGGTATAAGGAAAAAGTTCAGAATGCTAACAAATGGGTAGACGTTGGTTCACGTCGATTTCACCAAAAATATAAGAGAGGGGTACCAACCACTACAAGGCCCCAAGTCATGAAAGGCCAAGAGAATTATGGCTGCCCTAACTTACCTCAGTTTACAGGAAGGTTAGGATTGTCGGGATGAAAGTGATGAGAACTATGGGTCCTTTGATCACTCTGCAAACCCGAAAGTTGAAGGGAGACTAGGTGATTCAATCTTTAAAGTCAACTATGTATCTTAGATAGATCTTTTTTGGAGGACAAAAGTTCGGTTCTGGGATGATAACATGGCACACTGGTGTCTCATAGGTGCATTGGCATTCGTATGGCCAAAAAAATAGAGACCAGATTTAACTTCTTAAGAGGTAGACTAACAACCCAATTTAAGAGTTTCGGGAAGTGTAGAATAAGACTAAGAAGAGTGAAATATAGAGATGAATGTGATAAAGGAAATAGATTACCATCCAGGTGATGAAGATGATTTTGCACAACAATCTTCTCACTAGCTTGCTCCAAGATCTCACTACATGGACACAAAAAAGAGGGAAAATGTTGAGGGATTGTTTAGGGGTTTGCCTTAGTTAGACCCCTGTTTTGGTGTTTCCACCTCCATGGACAGCCAAGTTTGCACTGATAAAAATAGTATGATAAAGAAGAGAATACAAGCTAAGTGTACAAAAGACACAACAAAATAGTATGTTCTTACTCAACCAAATGATAGAGAAGATATGAGGAACTTACCACCTCTATCCAAAGCACTCAAGGATAGTGGAGGAGAAAGATGAGAGGAACTCAATCCTCTACCACAATGGATTGTCCTATGCTTGTACTATTAGAGTGATGGATTGGTATATTGTTGCTATGAAGTGTGAAGTAATGCTACAAAGCTTGTGGATGAATGCTTAAAAGTGTGGAGAGAATCTAAAGAGATGAACTCAAGATCTTGCCAAACTTGAGAATGGATGAGAAAGTGAAGAATATGAAGGAAGAATGAAGAAAATATCCATATTCGAGTCCTCCAGCTGAAGGGGGGCATTACAATGCGACTTCTAATAGGAAGTGTAACATCTCTACAAACTCAAACCACATGAATCTACTAGAGAAGTAAGCACATTACATGGATGTTTGCACATCATGCGAGCATCCCTGATATAAACACCTCCACTAACACTCAAAACATGCACCAAGTGTGATGTGAATAGTGAGCTTAAGTGGAATTAAGCCTCTACCTTAGTTTTTCAAAAGTCTAAAGGGGTAAAGGGGAATTTGCATTAGAGGTACAAATTCATGCCTATACACATGCTAATTCATCATAAAAAAATTAAGGATTTAATGAATGAATGTGGATCTAGATGTGTATGAGGGTTTTCAAGTTTTAAGGGAAAACTAATTCACCATCAGCCTCTCATTTGTCTTGTACATTCAAAAATTGGTATCATAGCGAGATTCCTTGGAGAAAATATTAATTGCTTGAGTTAGATATGGGATGGTGCACAAGAAGGAGATCAATATATTTGATGGAATAGACTATGCATTCTAGAAAACAAGGATGGAAGGGATTCTATGTTATCTGGGATATGATGTTTGGAATTTTTTTTAGAATGGATACACTATGCCTACAAATGGTTCGAGCACTAAAGCTGAAATCAAGGCCTATGAAAGAAAAAGTAAAGCAAGGTATTCTCTTTTGAGTAGTCTTACAAATTCTAAATTAGTGACAGTTAAGAATCTAAAAAATGCTAATAAAATTTGGGAAAAGTTGGAAAGAATTTATGAAGGATATGATAAGGTTAAACGAGCTAAGATGTAGAATCTAAAGATCACATTTGAGAACTTGTGAATGTATAAAGATGAAAACATTACAAGTTACATGCAGAGGGTAGATGAAGTGGTCAGCTCCATCAAAGGTCTTGGTGGAAAAGTTAATGAATCAAAAGTGGTAAAGAAAATTCTTTGAACCCTACCTAAAGATTATAGTCATTAAGTCTCTAATATTGGGGAATTTGCAAATCTAGATCAATATTATAGAGATCAATTGTATAGCTCTCTATCTACATTTGAAATGAGTGAATTTGGTATAAATAATGGTGCAAAAGTTGAGATTTCTTTTAAGGCTAGAAAATCAAAGAAGACTGAAGAATCAGATCAAGAGGATCTTGATGATGTCGAAGCTAACTTTGTGAGATGGATAAAAAGGGTAATAGTAAGTACAAAGGTAAGTTGTCTCCAAGGTTGATGTTTCTTTGTTATTTAAATTGACATATCAAGTATATTCTCAGTTTATCAATACACATTTGCTGTATTTGTGTGATGTGATTGATTGGTTCGTTCTTTCAAGCAAAGATTAACTCCTTCAAGTCATTCACAATAATCTGGAAATTATCATTTGGATCATTAAGAAGAGTTTGATAAATACATCCTTGCATGTTTATACAAGTTATATACTAAATATCATATGCCAAATAATTAGAATCCCTGCCAGATAGAAACCATTCATTTAAAATTTTCATTTGACTCTGTTTTACCCAACAAGGCACCAGTCTCCCCTATTTAAATTACATCAGTTCTATCCATTTCATTTGACATATTTTAATTAAACATATTGATTCATACTTATACAATTCATACCAAATTAGGATCATATTCTTTCCACTATCAAATTGCCATTTGTGGATAGTTAGATCAAGTAGGAAAATTAAAATTCAAAATCTGTGTCACTCATTGTAGGTGCACCCGCCTAGGTCTAGCAGAGCCTTAAGAGTAGAGGGTTCAACCATACAGGTTGGCCTTGTTAGTTGACCAACAACGTATTGAGAGTTTGGAAGCCTCTCATGGTTCATTGAAACCTGCGTTTTTGAGAACCAACAAATTAGCGACTCCGCTGGGGAAAAAACTAGAAGAATTGTCTGGTAATAGACAACCTTTCCATATAAAGTCATTATAGAAAACCATAACTAAAATTTGAAAGAAATTGACTCTGCTGGGTAAGATAACCATAAAATCTTTTCTCACTTTTAGAAAAAGTGGGTGGCGACTCTAAATGAATAAAAGTATTGAGATTGACACAATAAGATACAAATGAGAAAGGAATCAATCTAGAGTTCAGACCATCACAGTCTCTCATAATATGCAAGGAAGGAGATCTTTGTACAAGGAGGGTGACGGTCCTAATAATAAAGGAAATTCAAATCCCAAACATAATCAAAGCAAGAAAGTGTTTGATGAATTGGACACAACAGCAAAAAACAAAGCATCAATGTTGTTACAGGAAACACACAATTCATATGAAACACTTGCAAACCAAGAAAGCCCATCTAAAGAACCCTATAGTCCTGAAGGAAGGAGAAACACCTCCCATCCAGAAGACATTGGGAAAGCTGATGAGCACATGACAGAATTCAAAGCTAGAAAAAGAAGAGAATATGAAAATGAAAAAGGGGAAATACTCTATAAGGGAGGACATGAGTATGAGGCATTCGAAGAAAACCATGAATTTATGGCACAGGATGAAGAAGATACACAGTGGGAACAAATGAAGCAAAATGAAGAAAGACTAATGATACAGTATGAACAACAACTTCAGGCAATGGGGGAATTGAGAAAGATGAAGTTACATAAGGATCAAAACAAAATGTCAGTAACTAAATCACTCAAATACACACCCCCCCATAAAAGTAATAATATGAAGCCACCAAGTTCCCCTCAGGCCCACCAAAATCAACCTAGAAACCAATATAGAAACACTAATGCTCCACCACAACACCGAAATACTCAACCACCCCCCCATCAATAGTATATACCCCCACAAGGCCCACAAGGCTTGTAATATATGGAAAACAATAACCTACTCTACCAACCCCGACATTTTAAAAATCCCCCCCACAATGCACAACTATGATTAGACAATTTGATCTGGTCGGGTTTCAAATCTATCCCTACCCCCTGGACAATAATTGGAGGAACTTAGTCCCTGAATTTACAGGAAGTAATGCAATTACTGTTGAAGAACATCTAAGAAATTTTAAAGCAGTCATTTAGGACTTAGACATGCAGTTTGAGGATGTACAAATGAGATTATTCATGATGTAATTAATTGAAGATGCCAGAGACTGGTTTAATAGTCTACCAATAGCATCCATCTATTCCATTCAAGTGTTTCATGACCAATTCCTCCAACAATATGGAAATCAGTGTGCATCAAACTTTGCATTACATGAGCTAGTGACAATTCAAAAACATCATAATGAGTTAGCCTTCGATTTCAACCAAATGTTTGTTAAAATACACAATAAAATACCTCAGGCATCCAAGTTGGCCGACCCTACTACCTTAAGTATTTATTTGAAAGCCTTTGACCCCAAGACAGGATATGAATTGAGAAATAGGGGTCCTAGAAATCTGGCTGAGGCCCAAAAGATAGCCTTAACTATAGAAAATAACAGAAAAGTTGTAGGCATGTTTTCTAAAAGGGAAAATCCTAGAATTCCCTAATATGTTCCCCCAAATAGGCAAGAGAACACATATAGGAATGAGAGACCGAGGCTGCATGACATTCCTTATAATACCAATTGGAAAGATGGGAAACCAATGAATGAGAGACCTAGAAATAAAGAGACACCCGATCCATTAAAAAGAAAAGGGGCATACATGGTAGATAAAATTCCCTGGTGTTTAATCTACTATGCACCGCATTCCCCTGAACATTGTGTAACAACTCAGTCAGTATTAGAGGAAGATATACCAGAAAATGATGGTGGTGAAGACCAGAATGTATATTTAACATCCCACATTCTTAACCCTTTGGAACAGGAATATGCATCTTCAGAAGAGGAAGGATATGAATACAATGTGGACCACCAAAAATACAATGTTCACATGCCATAGCAGCATGTTTTCTCTGACCATGAGGAAAATGAAAGCGATCAAGACCCCCTTGTTGCATCAAGCCAAACTAACAAATGTAATATAAGAAAACCTAGTGAAGAGGAGATTAAAAGATTGACAATTGCAACAGTGGAGGATGCCAGAAGCAAATATCGTTTGAGAAACAGAATACTAAATAAAGATGAAGGTGTCCCAAGGGGGATATTCATAAAAAATAAAAATGCATCAGATGAGACATCAAAAGGGACTAATAATAAACAATCAGACAATAGAGAACAAAAAGGATCCCCCAAGGAGGAAAGCAAGAAACCTCCCATTGAAAAGCGAAAGCCAGATCAAACATCAAAACTGGAGAAAGAGGAAAACAAAGGAGAATGCACTGAATCTAAAAGGGAAATCAAAGCTGAAGGTACATCTTTTGATTTTATACAAGCTCTCTCTCAATTAAAAATGTTTGTGCCCTTGATTGAAATGATGAAAATCAAAGAATATAGGGAAAGTACCATACAACTAATTTCCAGTGGAAAGAAAAACCCTGGGAACAAAGAGATCTTAGAGATAAATAATAAAAAGGAGGTAAAAATCCCAGAAGCTTGCCTGATGAACACACCACAAATTGACCCATTTTTCACCACTTTACTCATAAGCGGAAAACTAGTAAGAAATTGCATGATAGATTTAGGTGCTTCTATGAATATCATGCCAGTAGGGGTAATGAAGCAACTTGGTTTATGGGTAGATGTGGAGGGAGGTAAATGTTACGCTATGGATAGCAGGCCTGTCCCAGTTGTGGGAATCATGAAAAATGTGGAAGTTAGGTTGGAAACTCACCCACAAGCCTCTTACATTATTGACATAACTGTAATTGACACACCACCTCAGTTTGGGATGCTTCTCTCAAGACAATGGACTACTGCAGTAGGAGGCAATGTATAGTTTGACTTGTCATATGCCACCATACCAATAAAAGGGGAAGAGGTAAAATTGTATAGAGAGCCTAGAATGAACCAAATTGTTGAATATGCTCCTCAAGAAACACTAAATTGTTTCTATGATGTTGATCTGGGAAGTTTTAGAGTGGAATTATCTCAGCCCGAGTTGGAAAGTAAAGATCCAATTGATCAGAATATTTCTGAAAATCAACAAGGAATATGGAAAATGTACTTTGATGGAGCTTGCAGCCAAGAGGAAAATGGAGCTGGTATAGTTTTTATATCTCCTGATGGTTCAACTTATAAATATTCATTTCTGTTAGCATTTGAATGTACAAACAATGTAGCAGAATATGAGGCTTTATTGATTGGATTGAATTTAGCAGTAAAACACAAGATCAAAATCTTGACAGTTTTTGGAGATTCAGAATTGGTTGTATTTCAGATTAGATTAAAATATATAGCAGAGAATAAAAGATTGAAACAATACAAAAATTTGATATGGGATACAATTGAATTATTTGATTCTTTTTCTATTGATTGGGTGGATAGATCAAAAAACATAATGGCGGATTTCTCGGCAAATATAGCATTAAAACAAGATGATATCACATTAGCAGGAGTGTCCCAAGTGGAGTTCAAAACAAGACCTACAATACCTGACAATGTATATAGTTGGAAGGTTTTCAATGATGACACTGACCTTTTGAAGTTCCTTCAATGTATAGACCAGTATGAGGCTCAAGAAATTGATTTCAATGCCTTTGTGGAAGAAATAAATGGAGAAGAGACAGTGTTTGGAAAGAAGGTCCCGCAACTCAAAACTAATAAACTTCCAAAGGGGTTGGTAGCTTTGGAAAGAATATACAATGGAAGTGATTGATCCCTTATGAAAGAAACCCTGGTCAAAGAGGAAGATATTGAAGAAATAAACTTGGGGACCGAACTATCACCAAGGAAGGTATACATCGAAAAAAGGATAAGCCCTACTGTCTGAAAATTGCTGATTTCATTGTTGAGAAAGTATAAACATGTTTTCGCATGGTCTTATGAAGACCTCAAGGCATATAGGGAGGATTTATTTCAGCATGAAATTCCATTGAAAGTAGATGCAAAACCATTTAGATAGAAACAAAGGCCCATTAACCCCACTCTGGAACTAAAAATGTAGGAAGAATTGACCAAGCTTAGAGATGGAGGTATTATTAAACCTGTGAGGCACTCAACATGGGTGTCAAACCTTGTTCCTATTAGAAAGAAAAATGGAGATATAAGGTTGTGTGTAGATTTCAGAAATTTGAATGTAGCATCTCTTAAAGATAACTACCCACTGCCTAACATGGAAGCCATTTTACATAAAGTATTTGGATGTGAGTTGTTGTCTATGATGGATGGTTTCTCTGGTTATAACCAGGTTAAGGTCAAGAAATGTGAGCAGTATAAAATAGCCTTCACAACCCCATGCGGAACATATGTATATGTGAGAATGCCTTTTGGTCTCACCAATGCAGGAGCAACATTTCAAAGGGCTATGGATTTAGCATTTGCTGATTTGATCAATACTATAATGGTGGTGTATCAAGATGACCTCACGGCTTACTCAAAAAGAGTTGAAGATCATATAGGGCACCTTGAAAAAATATTCATTAAGGCTTTAGAATATGGCATCAGTTTGAACCCTAAGAAGTGTCATTTTTCTATTACAGAGGGGAAGCTCCTACGACACATTGTATCAAAAGAGGGAGTTAGGATAGATCCAGAGAGAGTTGAGGCTATAGATAAAGTTCTTGTCCCTAAAAATGTGAAAGCCATCAAGTCATTCTTTGGGTAGATTAATTTTGTTAGGAGATTTGTATCCAGCTTTGCTAAGATTGTCAAACCCATATCAAAAATGTTAAAGAAAGGACAAAAGATTGAATGGACCCCAAAAGCATTAGAAGCCTTTGTATCCATTAAAAGGGCCATTAAGGAAGCCCTTGTCCTCAAGTCTCCTGATTTCACAAAGCCTTTTCAGATATTTTCATTTGCTTCCTTGCATACAATAGTTGCTGTCATGTTGCAGAAAAATAAGGATGGTCATGAGAAACTTGTATCTTTCTTTAGTAAATCTTTACAGGGATCAAAATTGAAGTATGACATAATGGAAAAACAAGCCTTTGCACTGGTAAAAGCCACAAAAGCTTTCAGGTCGTATCTTGTTGGAGCCAAATTAATTGCATATGTTCCTCACGCAGCAGTCAAAGACATCTTGACACAATCAGAAGTGACAGGGAAAAGATATAAGTGGATTAACAAAATTTATGAATTTGATATGGAAATACAAATTACTAGATTGGTAAGAGGCCAAGGATTGGCCAAATTGATGGCAGAGACAAACATTGAGGCAAACCAAATCTGCAATGTACAAGAAGAAGGAAATGCAATTGCAAGTATTGAACATACACCCTAGTACACAGACATCATGCATTACCTTAAAAACACAAAATGCCCAAAAGGACTCAATGATAACCAGAAAAGAACTTTAAAACTTCAGGGTTCAAAATATGTATTTATAGAAGGAGATCTATTCTAGAAAAACAGGGATGGAATGTTGTTGTTATGTTTGGATGAATCATAGGTTGATCATGTTCTGAAAGAAATGCACGAAGGAGTCTATGGAGGACATTGTTCAGCAAAGACAACTACACATAAAATCCTCAAAGCAGGTTATTACTGGCCAAAGGTTTTCAATGATTCATTTTCATATGTAAGGAAGTGTGAGGCATGCCAAAAGTTCTCTGGGAAAATGAAGTATGAGGGAGCTCTACCACTCAGACCTATGCAAATTGAAGCCCCTTTTCACCAATGGGGAATTGATTTCATTGGAGAAATTCAAGAGAAGTCGAGTGGAGGACATAGATGGATACTAGTGGCCACTGATTACTTCACCAAATGGGTAGAGGCAATCCCAACCAAGCAAGCAACAAGTAAAGTTGTGATCAACTTTCTAATGGATAACATTATCACTAGATTCAGTACACCATTAAGAGTGATTACAAATAATGGCATGTGTTTTAGGTCTGATGAGTTCAAAGAGTTTTGTAAGACATATGGTATCAATGTTTCTTATTCTACCCCATATCATCCACAAGCTAATGGTTAGGCAAAATCTAGCAACAATAGTCTTTTAACAATCATAAAAAGGATGCTCGATAAGAACAAAAAATCTTGGGATTCAAAGTTAAGATTGGTTGTATGGGCAGATAGAATTACTATCAAAAGGTCAATTGGGAAATCCCCATATGAATTAGTCTATGGAACACAAGCTAGGATGCCTTTGCAAAATTTACTGCTAGTTTACAAATTTATCCTTCAAGAGGATATAGATGTTCCTGAACCAATGGAGGAGAGAATGGAACAACTTGTAGAACTTGGTGAAGTAAGAAGAATAGCTCAAAACTAGAACATGAAATTGCAAGCACAAATAAAATATTTTTTTGACAAAAAAGCAAGAAGTAGAAAATTTGAAAAGGATGATCTAGTATTGATGTGGAACACTAGATGCCAAGAGAAGGGAAAACATGGAAAATTTGAGGCACTGTGGTTAGGACCTTTTGTTATTATTGGCAAGCAAGGAGAGGATTCATATTATTTACAAAATATGAGTGGTGAAGAACAAAAATTGCCTGTACATGGGCAATTTTTGAAGAATTTTTTCTATTAAAATTCACAGAGGATCAAGGCTTGCCAGTGCATGGACAACTCTTGAAGAAGACTTCTCATAAATTCTCCATGCACAGTAGTATAGGAAGAAAAGGATGCAGGATATTGCCAGTACATGGACAATCCTAGAATCCCTTATTTGATCTTTTTTCCATGTACAGTAGTTTAGGATCATGTTCATCTCCACTTTCTCTCATCATAATGTTTGGTCTACCCTCCTAGAGATTTGGATCCTTGCAATGATCTCACAATCATTCATCCCCAGATGGAGCCACTGTTAGAACTAAAATTTTCCAATAAAATTCCTAGGATTATCCTATTTATTTTCCATAAAAATCCATCAAAACCTTAGGATATTTTATTTACTCATGCCTTTCATTTTCATTATCTTTCCCATAAAAGTCAATTAACCACCTTCTATACTTTGCCCCCATTTATTTTCTTATATTTCACTACCTTCTCATGGAAAATTTAGCTTTACCACCATTCAAAAGGGGCAAAAAATAATTTATAACCCTTACCACACCTTTAAATTTCACTATATAAGCTTTTACCACCTTACCGCGGTCTCCAAAAATTAAACCATGGTATGGCGGTGGCAGTTACCAGGCAACAAAGGGTGCTTACTGTGCTACCATATGCGGTTAAGTCATACACCGTGGTAGCATGGTAAACAGTCAAACACTCGGCAAGGATAGGCAATCAATAATGGAGCAGCAGGCATAAAGTGTTTACCGCGGCACCACACGTGGTTAACCCACAAACCACGGTGACTACAGTAAACCGTTAGCAACCGGCAAAGGCAGTGGCGAGCGGTCAGAGAAGGCAGTCAAAGTCTTACCGCGGTACCGTTGGTGGTCAAGCCAGTGACCATGGTAGCGCAGTAAAGGGCAAGGTGACATCAAAGGGAGCAGCGAAGACATATACTGGGATACCACAGAGGGTTTGAATATAGACCGCGGTAATGCTATAACAGTAGTGGAAGCGATGGAAATAGCAGTTAGCGATTACCGCTATACCGCACATAGTTAGTGCGAAGTCCGTGATAGAGTGGTAGGCAAGGAGGGAAGTGGCTAATGCTTACCACCATATCGGGGGAGAAAAGTCAAAGCCCGCGGTAGCGCGGTAAGCGACGATGGATACTGTGACGGTCAAAGTGGGGTCGGGCACTGTCATACTACAGGAGAAAAGTCAAAGCCTGCGGTAGAGCAGTAAATACAAAGAAAAGCTCGCAGTAAAATTTAAAATAAAAATAAAGGCAGGAAAAAGTATAAAATGAGAAAATTTAAAGCTTGACTATAGTTTAAAATAATTTATTCACCGACAAGGCAGTTAATTAAGTGTTTTATTTAAACTATGAAGAATGTGAATGACCATAACCAAAAAATGAAGGGTCGTGACCCTTGATCTGTAATATACAAATATTTGTCAAATTCTGAAGGATGGGGGGAGAGATTTTTTAGAGGAGAAATAGAAAAATTGCTTTGAGTATTTTTTCAGAATGATATTCAAGGAGACTATGATGCATGTATAGATTTTGAAGGATCAGATGAATAAGATTTAAATGTTGTGGCACTATTCTGGTATCAATTATTTGTTGAAATTAATTGGAATATTATCAATTTGTCTCCAAGGTTGACGTTTCTTTGTTATTTAAATTGACATATCAAGTATATTCTCAGTTTATCAATACACATTTGTTGTATTTGTGTGATGTGATTGGTTGCTTCTTTCAAGCAAAGATTAACTCCTTCAAGTCATTCATAGTAATCTTGAAATTATGATTTGGATCATTAAGAAGAGTTTGATAAATAAATCCTTGCATGTTTATACAAGTTATAGACTAAATATCATATGCCAAATAATTAGAATCCCTGCCAGATAGAAACCATTCATTTAAAATTTTCATTTGACTTTGTTTTACCCAACAAGGCACTGGTCTTCCCTATTTAGATTACATCAATTCTATCCATTTAATTTGACATCTTTTAATTAAACATATTGATTCATACTTATACAATTCATATCAGATTAGGATCATATTCTTTCCACTATCAAATTGCCATTTGTGGATAGTTAGATCAAGTAGGAAAATTAAAATTCAAAATCTGTGTCACTCATGTAGGTGCACCCGCCTAGGTCTAGCAGAGCCTTAAGAGTAGAGGGTTCAACCATACAAGTTGGCCTTGTTAGTTGACCAACAACATATTGAGAGTTTGGCAGCCTCTCATGGTTCATTAAAACCAGCATTTTTGAGAACCAACAGGTTCTCTTAACACTTTTGAAGGAAAGGTGTTCTTTCATAACTAAAATGACTATTTGAACTAGTACACAGCTTACAACCTGCAAAAATATATGTTTCTTCTACCTAAACGTGCTAAAGTGAGACAAACACTAAAGGAATTATCAAAAATCATAGTCCAATATTCATCAATCACATATTACACACAATAACATAGCTTCTGAGAAGGTAAAAAATAGTGAATTTCATTGATAAAAAGGTGCTACATATTGTTGTACATGTCTGATATTGAGTTACAAATCTATCTTTTTTTGAAAGAGCTCCCAAATAAGCTACAATACCTATTGAAAAGAAAGAAAGAACTAACTTCATAACTGATGTTTGAAGTTGCTTTATGCTTTTTAGAAGCTTGCACAAAGATAGGAATCTTCCAACTCCCTTGGTCGTACACACCAACAAAGCCTAAAAAATAGCCCCTAAATCCACTCCAAAAGGGCTCAAAAGTGAAGAAAAGGTCAAACAAAGACCTTACCCACCATAAAAGCTCCTAAAACTGCTCCAAACCCAGTCAAAATAGCCCTATATTCCCTCCAAATGTTTTCCAACCTCTTCAACTTCCCCCTATATTCCCTCATAAACCATAAATTCTCAACTATCCCCCCTTGAATCATACTTGAAGGAAAATGCATCTTTATCTATTTTGCATTTATAACATTATTTAAAGTGATTTATATATCATCACTTAAACAAAGTTTTACATTTTAATTATTTTTTGCAAAATAAAAGGTTCCTAACTTTGATCATGCTTTTGAGAGTCAATAAAGAAGGGAATGTTTGTCTAGAGTTTGTAAAGTATGCAAATAAAAAAAAGACATTCAAATATCTTATACAAGGGGTATTAGTTTGTGAAGGAGAAAACTTAAAAAAAAGGGCAAAAAACACCTTTTATTTATTGACCAACTTAGGGTTTTGGAAACCCTAACACCAAAACACGGCCAAAGCATTTCACTTCACCCATTTTGAATTTGCATATTCTAAAAAATACTCAAGCCACCAACAAGGGCTTCACCTGGTGCTTTCATGGAGGTTTGGAGGGTTTATTGGAGTTACTTCATACAAATTCTATGTATACTCAGCCTTTGGATTGGTTTCTTAATGAAAATCTACATGTCATCACATGCTAACACTCATGGAATAGCAAATAAAACACTTACTTTTTCTTTTTGTATGTTTTATAAAGAAAATACAGTCCCAATTTCAATTTCCTTCATGATAATCACATGGCTTCTATCAGCATGATGTATATCTCTCTCTATAGTCATTGACTTGGTATGAAGGAAATGTTTTTTTTTCATTATGAGCATTATCTATACATTGAGTTCTTTGAATGCTTTATCTTGTGTTTATCTTTCATGGCTAGGGCTTTATAGAAACCCTCTACTCAGTCTTACTGAGATGAACTAGCATACATATTTGGTTTCTTGATAAAACATGAAGGAAAATGAGATATTTGACTATATTGTACTATATTTCATCTTTAGATACTTGATGTTCCTCTGTGGCTTTTTCTTTAAGTAACTAGATATTCTTCATAACCACTCCTGTGTAATACTACCCCTTTGTCATTTTACTATAGTGACACCACTTATCATTGCTCTTTGTCTTGTACTAGACAATGTCTTTGCTCCTTTACAGTGACAAAGGTCACTATGCCTTGATTTCATTGACAAATACTCACTGTGATACTTCTTACAGTGCACTTACTAACTCTAACAATGGAGATCAAGTGTTCTCAACTATCAATGAGTTTACTATGTCTTCTCATTATTTGAAAATCATTTTGACAATTGGTTTCATGAGGCCTTTGCATGCTTCTTCATTGCTAACATATTGTATATTCACTTGAAAATGATTTCAATATTATTCCACAAGGATACAACTATTTGACAATGACTTAACTACTTGTGAAGACCTTTTTCTAACCCTGTAGCAGATGTCATACCTCTATCATTATCTTTTCTCTTACTATCCCCACTATCCTGCTGACTGTAGTCATAATAGCTAATGCTTATTTAAGGACTCCAAACTTATGTTTTAAGTCTTCTTTGTTATCTAGAAATACATCATAACTATCTCCCCTTGTTCCAATGATCGTTGTCTCCACAATATTTCACCTTGACCACTGTAATGATGACCATTCCTTCTATGAGCTCTTTAGACTGTTCTGTAGTTTATCCTTCGATTGGGAGAAACTTACCTTGTGATTGTGACTACCTCCTGATGATGGTTATCATGCATTAGACTTCCTTTCATAGAGTCTCACTATCATAGCAATATATCTTGACTGTTGTAGAAGGAAGGGATTCATTAGACCTTTAAACACAATGGAAACTTTATGAAAAATAGTGAAATATTGTAAAGACAACATGGAAAAATAAAACCAACCTTACACCTTGAGACCCTTGTGTCACACATCTTGCAAAAAAAATGGAAATCTCTCATTATGAAACACTCCTTTATTGTATACTATATGCTAATGTCCTCTAGATATAAAACCTTCACTCTTTTGACAAAGAAGTTCTATGTAGAATTTGGCTTTACCACTATTCTCTTGAATATCACCTATGACTGCCATACATTTGATGTTTTAGATCACTATCATGGACTACTATTTCAAGGTTATGAATGAACTTAACAATTATGAATATGGTCACTATCTCTATTGTTGTTTTTATCATGAGTGGTGAGTTCTTATTGAATGTTGAATATGGTGAGTTCTTTAAAACTGAGAGGGCAACATGTTGGTCTCAACCCTTGTGGGAGCCCATTTTACTCCACTTCTGGAGCAACTGAGAAACTTTTGAAGGAGCTATACAAGGATGCAGCAATTCAACTTGAGGCTCATCATTTAGGTAATGGTGGATCCCTAGTCTTCCCATATTCTTTTTCCTTTTTGTATCTTCCAATGTATAGTTTTTTTGTATTGCATTAAAAGAGTTAGTCCCACACCTTGTGTGGGACACCATACATTTTTAATTATCAATGAAAACATAATTTGTGCAAAAAAAATTGCAATGTTTCTCTTGTGTACCTTTTCATAATAAAATGCAATCAATTTGATAATTCTTTGTGCATATGAATGGAAAATAACAAAATTCAATGTGTACCTTTTATCTTTACTTTGCAAAACAATCACAACTCTACCTGATTGAGTTGGAAGCAAAATCAGGTAACAGTTGTAAAAGGTAGCTTCAAGCCTGATCTAGGACTAAATCATCCAAAGGGCCATAAGATTCCTAGTCAGGTTTTTTTATGGTTCTGAAAAGCTAAATAGCAGTCACCACAGAATACCTAGAAACTAGGCAAAACCACCTATACTAGGACTAAATCACCTAGAGGGGCGTATGAGTCCAAGTTTAGGGTCTTAGCACTGTTTTCAAAAAACATTGTGTGAATTTTATGCTTTCTAGTTTGGATTATGTCTAGGCTAAGTGCAAATGCATATTTTACATAATATTCAATGATGCAAGATGCAAAAATGCCACCTATATGCACTTTCACTAATGCAAGAATTAGAAACCCTAGATGCAAGTGAGGTCTAGGATTATGATGCACTCCAAATTAGAATTAAGATGTTCTAAATGTAGGTTCACCAAAATGAAACAATGGAAATAGGTGTTCCAAATTTTGGGAGGTGGAACACAAACTAGGTGTTTAGGGACCTAGACCTATTTCCCTCAATTTTCACTCAAGGAAACCTTAGAGATCTCAATTCAAAGATAGAAAGGGGGAAAGATATCTTGCAATAAGGTATCTTAGGGTTTGATTAGAGAGAATAAGAGGGTTCACCACCAAGATAGGGTTTGGAAAGACAAGAAATGTAAATGACATGAAAAGTACTATACAAAACCTAACTAAATGACCTAGGAAATGAAACTAAGATACATAATGATAAAATGAGAATGAACAGAGGTGCACCTGGAAGAAGGATGAGGTCAAAAAAATATCCAAAACCCTAAAAAATGTGTTTTTTTATGCCCATTAGGACTCATATGCCAATCTGGGTGATTTAGTCCTAGACTAGGGTTTCTATGCCAAAACTAGAATCTCACAGTGTTTGATCTAAACCAACTGAAATCTAGAAAATATGCTATATTGGGAATCATACACCCAACTGGCATATTAGTCCCACTCAACTTTTTTGGAGGGTTAAAACCTGAATCTTCTCTCCTATCTCTACTCTTCCTTCCACACTTCATTTCCATATTTGAAACCCTAATTTGTAACCTGTAGGTGAATTTTTTAGTGAATATGACAACCTTGTGATGACTTGGTGACTTTCTTCAACCTTGAAACCTAATATTCAAAGGATCTTCAAGCCCCAAGACACCTAGATGTGCAATCACACATGTAGAGAGAAGGAAAAACTTGTTGATTGTTAGGTAATGGGGGTTTTCCATGGTCAAAACTCATTTAGGTAATCAAAACAAATGATGAGATAACAAAATAAGGATATGAAACATGAAGAATAGAACATGAAACATTAACAATGGGACCTTGAATGATGTCTTGAGATATAAATCAACAATATAGCATGAAGTGGCCATGTAGAATGTAGATCTTAGTCTTGAACTTTGATATGCAACAATGCATGCAAATGGATCTTCAATGCTACATCACAACACCAACTCAAAAACATGCTTGATGATTGATGACCTTGAAATGATAATGGATCTTGAATTGTTGCAACAAATGATGAATAAATTTTCCCTTGAATGCCTTGGAAATGATCTTGAATACTCTTGTGAAATCTTGTAAACTCTTGAATGATCTTGTGAAGTCCTGTAATCATAAAATTGCTATTAGGAATTATCTCTTGAAAGTATTAGGTAAAAATGAGTGAAATAACCTTTTATTTATAATTATTGATGCTAAATTTCTTAAAATTAAAACACTATAAGCCAACATCGGATCTAGGAAGACAAAATACTGCCAAGAATTTGAATTAAATTCTATTTTGGACCACATGGGACTCATACACCACAAGTGGCATATGAGTCCAATTAGGCTTAACTATGGAAAATATTTTTCAAAAATTCTTAGAATGATGTAAAATCCATATTGGGGCCCAAAAAACTAGGTGGGACTCCTACACCCAAGGTGAAGTATGAGTCCTAGATCACTAAATTTAGGCCACACAATCTAAAAACACCTACATTATGATTGGTTGTTGGTTTATACTAGGATTATCCTTGGAAATATGTATTAATTAAGGCTTTTGGATGCAAAATAGGGCCAATTAATGCATAGATAATCCCAATTAGCAATGAAAAACCTAGATTAGTGTGAAAGTGAGGTACAATACTTTACAACACCTTAAATAAGGTATAATTAAGTTTATTTACTTTACAAGGGTCATAAACTTAATGTGAAGGTGCAAATAAATACACTTTACAACATGAAGTTAAGGAAAAATTAGGTTTATTTACCTTAAAAGGGCTCTAAATCCAATGTGATTGTGGAAAACACATTACAACACTAGATCAAGGTGACATGATGTCCATTTAATGTTAGAAATACCTAGATTGTACCATCTCCAAGAAGGGTGTAAAATTTCCATAATTACACTAAGAATATGTTTTTTAGCCCCCAAATCCTTCATATCATATGTGCCAGAAAGTTGAGTCTTAAGCTCCTTAATCATCACCTTGTTGTTACCCATAAACAACATGCCATCAACATAAAATACAATGATTAGATCTAATCATCAATAACCTTAATATAAACATAGTGATCCTCCTCACTTCTAACAAAACCCAAATTTAATGCAAAGGAATCAAAATTTTGGTAGTACATCTTAGATGACTACTTCAAGCCATATAAAGTTCTCTTTAACCTGCAAACCAAATGTTGTTTTCTTTTCACAGCAAAACCATTAGGTTGTTGCATTTAAATCTCTTCCTCAAGATCCCCATGCAAGAAAGAAGTTTTAACATACATTTTCTCTATTTCAAAATCATAGGAAACAACAATAGATAATAGGAATCTAATAGAAGTTAACTTAGCAATAGGGGAGAAAATATCACTCAAATCAACTCCCTCTCTTTAGGAGTAGCCCTTCGCCACTAATCTGACCTTGTACCACTCTAACTGACCATCTGCTCCAAATTTACTTTTAAATACCCACTTGTATCCAATGGGCTTTCTTCCTTTGGTAAAACTTGATAGAGCTCTTATTTTTCTGTAAATATTGGCTGGTTTTGTGGAAGATTTGTCTAGTTATTACATTTTGAGCTTAGGGGTCAAATTGCTAGGGTTTACAGTTTTATTGCCCTTGATTAAAATTTTCACATCTATTGTGCCCTCATGTTATATTTTTATGTTCACCTATTGCTCTAGTTTTCTAGTCACTTAAGTCATCAATAAAGCCTTTTGTGTCATGCATAAATCAGCCCCCTTTACCTTGCCCATCAGTCTTTTCTGCATTGGGACTTAATTCAAATTTTTGCCTAATATCGGGTGATAAATTTTATAATGTTAGAGTTAGGTCTAAAGTTTATTCCTTAAGGGTTGCCACCCATCTTCCTAGTTGGTCCCCTAGATTATAAATAACATTATGACATGTGCAGGTTTATGAACTATTAGATCGGTGGATGTGATCCTAACATTCTTCGCTAGCCTCGCAAGAGTTCTCAATAATGTCACCAAGACATGGAAAGGTGTGCGATATGTTGCCACTTGTCTTGTATGGTGATGGGGCCCAATCCAAATTCACCAACGGCCTTAATAAAGGCTTTAAAATCAATGACTATCATGCGATAGTGAGGATTAATTCTGGTCATTCCTCACCAAAGCCACACTATTAAAATAATGGTCTTAAAGGTACTGTGAAGTATGTGGATGGATGACACTTGGACTCATTTGGCAACACAAAGTGACATGTGGGTATTCTAATCAAGGTGTGTATTACTGGTTGATGGGCATGTTGTATGACAACATGGAGGTTTCAATGATATTTGACTAGATCTGAGTCATTCAAAATGCCAACTTTTTGTTGCATCAATGACCCTAATTCAAAATATTGAATCATCCATGTGATGGCTATTTGAGCTCTAAAAATAATATGTATTAATGGCACATGCTCTTCAATGGATATCAACCTGATTTCCATGCGTGCAATGGGTTATATCTAGGCAATCATAATGAATACTACATCAATTTCCATGAGCCTAGAAACTAGAAATGGTGGAATTCACTTCAGTGAATAATCATTCGCTCACTATGTGCGATAGTTGAGGCATTGATGATCATTTCATCAAATTTCTTTATAAATACCTATTGGTTTTTCATTTGTTTCACAACAATCCATAATTTGATTTCTTTTGTAAATCTATATTAAGTGGATTTTTCTTTGGCAAGGGCTCTGGATTCAGGTGAGACATGAGCAAGAAAATTGGTTTTGGATCACCATTACGTAGGTTTGCGAGATTGGGTAAGAAAGAGTCTCGGGAGGAGATGAGACGACAAGAACAAAGCACTACTCCAAGTGTTCATGAATCCAAATAAGAAGATACCAGGTCCCTCTCGGGCCTTACTAGGAGTAGTCCTCAGTTTAAGAGTACATTTGCAGATGTGGAGATCACGGGCTATGAACGGGAGAAGCAGTCTATGGAGCGTGGTGAAGGATCAAGGGACGGGAAGACTCATTCAGGGAGAAGGCTTTGCCCATTGTTATCTCAAGATACTCTGGTAGTGATAGTTCTGAGACTGACTTAGACTATTGTAGTTACCTTGCTTCTTTGACTAAGTTGGTTGGTGTTGATGAAGAGGTCCTCGTGGTAACCCCAATTGTCATGGTGGCACCATATGCTAGTTCTATTCCTAGTGTCACGAGGAGGATTAAAAAAGATAAGGTGTTTTTTTTTCCTCTCCATTAGGAAAAAACATGAAGCAGTCATTTGTATTGTGGCCATGGTGCTAGTTCTAGTTCTGGGAGTTAATGTGGTTTGTTGGTTTCTCCTTTTTGTTCTGATGTCGTGTATTTTTGGGTGTGATGTGGATGAATGTGACAAGTCCTTAATGGTATTTTTAATTGGTTTGGTGGTACCAACTAGTTGCAATGGTTGTAACCATTTTGATTCCCCTATTTACTAAATGATTGCATCCAATTGTGGGGAATTGTGAAATGTAGGTAAAATTTCATTTTTGAAATGGAACAACAATGAACCCGAAGCTTGTTTCTCTCATGTTATATAAAGGAGATCTCAAGGATCATTGTTGTGGTTGGATTTTTGAATCCTGAAGGTCTAGGCAGCGTCCACTGAATACATATAATGCAAAATTCAGGATGACTTAGCTAGTAAACCATTTTGGTAGGGTATGTACATGAAATAGTCATAATATGTTTTATGTAATTACTGATATCGAAAGAAATCTAAAAAATTCAAGGCAATTTCTCTCCTATGTGTTATGAAAAATCATGAATGAAATTATCAAGTGTTCTTTCATTTATCTTCAATAGTATATTTGAATGTATGATTCATTTTCTTGCTTTAACTTAATGAGTTAATCAAATGATCGAAAATGGATTGTAGGTCTGTGATAATGTGCTAAGGATCTGATAAGGAGTGTTTTTTTGAATATTGAGAAGTCTCATGATGTAAGGCATTGTGACTGTCATTCACTAATATCAGGGTTAAATTTATGTGACTCCTGCCCAATTTAATGAGGCACTAGTTAATTCATTTAGGGTTCATTAAATAACTCAAATCAGAAACCCCTTGCATGTGGATTCAAGGTCAGGATATTATAAAATTCAAATTCAATCCATTCTGAGATGCAAATCTCACATAGCACTTGCATTCCTAGCATTAGATGATTATTTGCTCATTGGTTTTCCAAGCCTTTAATGAATAATGTCTATTTCCACTTGGTAGGAATCTATCTGTGTGTGAAGTGTTCTTGAGGTAGGAAATATCATATGAACACAAATAGGAACACCCTCCTTGGTCTCACAGAGAATAAAGAGTAGGGGTAAGGACTTGAGAAGCTTTACCTATCATTTGGCCACTAAATTTTGACAATTCTTGAGTATAGAGATTGGCTACCTCTTAGAGAGTTTCAAAGTTTTGTCTGGAAAGTAAAAACAACAAAAAAATGATGACTCTGCTGGGGAGAACTTCTGAGAAATTTAAATAAAAAGGAATCCTTGGCACAAATGGTAGTATCATAGAGTCAAGTATTTGGTGAATCTGAACATTTGGTTTAGATGTTGACAAGTTTTAGACCTAGAAAAGGGTTTGTTGTAGCACAACCTCAAATAATTTAAGTGTGACTCCGCTATTGGAGAAGACCCAGAATGAGATTTACTCTCGAAACAACTTCATGTCTCTTTGAAGTTTAGTCATTTGTAAAGGAAGTGGTGACTCTATCTAAAGAAACAGTTGAATTGTGAAGAAGACTTCCAGATTTGTAGAATTTGTAGTCGGGAAGAAAGGTTAACAATTGCTACAAGGTTTCCAGGTATTCTTATAAGTATGAAGAAAGCATTAATTTGTTTGAAGAATTTTATGAGAAAATTTGCAAGGCTTGGCATGATAAATAGTTCCCTATTTGATGAAATTGCATTAAGATAGGGAGTAATAGTAGTTATTTTCATACTTCTAGTCTGTGATGATTATAATGATCTGATAAGTATGCTTTTGATTGAGTTATGCCTCTAAGAAAGCTTCAAGGCATAATGTTTTAATCTATATTCTAGGATCATGGTTGAATTAGTAAATGATGCAATTGAAAACCATGTATGAAGTTGATAATGATTGAACATGGATACAAGAGGGTTTTCCTATGAAATATCAAGTAAAAGTATGCAGGGAAAATGAGTTTTTCCAAGCCCTCAAAGGGATTTCTATTGAAAGGCATATCCCATTGGTTTTCAGTGGTATTAAAGGTTTCCCAAACTTGATTCCTAAGAATGTTAGGAAATGTTTACCCAAATTCACAGGGCAGAGTTCAAAATCAACCTCCAAACATCTGCAAGCATTCATGGATGTGATGGGGGATTATGAGGTGAATCATGAGGATGTTTTCATGAAACTTTTTATTCAATATTTCAAAGAGGATGCCAAGGATTGGCTCTTATATTTGTCGGCATATTTTGTAGCTTCATGGAATCAGTTTATGACAGCCTTGGTTGGGAAATTTGGTGAAAGGGTAAATCCGAGTGTGGTGAGGACAAACTTTATGGAAATTCACATAAGAAAAGATGAATTGGTCCCTGTTTTTAATCTTTGATTTGCAAAGGCAATCAGGGAAATTCTTGAAGATATAAGACCAAATGACACTGAGTGTCTGGTTGTGTATCTTGGTGCATTTGATAAAAAGATGAGTTTCTTGTTAAGAGATAAGGAGCCTATAACATTACATCAGGCATATAAAACCACCATGGATATTGAGAACAATTTGAAGTACTCAATGATGAAAGGGTATTTGGCTGCAAGTGTCGGTTAACCCAGGACACCATATAAAAATAGAATTCAAGGATCGAGTAATGAAAATGAGTGTCAAGATAAAAATTCTTTTGTTGTTATGATTTCTCCATCTTGATAGTATGAATATCATAATGAGCTCCAATTTGAGTATGAACAAGATTTGATTAATGATGATCAAAAGTATTTTGTGCAAGAATTGTGTGAACTGAAGAGACATGAGGGAGAATCGCCATATAAATTATTTCTGAGGTTTTTGGATGCTTTGATAGAAATCCCCAAATATTTCAAACCAGAGGATTCTATATGCATTGATTTTTTCTATGAGATTTATGACTCTGGGCTAAGTACCTTGCCAAAATATTTGAAACCCCATAGTTTTGACCAAATACCCCATTAGATAGAGATTGCAGAATCAACCAAATATGGTTGTGCATAGGATGTGAATTCTCAAAGGGGCGACATCAGTTCTCCTTATGAAAAGAATCAAATGAAAATGCAAACAAGTGATAATAATATGCCAGAAGTGTTAGAAACCAAGATCAGACATGCAAACCTAAACATCTTCCACAGAAGAGAAAAACAATGAAAAAGTAGAGCTTTGCATGAAATGTGCAAATTGATATATTCAGGAATTCAGAAATTACAATAAGAGAATTGCTTTATAAAAGCAATGTATGCAACCCTAATGTTGACCTAAAAACAACTCAACTAAATAGAGCTTACTTATTAATTAAGTAAACTAATTATTACCTAAGAAAAACCTAAGTAAAGTTATGCAAGTGTAATTAAATATTAATTACACTAACATCCCCCCATAAGTGCAACTTAGGGAGACTAAAAAAGCATGCACCTAAAACTAAGATGAATGCAAGAAAGCATGAATGGGTCCCAACAACAATAGATGATATGATGATGACAGAAACTAGAAACCATGAATCTCAATGCCGATGCCAAACTGAGAGTAAAAATTTTCCATGGGAAAACGTACCATAAAAACTCAGGAACATTAACCACGAATTTAGTGGCCCTCAAACTGAGATGGATCCGATATGAATCTGATATGTGTCAAGCTTAGACAAAATATGGCCAAAAGAAACTAAGAAACTAGATTACAACCCATGCGAGTTGTCATCAAAACATGATGAAGATCAAAGTGCATGCACACTCTAATCAGATTTATTATGCAAGAAACCCCCCTAATGGAACTTTATATTAGTTCATTTATTACAATACCCAATGATTGAAAAAGGAGAGAATTCCTAAAAATGCATAAACATAAAATAAAAATAGACCTCAAATATGTGTAGAGGACTGAACCAACTTTCCAATTCCATAAGAATGGCAAAAAAAGGATCACCGAGTCAAAAGATATGCCCTCTGGAGTGAAAAAACAACATCTGAGTTCAAGGACCTGCAAAATAAAACTGGAGAAGAATCAGAGAAAACTACCTCCACCACTGGGTTGGCATCGGAATTAGCTTTCCAATTGTATCTTGTTTGTGAAAAAAGGACACCGTACGTAAAAGTTACGCCCGATTTTGTAAAAGTACTCCAATTTGGCCAATAAGGCCTGCAGGCAACCCAGGGGGCTAAAACAAATTTGGCCCCTAGTCCTGTGGGCGACCAAGGATTGGTGGATTGGGGGCTGCGGTGGAGCCCTTGGTCATCCATATGACCATGGGCCAAGAGAGGAAGCCCTTAGGGGCTAACGCAAGGGGGCTGGGGCATAGCCCCCGGTCCTCAATAGGACCATCTATAGAGTGAACAAAGCCCGCGAGGGTTGCAGGTAGCAAGCGGCGGCGTAAAAGGGTGGCACCGCTCGAGGGCCACCAATCCTAGTGGCCGCCGGGTGGGGTGCCGGTGGCACCCTCAATTGCTTTTGCAAGTGCCGAATATTTAGAAAAACCATGCGGTTTTATAATTTTGTTTTGATTTTTTTTCGAAGTTCGTGCCTCGTGAAGCGTGCTAGGTAATTTTGCCTTCCGGATCAAGTGCTCAGGAATCGACCAAATGATAGGAGTCCTTAGGGTTTTTGGCTGTTACGAATGCAATGGTGACCTTCGTTCGTGCTCAAAATGCTCTGAAAAATTAGCTACCTCTAGAGCTTGCAAAAAATCACCGAGCTTGAAACCCTCACAGATTTCTTCAACAATGACCAAAATCAAAAATATAAAATTCATTCCTAGCTTTTTCCAGCACTCTGAATCCATTGGAAATGCCTGATTTGATCCAAGATGCTACATAAATAAACTCAAGGCATGATACCCTCGAGGAACCCCGAACGAACTCTACAATGATTTTCTCCAGAATTTGAGAAGGGGTTGCATGTTAAGGCTCTGATACCATGTTAGAAACCAAGATCAGACATGCAAACATAAACACCATCCACAGAAGAGAAAAAAAATGAAAAAGTAGAGCTTTGCATGAAATGTGCAAATTGATATTATTCAGGAATTCAGAAATTATAATAAGAGAATTACTTTATAAAAGCAATGTATGCAACCCTAATGTTGACCTATAAATAGCTAAACTATATAAAGCTTACTTATTAATTAAGTAAACTAATTATTACCTAAGAAAAACCTAAGTAAAGTTATGCAAGTGTAATTAAATATTAATTACACTAACAAGAAGATGAGCATTGTCCTCAACTCACAAACAACACATATACTAAGAAAAACAACAATGATGAAGAAAAGGACACATGGGATAATAATGAAGTAACTATGCAAGAATTATTTTATTGTGATATCTCAAATGATAATGAAAGGAAAAATGATATTCCATATGGTATTACTGACATTTTATTACAAACCAATGATTATGGTCCTTAAAATGCAATTTCAAATTTTCACTTTGACAATCTTGAACATGGTTTGTATAGTGATATTTTTTCTTGTGATAAAAAACATATTGATGATGGTATTTTTGATTGTTTTTTCGAAGATGATGTAGAGGCATTTTCCTTGCTTGAATAATGAAATGATATAGAAGCTTATGATGCCACTTTTCCACAAGTGAAGGAACAAATTACATGTGGTGAACACCTGGAGTGTACTCCAAGTTTGCTATCAATGGAGCATGTACATTGTGTGAGTGAGGAAGAGTTTGAAAACAAATATGTGTATGATCAATATGTTGATTCAGAACATAATGTTGAATATGATGATGATGTTGATGAGTGTGCTTATACCCCTACTCTTCATGATTATTTGTATGAAGCAAAGATGGAAATTTTTGTGATACATGAAGATCATGATGATGAAATATTGGATTCATTTTGGAATGATCAAGTGGCACATTGTGACATATATATGGATCTTGAGCCAAAATTATTATCTAGTGATAACATTGAAAGGCTGGAAGATTCATATGACAATAAAGCTTTAGGTTGTGTTGATACTACGGAAATTATTGATCCATGTGTGGGCTAGCCAAGAAATGAAAATGATGGTGAATCTCATGTTGGTGAGTGCAAAATTGAGTACAACTGTTGCTTGTTTGATGTTCCTGATCATCAGAGTGTGCACATGGGCATGTTGTCACCACATGTGAAAAGCATTGATGTGAAAGAAAATGAAGATTCTAGTTCTATTTCTAATAAGGATTTTTCAACTGCCAATGAATTTTTCACTTTTGAGTTAGCACACATATCAATTGATATTGCACATAAGGTTACCAATGCACATGAGTGTCTTCATGTTGCTTCTATTGATGTTGAATTGTTTGACCCTTCTCTTGAGGAATTTTATATTGATTTGAATGATGATGAGAAGAATGCATCAGAATATGTTCTCAAACCTGAGATGAGTGCATTTACTCATTCCCTAGATGATAATGCTGCATATAATCCCTGTTTCCATGATACCAAGGTATGCTCTGATGTACCTGAACTGAAATGTCAAAAATGTTCCCATGTTGCAGTGATCCATATAAGGATGCCCTTGAATATGCATCTTTTATCTTTGACATGCTCGAAGATGATTTTCATGACACACAACAAGTTACTTATGAGAGTTTTCAATTTGAGGTGCAAATTGATTTGGATGTCAAAGTTGTGATGTGAAAGATCAAATAGACTATGAATGCTTCTATTTCTCAGCTCAAGTGAGTGAGCACCTAGTGGAGCATGAGAATGAGATGGCTAAGGTAAAATGTCACAATGGTTATGAATTCATTCAGTGTCTAATTGTAGATTGCAGTTTGATAGAACTGATGGTGGAATTGGAAAGCACAGTGATATAGTGGGACAAGTCACTGAACGAGATAGTTTGTGGGATATCCATGATAGTGTTTGTGGACTTGACCTACTACAAAAAATAGAGAATTTTTTTTTGACAGGGGTAAATGTTGGTATCTCTTTGTTGGGGGCCTAGGACCACCAAATGAAGTCTAGAAATGAAGGGAGCATTTTTCAAGGCACCCATATGACGCGGTATTTGGTATACTCTCCAGAGATCTAAATTCTTACAATAACCACCAGGGGTATGCATCCCTGAGTTGGAGCCACTGATAGAGCTCTTATTTTTTTGAAAATCTTGGTTGGTTCTGTGGAAGATTTGTCTAGTTATTACCTTTTGAGCTTAGGGGTCAAATTGCTAGGGTTTAGGGTTTTATTGCCCTTGATTAAAATTTTCACATCTTTTAATCCCTCGTGTTATATTTTTATGTTGACCTATTTCTCTAGGTTTTCGGTCACTTAATTCATCAATAAATCCTTTTGTGTCATGCATAAACCAGCCCCCTTTACCTTGCTTGTCGATCTCTTCTGCGTTGGGACTTAATTTGAATTTTTGCCTAATGTTGGGTGATAAATTTTATAATGTTAGACTTAGGTCTAAATTTTATGCCTTAAGGGTTGCCACCTATTTTCCTAGTCAGTCCCCTATTATAAATAACGTTGTGACATGTGAAGGTTTATTAACTATTAGATCAGTGGATGTGATCCTTACCATTCCTTGCTAGCCTCACAGGAGTTCTCCATGATGTCACCAAGGCATGGCAAGGTGTGTGATATGTTGCCACTTGTCCTATACAGTGATGGGGCCCAGTTTAAATTTGTTAGTAGCCTTAATAAAGGCTTTCAAATCAACGATTATCATGTGATAGTGAGGATTAATTGTGGTCGTTCCTCGCCAACCACACACAATTAAAATAATGGTCTTAAAGGTATTGCGAGGTGTGTAGATAGATGACACGTGGATTTGTTTGGTGGCACAAAGTGACATGTGGGTATTTTTACTAGGGCATGTATTATTGGCTGATGGGCCTGCTATATGATGATGTGGAGTTTTCAATGATATTTGACTCAATCCAAATCATTCAAAATTCCAACTCACCGATGTATCAACGACCCTAATTCAAAATATTGAATCAACCATGTGATGGCTATTTGAGCTTTGCAAATAACATGTATTAATGACGTAGGCTCTTTGATGGATATCAACCTTATTTCCATGGGTGCAAGGGGTTATATCTAGGAAATCATAATGAATAGTGCATCAATTTCCATGAGCCTAGAAACTAGCAATGGTGAAATTCACATTAGTGAATAATCATTCGCTCACTTTGTGCGACAGTTAAAGAATTGATGATCATTTCATTAATTTTCTTTATAAATACCTATTGGTTTTTTATTTATTTCATAACAATCCAAAATTTGATTTTTTTTCTACTTCTATATTAAGTGGTTGTTTCTTTGGAAAGGGCTCTGGATTCAGGTTAGAGATGAGCAAGAAAATTGGTTCTAGCTCACCATTACAGAGGTTTTTGAGATTGGGTACGAAAGGGTCTTGAAAGGAGATGAGATGACAAGAAAAAAGCCCTACTCTAGGCATTCGTGAATCCAAAGAAGAAGATATTAGGTCCCTCTCGTGCCTTACTAGGAGCAGTCCTTAGCTTAAGGGTAAATTTTTAGATGCAAAGGTCATAGGCTATGAACGGGAGAAGAAATCTATGGATCATAGTGAAGGATCAAGGGACAGGCCGAGTTTCAATCAAGACTCATTGGGGGAGAAGGCTCCGCCTATTTTTATCTCAAGCTACTCTGGTAGTGATCATTTTGAGACTAACTCGGACTATCATAGATACCTTGCTACTTTGATTGAGTTGGTTGGGGTTGATGAAGAGTTCCTCGCAATAAACCCAATTGCCACAATGAAATCGTGTGCTAGTTCTATTCCTAGTGTTAGGAGGAGGATTGACAAAGATAAGGTGGTTTTTTTTCCTCTCCCTAAGGCAAAAACACAAAACATCCATTTGTACCATGGTCGTGGTGTTGGTTCTAGTTCTAGGAGTTGATGTGATTTATTGGTTTCTCCTTTTTATTCTGATGTTATGTCTTTTTCGATGGGACATGGATGAATGCGACAAGGCCTTGATGGTATTTTGTTATGGTTTGGTGGTATCGAATGGTTGTAATGGTTGTAACCATTTTGATTCCCTGATTTACTGAATGATTGCATCCAATTGTGGGGAATTACGAAATGCAGGTGAAATTTCATTTTTCGAATGTAACAACAATGAGCCTGAAGCTTTTTGCTCTCCTACTCTATAAAGGAGATCTCAAGGCTCATTGTTGTGGTCATATTTTTTAATCTTGAAGGTCTAGGCGGTGTCCATTGAATACATATAATTCAAAATTCGGGATGACTTAGCTAGTAAATCATTTTGGGTAGGGTATGTACATGAAATAGTCATAATATGTTTTATGTAATTATTGATATCGAAAGAAATCTAAAATATTTAAGGCGATTTCTCTCCTATGTGTGTTATGATAGATCATGAATGAAATTATAGACATCGAAAATATACAATTCAATTTCACGTGCTTGATCCTGATTACTAATGAAATTTCCTTCTAAATCATACACTGAGCTTATCATCACCTTTTCATCTCTTAATTAGATAAATCATTTTTTATTTAATTAAGTCTTTCTCCTCTGTTGATTAAACTAATCAATTTTATTTTATTAACATAATGTCTTTGTTTAATAAAATAAATCATTTTATTTGATTAAAGTCTCTAAAGTATTCATATTAAATTGAATAAATTAAACCTTATTTAATTTAATCTAAAATAATCCCCTTTTAGTTAAATAAATCAAAAACATTTATTTAATTAATCTTTCTTCTCATTTTGTTTAAATCAATCCTAAAATCTAAGTCAAAATGGTCAAATCACCTAACCTCCTATTAAGTTAATCAAATCTTGATTAAGTTAATCCCTATCACTAAAATCCTCTAGAGAATGCAACTTGCACATGAAAATAGATTTAATTCATTTATTAAATCTCTATTTTCCCTCACATGGCATAAAAAGGGAATATTCCCTCAAATTTGAATTCAAAAATTCCAAGTGGATGGATACTTCCAACAAAGCATTCACTCCTCTTACATGTCCTTGTGCATTGTGCCAAGTGGCATTTATTTCATTCATTTTTCCCTCTCACATGTCATTTCCTCAATTTCAAATTCCACCTAATTGCATTTATTGGCACTTTGGCCAAAATGTGAACAACCAGATCAACCATTCACATGGTGACAAGTGGCATTTGGCCATTGGGTGAAAGTTAGTCCCACATTGCCCAAATCTTTCTCTCTCTTCCAAATTCAAATCTATAAATAGAAGGCTTATCTTCTCATTATTCATCCATAATTGCATGCAAAGTTACTCTGTTGACATTGAGAGCCAATTTTGTGCACATTATTCCACATATTCATCATTCTCACAATTCCATAACTATATGCTCAAATTTTGTTGAAGATATTTGATCAATCCACCATCATCAACATTGCAATTTAGGAGTTGGGAAAGGGCTAATTTTGACAAATCAATTGGCACCAATTCCCCTATGGGATCACAAGTTTACTTGCTTATTTAGGATTCACTTGCATTTTTATACTTTGTCCTTAATTTTCCTAGTTTAAGTTTTAGTAAATGGATTTCATGGGGAATCCTTCATTCTTTCTTGCATATGATCTAACATCTTGATTTGTTTGTTATTTTTCTGCAATTGCAGGTTTAGGGGTTCACATTTTGGTGCTAGAAGCAGGGCTGGAGTAATTTTCAATCACATTTTCTAAAAAGTTATGTGTTTTTCTCATTTTCTTTTGCAGGTTACTAGTCTACCACTCTATATTGTGCCACATTTGTAGGCATGATGCTATATCACACTGCTGATAACCCAAACTACGCTGCATTTGCTTCTCACGTTAGGATTTTCAAAAACTTCAAACTCCACCACGGATCCGCAGTTCCAAACTTAGTTGCACCCAGTCCCGCGACTCTCTATTTTGTCACATTTATAGGCACGGTGCCATATCACACCGTATTTTTTTCCAAAGCATGCCACACCCATTTTCCTGTGTGAAATTTTTCAAAATTCCCAAACTCGGCCACAGATTTTAAGTTGCAAATTGTGCCGCTTGCAAAAGTCCACCACACCCGCCCTCTCTATTTCTGTAGTGCACCACACCTAGTCAAACGTGTAATGCTATAGCACACTGCTTCTACTCCAAACTACACTGCACATGCTAACTGCGCCGTCTAAAACAGTCAGAATTCAAATTTTAACATGTGCCTTTTAAATTTTTAGATTTTTCTAACTATTGACCTATTTGCTATTTTTTGTACTGTCTGGTTTTTGTCATTTTCCAAGTTAGAACAAGGGAGAAAGCAAATAGGAGGTTCATCATGTCATCATTTTCATCATACACAAAGTGTTTTTAAACACTATAGTGTTTTTTAACACTATAGTGTTTTTTAACACTATAGTGTTTTTTAACACTATAGTGTTTTTTAACACTATAGTGTTTTTTAACACTTTTAGGGGATCTTTAATTTTGTTTTAAAAGGAATTTGTTTACTTTCATGCCTTAAAAAATACTAATTTTTGTTTTGGGTTTTAAAAAGAACAAACAATTTTCTTTTTTCAAAAGTTTGCAAAAAGGCTTAAAAAGAACCTTAGAAACAATCTACTAGATTTGGTTTAAGGTTTAAAAATTGAACAAGGAAACTCTCACACTTCAAAGTTGGTGCTTTAAAAAGAACTCATTTTTTCTTTGAGGATTAAAATGAACATGTTTATTTTGATGTTTTGTAATCCTTTTCACAAATTAATAGCATCTAAAAGACGTATGCGTTTCTCTCATGCCTCACGACGATCTTGAGAATCAAAAGTATTTTTTTGATATTAAGTTGTCAAAAGGATTACCTCCACACTTCATTTTGGGTTTAAAATTTAACAAAACATCTTGCGAGTGTGAGTAGGCTTATTGCATGTGTTCTCCCTTTGTTTCTAAACAAAGGTTGATCAAACTATGAATATGTTTACTCACTTTTGTTTATCTTAGCGGGCCTACCTTGTGGGAAAAAGTACTCACCCAAGGGAATGACCCAACCGGTAACACACTAAGGACAAGTGTATTTCTAGCCAGGATATAAAAGTGGGTACTGGAACAAAAGCCAGTATCACGCGGTTGGCTCTGACGAGAAGGGAAACAACGGTCTCTCACCGCATGGGTCAATCTCCATGAACGGAAAGACTGAATTAAAACCCTTGTTTAGCAAAGGCCAAATCCTTATCTATTTTGTTGGTGCAAAATCTCATGTCCTTTCAAGATGCCCCACGTTATACATGCGGTTCTGTTGTAGAGATGAAAAGTATTCCATGGGAGATTTTTGGGTACTAATGCTTGGGTGACCCAAGAAGTGAGTGCATTGTAAGGGAGAGCCTGTGTGGTCAAGCATCTAGTCATCCGCACGGAATATGCACAGATGGATTCGTCCAAGTGGGAACCCAAAAAAATATTGTCTCTTCATCCTAGGGTTGTACATGTGCTTGGAATCAAAAAATACATTGCTTGGTCCTCAAAACAATTGAAAATCAAACATTCACAAAGAGCTCTGAATTTCAAACCCCTTGGAGGAAACAAATATCCTTTGACAAATCTAAGTGATCTTGCTTTCCCTAAGGATCATATCCTTAGAGGTTTCTAAGTGCTTGGGTTTAATCATCATTTGTTTTCACCAAGGTCAACCTAGGAAACTTTTTCCCTAATTTCCTTGATTTCCACATAATGGACCTTGTGGGATGAAAATAAAGTAGGACATTAGACATTCAGTTTGAACAATAATCAAGAAAGTGCTTTTGGTAAAAATAATTCACTAACGAAAGATAAAAGAAAAATTGGACATCACATGTGTTGTCTCAAATGATTTCCCGAAAAGTCAAAATTCCAAAACCAAGATTCAAAAGGATTAGTCTAAAAGCTTGAGAACAGTGTCTTGAAATGCTCCTTGAATTCAAAGAAAGATTGGTGTATAATTTCTATAAGAATGCTTCAAGGAATAACCCAATTTTGTATTCATTTTATTATTAACAGAATCCTGAGCTTTTTGAAAGGTTTTCTTTCCTCACATAGGAAGTATAGCATATTCTTCAATACCGAGGTTTTGTAGTAAAAAAGAGTTGTGTCTAGGTCAAAGTCTAGGATCAAGGTCTTCAATCATCCATCTCTCCATCAATCAAATTTCATCCCACCAAAAAAACGTTTGGGAACTTTAGAAAATCATTCATGCTAAACTAGAAGGCTAAATCAGCATCACTCTATTTCGCTTAATATATCTAGCTAAATATTCAAAAATCTTGAACAAATTTTCCTCTAGGATAACATAACTTCCCGAGGTCTACTAGTTCATGATCACCTTGGTTAGCTTAACACACTTAGCCAATCCATTCTCTTGTGCGATTTTTCCCTAAGATAACGTAACTTCCTAGGGTTTACATGTCCACTACCATCTTGTTTGACTTAATACACCTAGTCAAACCATCAAAATCAATCCAAGCCCTAAAGTTCAGCATCACCCCTAAAAATTTCTTCAAAAGTTTCACTCATTCACTTAATCCATTTATCTCATTTCCATCACCACCCCCTTTTTGATCTCGGGACTGCCCTAGTTCTTCTCTTTTGGGCCTAAAGATTAAGATCAAGCGATCCCTAGTTTATGGTCCAAGCAAGATCACAACACAAGAGGAACATGGAAAATACCAAAGAAATATCAACTTCCAGTGACTTGGGTCAAGTAACCACCAAAGTAAACCTTGCGGGATCAGGCAGTCCCCCGAGCAACTCTCCTCTACCATCACAAAATCCCCAAGAGGAAGGCTATGAAGAGGACATCAAAAATGAGGACTTGGGAATGACACAATCGTAAATGCTAGAAATGGTTCAAAATCCAGAGAATCATAAAATTGTCAATGCCATGTTTAAATACTTATGCACGTTAACAGAAGGAGGGGTCCAATTCCCTTCCGACCTTGATGTAGGCACTAGTATGGATAGGCCTCCTACAAACACATCCCCAATATCAACTCTAAATATCACTCAAGAAATTCCTCAAACCATATCGAAAATCGCATCAACCTCACCAATTGTGAACAAGGAAAGTGCAATGTTTCATGAGTTACAACATCGCCTTGTAAACAACAAAGAGGTAAATGTTAGCACCACACCAGATAAATTTGTCCCAGTGAATCCATCACACCCATATGCCCCACTCACCTTCCATAATCACGCAAATTCATCCTCATTCCGTGCAACACTGTCCTATCAGTTAAACATACAAACTTCTCTACTATAAGGAAAAGGTGGTTTGTTTGGAACAACAAGATTCATTGACCCATTCTCCTTCCAGGGGAGCATACCATATTTTCCTCCATTACCGCTCACATTTGTATCACCTCTTGGATTGGGCCTTCCCCCCTACCCATCACTAGTTTCTCAAATCTGGGCAATCTGAGCATCACATCGAATCCTCTCCTTTTTTCGGCAGCATCACAATAACAAGTGGCAACCACTCAAGCCACCATAGTCAACACATCAATCGGTCCTCAAATATCTCAAAACATTCCTTCTCAAGGACCGTTCATCTCAACCACACCACCAATGACCCAAATCCTGACCACCAACACAACCCTTTCTCCCATCACAATGGTTGGCACCATTCCCAATCCACCACCAATCCCACCAAAAGATAACATGATGAATTCATTCATCATCATGATCCAATCCATCCAAAAATCCAATCATCATAGGGTATTGAAACAAAACTGTAGACATGGAAAATGTACAATTTCATTTTGGCGCACTTGATTCTGATCACTGACAACATTTCCTCCCAAATCACACTCTCAGCATTTCATCATAATTCTATCTCTTAATCTAGTGAATCATTATTCATCTGATTAGGTCTATCACCTCCTTTGATTAAATTAAGCAATTTAATCAACCTTACATTTCTATTTAATTAAATAAATCATTCTATTTGATTAAATTCTCTAAAGTCATCTTATTAAATTAAATAAATTAAACCTTATTTTATTTAATCTAATATTTCCCTCCTTAGTTAAATAAATCAAATCATTTATTTAATTGAATCAGTTCTTCTCAATTCTTGACTTAAATCAATTCATAAATTTAAGTCTAATTTCTCACATCATCTAATTCTTCATTAAATTAATCAAAACCATGATTAAATTAATCCCTCTCATTAAAATCCTCTAGAGAATACATGTTGCACAATAAATCAATTACTTTGATTTATTTAATTCTCTATTTTCCCTTACATGGCATCAAAAGGGAATATTCCCTCATTTGAATTCAAAAAGGCCAAGTGGACTTGGTCCTTCCAACAAGGAATTTAAGACCTCTTACATGTCCTTGGCCTTGAGCCAAGTGACATTAACTTCATTTATCTTCCCTCTTCAACAAGTCATTTCACCATTTCAAATTCAAAATAAATGGATTTATTGGTACTTTGCCCAAAATGTGAACAACCACTAACCATTCACATCTTGACATGTGGCATTCAACCATTGGATTGAAAGTTAGTCCCACATTGCTCAAATCTTACTTTCTCTTCCAAATTAAAAGATATAAATTGGAGGCTTCTCTCCTCATTTCTCATCCACAATCTTCATGTAAAGTTACTCTCTTCATATTGAGAGCTAATTTTTCCCATCTCACTCAATCATTCACCATTTTCATAAATTGTAACAAGGTTATGCTCAAATCTCTTTGGAGATTTGACCATTGCTCAGTCAATATACATTGCAACTTAGGAATTGGGAAAGGGCCAATTGCAACACTTCATTGGCACCAATTCCCCCATGGGATCACTAATCTACTGGTTTAATTAGGAGTTAACTTTATTTCTTGTATTATGTTCTTCATTTCCTAATTTTAGTTTGAATAGATGGATTTCATGGGGAATATCTCATACTTTTTGCATGCATTTGATCTAACAACCTAACGTTTTTTTTTGCTCTTGTGCATTTGTAGGTTTAGGGGTTCACAAAAACCAACAAGTTGCATAGCAGGATGCTCAACAAGCACAAGCACAACTAGCTGCCCAACAGGCTACACAAGCCCAACACTAGGCTCAATAGGCACAGGCACAATACCGAGCGCAATTGCAAGCATACCAACAAGCCTTGCAAGATTTTCAAGCACAACAGCAAGCTAAACAATCAACTTTGTTGGTGCAACAACAACTCGACCAACAACAATATTTTTCAGTGCAATAGCAGCTTGACCAACAAGATTTGTTGGAACAACAATAGCTAGACCAACAAAAACCTTTATGGGAACAACAACAGATGGACCAACAACAAGTTTTGTTGGAACAACAACAGAAAGATCAACAATAGGCATTGTTGACACAAATGCACGCATATCAACAAGCCTTGAATGCATAGCAAAGCTTGCAAAAAACTCCCACCAGTACCCCTCCCACCAATCAAAAACCCTAAACACTTCAAAACATATTCATCCCACCTCTCGATCCTCATAACAATGTCGCAACACAAATCAAACTACTCTCACAGCAAGTGTTGGACCTCCAATCAGAGAAAACAACCAGAACACTAAGAAACTTGTGTCCCTATCCATTCAACAGAGATCTCACAATGATACCTTTCCCAAAGGGATTTGAAATCCCCAAATTTGATAAATATAATGGAATGGGAAACCCTAAAAATCACATCAGGGAATTTCAGGTGCATCGCATGGAGGTCACATATGATGACACATATCTAATGTGAATTTTCCCCTAAAGTCTGACTGGTCCCTCCATTGAATGGTTTTCTCGCCTACCCACAGGCATTAAAACATTCCAAGAAATTGGAAGCATTCCTTAAAAATTATGCCTTCAACATGGGTGCAGATGTTAGTTTGGAAGAACTATCAATGCTCAAACAAAGAAAAGGAGAGCTATTCGCATCCTTCTTGCAAAGATGGTGATCCAAAGCCAATCAAAGCAATTGGACCATTCCAAAAGAACAACAAGTTTGCACAATCATATCCAATCTAGATGAAAATTTGGCGTTCTACTTAAAAATGCAATGCATCACATCTTACGATCAATTAACCCCAAAGGCACTCAACATCGAAAGAACCCTTACTGCATGAGGAGGCACATCAACATTTAATCCACCATAGGATAACCACTTATCCAACAACTATAATGATAAACCTCAAACATGGTCGAGGAACAAAAATATCACAAACGACAGCGTGGTCGATGCTAAAGTGGTCATAAATGCTCCTAAATAGAATATCCAAACTCATCACCAACCACAAATTCATAATCGCAATAATGTGCAAGCTAATATAGTAGCACAACAACAACCACTCCCCACCAACCAAATCAATAACTTGGGAAATCAAGGAGGACCACCTCCCCGAGGCAAATATCCTCCCAAGCAGAAGTTCACGGCTCTTGGAGAATCAATTGAATCCATAATGAAGAAATTGGTCAAAGAAAACCTTATCAAAGTCTCCAACTCTCAGAAATACTTGGAACCCATGACCAAACCACCATGGTACAATGAAAACCTCCTTTGTGATTTTCACAAGATCAAGGGACATGCAACCGCAAATTGCATGAGGCTGAAGAATATCATCCAAGACCTCATCGAGGACAAGATCATAAACGTTGAACAACCAGCTGGGAACCACGACCTTAAGATATACACAAATCTAATGCCAAATCATAGTCAAGGAAATAGTCAGGGAAACAACAAAGGAAAGCAAAAATATGCTAGTGCTAACCTAGTATATGAAGAGATAGTCGCATGTGTAGATGAAATGGTCACAGTCATTAATGTCAAAGGAGCCAACACCGACTGTGGAGTCACCACATGTGGTGGAAAGGTCACCATTGCAAGGGAACCACAACTGTCTAAGACCCCCATTACAAATATAAAATTCATTCCCTATGACTATAGTGTCATCGACCAGCTGAAGAGAACCCCCACACCGATCTCCATCATAGAACTGTTAAAAAATTTTGTTGCCCATAGGAAAATTCTTAATGAAGCATTAGCAGCATCCACCATCTCTTTCACCCTTGACATGGAATAGTTTCAGGCTATGGTGGGTAATATCATTACCCCAAATCTCCTTACATTCTCAGATCAAGATTTTTCCCCCCAACCATCTCATAATCACGCACTTCACCTTCAAGTGTTGATCCACAAAAAGAAAGTTAAAAGGGTCCTGATGGATGGAGGTGTAGGCCTTAACATTTTCCCTCTCAAACTTATAGAGAACTTGGGATTTTTTGAGGATTCCATTAATAAAAATAAAAGCATTACTATAAAAGCATATGATGATCAAGAAAGACTGTCTCAGGCCACTATTAAAATCCCAATCCAAGTGGGAGCAACAACCATGGAGACTACTTGTCAGGTCCTTGACTTCGACCTACCATATAACATCCTCCTAGGACATCCATGGATCCATGGAATGAAAGCAATGGCCTCAACATATCATCAATGCATCAAATTCTTGTACCAAAATGAGGAAGTCACTATACATGGGGATCCCGAACCATTCGCCTACTGCAAAAACTTGGAAGCCAAGTTTTATAAAATCCCCCAAGTTCCAAAAAATGATGAAGGCCCATCAATTGCATACATCAAACCATCTAAGCTTTCCTCCACTTCTGTGATAGAGACACCCACCATCCCTGATATATCTGACATCAAACTCATGATCCAGGACAATGGATGTAGAGACTACAAAATGAAGAAGAGTTCATTTGTTGTAGGAGAGTTACCACAATCTCCTAGGTTGCATGGGAAACCTCAATCAACCGAAACACCCGTCCACACCCTTAGGGAAGACCCCTCTAGATTCCACCATTGGGGAGACCTAAGTCAAGAAAATGCTGGTGACGAAGCTATTTCAAGCACAATTTACCATGATGCAAGACCCACACCCACATTACCTATGGATGAAGCCAATAAAGGGCTACAAATAATGCTTGGTATGGGCTACAATAGAAATGAAAGCCTTGGAAGGAACAGTGATGGACTGCTGGAGCCCATCATTGCAGAAAGAAGAATGAGGAACCTTGGCCTCAGATGTACTCCCTCGAGTATAACTGTACGTGGAAGAGGTACCCCCAATAGGGCAGTCAGGTCCCTTCCCCAAGTATCGGCAACCACCCTTAGACCACCCGTATGCACAGGTATCCCACTTGACAATTTCACTTTTGATGTAACTGATGTCTACGCCAGTAGTGACGATGATGATGCCATAGAAAAACTTCCCATACTCTTTGAGGATTCCTCCTTGTTAATGATTAGTACCTCACCCACTGAGTCAAACCAATCAACCTAAAAAATCAACTTAGTATACTCTCAACTCATCGATCATGACCAATGAGGACCGCCAATTCTAGACTCATTCAAAAATGACGAGGCTCTCTCAGAATTCATGGGACTAAGGGATGCAATTCTCTATAGGGATCACAAGGAGGGTTTTGACATCACATTAGACATTCAAGAATATTATGGGGGGATGATTGAGTCCTTCAGTCGCAAAAGAAAAATAACAAGAATAAGATCGGAGTTATTGAGTGAAAACCACACTGTGGCACTCTCTAACCATAAAATAGTAAAAATAAAGGACACATCCAATGGTGAAAACCTCTCTAAGGCATTGGAGGATGAAGGACTCAATCTTCCCCCTACTGCACTGCATCAAGAAAAATTAGCAGTCCTAGTAGAGCAGTGTAATCTTGTCAAATTGGGAATAGAGATAGCACCACAAATCACTTTCTATGCTGAGTCACTTCTAATAGAAGAACAAGAACTACAAGCATCATTTCTAAGGGAAAGGAAGGTAAATTGTGCATGGACCTATGCTAATATGCTAGGGCTAGATCCATAAAGTATGGTTCATCATTTGGCTGTTTACCTTGGAGCGAAGCCGGTAAGACAAAAATTAAGAAAAATGCATCCCCAGATAGCCTTGCTAGTCAAGGTGGAATTACAGAAGCTCCTAGATGTTGGCTTCATACGCCCGATCAACTATCCAGAATGGGTAACCAATCTTGTACCAGTTTCAAAACCAAATAGGTGCACTTGTATCCCCACAGACTTTAGAGACCTCAACAAAGCATGTCCTAAGTATGATTTTCCACTACCTAACATTGACATGATAGTGGAAATGAGAACCAAACATGAGATGCTATCACTAATGGATGGCTTCTCAGGGTATAACTAGATAATGATTACAAAAGAAGACCAACATAAGACAACATTTACATGTCCATGGGGCACCTACTATGGAATATGATGCCATTTTGGCTAAAAAATGCAGGGGCTACATATCAGAGGTCCATGACACTAATCTTCCATGACATGATACAGAAAACTATCGAAGATTATGTGGATGACATACTGGAAAAATCAAAGAAGAGATAGAACCAAGTAGCAACTCTATGTGACATCTTTGATAGACTAAAGAAGTACAAGGTTGGGCTCAATCCCAAGAAATGTGTCTTTGGGGTACAATCAAGTAAACTTCTGGGATACATAGTGTCGATGAGGGGAATAGAGGTGGACCCCACAAAGGTTAAGGAAATCCTCGACATGGAAGCACCAAGGACACTAAAACAACTCAGAGGATTGCAAGGAAGACTCCAGTCCATTCGAAGGTTCATAGTGCAACTAGCAGACAAATCGATTACATATTCACATCTACTCCACAAGGGATTAGCATACAAGTGGGATGAAAAATGCGAACAGGCATTTAGAAAAATCAAAGAATATTTGCTCACACCACCAGTATTAATGCCACCCATTGCAGATAAAACCACTGATCTTATACATCTCAAACATAGCAGTAGCTTTGGGTGCTCTATTAGCTCAGCACAATGAAAATGGGATAGAAAGGGCCATCTATTATATCAGTAGAACAATGGTTGGTCATGAGTTAAACTATTCATTCTTTAAAAAATCCTATCTAACAATAGCATTTTCTTCACAAAAATTCTGACATTACATGCTGGCACACAAAATCAAACTCATCACCAAGATAGATCCCTTAAAATATCTACTATCAAAAGCTATGCTCACAAGAAGGATGGCTAAGTGGGTCATGATACTATCAAAGTATGATATTGAATATGTGGAACGAAAGGAAATCAAAGGAAAAGTCATTGCAGACTAGCTGGAAAAAGCTCCCATCTATGCAGAGAATCCACTCATATCAAAATTTCCAGATGAGTCCATCTTTAATCTCAGCATAGCCGATCACTGGAAACTCTACTTTGATGGTTTCCACACACAACATGGATTAGGAGCCGGTGTTTTCTTTATCACCCCATAGGGGCATTGCATACCAAGATCTTAAAAATTGGCATTCCCCTGTAGCAACAACATTGCAGAGTACGAGGCTTTAACCATAAGTCTCAAGATTGTAGCATAGTGGTGAATCATGGCATTAAATGTCTATGGGGATTCACAACTTATTATCAACCAAGTCAATGGTGAATACCAAACTAAGGATGATAAGCTCACACCATACAAGAAGTTAGTGGAGAACCTCAAAGAATATTTTATTGATATCACCTTTGAGCAGATATCGAGGGCTAACAATAGAGCAGTTGCTGCCATGGCAACAATTGGATCCTTAATAGATATCCCTCGTAATGCCTCAAAACATGAATTCTTGATAGAGCAGCTTCTCGTACCCACTTTCGAGGTACTAAAGTTGAAATATGTGTGCAAAATCATTAGTCCTGGTGATCTTTGGTATCACGACATCTACACCTACCTGATACTAGGAGTCCTCCTAGCCGATATTACCCCGAACCTCAAATGAACCTTTGTCAAAAGGTCCTTACGTTTTGTCATCCTAGGAGAAACCCTCTTCCGTAGAAGCATTGACAGAACCGTATTACATTGTTTAAAACCTGAGGAAGCCTTGACTGCTCTGACTAAGGTACATAATGTCACTTGCAGATCACACTCAAGAGGTATGACCTTGGCCAAGAAGTTACTAAGAACCGAGTACTACTAGCCGACAATGGAGAGAGAGGCACACGACTTCGTTAGAAGGTATCTACAATGCCAGTAGCATGGAGACCTTATTCATGCACCAGTTCAAGAATTACATCCTATTATTACACCATGGCCCTTTTCACAATGGGGGCTTGATCTCATAGGAAAAATCATACCCACCTCATCCAACGGCCACAAAGTATTTCACAAAGTGGGTTGAAGAAATTCCCATGACCTACATCACCGGAAAGTAGATATCCAACTTCATCCTGAACTATCTCATTTGTCGATATGGTGTCCCTCAATCCATTATCTATGATAATGGGACACCTTTCAAGAATCAGGATGTTTGTGACTTGTGCAAAAAATTCAAAATCCAACATCGCTTTTCCACTCCATACTACCCACAAGGCAATGGCCAAGCAGAAGCTACCAACAAAACCATTCTAAAAATCCTTAAGAAAATAGTCAATGAATCTGGTCGCGACTGACATCTATAGCTAAATCCCACCTTATGGGCCTACAACACCAGCATCTACATGCCAACAGGTGCCACCCCATTCTCCTTGGTCTACAGATCATAAGCCATCCTCTCAATCGAGATCGAGCTCTCGTCACTGAGAATATCATTGCAAAACCTCATCACAGATGAAGAATACAAGGTCTCACACCTGAATGAGCTGGAGCTATTAAATGAATGATGCAAGGACACCCTCAACCATCTATAGGTCTATCAGAATTGCTTGAAATGCAACTACAACAAAAAGATTAGGCAACACACCTTCCAATTCAGTGACCTTGTGCTAAAAGCGAACCAAACGAATGTGTCGAATCTAGAAAGCAAAGGAAAATTTGAACCAAACTGGTTGGGACCTTTTGTCATCACAGCCAGCTATAAATTAGGATCATATCAATTAGCAACATCAAAAGGCGAGCCTCTGCAGGAGCCTCTAAATAGCTCCCATCTCAAAAAGTTGTCTTAAAAAAAAAACTTGCAAGGTATAGAACCAAAAATACAAAAAAATTTAGAAAATGTCCTGAAAAAATGGTTACCTTGATGAAAACCTGGCAAAAAGGGGTCTTGGTAACAACAAAAAAATCAGAAAAAGGATTGAAAACAGTAAAGAAAAAAAATATCCTCTAGTGAAAACCACTTTGGTGGCGCTTCAGACAAGTACCTTGGTGAAAACCTGGTAAACAGATGTCAAGTGTAAATAAAGCAATCCCCATCCATCAAGATCTGAACAACTCACTCATTCATTCCATTAGATTTCATTAATCCTCCATCCACCCATCTGCTCACATCCATACCATAGCCTGAGCTGGTGCCCATATCATATTCCATCATAGTACTACTTGGAAAATTCCTAAGGTTAGTTTGTCCTACCTTTATCAAAGTAGTCTACCACTTAATGTTGGGGGAATGTCCTTGAAACTGGTAGTGGATCGGATTTGTGTATATTTTTTGTGCTCTTCCCAAGACATCAGAAAATCCAAAAACATGTCAAAATCTCAGAAAATCTTCAAAAAGTTCATCATTGAGTCTTGTCAATATTCCACCTTGTCTGAACTACGTTGTCTCTAAGCTTGAACATAGGCAAGGTTGATCTTTGATCATCCCCCGAGACATCTTAGGTCAGTCCTTAAGCGTCCGTCGCAATAATTTGGCAATCCGTTTGCCCATCTATCTTTTCATTGAGTCAGGTATGTCATCAGTTGAACTACATGGTCTCTGCGTGTATAACGTAGGCAAGGCTAATCTATGGATCATCTCCCAAGACCCCTAGGATAGGTCTTTTAGCTAGTCTCCTCATCGTAAATCTTGAAAATACCAAAAAATTTGTAAAACACTTCAAAAATACCAAAAACAGCCTCAAAATATCTGAAAAAACCCAAAATAGTGCACCTGTCCCATCTTTCTTTTAGCCACAATAATCGTCGATCATAATAAATCAATCATCGCTTTCATCCTTTGGTGAAGTAATCAAAAGCAAGTCTAGTAGGTTCAGAAGTGAACATCTAATCATCAGAGTCTCAATAGTCTAAGTCAGTAAGCAAGCAAGCTGGTCAACTCAGAGTATCAATAGCTTATCACCCAATCAGTCCAATCAAAACCATGATCACAACTTGTCCTAGGATGAATCCTTCCCATGATGGACATAAGCATCAAGTATCTCGTAGTAGTTTAGCCTTGGCTAGTGGTATGAAGAACATTAGCTTGTCGGTTTGCTTTATTTGGTCTTTTCTTGACTTATCTTATTTTGTGCTCATTCCAAGGACCTCTCAATGATGCCTAAACATAATGGGTTTAGATAGAAAGGAATGGGGCAAAGATCATTGTCTCTTTTATCTACCGCGCTTGTGGGATACACTTGTAAAATAACTGAGTCATATGTATTTTTTTTGGTTTGTGGAGAGGATGTTTTAGATATCTTGTTGACGACATAGGAAAGCAAGCTTTCCTATGTTTTGGCCCGAGATGTTTAGAATGTCTGAACTACATCCTAAACGAAGTATGCATGCTAAGTGTGAACAAGAATACTCCTATCTAATTTTTAAGTCAAATTCTATCACACTGGGTACAACACCATCCTGGTTCTTTATACCTTGATGCATCGTACCTAGGTTTGTTATCGAACATAACGTAATTCACCCTTTGAAATTCTCGACTCCTGGAAAGAAAATCACTATCATCCTAACTAACTCTTTGATTCTAAATTCTTATATCTTCTTTCCATACTAACATGGTATCATGATAGTAATTGAAACATCACCAATGCATACACTCTGCACCCACCAGATCATTAGCATAAAAAGGCATATTGCATCATATCATTAACTTAAGTTATGAGGAATAATATAAATTTGTTATTCTAAGCATCTTAAGAAATAATTACATCATACATAATCATTAACATCCATTACCATTTGCACATCAATACGCCATTAAAAAACATACATCACATTCATAGGATCATCATTAAAAAATGCATGAAAAAGATACAAAAATAAATGCATCCATTAGAAACATCATCATATCACATGAGCATAATAAATATAAACATCTCATAGCATATAGGAAATTAAAATACATCTGCATATCATATACTGCAAAACATTTCATAAAGGTGAATCATCTCATATATATCATCAAAAAAAATTTACTGTCATGATACAAATCAGATCAAGTGTGTAATCAATGTATATAGTACAGAAGGGGCAAGTAATCAATGCCCATGAATCAAAATTAGTAACTATCTATAATTAAAGGGCTAGCCCTCTTGTTTGCTACCCTCTCCCACCTGCCTCTCACTATGATCCTTTGGGGGCCTCATCCCTGTCTACTGAGAGAAGTTTGGCACCCGACTTGGTGCTGACATTGCCTGTCTGTAGTGTTGTTTATAATACTTGACCTCCCTGACCACCTCTCTATATGCCTGTAAAGCAACTGACTAACCTCAAGATGAGGAAGTTGTTCTCTCTAGCTGCCTCTGCCGACCAATCTACTGATCCCTCTCAGCGGTAATTGTTGCAACCTGCTACCTAGCCTGATCTCTCTCTACTGTCAAGACCTGAATTTGACCCTGTAACTATTGGATCAGTGCATCTCTATGGTCTAGCTACGCTGCTAGCTGTTGTTGCGGGACTGCTCTCAGCTGATCATCCAACCCCTCTACTCCGGGAGGCAACTATTGTGTTGGATCCCTAGGATGTGTCTAATGAGGAGGTGGTCCACCTCCTCCTCTGCCCTATCCTCTTCCTCTGCTAGCTTTCCTACCTCTAGGTCTCCACCGTGGGAGCACTGTACTAGGAACTATCAATCTCAAGGGAGGCCTGAACCAACCTTTGTATGTTGAAGTAACCCCTGCATCTGTTGGCTCTTGATCATACGGCCACGGTTGGGCCACCAACTATTTGAAAGAGGACACTATCTTAGCTGATGCAATGGGCTAGCCCCATGTTGTCTCTCTAGTCGTATGGGCAAAGATCACCATGTATTGGTCATCAGGCCTATCCTACATCTCTCTAAACTTTCGGGCCACCCTATCTAGAAGATATCTCTCAATCATGGTAACCTCCTGACCCTGCATTCATCTATCTTGGTGAGCATAGAACAACTACTGAACATCATTGTACCATGGAACAATTCTCATCCAAGGCCTCCAAACAAACTCTCTCATCTCATCAAGAACTCATCACCAGTGTGAAAGACAACCTGTGCCAGTGTGGGTAAAGTGGATTTGTGCCCCGTCATACCGTCAAACAACAAGATCATCAATCTCAAGAATAACTGGTGTGACATTTGGTTGAAGCACTAGGATCCACTCTCATGCCTAGACATGTAAAAGAGTAACCCGGGCCCCAGGGGACCTGCTATCCAAGTCTGCAAACTCATGAAGATCCCTGTATAAGGAGGCAAGCAATACTGGTCCCCAAGCAAAACACTCCCTACGACAGACCATCTGCTCCCATGCTAGTCCCCAGCCTGGACTAAAGTATCGGCCCCACCGATCGGGTACCACAAGGCTTGAAATGATGGAAGAAATGATCAATCTATAAACGGGTACGTTGCCACGGTATCTCTCCAAATCAATCTGCCCATCAAAGAACTGAAACTCATCAAGCTTCATAACACCATAGAAAGCATCCCTGCCAGCATTGGGATCATAAATGACTTTGGCCCCATGGATAGGTAATTGAAGGATGCGCTAGACATCCTCGAAGGTAATGGTAGCCTCACTAGTAGGAAGGTGGAAAAAAGAAGTCTCGATGTTCCACCACTCAGCCAAGGTTGTCATCATACCTAAGTGCACCCGAACAGGAGGGACATACACAACATACCAAAGACCAAGGGCACCAAGTGGCTCTTGAACCAACTCATGCATACCCTACAATCTACTAAGTATTGGCCATCTATGCTCCCATGAGTGAAGTACATAAAGAGCCTCCTACACAAGGGAAGCCATCATGTCAAGTTCCCATAAAAAAAAAAAGGAAAAAGTCTGCATCTCGCGCTAAATTTTTGCATCCAAAACAGCAAATGCTACATTGTTTTCAAATGCGGCGCAGTTTGGAAAGTTCCAAACTGTGCCACCATGACAGAGTGTGCAAACTTCTAAGTGCCAAAATGGAACACATGGTGCTATTCGCATATGTGGTCGACTTTGCGGAGAAACCCTAAATCCCTAATTGCGTCGCGTAGTTGAATTTTCACATGCGGTGGAGTTTGACCGGAAAACCCTAAATTCCAAACTGAGACACGTGACATTGTTTTCATATGCGGCTCAATATAGGACCATGCAACACCGACAAAGCATTTTCAGTGGTGCTATACAGCACCGCTCAACTTAAAACTAAAGGCAACCCTATTTAATGCACGTAAATCAAAAAAATTGAAAGTCAGATAGGGGTACATACCACGGGTCCTATGTCGACTGGCCGCTGGTGCACTCATACTCTCTCCGACATGTGGCTGGGAAGTTGTCATTGTGCCATTTCGACCAAGACTCAGAGCTCAACATGTGAAATTTCTAAAGGCTAAGTATGCAAATGTGTTGAAAGTGACCTCTCAAGGTCTATTTAAGCCTAAAAATTAGGGTTTTTTAACCTAATTTGACCTTCCAGCTAGGGTTTTGGTCCCTCGATCCTGTTTTTGTCCAACCGAGGGCCATTTTGCATCTTTTTTGGAATTTTAACACATTTTTTGGCAATCTAGGGCATTTCTAAACCTGTTAGACACCTTGTCCTCTTTTTTCACGAGATCATCCAAAAAAAAAAAAAAATCCGATCTCTTGAGGGGGCAATATACCAGCAATATCCTTCCATTGGGGCAGTAGTGGGGCATCTAAAAGAATCAAGAAATTTTAAATTTTGATCACAACAGTTTATTCTTTGAATCAATGCAACAAGTACATTGCTTCAAAGAGGGCCAAAATGTAGACATGGAAAATATACAATTTAGTCTGACGTGCTTGATCCTGATTACTAACAACATTTCCTCCTAAATCATACTCTCATCTTATCATCACCTTTTCATCTCTTAATTAGATAAATCATTATTTATTTAATTAAGTCTTTCTTCTCTATTGATTAAATTAATCAATTTAATTTAATTAACCTAATGTATCTGTTTAATTAAATAAATCATTTTATTTGATTAAAGTCTCTAAAGTATTCTTATTAAATTGAATAAATTAAACCTTATTTAATTTAATCTAACTTAATCCCCTTTTAGTTTAATAAATCAAAAACATTTATTTAATTAATCTCTCTTCTCATTTTGATTTCAATCAATCCTAAAATCTAAGTCAAAATGGTCAAATCACCTAACCTCCTATTAAGTTAATCAAATCTTGATTAAGTTAATCCCTATCACTGAAATCCTCTAGAGAATGCAACTTGCACATGAAAATAGATTTAATTTATTTATTAAATCTCTATTTTCCCTCACATGGCATAAAAAAGGAATATTTCCTCAAGTTTGAATTCAAAAACTCCAAGTGGATGGGTACTTCCAACAAATCATTCACTCCTCTTACATGCCCTTGTGCATTGAGCCAAGTGGCATTTATTTCATTCATTTTTCCCTCTCACATGTCATTTCCTCAATTTCAAATTCCACCTAATTGCATTTATTGGCACTTTGGTCAAAATGTGCACAACAATCAACCATTCACATGGTGACAAGTGGCATTTGGCCATTGGGTGAAAGTTAGTCCCACATTTCCCAAATCTTGCTCTCTCTTCCAAATTCAAATCTATAAATAGAAGGCTTATCTTCTCATTATTCATCCACAATTTCATGCAAAGTTACTCTCTTGACATTGAGAGCCAATTTTGTGCACATCATTCCACATATTCATCATTCTCACAATTCCATAGCTAGGTTATGCTCAAATCTCATTGAAGAGATTTGATCAATCCACCATCATCAACATTACAATTTAGGATTTGGGAAAGGGCCAATTTCGACAAATCAATTGGCACCAATTCCCGCATGGGATCACAAGTTTACTTGCTTAATTAGGATTCATTTTCATTTTTATACTTTGTTCTTCATTTTCCTCGTTTAAGTTTTAGTAAATGGATTTCATGGGGAATCCTTCATTCTTGCCTGCATATGATCTAACATCTTGATTTGTTTGTTGTTTTTGTGCAATTGCAGGTTTAGGGGTTCACATTTTGGCACAAGGAGGGCTGGAGCAATTTTCAATCATGTTTTCTAAAAAAATCCGTATTTTTCTTATTTTCTTTTGTAAGTTACAGGTCTGTGGCTCTATATTGTGCCGCATTTGCAAGCGCGACGCTATATCGTGCCGCTGATAACCCAAATTGTGCAACATTTGCTTCCCGCGTTAGGATTTTTAAAAAATTCAAACTCCATCGCAAATCCGTAGTTTCAAACTCAACCACACCTAGTCCCACAGCTCTGTATTGCACCGCATTTTTTTCCAAACCGCGTCGCACCCATTTTCCCATGTGAAAATTTTCAAAATTCCCAAACTCGGCCACAAATTTTAAGTTGCAAATTGCACCGCCTGCAAAACTCCACCGCACCCGTGCTCTTTGTTTCTATAGAGCACCACACCTAGTCAAATGTGCGACGCTATATAGAACCACTTCTATTCATAATTGTGCCACACATGCTAATTGCACCGCGGAAAACAATCATAATTCAAATTTTAACATGTGCCTTTTAAATTTTTAGATTTGTCTAACTATTCACCTTTTTGTTGTTTTTTGTACTCTCTGGTTTTTGTCATTTTGCAGGTTATAACAAGGGAGAAAGCAAATAGGAGGTTCATCATGTCATCATTTTTATCATACACAAAGTTCTTTTAAACACTATAGTGTTGTTTAACACTTTTAGGGGATCTTTAATTCTGTTTTAAAAGGAATTTGTTTACTTTTTATGCCTTAGAAAATACTAATTTTTCTTTTGGGTTTGAAAAAGAACAAACAATTTTCTTTTTTCAAAATTTTGCAAAAAGGCTTAAAAAGAACCTTAGCAACAATCTGCTAAATTTGGTTTAAGGTTTAAAAATTAAACAAGGCAACTCTCACACTTCAAAGTTGGTTCTTTAAAAAGAACTCATTTTTTTCTTTGAGGATTAAAATGAACATGTGTATTTTGATGTTTTGTAATCATTTTCACAAAGTAATACCATCTAAAAGACACATGCACTTCTCTTGTGCCTCACGGTTATCTTGAGAATCAAAAGTCTTTTTGTGATATTAAGTTGTCAAAAGGATTACCTCCACACTTCATTTTGGCTTTAAAATTTAACAAAACATCTTGCGAGTGTGAATAGGCTTATTGTGTATGTTCTCGCTTTGTTTCTAAACAAAGGTTGATCGAACTTCGAATATGTTTACTCGCTTTTTTTTATCTTAGCAGGCCTGCCTTGTGGAAAAAAGTACTCACCCAAGGGAATGACCCAACCAGTAACACACTAAGGACAAGTGTATTTCCAGTCGGGATATAAAAGTGGGTACTAGAACAAAAGCTAGTATCACACGGTTAGCTTCGATGAGAAGGGAAACAATGGTCTCTCACCGCATGGGTCAATCTCCAAGAATGGAAAGACCAAATTAAAACCCTTGTTTAGCAAAGGCCAAATCCTTATCTATTTTTTTGGTGCAAAAGGTCATGTCAATGGTCTGCCAAGCCTTTAATGAATAATGTCTATTTTCACTTGGTAGGAATTTATCTGTGTGTTAAGTGTTCTTGAGGTAGGAAATATCATATGAACACAAATAGGAACACCCTCCTTGGTCTCAAAGAGTAGGTGTAAGGACTTGAGAATCTTTACCTATCATTTGGCCACTAAATTTTGACAATTCTTGAGTATAGAGACTGGCTGCCTCTTAGAGAGTTTCAAAGTTTAGCTAGAAAGTAAAAACATAAACAAAACTCATAAGATCCTAGGTATCACAACTATCCAAAGCCATTGTCTCCTCCTGCATGGCCTACATCCAATACTCACTTTCTTTTGAAGAAAGAACATCCCTGTAGGATCTAGGTTCATCATCAGTACTCAACAAAGAAAATACACAACAAAAAATGGATGGACTATACTTGTCAAACGGATTTCATTTCCTTGTGGATCTTCTCAAGGTAGGAGTAAGGAGCTCTTGTTTCTCTTCTTCTTCTACATGCTCATCCTGCACATCATCTGAGCTCTTTGAACCCTCTTCTTCTTCTCCATCCTCAAATCCATCTACTTGTTCTTCCACATGTGCATCTTCCTACTTCTCGATCTTTGTCTTGAAGTGCACTAATTTTTTTGTATCTTTCTCCTTTGGTTTTTCTTCGCCTGAGTAAGCTCTAAACTCCCTAAAAACTAGGATTCCAAATCTTAGAACCTTTTATATTCTCACCCTAACCAAAAAAGATGCATTTATGTGTTTTTAGATCCAACATAAAATGCTTCTCTTGAGGCACATGAACAAAAGCCTCACAACCAAAGACCCTTAAATGTGAAAATTAAGGCTTTCTACCTATCCACAGTTCATAAGGAGTTTTATCAACAAGAGCTAAACAAGGAGATCTATTAACCAAATAACATGCAGTACTTATAGTTTTTTCCCAAAAGAATCTATCAAATTTAGCACCACTCAACATGCTCCTAGCTCTTCCCATTAAGGTTTGATTCATTCTTTCTACTACCACATTTTTGTTGAGGTGCATAAGGATTAGTTTTTTGTTGAACAATACTTGAATGATTACATAGCTCATCAAATTCCCTAGAACAATATTCACCCCCACTGTTAGATCTCAACACCCTTATCTTATAATCCATTTGCTTGTCAACTAAGGCTTTAAATTCCTTAAACTTGGTGAAAACTTCAGATTTTGTATGCATAAAATAAATCCAAGTGTATCCTGACACATCATCAACGAAAGTAACATAATATCAAGATTTTCCAAAAGAGTCAACATCCACTATTCCAAACACATTTGAATGAATTATCTCTAATAATATATTACCTTTATTATTCCCATTAGGAAATGATGATCTATTCAATTTACCAAACACACAATCCTCAAAAAAAGCATTTTTATCAACAAAATAATTAAATGAAGAACAAATTAAAATAGATAATAATTAAATAAACTTATTTAATTAATTAAAATAGAAGAATTAGAAAGTGAACAATATAAATAAATAATTAAGTTTATTTATATGTAGATGGAATTAGAAGATTAATTAAACAAGTCATATTTAATTAATTACCAGAATCAATATAATGTGACCATTTTTAGATGTATACATTTTGTCCCTCTTTCAAACGATGTGTTTTATGCATTGCTTCAAAGAAAAATTCAGATAAAGAAAATTTCCCCTAACTTTGAAAAATTGATCAATGATGCTATATGCCCCCTCAAGAGATAAATCATGGGTTTGAAATTTCGTTGAAGTTTTTGATGATATTTGAAGATTTACAATGATTTGATGTTGGTTTTTCAATTTATCTCCCAAAATAGCACTCAACTTGGTTAAAAATAAAAATAACATCACCTTAATTACCCCCTTAAAGGGTGGAAAAAGGTAAAAAGTCATTGTCATTGTTACTATTGCATTTTGGTGACTGGAGAGCTCTAAGTGACTGCAGATGAGATGAAAATCCACTATGAGAGACATAGATTCGATAGGGTGTGATGACATCAAAGATTAGCTGCGTATGGACCCTCGGTCAGATTTTTAAACCACTCTTGTAAAAAAAAAATTGAATTTTGCACGCAATTTGAAATTTTCTAAATTTTTCCAACTATTTTAGCGCGTAAATTTTGTTTTAGCACATGTGAGCTTTATTTTAGCACATACATTAGGTCTTTTAGCACATCCAAAATAGCACATATAGATAATAGATTATTGCATATGCTTGATAAAGTAGTGCATAGGTCAATGTAGCGCATATGCGGATAAAATAGCGCATACACTAGGGGATTTAACAGATAGCTTAATCTAGTGCATAGGTCTGATAGTTTAGCACATAGGATGGATAGATTAACACATTTTCTGAAATAGCACATTGACCCTCTGTTTTAGTGCATCCATGGATCTTTTAGCACATTTTCTAATTTGGTGCATTGATTGTCTGTTTTAGCACATCCATGAAATTTTGATGTTTTTGATTGTTTGAGAATCATATCAAGAATAAATGCAATTTCTTGATGTTTGTTGCTATATTAGACAATGGTTTTAACAAAATTTATTTGCATCAAGGATATTTGTTCTAATTTTTGTGATGATTTGATAAATTTTCATCATGTTGAAATGAAAAACAAATAGTAAAATGATTGATCTGATGTCGATTTGTAGATAAATTTGCCATCATGCTTAATGAAAACAAATAGTAGATAAATGATATTGATGATGTGCTTGAATTTTATTTTTCATGATTGTTTGATATGAATTCATGCATGATGTACTTTTCTGATAGATTGATTGTATCACCTTAATATTGGTGATCTCATTGATTTGTATCGATATGATGTATAGGAGGATTTTAAGATCCTCTAGGGTAGAGA
>CM021104.1:17789629-17976422 GCA_007115665.2 Sequoiadendron giganteum
AAGTTAGTTTAAATCGGAAAATTTAACATCCTTATGAAATACTTAATCATGTCCAAATATGCAACTAATGAGCAAAAAAAACAAGTTAAACAAAAGCATATAAAAAGCATAATTAAACCTTTATCTCATAGTGGATTGGTGCCACCTTGTTGTGTAGTAAGCAGACCTTTCCCAATCTTTGAACAAGCTAAATGATGTTATGAGTAAGATTAATTCCCAAATGAAGAGAATAACCTTTCATGAAGATGTGGAATGAAGATGAATTTGAGCATAGTAAGCTTACTCAAAGTTGTGTGTCCTCAAATGAGGAGAGAAGCCTCTGATTTATAGATTTCCAAAATGGAAGAGAGAATGGAATAGAGCAATGTGGGATCATTCAACATCCAATGGCCAAGTGCCACTTGTCAAGATGTGAATGGCTGAGGAATGAGCACATTTTGGTCAATGTGCATGATAAATGCAATTAAGTGGAATTTCAAATTTGAGAAATGACATGTGAGAGGGAAAAAGGAATGAAATAAATGCCACTTGGCTCAAGGCACAAGGACATATAAGAGGAGTGAATTCCTTGTTGGATGTACAAGTCCACTTGAACTTTTTGAATTCAAATGAGGGAATATTCCCTTTTGATGCTATGTGAAGGAAAATAGAGAATTAAATAAATCAAAGTAATTGATTTATTGTGCAAGTTGCATTCTCTAGAGGATTTTAGTGAGAAGGATTAACTTAATCAAAGATTTGATTAATTTAATGAAGAATTAGATTATTTGACAATTTTGACTCAAATAGATTAATTAATTTAATTTAGAATTGAGAAGAAATGATTAACTGAATAAATGGTTTTGATTTATTTAACCAAAGAGGAATATGTTAGATTAAATCAAATAAGGTTTAATTTATTTAATTTAATAAGAGGACTTTAATCAAATAAAATGATTTATTTAATTAAACAGAAGCATAAGGCTAATTAAATTAACTGATTAATTTAATCACTAGAGGAGGAAGACTTAATTTAATGAATAATGATTCATTACATTTAGAGACAGAATATGATGAAATTTTGAGAGTATGATTCAGGGGGAAATGTTGTTAGTAATTGGGATCAAATGTGCCAAACCAAATTTGTACATTTTCCATGTCTACATTTTGCCCCTCTTTGAAGAAATGTACTTGTTGCATTGATTCAAAGAATAAAGTGTTGTGATCAAAGTCAAAAATTTCTTGAATTTTCCAAAATGCCCCACTATTGCCTCAGTGGAAGGATTATGCTAGTATACTACCCCCTCAAGAGATCGAGTGGAAATGCTAAATTTCCAATCGATATCCCGATGAATTGTGAGAGGAGTGGTTCTAATGATCAGAGGATGAAAGATAATTATTTGATGTAGATCTGATGATGTATAGATAGTCATCGACTATGGGTAGTCTCATGTATACCTTGACTCAACACACTGATTTTAGGTAGAAATGTTAGTAAAGATAGAAGAATGAGAAGAATAGAAAGAAGATCCACACAAGATGATGATTGATGATTTGCTTACCAGGAGTTGGGATTTTCAAAGGGCTAATTACTTTATGTTTGATAACACACATAGGTATGATGCATCAAGGTATAAAGGACTAGGATGGCATTGTACCTAGTGTGATGGACTTTGACTTGACAATCAGATAGGTGTATTCTTGATCACACTTAGTGTACATACTTCATTCAGGATGTAGTTCAGATATTCTAAACATCTCGGACCAAAACATAGAAAAGAAAGCCTTTGTATGTGGTCAACAAGATACCTAAAACACCCTCCCTACAAACCAAACAAAGCATGCATGAATAAGTTATTTTACAAGAGTACCCCATAAGCACAATAGATAAAAAAAGATAATAATCATTGCCCCATTCCTTTCTCTCTAAACCTGATTTGTTTAGGCATCATCGAGAGGTCCTTGGAATGAGCACAAAATAATATGTCAATAAAAGACCAAGATAAAGCAAAACAAACAAGCTAATGATCTTCATACCGCTAACTAAGACTAACTACTGTGAGGGGTGCTTATGTCCATCGCAAGAAGGATTCATCTTAGGACATGTAGTGATCAAGGTTTTGGTGGGACTGATTTGGGTGATAGGCTATTAATACTCTGAGTTGACCAACTTGTTGACTCACTGACTCAGACTTTCAATACTCTTACGATTAGGCGTTCACTTTTGAACCCGCTAGACTTTCTTCTGACTGACTCACCAAAGGGTGAAGGCAATGACCGATTTTATTATGAGTGATGATAATCACGGGTGAAAGCAAGATGAAATGGATGTACCATTTTGGGTCTTTTCAAATATTTTGAGGCTGTTTTTGGTATTTTCAAGATGTTTTACAAATGTTTTTGGTATTCTCAAGATTTATGATGAAGAGACTAATTTAAAGACCTATCCTAGGGTTCTTGGGAGCTGATCCATAGATTATCCTTGCCTACATTATACACATAGAGACCATGTAGTTCGACTGACGACAGAATTGACTCAATGAAAAGATAGATGGGAAAATGGATTGCCAATGCGACGGATGCCTAAAGGACTGACCTAAATGTAAAATAGATGGGAAAACGGATTGCCAATGTGACAGACGCCTAAAGGCCTAACCTAACTATCTCGGGGGATGATCAAAGATCAACCTTGCCTACGTTCAAGCTCAAAGACGATCTAGTTCGGACAAGATGGAAGACTGACAAGACTCGATGATGAATTTTTTGAAGATTTCCTAATATTTTAGCATGTTTTTGGATTTTTTTATGATTATTTGAATGTTTTTGAATTTTGATATGTTTTGGATGTTTTTGGTTTTTTCCCATGATTTGGGAAGAGCACAAAGATATACACAAATCCGATCCCGTGCTAGTTTCAAGGACATGCCACCAACTTTAAGCTATAGACTACTTCAAATAGGCAAGACAAACTGACCTTACGAATATGCCAAGTAGTACTATGGTGGAATATGATCAGCTCAGGCTATGGTATGGATGCGAGCAAATGGGTGGATGGATGATTAATGGAATGTGATGGAATGGATGAGTGAGTCGCATAAATCCTGGTGGATGGGGGGTGCTTTATTTATGCTTTGCGCCTATTTGCCAGGTTTTCACCAAGGTACTTGTCCAAAGTGCCACCGAAGTGGTTTTCACTAGAGGATGATTTTTTTCTTTACTATTTTCAATCCTTTTTCTGATTTTTTTGGATTTTTACATTTTTTGATTTTTTGTTGTCACCAAGACACCTGTTTGCCAGGTTTTCATCAAGGTAACCATTTTTAAGGACTTTTTCTGATTGTTTTTGTATTTTCTGGTTTTATACCTTGCAAGTTCTTAGGCATAAAACTTTTTGAGGTGAGAGCTATTCATGGGATCTTGCAGAGGCTCGCCCTCTGGTGTTGATAACTGATATGCCCCTAATTTATAGCTTGTGGTGATGATGAAAGGTCCCAGCCAGTTGGGTTCAAATTTTCCTTTGCTATCCGGGTTTGCTACATTATTTTGATTCTCTTTTAGCACAAGGTCACCGACTTGGAACGTGCGTTGTCTGATCTTCTTGTTGTAACTTCATTTCAGGCGATTCTGGTAGACCTGTAGATGATTTAGGGCATCCATGCATCATTCATCTAGTAACTCCAACTCATTTAGTCTTGTGACCCTGTATTCCTCATCTGTGATGAGGTTTTCCAAAGATATTCTCAAGGACAGGAGCTCGGTCTCAATTGGGAGGATGGCTTCTGATCCGTAGACCAGGGAGAATAGGGTGGTGCCTGTTGGCATGTGGATGTTGGTGTGGTAGGCCCATAAGGTGAGATTTAACTATAGATGCCAGTCACGACCAGAGTCATTGATTGTTTTCTTAAGGATCTTCAAAATGGTTTTATTGGTAGCTTCTGCTTGGTCGTTGCCTTGTGGGTAATATGGAGTGGAAAAGTGGTGTTGGATTTTGAATTTTTCACACAAGTCATGGACATCCTGATTCTTGAAAGGTGTTCCGTTATCTGAGATGATGGATTGGGGAACACCGTATCGGAAGATGAGGTAGTTCAAGATGAGCTTGGATATTTGTTTTCCAGTGATGTAGGTCATCGGGATTGCATCAACCCACTTTGTGAAATATTCGGTGGCAGTGATAATGAACTTATGGCCATTGGATGAGGTGGGTGAGATTTTACCTATGAGATCAAGCCCCCATTGGGAAAAGGGCCAAGGTGTAACAATGGGATGTAATTCTTGAGTTGGTGCATGAATGAGGTCTCCATGTTGCTAGCATTGTAGACACCTCTTGACAAAGTCATGTGCCTCTCTCTCCATTGTCAGCTAGTAGTACCCAGTTCTTAGCAACTTCTTAACCAAGGTCATACAACTTGAGTGTGAATCGCAAGTGCCATTGTGTACCTCAGTTAAACTAGTCAAGGCCTCCTCAGGTTTTAAGCAATGTAACAAGGTTCCATCGATACTTCTACGAAAGAGGGTTTCTCCTAGGATGACAAATCGTAAGGACCTTTTGACAAAGGTTCACTTGAGGTTCGGGGTAATGTCAGTTGGGAGGATTCCTTATCTCAGGTAGGTGTAAATTTCATGGTACCAAAGATCACTGGGACCAACGAGTTCACACGTATATTCTGATTTTGGTACCTCGAAAGTGCGTACGAAAAGTTGTTCTATGAGGAATTCGTGTTTTGAGACACTACGAGGGATATCTAGCAAGGATCTGATTGTTGCCATTGCATCAACTACTCTATTGTTTGCCCTTGGTATTTTCTCAAAGTTGATATCGATAAATTATTCCTTGAGGCTTTCCACCACCTTCTTGTATGGTGTGAGCTTATCATCTTTAGTTTGGTATTCACCATTAACTTGGTTGATGATAAGTTGTGAGTCTCCATAGACCTTTAATGCCATGATTCGCCATTGTGCCACAATTTTGAGACCTATGGTTAAAGCCTCGTATTCTGCAATGTTGTTTGTATAGGGGAATGCCAACTTGTAAGACCTCGGTATGCAATCCCCTTGTGGGGTGATGAAGAACACATCGGCTCCTGATCCATGTTGTGTGTGTCATCATATGTGACCTCCATGCAATGCACCTAAAATTCTCTGATGTGGTTTTTAGGGTTACCTGTTCCATTATACTTGTCAAATTTGGGGATCTCGAATCCCTTTGGGAATAGTACCATGGTGAGACTTCTGTCGAAAGGATAAGGGCACAAGTTACCTTGTGTTCTTTTCATTTTTCCTACTTGTAGGTCCAACACTTGCTGCGAGAGCAATTTGATTTGTGTTGCGACATCCTTGTTTGGATCGAGAGATGGAATGAATGTGTTTTGAGGTGTTTGAGGTGTTTGGTGGGTGGGAGGACTACTAGTGGGAATTTGCTACAAGCTCTTCTGTGCGTTCAAGGCTTATTGGTATGCCTGCATCTGTGTCAACAATGCTTGTTGTTGATCTTGTTGTTGTTGTTCCAACAACGCTTGTTGTTGGTCCATCTATTGTTGTTCCCATGAATCATGTTGTTGGTCAAGTTTTTGTTGCACTAACAAAGCTTGTTGTTGATCTAGCTGTTGTTGCGCCAACAAAGCTTGTTGTTGGTCGAGCTGCTATTGCACCAACAAAGCTTGTTGTTTGGCTTATTGTTGTGCCTGAAAGTCTTGCAGGGCTTGTTGGTATGCTTGCAACTGCACTTGGTATTATGCTTGCGCCTATTCCTAGGCTTGTGCTTGCACTTGAGCTTGATCTTGGGCTTGGGCTTGGGCTTGAGCTTGGGCTTGCTACTTTTGTTTGAGTATCCTCTGTTGGTTGGCTTTTTGAATGGTGTGGATTAGAGTGGTGAATGAATTTTCCATGTTGGTTTTTGGTGGGATTGGTGGTGGAACGGGAATAATGCCAATCGTTGTGATAGATGAAAGGGTTATGGTGGTGGTTGGGATTTGGGTTTTTGGAGGGGTGGTTGAGATGCTCGATCCTTGAGAAGCTATGCTTTGGGATATTTGAGGACCAATTGATGTATTTGTTGTAATGGCTTGAATGGTTGCCACTTGTTGCTATGATGCTACGAACAAAAAGAGGGACTTCAATGTGATATTCTCATTTCCTGGATCTGAGAAACTATCATTGTTTAGGGGAGGAAAAACCAATCCAAGAGGTGATGTGGTTGTGAATGGAAATGGGGGAAGAGACGGTATGCTACCCTGGAATGAAAAAGGATAGCAATAGCGGTTGGTCCAAACAAACCACCTTCTCCTTGTGGTAGAGAAGTTTGTATGTTTAATTGACATGTTGGTGTAGCATGGAATGAAGATGAGCCAACAGGATTATGAAAGGTGAGTAGGATGTATGGGTGTGCTGGATTCATTGGGATAGGATTATCCGGTGTGGTGTTGACAGCCACCTCTTTATTGGTCACAAGGCGATGCTTTTGTAACTCTCAAAACATGGCACTCCCCTTGTTTACATTTGGCGAGGTTGGTGTGATGGACAAAGTTGTGTGAGGAAATTCTTGATTGACATTTGACATTGGGGATGCATTTGTAAGAGGCATATCCATACTAGTGCTTGTGTCAAGGTTGGAAGGGAACTGTACCCCTCCTTCTGCTAACGTGCTTAAGTATTTGAACATGGCACTAACAATTTTATGGTTCTCTAGATTTTGGACCATTTTTATCATTTTAGATTGTGTCATCCCCATGTCTTCGATTGTGATGTCCTCTTCATAGCTCTCCTCTTGAGGATTTTGTGATGGTAGAGGAGAGTTACTTGGGGGTGTAGATGCCTAAAATTGGTCTAGGCCTGCGAACACCACTTTCGACATAATTTTCTATAGTCCATGGTCATGATTAAATAATGCCAATTATTTAATTAACCTTTCTAACACATATTTCCTCTATTAATTAAATATCTCTTTTTAATTAATTCATTAATTCATCATTAATCTTTATTCAACTTGATTAATTAAATAAATCATATTTATTTAATTATGTCACTAACTTATTAAATCATCTTTCAATTAAATAATTTATTATTTAATTACCCCTTTTATCATATGTCAACTATAATTAAATATCTTTATTTAATTATTCATTTAACACCCTTTCCAACTATAATTAAATATTTATTATTTAATTATTCAATTCCACCCTTTTCGAAAGTCAAATTAAATAAATTATTTTATTTATTTAATTAAATCTTCTATGCTCGAATGTTGAATTAAATTATCATTTAATTATTTATGCCACATTCCTCTATCATTCAGTTATCTAAGTCATTCACTTACCTTCTGACTTGAGATCTATTTTTAGTTCTCCAGTTATCTCTGAATTCAACTGCTGATCATCACTGCAGGAAAACTCTTCATCACAACTAGTCGATTAACTAGTTCTAACTCATATGAATGTATGCATCTATTAATTAAATATCTTTTATTTAATTAATTAATTTAATTATGCATTCGAATTCCTCATCTTCGAGTTCTGACATTGTCTTTGACATTCAAAGTCTATTTCTTCTATTTTCAAAGATTCTTAACTGAAGATTAAGATCTTGTTCTATTTTTAGTCTTTCCTGACTCATGTTCTAAATCATGTTCTATCTAAGACATAACTCATCGCATGGCATTCATTAATCTCATCCGTCGATCTCTCTTTCAATCTGATTCGATCATTCGAAAACACACAATCTATAAAATGGTCTGTCATAATCATTATTCCTCCTCTCCTGAAATTATACACTTTTGAGAAGAGACTATTCTTCGATATTTTTCTTAGACATTCAACACAGCTATACTTGCATTCAAACACAAAAATATGAGGGCAAGAATACTTAAAAGACAAAATGGAGAAGAGCAATGGAGTTAATTCGAAAGGGTGAATACATTATTCGATGAAATCAATTCAATTTGTTAGTTTTCATTTATGTTTTCAATTTCGTTCTTTATTGTTTGATTTTAGATTAGTTTTGATTTTAGATTAGGATTAATATTGTTATTTCTAGTTGCAGATCGAACCACAGATTTAATCTTGAGTTACAGGGGGATTGCTTGATCCCACAAGGTTTATTTCGGAGGTTACTTGACTCATGTCAATGGAAGTTGATATTTCGCTGATATTTTCCATGTTCTTCTTGTATTGTGATCTTGTTTGGACCATAAAAAATAGGGATCGTTTGATCCTAACCTTTTAGGCTCAAAAGAGAAGAACCAGGGAAGTCAAAGATCAAAGAGGGTGGTAATGATGATGAGATAAATGGATGAAGTAAGTGAGTGAAACCTTTTGAAGAACTCTTGAAGGGTTATGCTAAACTTGTTAGGAATTAGATTGATCGTGATGGTTTGAACAGGTGTATTGAGTCAAACAAGATTGTAGTGAAGTTGTAGTCCCTAGGAAGTTGTGTTATCCTAGGAAAACTTACACAAGTGGATGAATTAGCTAAGTGTGTTAAGCCAAGGTGATTGTGAACTAGTAGACCTCAGGAAGTTGTGTTCTCCTAGAGGGAAATTCATCCAAGATATTTGACTATTTTGGCTAGGTGTGTTAAGCCAAGATAGGGTGATGTTGGTTCAGCCCTTTAAGTTTAGCATGAGTGACTTTTCTAAAGTTCTTAAGAATTTTGTTGATGGGATGAGATTTGATTGATGGAACTACAGATGAGGATGACTACTTTGATCTTGGACCTTAACCTAGACACGACTCCTTCTTACAAAACCTCGGTGTTGAAGAACACGCTAGACTTCCTATGTGAGGAAAGAAAACCTTTGAAAAAGTTCAGGATTTTGTTGGTAGTAGAACGCATACAAAGTTGGATTATTTCTTGAATCATTTTTATAGAATTTGTATACTAGTATTTCTCTAACTTCAAGGAGCATTTCAAGGCATTGTTCATGGGATTTTAGACTTATCCTTTTGAACCTTGGTTTTGGAATCTTGACCTTTTGGGAAATCATTTGGAACAACACATATGAGGTTCAATTTTTCCTTTATCTTGGCTTAATGAATTATTTTTACCAAAGGCACTTGCTTGATTATGTTTCAAATTGTATGTCTAATGTTCCACTTTCTTTTTCATCCCAAAAGGTCCATTATGTGGAAATCAAGGAAAATAGGGAAAAAGTCTCCTATGTTTAACCTTACTGAAAACAAATGATGATAGAATCCAAGCACTTCGAAACCTCTAAGGATATGATCCCTAGGGAAAGCAAGAGTGCTTAAGTTCGTCAAAGGTATTTGTTTCCTCCAAGGGGTTTGAAATTCAAAGTTCTTTGTGTATGTTTGTTTCCAAATGTTTTGAGGACCAAGCAATGTGTTCTTCACTTCCAAGCACTTTTTACAACCCTAGGATGATGAGATAATATTTTGTTGGGTTCCCATTTGGATAAATCCAACTGCACATATTTTGTGTGGATGGCTAAATGCTTGACCACACTGGCTCCCCTCCATGACACACACTTCTCGAGTTAGCCAAGCATTAGTACCCATGAATCTCCCATGGCATACTTTTCATCTCTACAACAAAACCGTATGTATAACATGGAGGGGCTTCAAAGGACATGACCTTTTGCACCAACAAAATAGACAGGAATTTGGCCTTTCTAAACAAGGGTTTTAGTTCTAACTTTCCATTCGTGGAGGCTGACCCATGCGGTGAGAGACCATTGTTGCCCTTCTCGTCGAAGCCAACTATGTGATACTGGCTTTTGTTCCAGTACCCACTTTTATATCCCAGCTAGAAATACACTTGGCTTTAGTGTGTTACCGATTGAGTCATTCCCTTGGGTGAGTACTTTTTCCCACAAGTCAGGCCCTCTAAGATAAACAAAAGAGAATAAAATTATCCATAGTTCGATCAACCTTTATTTAGAAACAAAGGAGAACACTCGCAACAAGTTTACTCACACTTGCATGTTTGGTTCAATTTTAATTCCCAAAATGAAATGTGGAGGCAATCCTTTATGCAAATTAGTGTCACCAAAAAGACTTTTGATTCTCAAGATAGCCTTGAAGCGTGAGAGAAGCACATACGCCTTTTTAAATGACACTACTTTGCAAAAAATATTACAAGGTATGAAAAAACACATGTTTATTTTAAATCCTTGAAAGCAATAACGAGTTCTTTTTAAGCACCAAAGGAAATGTGAGATTGCCTTGTTCAATTTTAGACCCAAATCAAAATCTAGTAAATTTCTAAGGTTCAATTTTAACCAAAAGATCAAGTCAAAATGGTTAATTTTAAGCCCCAAAAATAGATGTGATATAGTTTGAAATTAGGTCTCAACAAGCATCAAAAAATGCTTTTGTGAATTTCTCCACTCTTGTTTTGCCTTGACTTTATTCTAATATGAACTTGCAAAAGAAAATACAAAGTCAATATCAATAAAATATCCCACAAATTGTCTTATGTATTAATACACTAATCATAGGTTATATAAAAATTCCATTTCTAAAAAAAACATCATTTGCCCCCCCCCCCCCCCTTTTTAAAAAATAAATAAATTCCTTCACTATTGTTTATTTACCAATTTAATCCCCCTTTACTGCTTTTACCGCAAGCTGTAGTATCACAGTTGGCGGCTTCACACAGTCAGTCGAGACCGTTACCGCTATACCGCGGGTGGTTTGAGGGAGACCTACGGTAGCGCAGTGAGCAAACTAGCAGTGAAGTGATGGTTAGGGTGAGTCTATCGCAATACCGCGGGTGGTTGGATGGAAGACTATTGTATGGCGGTGGCAGTTAGCAATGTCAATCAGGCGGTTGACCGCAATACCGCACACGGTTAGGAAAGAGACCGCAGTGATGCGGTGACATTTGAGAAAGGTAGAGAAGTGTTTACCATGGTGCTACGGAGGGTTAGGTTATAGACCGTGGTGATGCGGTGAAGACTATGGTGGTTAACCGCAATACCGTAGGGGGTTAGCAGGTAGACCGCAGTAATGTAGTGAACACTGTGGCGATTAACTGCAATACTGTGAGGGGTTAGCAAGTAGACCATGGTAATGTGGTGAAGACTGTGGTAGTTAGCCAGAATACCATGGAGGGTGAGACTTAGCTGGCAGTGACACGGTGAAGACAGTGGGCGGTTACCGCACTACCGCGGGGGTATGGAAGAAGGTTGTGGTTAAGCAGTAAGGAATGTCAGAGGTGGAGGAGGTGAAAGCGATACCGTGATACCATGGGTGGTGGAAGGGTGGGCTGCGGTATGGCAGTGGAAGCATAGGCTGTGGTAAGGCGGTGAGAAACTGGATTAACTACATGGGAGAATCTCCAAGGAAAAACACAAGAAAACAACTCATAGTAGGACTTGTTCAGATTATGATTTCATCATTTTAGCTTACTTATCTCCAAGATATATGAATATTAAACATTTTATCAATGAAAATTCATGACTTGTGATCCATGAAAAATTTCTCAGTCGTTAAACTATAAAGAAATAGAAGATTTCTCAGATAGAATACAACATAAAGGAATAGAAACATAAATAACTATCTTTTTATGTAATGGAACAATCTGCAGAAGGCTTTTTTTTTTAACCATGCATAACAGAAGAAATGATTTTTAATAAAATAGTTAAACACGCTGAATGAACTGAAACTTCCTGCAACAGAGATACAAGTAAAACTGTAAAACAAAATTCTTCAGGCCCTCCTTCTAGCACCAGAATGTGGATGCTAAAATCTGCAGGAAGATCGACTCAAACAGTTTCATGTTGTCAGCACGAAAGTTAGTTTAAATTGAAAAATTTAACATCCCTATGAAATACTTAATCATGTGCAAATATGCAACTAATGAGTAGAAAAACAAGTTAAATAGAAGCATATAAGAAGCATAATTAAACCTTTATCTCATAGTGGATTGGTGCCACCTTGTTGTGTAGTAAGTAGCCCTTTCCCAATCCTTGAACAAGTTGAATGATGTTATGAGTAAGATTAATTCCCAAATGAAGAGAATAACCTTGCATGAAGATGTGGAATGAAGATGAATTTGAGCATAGTAAGCTTACTCAAAGCTGTTGTCCTCAAATGAGGAGAGAAGCCTCCAATTTATAGATTTCAAAAATGGAAGAGATAATGGAATAGAGCAATGTGGAATCATTCAACATCCAATGGCCAAGTGCCACTTGTCAAGATGTGAATGGTTGAGGAATGAGCACATTTTGGTCAATGTGCATGATAAATGCAATTAGGTGGAATTTCAAATTTAAGAAATGACATGTGAGAGGGAAAAAGGAATGAAATAAATGTCACTTGGCTCAATGCACAAGGACATGTAAGAGGAGTGAATATCTTTTTGGATGTACAAGTCCACTTGGACTTTTTAAATTCAAATGAGGGAATATTCCCTTTTGATGCTATGTGAGGGAAAATAGAGAATTAAATAAATCAAAGTAATTGATTTATTGTGCAAGTTGCATTCTCTAGAGGATTTTAGTGAGAAAGATTAACTTAATCAAGGATTTGATTAATTTAATGAAGAATTAGATGATTTGACAATTTTGACTCAAATAGATGAATTAATTTAAATTAGAATTGAGAAGAAATGATTAACTAAATAAATGGTTTTGATTTATTTAACCAAAGAGGAGTATGTTAGATTAAATCAAATAAGGTTTAATTTATTTAATTTAATAAGAGGACTTTAGAGACTTTAATCAAATAAAATTATTTATTTAATTAAAGGGGAACATAGGGTTAATTAAATTAACTGATTAATTTAATCACTGGAGGAGGAAGACTTAATTTAATGAATAATGATTCATTACATTTAGAGACAGAATATGATGAAATGTTGAGAGTATGATTCAGGGGGAAATGTTTTTAGTAATCGTGATCAAGTGTGCCAAAATGAATTTGTACATTTTCCATGTCTATAGATATGAAATGATATAAAATGAAATGAAATGATAATAATATGAAAATGATAATGATATATGAATTATGAAATGAATAAGAATGATATGAAAAATGAAAAATGAAAATGAATATGAAAGTGAAAATGAATATGATAAATGATGTGAAAATGATTTTTTCCAATGTCAAAATGTACTCAATCTTTTTTCTAAAGAGATATTATTTTTTATAGCCTTTCCAACCTCCAAAATCCATTACGCAAATGCAAAATCTATATCTAGCATGCAACTTTAACTATGCAAAAAAGTGTTGGATGTTGTGGCTGTGTTTCTAATATATTGTTGTCATTGATGTCAACACTATTAGCATTTTAATCTTCTTAAGGTTGTATATGTCAAGGAGATTGAGAAAATTGTAAAAAATATAGTACAGGAAACCAGTGGAGCTGAGAAGGTAAGAATGTTGGAAAGCTTTGTGTGTTGAAGATCTGAAGGTGCACTTCAAATGGTTTTTTGTTGAACCTTTCTAGTATGTTTTCTGAAAGTTTCAGAGGTGCGCATGAAGTTTTGTGGAAGTTATGAAGATCTGTGTGCCTACAGTTATTCAGTTTTTGTAGATGGTGTTCTTGGTCAAAGTGGATGAAATTATGGTAATCTCATGTTTTGTGCATGTACCTATGATGTTCATGAATGAGTCTAGATCGTACTCTATCCTTGTTGCATGTCCGCAATGATTGGAGTGTTCGTGATTAGGGATTTTTTTGATATGTGTCTAAGTGTTCATGTTCTTGGCCAGCATTGTGGTGTTAGCATGTTGCAGATCCATGAGGATTAATATTTTATTGTTTGGCATGTTTGTAGATGTTTGTTTGGGTCCTCCCTATGTTGTGATGAACTTGTGTTGGTACACACTGAAATTTATTCATGTATCAAGGCCGACAGTTGTAATTTATTATTTATTTCTGGCCGACTAAATAGTGGATGCAAATCCGTGTAGCGGATATATATACAAGATTGTTTTCCTCATTTATGAAAAGTCCTCAAGTGTACAAGTGATGTACAAGTACAAATGAAAGTCAGATCATTCATAGCAGAGTGTGGAAGAGTTTGAAGAAGTTTTGTGTGCCTAACTGGAACTGTAATCAAGCTTTTGCAGAAGCTATTTTCTCAGTTCAAATTCATTAGATGGATTTAATCTGATTAATATATGTAAGGCAGTGAGCATTCCCTTTGAGCAGTGTTCTCTAGGTAGTGTGCTTGAATGCAAGTGCATTCTCTTTTTATTCTTCATTATACTTCTAGCAGGGTATAATCTTGTGGACTAACATCCACCGTGGTTTTCCCCTAATAGGGTTTCCACGTATAAAATCTTAGTGTTCATGTGTCTCTGATGTGTTGTTCTTATGCTTGCACTATTAATTATTTGTGATATAAGGATTGGTTAATGTTGTATAAGTTTTATTTTGGTAACAACTGATTCACCCCCCCCTCTCAGTTGTATATCCTTGTTTTTCCAACAATTGGTATCAGAGCTAGTTCCTTTGAAAGAAGCTTAACATCATGAGGTGATCTGGGATGGCATCATTTAAGAAGGATAGTCCTAGATTCGATGGTACAAACCACTCTCTATGGAAATTTAGGATGGAATGTCATTTTAGGTGCATTGGTGAACCTTTCTAGCAGATGACACAAATTGTATATAATATTCCTCATAATGGTCCCTCCTCTAAAGATGAGATCAAGCAAGCAGAAATTAATACCAGGTCAGTAGAAACACTGGTGAGTTCTTTCATAGATTCAAAAATGACAAATATGATGGGATTGAAGATTGCATACCTGATTTGGAAAAAGCTGGAAACATTGTATGGAGGAGATGCACTAGTGAAAAGTGCTAAGCTACAAAGTCTAAAACAAAAATTGGAGAGCTTGAAGATGACTGAAGATGAAAACATCTTTTCCTTCTCACATAAGATAAATGAATTGGTGATGAAAATTGGATGTTCTAGTGTAACTATGAATGATGATGAAATTGTGGCTAAGATACTTAGATATGTGATCCCTTCCTACAAGAAAAAATCTCATGCTATTGATGAACTCAGAATAGTGACAAATATTACAAAAGACATGTTGATTGGAAAAATTTCTGCATTTGAATTAAGTGAATTTGGTGAGTCTACTCCTAAGACTGAATATACTTTCAAGGCCACTATATCTGAGAAAAAGAGATATAATTTAGGAGAGAGCTCCCAGAGAACTTTCAGATATGAAGATGAGATGAAGCGGATTGAAGATGAAGAAAGGAAATTGGAAGAACTAGAAGAATTGATTGTGAAAATAGAATCAAAAGGTCATGGTAAGTAAAAAGGAAAGTTTCCTATTAAATTATTTTCTTGCAGTAAGATAGGTCATTTTGCTTCTAGATATCCTGAAAGAGTTTTAAAATATAAGCCTGAAAATACTAGATTTCAAAGAAAGTGCTATTATGTTGAAGAAGGTGTAACTGATGAAGAATCTGATAAAGAAACTGGAAATGAAGATGAATGGGTATTTATTTCTATCAAAGAAAATGTTCAGGTGTCCACTAAATCTGTTAGTAATGTAAATGTTGAGAAAGCTCTTGCAGCCAAAGTTGAAGATAAAGTTGAGTGGGTAATTGATAGTGGATGCTCACATCATATGATTGGTGACAAAAGAAAATTTTTAAGCTTGGAAAACTATGATAATGGTGTAGTGAGGTTTGGTGACAACACTTCTGGTGTGATTTGTGGCAAAGGCACTATTTTATTTGGTGGTAAGCACAATACTAATGATTTTCTTTATGTAGAAGGCCTAAACAATAACTTGTTGAGTGTTGGAAAAATGGTAGACAAATGCTACAATCTGCAATTCAAGAATGGTAGGTGTAGAATAACAAGAAGTTCAGAAAATATAATTACTTCAGGAACAAATACAAAAGGTAATATCTTTCATTTAAGTATTGCTATTCAAAGTTGTTTGATTGCTCAAATTTATGTAAGTTGGTTATGGCATAGGAGGCTATGTCATGTGAACTTTGATAACATTGTCAAGATAAGTTCTACTCGAGCAGTCAAAGATTTACCTAAGTTAGTGAAGCCTACTAACACTATGTGCAAGGAATGTCAAATGGGAAAGCAAACAATAAATTCCTTCTAGAGAAAACAGTACAACTCTAATGGAGTACTGGATTTGATACATACTAATCCATGTGGTCCTTCTAGAATCAGAAGCCTACAAGCTGAAAGGTATTTTATGTTACTCATTAATGATTATTCTAGAATGATTTGGGTCGCTTTCTTGACAGAATAACATGAAGCATTAGAAAAGCTCAAAAGTTTTAAAGCTATGGTAGAGAATGAGACAGGTTAAAAGATCAAATGTCTAAGGTCAGACAGAGGTGGTGAATTTACTTCATGGGAATTCAATTCTTTTTGTGAAGAGCGTGGAATTCAAAGATAACTATCTGCTCCTAGGACCCCTCAACAGAATGGAGTTGTTGAAAGAAAGAACAAAACCATTCTAGACACTGCTAGAACCATGATGCTAGCAGAAAATGTTCCTCATTTCTACTAGAGAGAAGCTATAAGTACTGTAGTGTATACTATTAGCAGGGTGAATGTCAATAGTAATTCTGGTAAGACACCTTTTGAGCTATGGTTTAGTTATAAGCCTACTGTCAAATACTTTTAAAAAAATGGAATCAAATGCTACATCAAGAGAGATGATGATATAGGTAAGTTTGATGCTAGAAGTGATGAAGGAATCTTCCTAGGATACTCTGCTAAAAGCAAACCTTACCAGTGCTTTAATAAAAGGTTGAAGAAAGTGGTTGAAAGTGAAAATGTTAAGGTTGATGAAGATATTGGTAAATCATCCAGATTCAGTGATTATGATTTAGATGATCAACATGATGATGCTGACAATGATGCTCAGACACATAATCAACTTTGGATTGTTTCGGTGAATCAAGGAAATCAAGAAGCAAAAGTGTAGAGGAAAGATCATAAGAACAAGAGGTAAGAGAAAACTTCAAAACTCCTAAGTATGTGAGAAGAAATATTCTGATGGTCAAATCATAGGAGACAAAACCAAAGGTGTGCAAACTAGAAGAATATTGTCTAATTTCTAAAGTTGAACCTAGAAATATAAGTGGAGCATGCAAGGATGAACATTGGATGGAAGCCATGAACAAAGAACTATTGTAGACACAGAAGAATAATACATGGGATCTTGTTCCTAGACCTTAGAACAAAAATGTGATTAGAACCAAGTGGGTGTTTTGGAAAAAGCCGAATGAACAAGGTGATGTGGTTGGAAACAAAGCAAGATTGGTTTGAAAAGGTTACTCACAGATGGAAGGTATTGATTTTGAAGAAAAAATTTCTCTTGTTGCTAGAATTGATGCCATTAGAATACTTCTTGATTATGCTACTTTCAAGAACTACAAATTTTATCAGATGGATGTGAAGTCAGCATTTCTAAATGGTGAACTAGAAGAAGAAGTTTATGTTGAACAACCAGATGGATTTTAGTTGACTGATGAAAATGACATGGTATGCCAATTGAAGAAAGCTCTTTTATGGACTAAAGCAAGCCCCTAGAGCTTGGTATGCTAGATTGGACAAATACTCTTTGAAACTTGGATTCAATAAAGGTACCATTGACAGCAATTTGTAATTCAAATTGGATCATAGAAAAGAATTGATCATTGAAGTATTTGTTGATGATACTACCTTTGAAGGTGATGATGATTTGTATATGAATTTTTTCGATGAAATGAAAAGTGAATTTGAAATGTCAATGATAGGAGAGATAAAATTCTTTTTGGGATTGTAAATTACTCAAATAGATGATGGAATCTTTGTATCTCAATCTAGGTATGTGAAAGAATTACTGAATTTTTTTGGCATGGAAGATTCAAAACCAGTTGGTACACTTATGGTGACCAGATGCAAACTTACACAGAATGATGATACTCTAAAAAAAAATTAGACAAGATACAAGTCAATGATTGGTGGACTACTCTACTTGACTCAGACCAGGCTAGGCATAATGAATGTTGTGTGCATGGTTGCTAGATTTCAAGTTGATCCTAAAGAGTCCCATGTGACTACTATGAATAGAATATTCAGATATCTAAAAGGGACAACTGATCTTGGTCTTTGGTATCCTAAGAATGATTATCTTACTATAAGTTCTTTAACTAATGTTGATTGGGAAGGGGATGTAGATGACAGGAAGAGTACCAGTGGTGGTGCATTCTTCTTAGGTAAGAAGCTGGTATCTTGGTTAAGCAAAAAGAAAAACTCTGTTTCATTGTCTATTGTTGAGGCAGAATACATTGTTGTTGAAAACAGTTGTACCCAAGTATTATGGATGAAGAAAATGTTGAGAGATGTTAGAATTGAGTATGAATAACCTATTGCTATATTCTATGACAACTCAAGTGCCATTAACATTTCTAGGAATTCAATATTACATTCAAAGACAAAGCATATATCCATCAAGTATCACTTCTTGAGAGACAAAGTAAGTGACAAAGAAGTCAGACTAGAGTACATACCTACCAAAGACAAAATTTTAGATATCTTTACAATTTTTTTGCCTAAGGATACTTTTGAGAACCTCAGAGGCAAGTTAGGGGTAATTTCCCCTCCTAATCAAAACTAAGATGCAAGTATTTGCATCAGTCTGTCAATTCATTTCTATATCATATTTCAGATTGATGTTGTGGTGACTACTACCTAGGGGGAGTAGTCAAATGTTTTCAAAATTCAAATCAAAGCATATGCACCTTTCCCATTGATGTAAAAGGGGGAGAGAAGAAATGTGAAAAAAAATGGGAAAGAAGAGCAATGAAGGAAACAAAAAAAAAGTGCACAATCTCAAGGGAGATTGTTGAAGAAGAGTTAGTTGGGTTGATGGTATTATTTTTCACATCATGTATTTCCATCAATTCAAAAGGGGGAGATTGTTGGATGTTGTGGTTGTGTTTCTGATATATTGTTGTCATTGATTTCAACACTATTAGCATTTTAATCTGCTGAAGGTTGTATATGTCGAGGAGATTGAGAAAATTGTTAAAAATATAGTACACATAGCTAGTGGAGCTGAGAAAGTGAGAATGTTGGAAAGCTCTATGTATTGAATATCTGAAGGTGTGCTTCAAAGGGTTTGTTGTTGAAACTTTCTAGTATGTTTTCCAAAAGTTTCAGAGGTTTGCATGAAGTTTTGTGGAAGTTATGAAGATATGTGTGCCTACAGTTATTCAGTTTCTATAGATGGTGTTCTTCGTCAAAGCAGATGAAATTATGGTAATCTCATGTGTTTCACAAGTACCTATGATGTTCATGGATGAATCTAGATTGTACTCTATCCTTTTTGTACATCCGCAGTGATTGGAGTGTTCGTAATCAGAGATTTTTCTGATATTTGTCTGAGTGTTCATGTTCTTGGCCGACATTGTGGTGTTAGCGTGCTGCAGATCCATGAGGATTAATATATTTTTTTTGGCATGTTTGGAGATGTTTATTTGGGTCCTAACTATGTTGTGACCAACTTGTGTTGGTACACACTAAAATTTATTCATGTATCAAGACCGATAGTTGTAATTTATTCTTTATTTGTGGCTGATTGAATAGTGGATACAAATCCATGTAGTGGATATATATACAACATTGTTTTCCTCATTTATGACAAGTGCTCAAGTGTACAAGTGATGTACAAGTGTGAATAAAGGTCAAATCATTCAGAGTAGAGTGTGGAAGATTTTGAAGAATTTTTGTGTGCCTAACTGGAACTGTAGCTAGGCTTTTGCAGAAGCTAGTTTTTCAGTTCAAATTCATCAGATGGATTTAATCTGATTACTGTATGTAAGGCAATGAACCTTCCCTTTGAGCAGTGTGCTCTAGGTAATGAGCCTAAATGCAAGTGAATTCTCTTTTTATTCTTCATTATACTTCTAACAAGGTATAATCTTGTGAAGTAACATCCACTATGGTTTTTCCCCTAACAAGGTTTCCATGTATAAAATCTTGGTGTTCATGTGTCTCTTATGTGTTGTTCTTATGCTTGCACTGTTAATTATCACATCTATGATATAAGGATTGGTTAATGTTGTATAAGTTTTATTTTGGTAACATCTGATTCACCTCCCCTCTCAGTTGTCTATCCTTATTTTGCCAACAAAATGAATGGGTATGTGCAGGATTATTATAGAAGGCGATGAAAATTCAAAAAATTAGAGTCAAGCAACTTGACGTAAAAATTTGACTAAGTTATCTATATTATTTCAAAAATATGTAACAATAAAATCTATAGAAATTTGAATGTAGTTTGTAAATTACAAGGTGTATTTTTAAAAAAAAATCAATTTGGTGAAAATTTGAAATTTCAATGAAGTAATACTTAAATTTCAGGGAAAAAAATAAGAAGTAGGTGTCTGTCTGACCACCCTAACCACAATAAAATGATAATATTTTTTATAAAATTTTAGATATAAGTAGAAGACTCATGTCCTAATGTGATGCATATTTTTTTGTAATTTTTTTCCAAGTAAATAATTAATTATGATCTTTTTATTACAAATTTCAAAAAAAATAAAAACACGTATGTCTAACCACCTTAACTTGGTAAAAACTTCATGAAATTCAATTTTATTAATCCTATACTAAGAAAAGCATAGAATGTGATGCATGTTTCAGATTCAAAAAATGTGATACCATTTGAAAGCTATGGATATTTTTCAATCAACCTATCAATCAGGACCTTAGTCATAATTCAAATAAAAAATGAATAATAATTATTTATTAAATTCAAAGTAAAGCATAATTTATATTGGTGGAAAGCTGAAAATCTCCTCTAAAAAACCTTTTCGTTTCATCAATTTTGGGTGAAAAAAAAGTTAACAGTCACATGGGCCATCATATCACTTACATATCGCCACTGTTTGTCCCATCATGATCCTGCAAATACCCGAACTATACACTGTTGTTATTTTGTGAGCCAAATTTATGCTTCTTTATCATCATTAAGCTTTTTGAAATTTTGGAAGTTTGTATAAGAATCATAGGGTAGATCTGCCCTGATGATGTCCTGAGTACAACATTCATGATGTTTGATATAGCAATTTAGTACAAGAATCGAGGTATAATTGAACCGACATGTCCTGAATATTGCTTGCATAAACAGACAGAAGTTAATCCTTTTCCTATACAATTTTTGAAATGTTATCAATTATAATTTTGAAAATCATGTCTCATGACAAATTTGCACAGTAATAATGATTAACTTATAGACAACAAACAAAAAAAGATCATACTCCTTCCTTGTTACTCTAGTTCAATACATCATTGAGCCACTCCAAAGATATGATGTCATAAAATTTCAAAACAATAGTTCAACTTATGCTTTAAGTGTTCCAATCATTTTATTTTGATTAAGATCATCCAGTTTGTTCCAGTTTCATTTTGTGACATGTCTCATAGCTGTTTTGACTAGGCATGATTGGACATTTGATGGTGATCTGTTGTTCGAATATTTGATGCATTTTGCAATTTGTCTGCTCAAAAACCCAAAAGTTGATTGCCCCCAATGAGTTTGCACTTTGACTCTAGATTAGACACAATATAATGCTAGGAACATAAACAATGATCACCAAGCCATGATGAAATTTTGTCACCTCTAAAAAATGTTGTGTTCATGATGCGAATATGATGGCAAGGGATGGATTTGATGCTGATAAAAATGGATATGTACAAACGATGCAGGACATACTTTAATAGATAGAAGAGCCAATTAATTCACAAATAGCGCATGTTTTCCAGGTTTTAACCATTTGTTTTTATTGCACTTTTGAGATTTTGTGATTTTTTTTGTTGTTACCAAGATGCCTATTTGCCAGGTATTTATCAAGGCAATGATTTTTTTTTATTTTTCACTTTTTTTTTGGCACCAAGACTCCTGTTTACTAGGTTTTCATCAAGGCGGCCATTTTTTTATTTTTATGAATTTTTTCAAGACTTTTTATATTTTTTTTGTACTTTTTTAGAACTTTTTTGTTGTTTTTTTTAAATGTAGAACTTCTTTAGATGAGTGTTATTGATTGGATCTTCAAATAGGTCCCCTTCTGGTGTAGATAATTGATACGCTCTAGAACCATATGCTACAATGATGACAAATGGACCCAGCCAATTTTCTTTGAAAATTCCTTTCGTCTCTCGATCTTGTTGGTTGCAAGGATTTTTATTCAGGACTAGGTCACTTGCTTGAAATGTTTAAGGTCTAACTCTGTGATTGTAGCTACAAGACATGACTTGTTGATAACCCTTTAAGTGATCAGTTGCACATTGTCGTCTCTCATCTAGTAGTTCTAGTTCTTGTAGGTGGGAAACTCTATAATCTTCATTAGTTATGAGTCCCTTCAGTGAGACTCGAAGTGAGGGTATCTCAAATTCTAAAGGCAAGATTACTTTTGCTCCATAGACCAAAGCATATGGGGTGGCTCCTATTGGTGTGTGAATGCTAGTTCTATAAGCCCACAAAGTTGGATTCAATTAAACATGTCAATCATGACCAACATCATTTACCGTCTTCTATAGGATCTTCAGGATTGTTTTATTTGAAGCCTCTACTTGGCCATTTCCTTATGGATAATAGGGTGTAGAGAACCTATGTTGGATATGGAATCTTTCATAAAGTTCATCAACATCCTGATTCTTAAAAGGTCTCCCATTATCAGTGATAATGGAGTTGGGAATACCATACTGACATATGATGTAATGCAAGATGAAGGATGAAATTTTCTTGTCGGTTACTATGGTCAAGGGAACAGCTTCAATCCACTTGGTAAAATATTCAATTGCCATGATTATAAACTTGTGCCCATTTGATGAAGAGAGATGAATTTTACCAACTAGATCTAGTCCCCACTAAGAAAAGGGCCATGTTGTAGTGAAAGGTTGCAGCTCTTGAGCAGTAGCATGAATAATATTTCCATGTATCTAACACTTTGGACATATGTTGACAAAGGTGAAGGATTCCCTTTCCATAGTTGGCCAATAATAACCCATCCTAACAATTTTCTTAGCTAAGGTAAACCCATTTGAATGAGCTCCACAAATACCACCATGAACCTCTTGTAAGGCATTTTCAGATTCATCACGTTCAAGACATCTAAGGAGGGTACCATCAAGACCAGGTCAGTAAAGGGTTTCAACGATTAAGGTATAGCGAGAAGATTGGTGTATGAAATTTCTCTTTTGATTTTGAGAAAAATCTGTGGGTAAGATAGTATCTTTCAGGTAGGTATATATTTCATCGTATAAAGGGGAATCAAAACCAACCAGATGACAAATGATTTGGGTCTTGCCATTATCATAGGCAAGGGAAAACAATTGTTCCACCAGGAATTCATATCGAGGTTGATTTTCTAATAGTTGTAGTAGCAAAGCAATTGTAGCCATGGCATCTATAGCTTTGTTGTCAATCTGTGGGATCTGTGTGAACTTGATCTCAAGAAAATACTTCTTGAAATCATCAACCATGTTTTTATAAGGCATTAACTTGTCATTCTTAGTCTGATAATCATCATTGATTTGGTTAATGACAAGTTGTGAATCACCATAAACTTGTAGCTCTGTGATCCTCCAGTCTAATGCTACTCTCATTCCAATAAGTAATGCTTCATATTCGGCTATGTTATTGGTGCAAGGAAACATTAACCAATAAGACTTTGGAATAGTCTGTCCCTAAGGTGTGAAAAAAAGAATTCCTACCCCCGAGCCATGTTGTGTATAGGACCCATCAAAATATAGTGTCCATGACTACTTTGTTGTTGTGAAAACATCTACATTAGGAAATTCAATGTGCATTGGATGATTTGTATGTAAGGGTGCTTCTGGCAGCTGATCTTCTATAACTTGTCCTTTGATGGATTTTTGATCTATATAGTGAATTTTAAAGTCACTTAATATCATTACCCATTTGGCTAGCCTTCATGTCAAGGTAGCTTTGCTCAAAAGGTACTTTAATGGATCAATTTTGGCTACAAGTTTAACTGTATGAACTAACATATAGTGCCACAACTTTTGGGAAGAAAACACTACTGCTGAACAAGCCTTTTCAATAAAATTGTAGTTGAGTTCATGGCTTGTCAAGGTCCTACTAATGTAGTATACAACTTGCTCTTTTCCTGTTTTGTCCTCTTGTGCCAACAATGCCCCCAAGGATACTTTGGTGGCTGAAATGTAAAGTATGAGTGGCTCTTCTAGTATTGGTGGAACCAAAACTAGTGGACTCATCAGATATTTCTTGATTTTATTAAATGTTGCTTCACAATTTTCTTCCCATTTAAAATGGAACATTTTTGTGCAAGAGATGTGTGAAAGGCAAACTCTTGTCTGCCAATTGTGCGATGAACCTCCTGATAGATTGTAGTCATCCTTGCAATGATCAAATTTGAGTAATATTTCTTGGTGGTGGAATCTCCATGATGGTTTTGACTTGTGTTGGATCTACCTCTATTCCTTTTTCTAAAACAAAATATCCCAAAAGCTTTCTAGATTTAACCCCAAAGACACACTTCCTTGGATTGAGGCTAACTTTAAATTTCTCCATTCTAACAAAGATTTTAGATAGGATATCTAGATGTCCTCTTGTGTAGGATTTTGCTAAGAGATCATCCACATAATATTCCATGAAAGTGTGCATCATGTCATGAAAAATAGTGGTCATTTCTTGTTGATAAGTTGCACCTACATTTTTTAGTCCAAATGGCATCACATTCCAACAGTAGGTACCCCAAGGACATCTAAAAGTAGACTTTTCTTGATCCTCAAATGTGATCTTGATCTGATTATACCCAGAAAATCCATCCATAAGTCAATACATGGCATGTTCAGCTATCAGGTCCACAATTATGTCAATGTTAGGCAGAGGAAAATCATCTTTTGGACATGCATTATTCAGATCCCAAAAATCTGTACAAATTATAATACACCCATTTGGTTTTTAAACTGGTACAATGTTAGAGATCCATTTTGCATAGTCAATGGATTGAATGAACCCAACATCCAACAATTTCTTCAATTCCTCTTTGACCAACAATGCGACATCCAGATGCATCTTTCTAAGTTTTTTATTTACTCTTTTTTCCCTCGACATTATAGAAAAATGATGCATGATGAGATTAGGATCTAGTCTAGGCATATCCGCATATGACCAAGAAAACTTGATTTGATTCGCCTTCAGGAATTCTGTGAACTTTGGTATTTATTCTTCTATCAATGACACAACAAGTTGTAGGATCTTTGGTTGCTCTATATTGTCTATGTTGATTACTTACATTGGCTCGATCAAAATAGAAGATCTCTCCTATAGTGTTATGGGAGAGTGTCAAGTTTCTCATCCTTCAATGCATTTGAAAGGTTTTCACCATCAGATACGCTCTTTCTTTTTCCTTTTTCATGATCTAACACTATCACTTTTTGGTTTTCATCATTAGATCAATCTTTTATATTATTAATGTTTTAGCTAAGAAACTTGGCACTCTCCTGATTACAATTTTGATCATGAGATTCTCTGGTAGAACCCGTTTCAGGATTGGAAGAACAAAGAAAATTTACAATGGTCTCATCGTCTTGGAATATAGGGGTATTAATAGGTTCAGTTTGATCCCAATCAATAAGCTTAGGATTTACTTGTGTGCAGGTGTTTTTATACTTCTAAAGATGCAAAAAGGGAAATACACATACAAACATTCAATAATTATCCATAGCTGAATCTAAGCAAACAACAACAAAAACATGAAATGGTATACCTTTTTCTTGCTTAAATTGATGAGTTGGTTGGCCCTTGATGATGCTTGGATGTATGCTCCTTGATGAAAAAATGCATGCAATAATGGAGGTGGGTGTAGTGATTGAGGATGGTAGGTGAGATACACTAATGGCTAGTATGGCTGCAAGAATGGCTTCAATGCTTGTCTCTCTAATCTCTAACCTCCTTAACTTGAGGCCAAGGATCTTAATTTAAAGAAAAATAGATGGTTGAGATTAATCCATCATGGACAAGATGGAGGGTTGTAGTGAGTTGAGGACTCACAAGCCCTCACATCTTGCCATGTGGAAGGTGATATGGAAAGATGACAAGTGACAGGTGAGATGAAGGTACTTGGAAGTACCTTGGGATTGAAGAGGATCTCCTCAAAAAATAATTCCTTGGCCCCATATGGGGCTAATAGTGACAAGTGAGGACTTTTAGAAAGTCTCCTCTTATCACCATGGGGATTTGAGATGGTGTTGTAAAAATAAATGTGAATTTTTAATTCACATGATTGGAAGTACCCAACGGATAAGACAAGTTCCTTCTAAGCAAGTCCTTGTCCCATGTGTCTGAAGTGACCTATGAGAGGTTATGGAGAAGAGAGATGCATGGGAGGAATAAATAGAATTTAAAATGATGGGATTAGGAGATGAATTAGGATTAAGTGTGGATGGGACATAAAGAGAATTAAATAAGTGGGTTATTTATTTAATTCCTTGGAAGAAAGGGATAAAAGGGTAAGGTATTTAATTATTTGACTAAATACCTTAGGGACTTGAAATACTTTAGGGGTATTAATTAAATAATAGTAACATTATTTAACTAATATGGATAAAAGGATATTTAGATGAAAAGGGTAAATTTGGTCAAATATAAGTGGTCAAATTTAGATTTCTGCATTTTTCACCTCTTTGAGATGGTGTTATGAAGTAACATCATTTTAAATAAAATTAAAACATAGCACCTGGAAGAAGGTGGTTAGATTAAGGAAGATGCCCCAGTCTTTCGAGGACTGACTAGGAGGAAATATGATGGGAGTGAAGATGAAGATTAGGGTTTGAGGATGCCCCCTTGAGAGGACATGCAAGTTCAAGAGAACATCGGTGTTCTCTCAAAATGGATGAGATGAGGACATAGTAGATGGGGAAGATGATACAAAATGATGGATTGAATAGAGGATGGTAATATGAAGAGATAAAGGCAAGCACAAATGGAGTCAAGGATAAATATTTTGTTGCCCCAGTCAACCTACAAGCTAGGATGAACTAAGGGTAAATGAATTGTTGTTGATGAGGGAAGGATACATCCCAAAAAAAGCACCAGGATAGGGAAGGATACATCTGGCCAATGATGACAATGATAGTGTTGTTGATGAGGGAAGGATGCATCCCATAACAACACAAAAGGATAGGGGAAGGATATATCCTAATGATGATGATGATGATTCAGTCAAGGCTTGTAGCAAGGTTGGGAACAAGACCAAACATGTGATTAGATGATTTGTGCTAGATTGAATGGCTTAAGATTGGATGGAGATGTGAGATGGTTAAAATGAACGAAGATGATGGAGGTAAAGATGTAATGCAATAGAAGACAAAATGAAATGCAATCCTAATGCAATTTTCCCTTTTTGGAGCATTGATTTTTACTATAGCATAAGACACCAAGTACCATGGCATGTAGAACCAAGATATATTAGTGTCTAATGCATACACAAACACATCAAACAAGGAGGCTATCCCAATGCTCCAAAGTCATGATAACTTTGGTCAGGCTAGGTATTGGGATAACCACAAGCACAAAAGGATGCCCCAACATAACACAAGACCTCAGGGGTCTTGGTGGGTACTACGTGGGACAACCAAGAATACAACAACAAAAAAATATCAAGATATGCCTCTATGTTAACTAGTCAAAACACACCATAATATGATAGATCATGGCAACCTTGACAAGTGATGATGGGGAGCTCAAATGATAAATAGAATCCAAAAGTATCAAAAGATTGTGATCAATTTCAAAACATCATTTTTTTGTAGGATCAAGACGATGGATGGGGTTGATGAGGTCTGTTAGGAAGGATACATCCTGTTGAGACCAAAGATGGATACTCAACGAAAAAGATCGATATGAATTAGGATACTCAAAACTGATTAGATCTCAGAATACTAGTGACCTTTATTTTGCAAGCACTAGATAGGATAGGGACGTACTTGATGACACAATAAGATGATGAGACATAAGACAACAAAATGAAAAGGAAACAAAATAGACACATCCTAAAGACCTAGGGGAAACAATACTGACACGCCCTAAAGACCTAGGCAACACAAGACCAACACACCCTAAAGACCTAGGGGCTTGGGGGTTGATCAAATATCATCCTTGCCTATGTGAAAGCGCGGAGCCCTCGTAGTTTGACAAAATCCTATGGATAAAAGAAGAAAGAGGACAATGGAGACCTCAATGGATGATAAAGACCATATGGAAAAATTCCCTAGGGAGGGACGAAATGATTTAGCCTTGCCTACATGCAAGCACAGGGGCCACATAGTTCGACACAAGGTCAAAGATAGATGATGGAAGATGAAAAGGCATACAAAAGACAGAACCATGGGGGTGGATGAAATGATCGACCTTGTCTACGTCAAAGCATAGGGGAAACATAGTTCGATAAAAGAATTAGGACAGACAATGGATAAGGGATGATGAGATGACCATGATAAATGGATAAAAGGATGGAGCCGATATGACGAGCCAAGATAGGACATGCAAATGGGATGGTCGATATGCATAAGATGAAGCTTAGGAATGGGATAGTTATCTAAATCATCGAAAGATGAAGTGGGAGGATGTGACGATGGATAGATGACAGATGAAAAATGATAACATATTAGGAAGATGTAGGAAATATATAGGAGTGATGATAGTGAGATAGCATGGCATTGGATTGTGTGGGAGTAGCCTATAGCTAGATACCAATGACAAGGGATTATAAGATGGAAGGAAAATAGAGGTAAATGGATGGATGGATAAAGAGGGGGAGATAGAAAGATGTTAGGATAGGTGGATAGAGGGATAAGGATTTGGAAAGATGGAGTGGATTATTGGATGGAAAAATTGATGGGGGAGATAAGGGTGAAAAGACGAAACAGGACTAGTGGATGGGTAGATAGCAAGATAAGGATGGGGAGATGGAAGGGATTACATGGAGGGATGGATGGATGATGTCTCCAAAGAGTCTATCACAAATAAGGAGATTCCCCCACTCTAAATAGGTTAGGTGTGACGAGGAAAGAGGGATAGCAGATAGCAGGATGAATAGATAAGGTTGTGAGATAGACATGGATAGGATATATAGATAAGGAAGTGAGATGGATGCATGGATAAGGGATACAGTAGTGTATGGATGAGGGGAATGTATGCCAAGAGATTTCCAAAGAATATATATGTATGTGCCCCTATCTTTGTCAAGATCATAAGAAAGATGGAGGGATGAGGATAAATGAGAGATGATGGATAGGATGTGGAAGATAGGTGGATGTAGGAGATGGAGGAAAGGAATGTGTAGGTGGAATCTACCCCCAATTATGGAAGTAGACTGGATGGGGGATTTATGCATTTTCCATTTTTTCCATTTTTTCATCATGGTACCTATCCAAGGTGCTTGTTTTCCAAGTTTTCACCATTGGACAAATTATTTCTCTTTACTATTTTTTGGATTTTTGACATTTTCTCTTTTTTGATTTTACTCTTATTTTTCTGACTTTTTGGACTAGGATATGGGTGAAGATGGATAGAGATAGGGATATCAATATGTGAATTTGGAAGATATGTGATAAAGGGGATGGATGAAGGACTCAAGCATCAAGTTCCATATGAGGTAATAAGAACCCATGTTTGAAGTGACAATGATATGTTGTACAACCTTATTAGAATAGATGGATTGTGCAAGGGGATGGATCAAAGGGATTTGATGGGGTAGATATGTGGGATAATGGATGGGATGTTTGAAAGTGTATGGATGGAATGATGGAGTGGATTTGTGATGGATGTTCAGGACCAACATTGGCACATGTGGTGGATGTGAAATGATAGGAGGGTTGATGGAGGAAGAATGTGGTGATAATGGAGGTGTTGAGATAGTGAATTTTGGGACATAAGGACCCAAAAAAGATTTAGGAGATGTAGGATGCAAATGATTAGCTTTGAGAGTAGCAACTTTGGATGTAATCAGTGATTTCTCATTTGAAGGAATGACCTCTTTTTTTTTGGGAACCCACATGGTTTTAATTTTTTCTTTGGTGGGCCTTTGTGGCCTTTGGGATTGATTGGGATTTTGGATTTGATTTTTCTTGTCATCAACATGTCTTCTGAATGGGACATGAGAAGTTTTATATTCATGTAAATGTTTGGATTTATGCATTTTTACTTTGGCATCCAAAGTGCTTGTAGTAGCAATGGGATGGGTAGGAGGCAGTGGATGATGTGGAGAAGATGTGGATGGAGTGATAGAGGTAGCCTTTTGACGATGGTGTGTGGATGGAAGATGTAAGATAGCATACATGGAGGGGTGCCTTTGTTGATCCTAATTAGAAGCTATGAATTTAGGAGTCTTGTGATGTGTGTGAGGGATAGGTGATGGATGAATGAGAGGATAAATAGGATAGGATGGAGGGGGTGATTTTGGGATATAAGGACTCAAAATAAACTATGTATATGGAGGATGTGTGAAGTTTGGTGGAGGGATATAAGGACCCAAACTAGTTTTACAAGATGAAGGAGGAAGATGGATGGTGTTTTGAGGTAATATGATGGAGGAGGAGGGATGGTGACAAATTATTTGGTGGAATAGTAGGAATTTCCTCTCATGCCTTTGGAAGAGGTTTGCTTAGGATGTATGGAGGTTGTACCAATATTTTTGGATTATGATTCTTGGGAGATATATCCAAGACCCTATGTGCCTAGATGTTCTTTGACCTAGATGGGCTCTAAAATACCTTGCTAATGAAGGCCTAAACTATTGAGAAACTATGTCTCAACTTCCAGCTTGAAGCCCCATCTTTACATACTTGGTGTGAAAAATGTTCATGTTTGCCTTTACCGCCATACCGCAGCGGCCTTCCTTTCTGTTCTGGCAGTACCGCGGTGAAGGGTTTAGTAGTTACTGCCATACTACGCGCGATCTCCTTCCTCACTGCAGTGGCCGCGGTAACAGTCTTTCTGCATTGGCTAGCGGTTACCGTTGTGCCATGGCCAGTCAAGAGACTAACCATGGTGGCCGTGGTAAGACTACTAGCGGCTTGGCTGGTGGTTATCGTTGTACCATAGCTAGTCAAGAGACTAACCATGGTGGCCATGGTAAGACTGCCAATGGCCTAGCTAGCAATTACCGCCATATCGTGGTCAGCCAAGAGGCTGACCGCGAAGGCTGCGATAAGACCACTAGCGGCCTGGCTGGCAGTTATGGCCATACCATGGCCAGCCAAGAGCATGACCATGGTGGCCACAGTAAGACCGCCAGTGGTCAGCCATGTCAGTTACCGCTATACCGCGGTGAGTCTTGGAGTTAGCAACGGTAGCATGGTAGAATGGAGTGATAGAGCTTGATTTAACTCGATTGGCTTTACTGCCATACTGTGAGCTGGTCAAATGGGCTCGATGGTAGTGCAGTAAAGACTTGGAGAGCTCGATCAAGCTCGGGGCCAGTCTTAACCGAGTTGGACTCGGTGACAGAAACAGATGGTGAATGAGGTGTGGACACATGGCTCAGTGTTTGAATGATGATTGGACAGAAACCAAAAGAGTAATTGCAGTAGGTGCAGGTCAACCCAGGGTGGTGAATTTGAACCTGATTTGGGTGATGGCATTAATGCTTGGGTGGCTCAATGCAGAGAGATTGGTAAGGGCAGATCGGTTGTGTGATTGGATGACAGATTCATGAACTTGATGGTCGGCGATTGGTTGATAGAATTGAATGTTGTGTATGACTTTTTGAGTCGAGTACATGATTGTATATATCAGTCAAAAATACATTGTTGAAAGAGGTTGATACAAAGAGGTTCTCATTCAAACTGTATGTTAGAGATAATATTGTAATAGTGAGATAATTCTGGTAGTACTACTGTGAGCTGATCAGAGAAGACTGAATTTGTATGTAACTGTTTTGTTACTATAATACAATTGTCTTGACTTTGTCTGGTGGGTTTTTTACCTAAAAAGGTTTTCCCACATATATCTTGTGTCAACTATGAATGCTCAATTTTGTGTTCTCTATTTTACATGTTGTATTCATCTCAAGTATTTTTAGAATTTTAGAAAGCTATTGAAATAGGTTTATGCTTTTCTCCTCTATTGTATTAGTGTTAAGGGAATGTATTCCACACTATTGGGTCTTTAGATCTTGCATTGTTTTTCCCTTCAAGTGGTATCGAAGCTTGGCCAGTTGTGTTATCCTTGTAGGAAAGATTAGTTTTTTGTGCTAATACTATTTCAGTGGGAGTCTTGCATTATTGAAACTTGTTTCTATTTGAGATGGAGAGCACATCTGGTAGAGTAGACATTGAATAACTCAATGGTCGTAACTTTGAGTTATGCAAACTCAAGATAGAAGACTTGCTTGTGGACAAAGACCTCTAGATTGCAGTGTCTAGAACTAAGCCACAAAGTACGATGCAAGAAGCTTGGGATCTTGCTGATAGAAAAGCTAGAGGTTTAATAAGACTGAGTCTAGCTGATTTTGTACTCCTAAACATCCATGGGGAGTAGTCTGTAGCTTCATTATGGAAGAAGCTTGGTTATATTTATCAAGGAAAGTCTCTGATAAATAAGTTATTCCTAAGGAAGAAGTTGTACTCCTTGAAGATGGAAGAAGGTGCGTCTATTGCAGACCATCTAAACTCGTTTAACATGAGTGTTACTTAGTTGGAATCTGTAGGTGTAAAGATAGAGGAGGAGGATCGTTGCATTCTCCTAATGTGTTCATTACCTGACAGTTGGGATCATCTTGTGATGGCCATTGGAAGCAATACTGTTGCTTTCAAGATGGAAGACGTTGTTGCCTCATTTCTATCTGAAGAGATGCGGAGGAAGTCTTCAAAGATGACCAAAGAGGCTCTTTCTATTCAAGGTAGACCAAAGGAGAAAGGCAAGAAGAAGGACAAGAAGTCAAAATCCAAATCTGCAAGGAGATCAAAGTCTCCTGGTAAAATGTTCAAGGTGAGATATTGGAACTATGGGCAACCTAGACATATCCAGAAGGACTGCAAGGAGAAGAACATGAAGAATTCTTATGACAACGAATCTTCTCAAATTGATGCAAATGCCTTCATTGCAGCAACCTTGACAACTCAGGAATTAGATGATGTTTGGCTAGTTGACTCAGGTGCTTCTTTTCACATGACGTCCAATAGAGAATGGTTCTCTAAATATGAGAAGTATGATGGTGGAAAGGTATACTTGGCAAGTGATTCAACGTTGGAGATATTTGGCAGAGGAAGAGTCAAAATTCAGTTCCCTAACAGAAGAGTCAAAGGTATTGGTGGTGTACTTCACATACTAGGTCTGGCTCGAAATCTTCTTTCTGTCAGTATGTTAAATGATGTTGGTTAGAAGTTTTTTTTCAAGTAAGGGATGTAAAATGGCTAGCGGTGTAATGGTGGTGGCTAAGGGTGTTTGTACTAGCACTCTGTAAAAGCTGGATGCACATCCTATTCTTTGTAACAGTGCCTCTGTAAAGTCAAACATTGTTGCACCTGTAGAGAAAGACGAAGACTCTTATCTGGCTGCAAATTCTATGGAGGTAAAACTCCTAGCTGAGAAGACTATGCTATGGCATCATAGACTTGGTCACATTAGTGAGAAAGGTTTAAAAACCTTGAAGAATAAAAATCTTGTAGAAGGGCTTGGTGATTGTAACCTTGAGATCGATTTTTCCAAACATTGTATCTATGGAAAACAACAACGTGTTTTTTTTAATTCTAGTCCTCGCAAATCTTCTGGTATACAGAATTATGTTCATTCTGATGTGTTTGGTCTAGTTAATGTTCCTTCACTATCAAAGTCTAGATATTATGTTTCTTTTATTGATGACTATTCGAGAAGGGTATTTGTATACTTTCTTAAAAGTAAATCAGAAGTGTTCAGTCAGTTTAAAGAGTTTAAATCTTTGGTAGAGAATCAGACTAGAGGGAAAATTAAATGTTTGAGGATAGACAATGGCAGTGAATTTTGTTCTGCAGATTTTGAGAGGTATTGCACTGATCATGGAATTAAAAGGAATAAGACAATGCCTTACACTCCACAACAAAATGGAGTTGTTGAAAGGTTGAGCAGGACACTGATGGAAAAGGCAAGGAGTATGTTGAGTGGTGCTGGTCTAGAGCAGAAGTTCTAGGCTGAGGTTGTGGCTATAGCATGTTATCTAATAAATAGATCTCCTTGCTCTACTATTGTTGACAAAATGCCTTTGGAAGCATGGTCTACTAAGAAGCCCTCTCTAAGGCATGTCTGTGTGTTTGGCTGTGAGGCATATGTTTATGTGCCAAATCAAAAAAGATCTAAGTTGGATAACAAGGTTGTCAAATGTATTATCATCGGCTATGGAGTTGGTGTGAAAGGATACAAGCTTTGGAACCCTATTACTGAAAAGGTTTTGTACAACAGGAGTGTGATATATCGTGAGCTAAAACCTTCAGTAAGTGATCAACAACTTGGGATAGATCAGAGTGATAAGAAGAAGGATGCAGTTGAGATTCCCCAAACTCCAAAAAGGGAAGAATTGCATGGTGTACCTGAGACTGAGGAGAGATCAAGAAGCTCTGGAATTTTTGATGATGAAGAACAACCTCAACCTATAAGAAGATCTAAACGAGAAAAAAGGCAACCTGATAGGTATGGTTTCTCTATGTTAGATTCAAACTATGCTTATGCTTTATTAACTAGCACTGATGAGCCTAGGACTGTAAAAGAAGCAATCAGCATGGCTGATTCAAATTCTGGGTTGGAAGCCATGAATGAAGAAATGGATTCTTTGAAAAATAATGATACCTGGAATTTGGTACCACTGCCTAAAGGGAGAAAGCCTATTGGATGTAATTGGATATTCAAAAAGAAGACGGTCCTTGATGGAAGTGTTGAGAAGTATAAGGCTAGGTTGGTTGCAAAGGGTTTTTCTCAAATTAAGGGAATTGATTATGGAGAGATTTTTTCCCATTTAGCAAAGCTAACATCCATCATATTTTTATTGTCATTGGCAGCAGTGTATGATTTTGAAATTGAGCATATGGAAGTGAATACAACATTTCTCCATGGTGAGCTGGAAGAAGAAATCTACATGTCCCACCCTGAGCATTTCATTGAAAGAGGTAAACAAAATCTGGTCTGTAAGTTGAATAAATCTCTCTATGGTGTAAAGCAATCTCCTAGAATGTGGTACAAGAAATTTAGAATGTGGTACAAGAAATTTGACACATTTGTGTTTTCAATTGGATTTGTGAGATCAAAATCTAATCATTTCATTTATTATAAATCTGAGAATGATCATGTACTTGTTATTACCCTGTATGTGGATGATATGTTATTCATTGGAAATAGCAAGACTATGATTTCTGATCTAAAATCTTAGTTTTCTTCAAAGTTCAAAATGAAAGATCTTGGAATGGAGATAACCAAGGATAGAACAAGCAGAAAGCTTTGGGTCAGTGAAAGTAAGTATGTTAAAATAGTTTTGGAGAGGTTTATTATGGCTGACTGCAAGCAGCTTGTTCCAATCCTGCATGGAACTAAGTTGTCTGTTGAAGACTGTCCTAAATCTGCTACTGAGATGGAGGACATGACCAGTGTGCCTTATGCAATTTTTGTTGGTAGTCTGATGTATGCTATGTTTTGTACAAGACCATACATTATCCAAGCAGTGGGAGTTCTAAGCCAATTTATGGAAAATTTGGGAAGATCTCATTGGGATGCTGTGAAGAGAGTATTTAGATATTTGAAGAGGACTTCAGATTATGCACTGTGTTACCATGGAAATTTGGTTGCATCATAGAAGGCTCTCAGCATTTGTGGGTATGTTGATTTAGATTGGGTAGAGGACATTGGCAACAGACGATCCACCACTAGATACACTTTCATGCTTAATGGTGGAGCAATCAATTGGATGAGCAAGCAACAGGTTGTAGTTGCTTTATCCATGATAAAGGCGGAGTACATGGCTGCAACTCATGCCTACAAGGAAGCGGTTTGGTTAAACCGTTTGTGTTTAGACATTGGATTTAATGTTGGGCAAATTTCAATCTATTGTGGTAGTCAAAGTGCCATTTTTTTGGCAAAGAATTTGACCTTTCATGCCAGGACCAAGCACATTGATGTGCAATATCATTTTGTAAGGGATATAGCAAAATATGGCAAGGTCAGTCTGGAAAAGGTGGACACCTTGAAGAATGTTGTAGATGCTTTGACAAACCCAGTTAGCACAGACAAATTCAGATGGTGAGCATAATCGATGGGCCTTGGGGCCTATGACAGACAGTGTTTTTTCAAAGCCATGGGGTTAGCTGGAAGTGTTCGCTAAGTGGGAGCTTGTTGAGAAACTATGTCTCAACTTCCAGCTTGGAGCCCCATCTTTACCTACTTGGCATAAAAAATGTTCATTTTTGCCTTTACCGCCATACCGCAGTGACCTTCCTTTCTATTTTGGTGGTACCACGGTGAAGGGTTTAGCAGTTACTACCATACCACGTGCGGTCTCCTTCCTCACCACGGTGGCCACGATAAGACCACCAGCAGCCTGGCTGGCGGTTACCATTGTACTATAGCCAGTCAAGAGACTGACTGCGGTGGCCACAGTAGGACTACTAGTGGCTTGGCTGGTGGTTACCACCATACTATGGCCAGCCAAGAGGTTGACCATGGTGGCCGCGATAAGACCACCAGTGTCTTGGTTGGTGGTTACCACCATACTACGGCTAGCCAAGAGGCTAACCACAGTGGTCGTGGTAAGACTGCCAGTAGTCAGCCATGTTGGTTACCGCTGTACCGCGGTGAGTCTTGGAGCTGGTAGCATAAGCACGATAGAATGGAGTGAAAGAGCTCGGTTTAACTCAGTTGGCTTTACAATTGTACCACGAGCTGGTCGGATGGGCTCGATGATAGCGCAGTAAAGACTTGGAGAGCTCGGTCGAGCTCAGGGCTAGTCTTGATTGAGTTGGACTCGGTGATAAAAGGGGATGGTGAATGATGTGTGGACACATGGCTCAGTGTTTGAATGATGATTTGATGGAAACCAAAAGAGTAATTGCAGTAGGTGTAGGTCAACCCAAGGTGGTGAATTTGAACCCGATTTGGGTGATGGCATTAATGCCTAGGTGGCTCGATGCAGAGAGATCGCTATGGGCATATCGGTTGCGTGATTGGATGACAAATTCATGAACCTAATGGTCGATGATTGGTTGATAGAATTGAATTTTGTGTATGCCTTTCTGAGTTGAGTATATGATTGTATATATCAGAAAAAAATACATTGTTGAAAGAGGTTGATGCAAAGAGGTTCTCGTTCAAACTATATGTTAGAGATAATATTATAACAGTGAGATAATTCTGGTAGTACTGATGTGAGTTGATTAGAGAAGACTGAATTTGTATGTAACTATTTTTTTACTGTAATACAATTGTCTTGACTTTGTGTGGTGTGTTTTTTACCTGAAAAGGTTTTCCCTAGTATATCTTGTGTCAACTGTGAATGCTCAATTTTGTGTTCTCTATTTTACATGTATTCATCTCAAGTATTTTTAGAAAGCTATTGAAACTGGTTTATGCTTTTCTCCTCTATTGTATTAGTGTTAAGGGAATGTGTTCCACACTATTGGGTATCTAGATCCTACATTTTTTTCCCTTCATAAACCTTTTCCTTGATAGTTCATGTTCTTGAGCATGTGATCTATGGTAGGATGCTTATTCTTTTGGAAGTGTTATGTGAGTCCATTAGTAGGTGGAGGAAGATGGGTGGTGCATATTCTTTTTTTTTCTTTTGCAATAAGACCACCATGGATGAGTTTAATGTTACCAAGGTGATATAAAAGTGGTGTTGGGGTGACAAGGCTAGGCAGTGATGGAGGATCATCTGATGGAGATGATGGAATAGAAGCACCCTAATAAGGAGGAATGATTGATAAGGGATCGAGAGAGGGATTAGGTGGTATGAGCAGATCTATATGTTTGATAGTGGTTGATAAAGGCTCATGAGATGGGGTGATCGAATCTTGATTGCAAAGGGGATCATGGGATGGACTGGGCAAGCTAGTGTGATCTTGAGATGGAGTAGATAGGATGGTAGGATCAGGATTCGATTGAGGAAAGGAATCATGAGATGGGATGGATTGAGTACTATGATCTTGGGATGAAGTGGATGGGATGGTAGAATTAGGACTTTGAGGAGGGGATATGCTTGTATGCTTTGGATCAAGACCTTGGCATGGATCATCATGTGTGGGAGGAACAATGAAGGAGTGTTGGAGGGACTCCTCAGGTGGGGGAGATAGGAGGATAGAGGGCTCATGAAGGTCATGGGATTGAAGTTTGGTAATATTAGGATTCGGGAGTGGTGTATTACGATTAGATGAGTGGATGGGATTGGATGGAGTACTAGGAGAGGTTAGAGGACTATGATTAGGGATTGGTGGATTAGGATTAGATGAGTGGATGGGATTGGATGGAGGATTAGTGATGGTCAGAGGACTAGGATTAGGGATTGGTGGATTAGTATTGAAGGGAGGATTAATATATAATGTGTTGAAGGGGGAAGTGATGCAAGAGGATGTGAATGATGAATTAAGATAGGAGGATGCGGATGCTAGATTAGGTTGGGAAGATTGGGATGGTGGGTAATAATAGGAAGATGTGGACATTGGATTAGGATGGGAAGATGTGGATATGGGATTAAGATAAGAGGATGTGGGTGGTGGATTGTGATAGGAAGGTGTGGATGGAAGATCATGATAACAATATGTGGATGGTGGATTAAGATGGGAATACATAGATGTGGAATTAAGCTAGGGGTATTGGGATGGTGGATTATGATACGAAGGTGTGGATGTTGGATTAGAAGAGGATGATTGAGGTGGTGGGTTACCATAGGATTGAGGTGGTGGATTACCATAGGAGGACATGGATGGTGATGGATGAGGATAAGAAGATTGAGATGGTGGATTAGGATAAGAGGAATATTGGGATGGTGGATTATGATAGGAAGGCATGGATGTTGGATTAGGATGGGAAGATTGGGATGTGGGACTAAGGTAGAGGTATTGGGATTGTTAATGATGATAAGGATAGGAGTATGGGGATGGTGGATTACTATAGGAGGATATGGATGTTGGATAGGATAGAGGTGGAGAAGGAGGGCATGATGAATATGTGAATCGTGAAGATGTTGGATATCCCTTGTCAAGGGTAGCATAAGGACTATTATTAGATGAAGATGAAGGCATGGTGGGATAGTTTGAAGGAGTGGTTGGATTTTGGGAGGCGATTAGAGAAAATTTACTAGAAATAATAGCATCAAGGGGATCTATATTATACTCTTCATTATCAGCAAGACTTTCGTTATTGCCATCGACGTAGTTGGGATTCCCTTTGACTACTACTGGTTGTGTAGGAGGAAGATAAGAATTCATGAAGTTTGATGAAATGGATATAGATTGAAAAGATGGGGGGGACTAGATGATGGAACAATAAATAGAATGGATTGGAAGAAGAAGGAAGAAGAGATCTTAAGATTTTTTTTGATATCGAAAGAATGGATGAAAGCTCAAATCAGGATTCAGGTTAAGCTCAGATTGGGGTTAGATAAAATCTTAGATTAGGATGACTAGAAGATGTAATGGGATGTGATAGGATTAATGAGACAGGATCAGATGCTTGATCAGATAAGAGGATGCAATGGATTATAGACCTAGTTTAGAGATTTGACTTAGATGGCTTAAAGTGGTGATGATAGGATTGGATTGTGAACAGAATTATTACAACACAAAATCTACCTCAAGATAAAAGTAGATTGATTGGGTTGTAATGATGATTTATCGATTTAGGACGGATAACAATTGAGATTAGAGACTTAGGCCAACTTGGATAACAACCTTAGAAACAAAGCCTAGAGGATTCAGATTGATGAAATGATGATAGACACATGATATAAGGGGGCTCTAAGATACTTCTCGATGATCTGACTGATGAAATTATGAGCTTTTTAGAAAAGCAGATGGATGAGAAGAATGATTATGATGATGAGATCTTGTGTTTGTAGTGAATGTCTCAGAGAATGAGAAGGCTTTTAGTCACCTGTTCTGGGGTAGGGATACCTATTCTGGGACAGGGATGCCTATCCTGGGGCAAGGATTCCTGTTGTGGGACAGAGTCACCTATCAAGGGAAGGGATGCATTTCCAAGGGTAGGGATGACTGTCTTGGGGTAGGGTCACCTATCCAAGGGCAGGGATTCCTGTCCTGGGCAGGGTCACTTGCTCTGGGGTAGAGTTGCCTATCAAGGGTAGGGATGCCTATCCTGGGGTAGGGTCACCTGTCCAACGGAAGGTTCCCCTATACTAGGCAAGGGATGCCTAAACAGCTTTCAAACTTTTCTAAACAGCCAAATGATGTTGATAAAGGGAATGAACAAAAAACTAGACTGTCAGGACAGGCAAATGGATGTACAAAATAGCTGAATGATCACTTGAAATGGGTGAAAGGATGCACGAAATGAGAAAATGGATGCTTAGAACAAGGAAATGACATTCGGAACAAGGAAACAAATGCTCTGAATGGTCGAATGGATGCTACGAATAGGTGAACGGGCACTCGAAATGGGTAAATGGATTCATTAAATGAGTGAACGGATGCTTGGAAGGAGAAAATGATACTTAGAATGAGGAATCAAATGCTCAAAATAGGGAAACGAATGCTTGAAACATGGAAACAAATGCTTGAAATAGGGAAATGAATGCCCGGAATTGATGAATGAGTGCTCAGAATAGGCAAACGGATGTTCGGAACAAGAAAACATATGCTCAGAATAGGGAAATGAATGTATGAAATGAGTGAATGGATACTCAAAATGGGAGAACGACACTCAGAATGGGAAAACAGCGAAATGGGTGAATAGATACTCGAAATGGGTAAACAAATACTTGGAATGGGAGAACGACACTCGAAATGGGACAATGAAGCTTGGAACTAGAAAATTACTAGCAAACGTAAGCTAAAAATGATTATTTGGAGGGAAAGGTCACCCCTTTGAGGGAAAGGTCACCCCTTTGGAGGGTAGGGTCGCGCCTTTGGAGGGTAGGGTTGTCTGTTTAGGAAAAAATACTCAAATTTGACTTGGACAAGGTGAAAAGAAACTAAGGCAGAAGGGTAAGGTTGCCCCTTTGAGGACAGGGTCACCCCTTTGAGGGGAGGGTCACACATTTGAGGGAAAGGTCACCTGTTCTAGGGAAATTGGTCAAATTTGACTTGGTCTGGGTGGGAAACAACTAAAACAAGAAGGGTAGGGTTGCCCTTTTGAGGGAAAGGTCACCCCTTTGAGGGTAGGTTCACCCCTTTAGAGTGTAAGGTCACCTATGTGTGCTGGTCTAAACTTAACTTAAATAGAAATAGCTATGGAAAAGGAAAAAAATAGTAAGCAAATGGCCAAAACTAACTGATAAACACTAGCTTTGCACAAAGAAGATAGTTCAAGCAGCATAATCCTAAGATTAGTGTTAAGGGTATGGTCAACATAGTTCTCTATCTAGGCTAAACAAGGCTTCTAAGGGAGTCCCCGATATATGCTTGATACGTGGGGCACATTCATGAATACCAACCCATCACAAGAGTGAGTTAGGAACTTCCAACGACATACTGAAAGCTCAGACCAACTCTTCACGTCTTGTCTAGGTATCACCCTATCTTTGATGCTCTGCCAGATACAACATAACTGAATTAAGGTATAGCTTTCACTCTCCCCTCTTTATATATCCTTTTGGTAACATGTAGTTGGGATCATCCCTTGAGGTGATGAAATGCCTAAGCAAGTTCCACTAAGAAATATAAAAATGGACAAAACAAATTAGGTGGACTATGATTTCTCTTCACCCAAGATCGCCAAATGGTGTAAGGGGATTGGATACATCAATAGCCTGTCGTTCAGACACTCAAACAAGTTCTTTAACCCTCTAATTAGAGCTATGTCCCTAGTTAAGATAAAAACCAAAAACAACTAACTAAAGAAAGTAAATTTTCTCCCCCTACAACAAACACGTTAGTAGTTTGTTATTCTTGGTCTTCTATAATTGTTAAGCAGCTACACAAATGTTAGTAAAAACAACACTCACAAACAAAAATACATTAGAGAATCATAATTAAGGGAAAATAGCAGCAATATGAACACTTGAATGAAATATGAACTCTTTGTTTTACCTTATTTACCTCTCTTCAGGGTGGGGCCGCCTCTGTGTTTTGGGCGTAGCCGGCTCTTTGGATGGGATCTCCTATTTGTGGGTAGGGTCACCCCTTTATGGATATAAACCTACAAAATGTCAGAGAAACTGAAAAACAAAAAACAACAGCTAGGAAAGGTCACCCATTTTATGGGTTTGAACTTGCAAAATGTCAGAGAAACTAAAAATAGAAAACAATAACTGGGCGGGGTCAGTTTTTTGTGGGTGAGGTCACCCCTTTGTGGGCGAGGTCACATGTTTTTGGGTGGGGTCACCTATCTGTGGGCGAAGTCGCCCCTTTGTGGGCGGGGTTGCCTGTTTGAGGGCAGGGTCACCTCTGTGTATCAAAACCTATAAAATTTTAGAAAAACTAAAAACTAGAAAATAATAGGTGGGCAAGGTCGCTTGTTTGTGGGCGGGGTTGCCTCTATGTATCAGAACTTGCAAAATGTCAAAAAATTTGAAAAATAGAAAACAACAGGTGGGCGAGGTCACCTATCCATGGGCAGGGTCACTTGTTTGTGGGTGGGGTCACTCCTTTGTGGGCAGAGTTTCCTCTGTGTTTTGGGCAAGGCATCCTTTGTGTTCTTGAACCCACAAGATATCAAACAATAGAAAACGTAAAAGAAATAGACCCGTTTGTGGGTCCCATCAAGTGTGGCAAAAATGTGTGTAGATTTTTTTCTTCTTCTAAAGATGCAAAAAAAAATGAAATGCAACAAGGTAAATACACATAAAAACAATCAATGATTAACCATAGTTGAATCTAAGAAAACAACAACAAAAACATGAACTGTTATACCTTTTTCTTGCTTAAATTGATGAGTTGGTTGGCCCTTGATGATGCTTGGATGTATGCTCCTTGATGAAAAATGCATGCAATAATGGAGGTGGGTATAGTGATTGAGGATGGTAGGTGAGATACATTAATGGCTAATATGTCTTGAATACTTGTCTCTCTAATCTCTAACCTCCTTAACTTGAGGCCAACGCTATGAATTTAAAGAAAAAAAATGATTGAGATTAAGCCATCATGGACAAGATGGAGGGTTGTGGTGAGTTGAGTACTCACAAGCCCTCACTTCTTTCCATGTGGAAGGTGATATGGAAAGATCACAAGTGACATGTGAGGTGGAGGTACTTGCAATTACCTTGGGATTGAAGAGGATTTCCTCAAAAAATAATTCTTTCTCCCCATATTGGGTTGATACTAACAAGTGAGGACTTTTAGAAAGTCTCCTCTTGTCACCATGGGGATTTGAGATGGTGTTGGAGAAATAAATTTTAATTTTTAATTCACATGATTGGAAGTACCCAGTGGATAAGACAAGGTCATTCTAAGGAGGTCCTTGTCCCATGTGCCTGATGTGACCTATGAGAGGTTATGGGGAAGAGATATGTATGAGAGGAATAAATGGAATTTAAAATTCCATTGGAAAGGAAATGGGGATTGTAAATGGAATTAAAAATTTCGTTAATGTTGTTGGGAGAATAAAATGGAATTAAAAATTCCATTAGGATGTGAGAAGAGTTGACTAAAGGATTGATTAGACTAATGATGAAGGATTAAAAGAGGGCTAGGTGGCTAATGGTGATTAGGATCCAACTTGAAAAAGTTGGAGGATGTGACACATCCTAGGAGATTAATTATGATTAAGTGTGGATGGGACATAAAGGGAATTAAATATGTGGGTTATTTATTTAATTCCTTGGAAGAAAGGGATAAAGGGGTAAAGTATTTAATTATTTAACTAAATACCTTAAAGATTTGGAAGACTTTAGGGGTATTAATTAAATAATCGTAACATTATTTAACTAATGTGGATAAAAGGATATTTAGATGAAAAGGGTAAATTTGGCTAAATATAAGTGGTCAAATTTAGATGTCTATAGGACTAAAGGAAAAGGATCATCTGGTTGAGTAATGTCAAGGGTTGCTAAGGTCATGACATGGACATGGTTGACATTCTCACTATAGGGAAGGTCTATGATGGTATCCTCCTATCGATTATCAATCTCATTTTGAACCAAATCGTCCTCACTCAAGTCATGGTCATTTTGAAGAACATAGTCAAGTGGAGGCTTTGAAATTTCTCCTTGTGTAAGTATGGGTGTATATTTTTATATGACATCAACTTTTTTATCTCTCCAAAATTGATCATCATAAATTGTATCCTATTCATACTCATTTGAATCAGTGTCAGAGTTATCTTGTAATCTGAGAATTTTTAATGCTAATTATTCACAGGATTTCCTTAAAGCAGCTTCCTCATGAGTTTTCTTTAAAGTAGTTTCTTTTGTGTTTTCACCATATCCCAGTCCTGTTTTATCCTTTGGATGTGTTACTGTAGGTTGAATGGGTTCTACAATTCCTTCCTTCCTTTTACCTATGGGACCAATCCCTTCATAGAACATCCTTTGCATTATAGCATAACCTTTACCATATTGTTTTGTAGGCAATTTGATATGTTGAACAGATTCATCTTCATCCTAATATAGCCAATTGATAATATCTCTATCTTCAAATTCATCTTCTTGAGTATTTTCTTTGATAAATTCTCCATCAAACATGGTGATGGGAACTAAATATTGTGTTCCTTCTATGGAAGTTGCTGCAACTTGTTGTTTGGATATTGTGGGCTGACCATGTGACCATGGAGAAACAGATAAGTTAGAGAGACATAATGAATATTCTCCCACCCCTTTGTCCTTTAATTGTAATTTTGTGTTGAATCTCTTTATCAATTCCTTTGATTGGTCGTTATGATTTGAAGGGGAAACAACAAGAGACTCCATATTATGCGATACAAAAGTGTCTTGGGTCACTCTGAGATTAGAACAAATTTGATTGTTGTTATGATCCGTTAGTATGGTTATCTCTTATCCATCATAAGGAAATTTTGGACATTGATGGTACATTGACGACACCGCTTACATCTCATGGATCCAAGTATGACCCAAAAGTATGTTATAAGAAAGGTCTTGATCCAAAACCTGGTGGAAAGTGTTCTTAACAATAGGTCCTACTCTAATAGGCAATATGATAAGAACTTCGGAATCTCGTTCCTCATCATCATATGCTTTAATTTTTCTCTTTCTTCTTGGATCAATAAACTCTTCAGAAAACCCTAAGGCAAGGACCAATTTTAAAGTACAAATATTTAGACCATCTCCTCCATCTATTAAGACATGTCTAATTCAGGTTTTATGGACCATAAATTCTAGATAAAGTGAGGAATTATGGGGATGAGTCATTGAGGCATCATCTTTTTGGAAAACGATAGGGAAGTGGGTGAGGACAAGTGTCCCACCATGGCTTGAAACTTGTCAATATCCAAATTAGTGGATACAGTTGTGTCAATGAGAGCCTTCTCCAAAATTTTATTATGTGTTGGGGATATCTTAAGAAGCTCTAGGATAGAGATTTGAGCCAATTTTTTTTGTAATTGATTGACTAAATTATACTACCCTGGAGGAGGGACGGTTGATTTGGATGAGCTTCCCTTCAAGACAATTTTAGCCTATCCCCTCATTGTCATGTTAACTTGTTGATACTCCTACTTTTCTTTGACCTTGATGACGTTATCTTGCTAGTCATCCGTGTAGATGTGATTGATTGTGGTATCACAGGTATAACTTACATTTTTTCCTTTGTCACCTGAAGATTCCCCTTTTTGATAATTTGGAAGAGGGTCCTTAAATGCCTGATGATCTTCATTGGCATGATGTCCCTTGACTGTTATGGTGTGATTTTCTATCAAATCCTAGACCAAAATTTTCAATCCTTGGAAATTATTTGTTCTATGCCCCTTGCATCTATGGTAGTCACAATAATACGATTCATTCCATGATGAAGGTTTGACTTGCATCTCAATATCTCTTTGAGGTGGAAAAGTAATGGCATTTTTATCCATAAGCTCTTTAAGAACTAACTCACGATATTGGCCCAAAGGAGTAAAACTTCATTGATTTGAAAAGAAGTGTGACTTGGGCGGATTTGAATTTTGAGTGTTGTCGAGATTATTGTTGAAATTACCATGATTATTGGCCATATTTCCTTGATTGGTGATGTTTCCCTAATTGGAATTGCTATTGCCTTGATTAGTTGAATTTCTAGGATTGGTGTTATTGCATTGGGTACTCGATAGATTGAGGATGGATTGTTTTTCTTTCACATTGTTGGCATCTACCACACCATCATTGACAACATTCTTGTTTCTAGTCCAGAATCTTGATTTTTCATTGTTGTTGCTATAATTATATGAATTTGGACTATCTTTGTCAAGCTTTATTACTCCCCTCTTACTAAGGCTCCTTCAATAGTGATTACATTGTCAATAAACTTCTCAAATGATGGAGAACAATGAAGGTTAATCCTATAACTCATTTCTTGACTAAGACTATCAATGAGGATATCCATCTTTTCCTTTTCAAGAATCGGACGAGAATATCTTGCAAATAATCTTCTCCATCTTTGCAGGAATGTGATGAAGGGTTCTCCAGCCTTTTGTTTTGCTTTGCATGACTCAAGCATAGTTATTTGATGTTGAATGTTGTAGGAGTATTGGGCTATGAATTTGTTGATCAACTCCTCAAACATCTTAATGGGTGGAGTGATTTTAGAAATCCATTCCATGGATTTCCCACCTAAGCTTCGTGGGAACAATCTCATCAAGTATGTGTCCTCGTGCACAAATTCTAGGCTCATATTTTGAAACTCCCTCACGTGGTCAATAGCATCTATTTTCCCATTGTATCTATCAAATTTTGGAATTTCACAATGCTTTGGGAATGGAATCATGTTGATATTTCAATCAAAAGGATATGGACAAATATCCTCCAAAGCATACTTCTTTGTTGTTCCCCCATGCATTTCCTTGACTTGCCCTTATGGTGCTCTTATTTTTTGGGTAAGAGTACTAAGATCGATTAAAAAAGTTTCATCCTTTTTAGGATTTTCTTTGATTTTCTCTATGTCATAGTTAGAGGGCAATTTGGCACCTTGGTTTTCTAGGAAAATAAAGTATCTTTCTTTATTTCGCTCTTGTTAGGAAAAATCTAATTGCAGAACAAAATTTTCCTAATGTCAAAACTAAGAGGAGAAAGAGATATGCCTTTTAAACTTTGCAATTATAGTTCACTAAGATGCATACAAAAGAAATAGTAGAATTGAGAAATAAACTCAAACACAATTGACACCAGATTTACATGGGAAAACCCTTACGGTAGAAAAACCCACCACACCAAAGAAAGATCACTTGTATTATAGTAAACAAATTACATACAAGTTACAGACTCTTCTTTTCAGATGACAATTCTATATCAACAACATTTCCCTGATCAACCTTGTATCAAATCACACTGTTACAATGCTTTCATTTAGCATACAATGAAGTTCACACAATTCTGATCACTCATCTTTTGAACTATCTAACCAAACCCACGATCGAACTATTCATACCTGCTCAAGTGGTATGTTTATTTCCCACAAGAGAATGGTCACAATAGTTCAACTACCAATTGGTTCCCATTATGCTTCTCTCATTGGACCAAAACAAAACACATAGGACAAACACTTGGTCAACAGACTTCAACTATATTGCTCATCGGCAAGACAACATACTATGTCTCACTAATGCCAGAATGCCCATAGAACATCACATACTATACCAACTTCTACTGGTCTTATTGCTCATACATGGAGAAGTCTCCTCGATCTCAGGACCATCGACAAGACCAGCGCTATTGGCAACAAACAGGAAGATCACATCGATGGTTCAAGTCTCCTCGATATCCCAAAGAACACCAAGACCGCATATTGGCAAGACTCGCACTGATCGTTCAACAGGAGCAAATCCATCAGAAAGAGTAATAATATCGGCAAGAGATCAGGAAGTCATGTGAAAAACCCAAGTCTCCTCGACACGTCCATCACCAAGAGTCTCCCCAATGATCTTCATCGCCTAGACATCTGCCATCAGAACAAGTTAGATATCTCACACCGACTGCTCTAGTCATGCCAATGGTTCTCATCGCCAAGACAACCACAAGGTCACGCCGATATCACCCAGACCTCTACTATCAGAATGAGTTTAGAATCTCACTCTGACAATTCATGTCACCCCAATGACATTCGTCGGCAAGACAGGTCCAAGGTTACAGTGATCTGATCCTCCAAGATAGTTGCTCATTGGCAAGACATTCCAAGGGTCTCACCAATACTGCTCTTTCAGAGGTTCCATGTCAGTAAGCATTGAGGCACTTTTTCCAACAATCTTCCACTTGACGAAGATTCTTACTGACACCTCCAGAGCACAACAAAATTACTGAGATTCATGAGCATCAAGGCCCATCAAACTTGCACACCACCTGAACTTGTTTGTGCTCACTGGTTTCATCAATGCATCTGCAACATTTTCTAGAGTATCCACCTTTTCTAAAGAGACCTTTCCATCCTCCACCATATCTCATACAAAGTGATACTACACATCAATATGTTTCATCTTGGCATGGAAATTTGGATTTTTTGCCAGAAAAATAGCACTTTGATTGTCATAGTAAATTTAATTTGCCCTACATCAAACCCAATGTTAGAACACAAAATTTTTAACCGGATTGCTTCTTTATAGGCGTGAGTTTCTGCCATGTACTCAGCCTTCATAGTGGACAAAGTGACTATAGCTTGTTGCTTGCTCATCCAACTAATTGCACCACCATTCAACATGAAAGTATATCCACTGGTGGACCTTCTACTAACAATGTCTCAAACCCAATCAAAATCCACATATCAATGAATGCTGAGAGTCCTCTATGATCCAACCAAATTTCCATGGTAACATAGAGCATATTCTAAAGTGCCCCTCATATATCTAAACACTCTTTTCATAGCATCCCAATGTGTCCTTCCTGGATTTTCCATAAATCGACTAAGAACTCCCACTGCTTGGGAAATGTCTGGCCTTGTATAGACCATTGCATACATTAAACTGTCAACTGCACTAGCATAAGGCACTCTGGTCATGTCCTCCATCTTAGTAGGAGATTTTGGACAATCTTCAATAGATAGCTTTGTCTCCTACAAAACTGGAACAACTAGCTGCTTGCAATCATTCATAACAAATCTCTCCATAACAATATTAATATGCTTACTTTGGAAAATCCAAAGCTTTCTACCCTTTATGTCCTTGGTTATTTCCATCCCCAAAATATACCTGTCTGCACCAAGATCTTTCATTTTGAACTTTCCAGGCAACTAAGATTTTAGATCAAAAATCATTAACTTACTATTTCCTATGAACAACATATCATCAACGTAAAGGAAAATAATAAGAATCCGATCATTTTTAGTCTTGTAGTACACACAATGATTTTATTTTGATCTTACAAATCTCAATGACAAAAAAAAAGTGTCAAATTTCAGGTACCACATTCTAGGAGATTGTTTTAATCCATACAGAGATTTTTTCAACTTGCAAACCAAATTTTCTTTACCTTTTCTCACAAAGTGCTCAAGTTGGGACATAGATTTCTTCTTCAAAATCACCATGAAGAAATGTTGTCTTCACATCCATATGTTCAATCTCTAAATCATATGTTGTTGCAAGTGACAAAAGAAATCTGATAGATGTCAATTTAGCTATAGGAGAAAAATGCATCCATAATCAATTCCCTCTACCTGGGAATAACCCTTTGCAACCAATCTTGCTTTATACTTCTCAAAACTGCCAACCAGACCAATTTTCTTATAAACACCCATTTGCAGCCCACGGGATTTCTACCTTTAGGCAATGGGACCAGATCCCAAGTATCCTTTTTCTTTAATAATGTCATTTCTTCATTCATGACTTCCAATCAGGAATCTGAATCAGACATTTCAACTACCTCTTTTACAGTCCTAGGCTCATCAGCATTAGTAATCAAAGTGTAGGCACAACTAGAATCTATCATAGAGAATTCATACCTATCTGGTTGTTTCTTTTCACGTGTAGACCTCCTCATAGGCTGAGGCTAAGGTTGTGGTTCTTCTTCTTGTTCAAAACTCTCAGAGCTACTCAAACTCTCCTCAGTTTTAGGTACACTTTCAATGTGTTGTTCCTCTTTTTCTAGAGTTAGAGGTATCTCAACAACATCATTATCATTTTTGTCTTCTTACATCCCTGACTACAGACCACTAAAGAAGGTTTTAGTTCCCGAAAGATTACACTTCTACTGTACACTACCTTATTAGTCACAGGGTTACAAAGCTTGTATCCTTTCACACCAAGGCCATACCCAACGAAGATACATTTTTCAGCTTTGTTATCCAATTTATATCTCTTTACATCTGACACATAAACATATGCTTCATAGCTAAAGACACGAATATGTCTCAAAGAGGGCTTCTTACCAAACCAAACTTCCATAGGCGTTTTATCAACAAGTGTTGATGAAGGAGACAAATTTAACAAGTAACATGTTGTAGCCACAGCCTCAGCCCAGAACTTTTGCTCTAGACTAGTATTGCTCAACATACTTCTTGCCTTCTCCATCAGCATCCTATTCAACCTTACAGAAACTCCATTTTGTTGCGGAGTATAAGGTGTTGTTTTATACCATTTAATCCCATGGTCTTTGCAATACCTTTCAAATTCATCAGAACAAAACTCACCACCATTTTTAGTCCTTCAACATTTTATTTGTCTTCCAGCTTGATTTTTCACAAGGTTTTTAAATTCCTTAAAATGACTGAACAGTTCTGATTTAGTTTTTTTAAAATACACAAATTCCCTTCTCGAATAATCATCAATGAAAGAAACATAATACTTAGAATTCGATAATGAAGGAACATCCATTGGACCACACACATCAGAATGAATATAATCTAGAACACCAAAATATTTATGAGGATTAGAATAAAATGAAACACAGTGATGTTTTCCATATATACAGTGTTCACAAAATTCAAATTCCAGGTTGTAATCATCAAGCCCTCAACCAGGTTTTTATTTTTCAAGGCTTTTAAACCTTTTTCACCAATTTGAATAAGCCTTTGATGCCAAAGCATAGTCTTTTCTGTTGGAATTTAAACTTCCAAGGAATTTTCTCCAATAGAAACATTTTCATTATTCTCTTTACGAACAACCTTCTGTGACTTTGCAGACACTACTGCATTGAATAGCCAGTGCGTCAAGCTTGTATAGAGTACCAATTCGGGCATCCCTACCTAGCACCATCGAGCCTCTAGTCATTTTATAGCTATTTCAAGAGAATTAGACTTGCACTCCAACATCGTTCAACTTACTTACAGAAAGTAAATTTTCAGCTAGACCTGGTATATTCATTATGCCATAAATTCCCTTAATTCTACCATCAGGAAACTAAATTTTGACTCTTCCACGACCAATTATCTCCAGAGATGAATCACTTGCCAAATACACATTTCCACCATCATATTATTCATAATTTGTAAACCAGTCTCTATGAGATGTAATGTGGAAAGATGCGCCACAATCAATTAGCCAGACATCATCTACTGCCTAAGTTGCCAAGGCTGCAATGAAGGCATCTACATCACTCTGAGAAGAATCATTGTCGGAAGAATTCTTCTTCCTCTTTTTCTCCTCTTTGCAATCCCTTCGAACATGATCAGGCTGCCCACAATTCTAGCACTTCACCTTGGACTTCTTTCCAAGAGACTTTGAACTCCCTTTTGATTTTAATTTGGACTTCTTGTCCTTCTTCTTGCCTTTTTCTTTTGATCTACCTCGAATAGTCAGAGCCTCCTTCACCATCTCAGAAGAATTCCTTCTCATTTCTTATGATAAAAAAGAAGCAACCACATCTTTCATCTTGAAATCAGTTGTCGTGCTCCCAATCACCATCACCAAGTGATCCCACAAATCCGACAAAGAACACAATAAGAGCATACAATGATTTTCTTCAGTCTTCACACCTACATATGTTAACAAAGCAATCAACATGTTAAAGGTATTCAAATGATCAACAATAGATGTTCCCCCTTCCATTTTCAAAGAGTACAACTTCTTCCTTAAGAATAGCTTATTCATAAAGGACTTTCCCTGATAAATATCTCCCAGTCTTTTCCATAAAGAAGATGTAGTATTCTCTTCATGAACATTCAAAAGAACTGAATCTACCAAATAGAGCCTTATCAGCCCCTTTTCTTTTTGATCTGCGAGGTCCCAATCTTCTGGCTTCGTGCCTAGAGGTTTCATTCCAGACACAGGAACCCAAATATCACGGTCAACCAATAGATCTTCCACTTTGAGTTTCCACAACTCAAAATTCCTTCCATTGAATTTCTCAATATCAATTATTTTGGACATACTTGTCAATGCCATCTCAATTTTTAATTAGACAAATTCAAGACCTCTAGAAAACTCCCACTTAATAGAAATTGACATAAAAAATCCAACCTACCCACAAGGATAACACAACTAGCCAGGCTCTTCTACCACTTGTTAGGAAAAATTTGATTGCGGAACAAACTTTTCCTAATGTCAAAACTAAGAGGAGAAAGAGATATGCCTTTTAAAATTTGCAATTACAATTCCCTAAGATGCATACGAAAGAAATAATAGAATTGAGAAATACATTCAAACACAATTGACACCAGATTTACATGGGAAAACCCAAGTATGGGAGAAAAACACACCACACCAAAGAAAGATCACTTGTATTATAGTAAATAAATTAAATACAAGTTACAGACTCTTCTTTTCAGATGACAATTCTATATCAGCAACATTTCCCTGATCAACCTTGTATTGAATCACACTGTTACAATGCTATCATTCAGCATACAACAAAGTTCACACAATTCTGATCACTCATATATCAAACTCTCTAACCAGACCCAGGACCGAACTATTCATCCCTACTCAAGCGGTCTATTCATTTCCCACAAGACAATGGTCACAATAGTTCAACTACCAATCAGTTCCCATTTTGCTTCTCTCATTGGTCCAAGATAGAACACGTAGAATAGACACTTGGTCAACAAAATTCAACTGTATTGCTCATCGGCAAGACAACAAACCATGTGTTACCAATGCTAGAATGCCCATAGACCATCACACACTATACCAGCTTCTACTGGTCTTATCGCTCATACATGGAGAAGTCTCCCCGATCTTAGGACCATTGGCAAGACCAACGCTATTGGCAACAAACTGGAAGGTCACACCAATGGTTCAAGTCTCCTTGATATCCCAAAGAACACCAAGACCGCATATCACTAAGAGTCATACCAATCATTCAATAAGAGCAGATCCATCAAAAAGTGTAATGTTATTGGCAAGAGATCAAGAAGTCACGTCATTTATCCAAGTCTCCCTGACGCGTCCATCGCCAAGAGTCTCCCCAATGATCTTCATCGCCCAGACATATGCCATCAGAATGAGTTAGACATCTCACTCTGGCTGCTCTAGTCAAGCTGATGGTTCTCATCACCAAGACAACCACAGGGTCACACCAATATCACCCAAACCTTTGTTGTCATAATGAGTTTAGAATCTCACTCTGAAAGTTCATGTCACCCCGATGACATTTGTCGGCAAGATAGGTCCAAGGTCACAGCGATCTAATCCTCCAAGATAGTTGCTCATCAACAAGACATTCCAAGGGTCTCACCGATACTGCTCTTTCACGAGTTCCATGTCAGTAAACATTGAGGCACTTTTTCCAACATCTCTAAGATCTTGTCCATAGCTAAGTGAAAATGTGGATCTTGTTCAACTTCTTTAAGCATTTCTTTGGTTATTTCTATTGAAAAAAAGCTACACTGAGAGGGGGGTGAATCAGTGTTGTGCAAAAATTAACTTTATTAACCTTTATCTTCAAAGCATTAACAACATTCAATCATAATACATAAACATGAAAATAAACACAACACCATAACACCAACATATTTACATGGAAACCCCGTTAGGGGAAAAACCACAATGGATGGCCAATCCACAATTATAATCTGAGTATACTCAAATGAATATTACAAAAAGGGGAATACACTTGCATTCAAGTGCACTGCCTAGAGCTCACTGCCTTACAAATAATATTGGATTAAAACCATCCAAAAGTTTGAACTGATAAGATTACCATATAGAAATGCCTTATTACAGTTCCAGTTAAGCACAATAATAGATTTTTTGCCTTACAGACTGATTTTGCACTTCTACTCTATTTTTCTCATACACACAACACAAATATTCTATGCACAAGTGAAACTACGCTTAATCTCTCTTCTACTTTTCTCTTATTCACAATTCACACCAACACACAACTCATACATCCTACAAAATGATACAGATGATCTTAAATATATATACATATATATCTGCAACATAGAATTCAATTACACTTTGTCGGCTTCAATAGAACATAAAAATAATTACAACTGTCAGCTAGATCCATGATTAAATATTTATGTTCATCCTCCAAAGTCAGTTAGGACATAGAGGGGACCCAAAAAAATATGATCCAGCATAGCATGAAAACATTTAGTTAATTGTTCCTTCTACATTCACGACATAATATATTCATGAAGTCAGCTCCACTACAAGAAAAAATGGGAATAAGTCAACTGGACCTCCTAACTTCCACATGAGTTGATAGGAGCCATTGCGCTTTAGAATTAATAGAGATAATATACCAAAAATCATTTCTTGAAATGTGCAACACAAAATAATAACCTGAAATCTTCATACAGATCGATGAACACTATGCAATCGGATACTCTATTCTACCTTAACAATCTTCAATCTGTCTCTCGATATGATCAAATGATAGTGTGCATATCTAATCATCAATTTGAGTTGCCATCAATCACAACACCAAGTGATACTATAGTGTCTCTTGCCAACAATCTCCCCCTTTGGCATTAATGGAAACACTTAGTGAAAAATGACTAAGTGTCAGATCAGTACCAAGATAGATTACACTACCTTCTCCAAAATTTCAAAAATGCAATTCTCCCCCTGAGATGATTAAGAATTTTTCTCTCCACTCTTATCCCCCTTTGACATCAATTGCAAAGGCAAGCATCGCACACCAAAAATGGATCAATCAAAACTGTTATCCAAAAATGCTTCTTTAGCTTTACAAATGTTGAAAAATATCTGCAAAATCTTTCTTCAGCTGAATCAAGTTATCGTCTCAAAATCTTTTGAGACTCTCCATGATTGTGATATGGCCAAAGATCAAGTAATATTGTGTCTCTAGTGATTCTAGGTTGGTCGGATCACCAACTGCCATAGAGTCATCTCCTTCTTTTAGAGCACTTGATAGTATGTCAATCTTTGGACAAATTGTCCCTCTAAATTCACATGTTCTACCAATAATTTTATTATTTTCATGTTCCAAGATTTTTATCTTATCAAGAAAATAAATTAATTCATCTTCTATTTTTCCAATACCACTAGATAGAGGATCAAATCCATCAGAAATGATGCTTAATTGCTTTTCTAGATCTTTGATCTTCTTCTCATTTTCTTTAGTAAACCTTGAAAAAGACAAACATGCTTTGTATATCTTACCACCTTCTTATAAAGCATTCTATACATGGGTATGTGCAGGATCATGATGGGCCAAAAAGTGGCGATATGTAAGCCATATGATGGTCCATGTGGCTAACGGCTTTTTTTAAACCCAAAATTGATGAAATGAAAAGGGTTTTTAGAGGAGATTCTCAGCTTTCCACCAATATAAATTATTCTTTACTTTGAATTTAATAAATAATTATTATTAATTTTCTATTAGAATTACAAATAAAGTCTTTATTGATAGGCTGATTGAAAAATATCTATAACTTTCAAACGGTATCACATTTTTTGAATCCAAAACATGCGTCACATTCTATGCTTCACATACTATAGGATTAAAAAACAAAAATTTGAATTTCATGAATTTTTGACCAAGTGAAGGTGGTTAGACAGATGAGCTTTTATATTTTTTAAAAGTTGTAATAAAAAATTCATAATTAATTATTACTTGGAAAAAAATTATAAAAAAATATGCATCACATCAGGACATGAGTCCTCTACTTATATCTGAAATCTTATAAAAAAATATTATCATATTATTGTGGTTAGGGTGGTCAGACATATACCTACTTCTTATTTTTACCCTGAAATTTATATACTACTACATTGAAATTTCACATTTTCACCAAATAGATTCTTTTTATATAAATAAAGGTCTAGTAGTTTAGAAACTACATTCAATTTTCTACAAATTCTATTTTTACATTTTTTTGAAATAATATAGATAACTTATTCAAAATTTTATGTCAAGTTGTCTAACTCTAATTTTTTGTCTTTTTATTGCCACTTAAGGGCCTTCTTTTTCCATGATGATCTTGCACATACCCACATTATTTATACATGTGGCTAAAATAGTTTTGTCTTTGGCAATCAATACCTTCAATCCACTGAATCTTTTAACATCAAATCCCTTTTGTACTTTTTCCATAGCAGATTTTTCTAGTGACTCAAAATGAGTACTCACCAAGTTGATGAGCTTTTTTAGTTCACTGGATGAAGATCCAGTCAGGTCTTTCACAAAAGAGGGAATGATCTTCTCTAATACTCCAGATGCAAGATTCAACAACTCACCATCTTCAATGTGATATTTCAGTAGCTCTTGGGATTTCTCTTGGGAAAACAAAGCTACTTTCTTTTTCTGGATTGGGCTTAAGGTAGACAGCTTAATAGGACCTTCAATTAGTTCTGGTTCAATCTCTTCCTTGTGATCAACCAATAATTTCTTCACTCCCTCAGTAGTGTCTCTTGCCTCAATTGGAATTGGCTTCACATCATCTTTATTTTCCTCAACTATTGCTTCCTCAGTTGAAGATTTTGATTTTTCTTTAGAGATCTCTACCTTGTCAACTGATACATTCTCAGGTGCCTCCACTTCCATAAGGATTTTGGTGTTATATTCTGTAGGAGGAATTTGGAAGTTTTCAGGAGCATCAAAATTTGATTCTTTTGCATCTTTCACCAGATCAAATGAGACATTGTCAGCATGTGTTTCCTTAGCCACAACTTCAATTCTCTCATTCAACAGTATTTCCCTCAGATGTTTCTTTGTTAATTTTGTGACTTCATCGGTTCAACCAATCAGTAGATTTTTAACCCTTATTTTGCTTTTAAATTTCTTTTGGGCCTTGTTCAAAAGTGTCTTCATATCATCCACAGACATCACTAGACATAGTTCTGCAAGAATCATTTCTTTCATTTGTTCCTCTTCTATTCTAGCACTCAACCTTCTTGACTCCAAAATGTCATACAAACTTTTCAGCAGACTATGCATAATTTCAATCAATACTTTATTGAAATTATTCATATGTTTTATCGTTGCTTCTTCAAGCATTAGTTTTTTATATTCATCAAAAGACTGTACCATTTGCAAAGTGGTTTCATATTTCCATCATTAACCAAAGCTTTTTCAACTGCTTGTATTGACATACTTGGTTTTTCAGTCTTTTCTTTCTTCTTTGCCTGATCATCCTCATTGGAAGGATTGCCTTTGGTGACTATTGTTTCCTTTGTGCCTCGATGCCTGATCTCTTTGAATTCTTCATCAGACTCAGTTTTCTCATCATTAGAAACAACCATATACACTCTTTTTCTCTTTTTCTTTCCTTCCTTTTCGGATCCCTTAGACTCAGTTTTTATAGGGGTGGACCTTGCTACAGGAGTTGGATGAGATGCAAAGCTTCTAGCTATTCTAGTTTTGGTAGAAGGTGTTGTCAGACCAGCTGATTGAGTTATAGTTGCCTCCTTTGCTGCTTGATTTGCTTCTTCAGCTTCTTCCCTTTTTTGTCTGGCTTCTTTTAATAATTCTGCAAATACCCCCATTCTTTTTGCAAGAACTACCTCTTTTCTGACTCTTTTAGTAATCACAGGTTTCCAAAGTTCATTATGAACCTATGTGTCCTTCTCTGCATATGTACCAAACCTTTCCTCTACTGGATCCACTGGTTTTCTCAGTATGTGTTAAGCGTACATATCCAGAACTTTCCCATCAACTTCATATCCCATGGGCATGATCTAGATTATTCTAGGGTCAACCGCTTCCATCATACACTAATCAACATCTACCATGAAGCAAATTGAGTCTTTGTACTTCTCTACAATAGAGGTAGGAATCCTCTCCCTTGCTTGCATCATAGATTGAAAACCTTTGAAGTATCCCCACATAGTTCCATTCCTTGTTCTGATATTTGTAGCACTGTACAATAGATCTCTGATCTATTCAGCTACCAGCTTGTCCTTTTACAACCGAACCTTTCTAACTCTCGAAACTTCACCCATGAAATAATAGAATAAACACAAAAGCAGGTTACCATATTTGAAAGAATTTTTCTTGTCTTTGTTTATCTTTTCAAGATTCTCCATTAATTGAATTCTCAGTAGTTCACAAAGGTCGTACTCAATATTTTCTTTCACTATTTCGTAGGTGGCATAGATTATTGTGTCGGACATAGAGTTGTCTTGGCTAGAATCATAAATCTTGTATCTAATCACCATAGATGCAAATTTTACATCTATATCAGCAATGTTATCAATATTTATTTCCCTTCTATCATATGTAGATCATGTGGCATTAGTGACAGTTTGGTTTTTCATAGACTTTAGAATAGGTAATCCACCGAAAGAGTTTAAACCGATTACTGCATTGATAGCTTCCTTTGTAATTTTGAATGGAATGCTGAGCCACATAAATTCATCATGCAATCAACTTAAAACATAACAAACCCACTCCGACTCTCCAAATACGGGAAATTTTACAATCTGTGTGAATTTCTTTGTTTCTAGGATTTTATGTTCTAGGTTTACACAGTAATCTTCACCAATGATATGATTATTGTACATATTCAATAGTTGAGACCTTCCTAGTTCTTCAATATTGGCATGAGTACAAACCCTAATGCCTTTTGTGTGTAGAACTCCATACATAATGGATGAAAACACTCCCAATGGATCAGTCTCTAATGACTTGTAAGGATGCCATTTGAATTTAGGAAGAAGTATGTCCTTGACTTCAAATACTAGAGGAGTATTCATTTGGATCAAATCACAAGTTCGCGAAGTTTTCTAAAAAGTACCTTTTTCGCCAAATCACAATTTGAATGTTGAATCACTTTGATGCTTGAATTTTGCCTCAAATCGCCAATGATTGCCTAAGAGCTTTCCTAACTTATTTTCTCCAAATGCAAAGTGACAAATGAAAAATAGAAATAACCTTTTATCACTTGCATAGCTAACCCTTTTTGCCACAATAAATGCTTCAACCCTAATACATTTGGTTACCCTATTTGTGTACACTATGATGGGTAAAACTTCTCCGGACCTCCAATATAGCATACCATTTCCTCCAATAAGTTCAACAACATTTGTTGATTGTTTATGCATCTACTATACACATTCACATCCAGTGACATTTACCGATTAGGGGGTTATCTAATTTTCTTGATTGCTTCCCCTAGGCCAAAGGCCTGAGACTAATTCCCAGAGGAATTACTAGATACAGGTTCTGGTGCTACCACATTTTCTTCAACAACAATAGAGGGATCTTTCTTCACCCATTTCTTCTGCATCTTTTGTCTTACTGCATCTATAGTGAGTTTGTCTTTTCCCTTGATATCCTTCTGCATGTTTTTCCTTTGATTTACTGGACCTCTTCTATTCCAACATAATGTAGCAATGTGTCCAATTTTGTTGTAGTTGTAGCACACACCATTTATTTTTTTAGACCAGTTGTTCCATTGATTTCCTCTTGATCTCCACTAGTTAGCAGTATGGCCAAGTATATTGCATGTATATCATCTGATGTTTCTATGAAATTGATTCATTACATGTTTGCATTCATTTGACTTATGATCAACCTTATGACAATTAAAACATTGTCCTGAGAAATATGGACCACTTTGATTCATTCTACTTCTACACTGAGAATCCATGTGTCCAAAATTATTGTAATTGTAACAGTATCTATTAAATCTCTAAGCATTAGGTTGCCTTACTGAATACCTTCCAGATTTTTTCATTTCATTTCCTTGTTTTAATCTCCTTTGCTCGGATTTGGAGCTTTCTCCTTCTTCATATCCAAGACCTCGTTTGTCACCATGAGTCTTTTGACTACTAATTAGTTCATCAAGCATGATAGAGCTATCTTTGAACTTCTCTTTATACTCATTTTTTGTAGCAAGTTCATTTCTAAGATCATCCAACTATCTTTCAAGTGCTTCTTCACTATTTTTAGATTGTTCCAGTTCATCATCCAATCGGTTGCATACTTAAGATTTTTCTTTCAGAGACTGTGCTAGGTTCTCTTCATTTTCCTTTCTATCTTCAATCTCCTTGGTCATCTTCATCATGATATATTCCATCTCATGCTTTAGGATTGTATTATCTTTGGTAAGCTTTCCACATTCTTTTGTCTTTTCTTTCAGGGCTTGACTGAGTTGTTCTTCCTCAATGCTCTTAATGTCACTCTACTTAATTTGATCACATAGTTCCTCTCTCTTCTCTCTAGACTTATTGATTTTGTCTTTCAGAGACTCAATGAATTTCTCAGCATTTGAGAGATTTTCTTGCAATTTCTAAACTTCAGCCTTTGACTGATCAAGATCATCCAGGGCCACCAAAAGTTGTTGTTGAAGACTACTTGAATCCATTAGAACACCCTCCAATATCTCCCCAAGCTTTTAGACTTCTTTCAGAGGAAATAGATTTGATACAAATTGTTGGAAACAATCTACACTAAGAGGGGGGGTGAATCAATGTTGTGCAAAATTAACTATATCAACCTTTATCTTCAAAGCTTTAACAACATTCAATTATAATGCATAAATAGGAAAATAAACACAACACCATAACACCAAGATTTTTACGTGGAAAACCTGTTAGGGGAAAAACCATGGTGGATGGTCAATCCAAAATTATGATCTGAGTATACTCAAATGAAGATTACAAAAAGGAGAATGCACTTGCATTCAGGTGCACTGCCTAGAGCTCACTGCTCAAAGGGAAGACTCACTTCCTTACAAAGAAAAATAGATTAAAACCATCTGAAAGTTTGAACTAAGAAGATTAGCATCTACAAATGCCTAATTATAGTTTCGATTAAGAACAATAATAGATCTGCTACCTTACTGATTGATTCTACACTTCCACTTTGTTCTGCTCATACACACAACATAGATCTTTTATGCACAAGTGAAATTGTGCTTAATCGCTCTTCTGCTCTACTCTTATTCACAATTCGCAATTCACACTGACACACAACTCATACATCCTACAAAATGATACAAACAATCTTATATATATATTCGCAACAAAGAATTCAATTACACCATGTCAACTTCAATATATTCATGAAGTTGGCTCCTCTAGTTAGGGAAAATCATATATAAAACTAGAATAACAAGATATGAAAACCCTAACAAGCACAATAGAGCACACACTAGCATGAAAATCTAAACAAGAAAGCAAAGCAAACCGATCTCCACACTAGATTTGATTTATCTCCATTGTTCTTCTCCACCTACATGAGAATGCATGATTTTGAAAGTTTGAATGATTTGATATGTTGATTGCTCATTTTCCCAGCATAATGATAAGATGAATATGATAGAAGAAAAATAGATAGATAGATAGATAAGAAGAAATTTTGGCAGAGTAATGATGCTAAAAGAGGATTCCCAAATGGCTTGTGAAAGGCTTGATTTATAGGAGAAGGCTGATTTGATTCGATGGCCAAGATTAAAAGTCAAATTTGTGATATGTATGGCTAGGATTAAAAGTTTATTTTAGTGTCTATGACACACATTAAGTGGGTTATGACATGACACTCAAATTAGGATGTGAGGAAATAATGGAGATTCTTTTATTTATTTTAGAAAAAAAGATGCTTATGACACACAATGAATGAGAGTAAAAATAGGATGTGAGTGGGAATCTCATAATTTAAATAATAGAATTATTTAAATTATTTATGCATGTGAAGAGTTGTAGTCATGTGACACATGTTGCAATGTGACAATAAGTGAGGGATTAATTCAAATATTTAATTTGAATTATTTTGAGACATGTGAAGGGGGGAATTAATTAAATAAATGTGATTTATTTAATTAATTGGGAAGGCACGATTAAGTGGAATAAATGAGATAAGTGAGATAATGTAATGACCTAGGGTAAAATATTACAAATGTTATTCAAGGTCATGTATCGACTAGGTAATGTTATGATAGGGAAAATTTTGAGTGTCTACATTTTGCCCCTCTTTGAGATGATGTTTGAGATGGTGAGATTTATGTCGAGTAACATCATTTCAAAGAAGTTAAGGTATGGTTAGAGGAAAAAAAAAGTGATGTCCCAACCACTTAAGGAACTAAGGAATAAGATGAATGAAGAAAAGGGATGATAGAAGAATATGATGATGCAAAAGATATGAAGAAATGGAATGATGATATAGGATATGATAATGATGATGATGCCCCCTCGAGAGGATAGGTGGGTTGGACAAACACAAATATTCTCTCGAAATGAATGAGACGATAAAGGAGGGATAAGATGAATGATACAAGATAAGAAGTAGATGAAAAAGAAAAATGACACGCTATGCTGCAATAAAGTGAGCAATCATATGTTTGATATAGCACTAGACATTATGCACCAAGGTATAAAGGACCAAGGTGACGATGTGTCTCGTGCCCCAACATAATACAACCTTGTCTAGATACAAGATATGAATATTAGCTAGGAGTGATTCGGATTTGATGCAAATGCAAATTGAAATGATAAAACACACAAGCAAGCATGCACAAATGATACAAAAACAAACAAGGTATTGCCCCTGTCAAGCTGTAAACCGATGATTAATTGATTGATTGATGATGATGATAGTGTTGTCATTGCGGGGAACCATATATCCCTAGATCAACACGAGGATGATTGATTGATTGATTGATGATGATGATAGTGTTGTCATTGCGGGGAACGATATATCCCTAGATCAACACAAGGATGATTGACTGATTGATTGGGTTTACAACAAGATTAGGATCAAGACCAAAGGATGTGATTGGATAATTTGGAAAGATTGATTAGCTTCATTGGTATGGATTAAGGATTGAATTGCATTTGAAATATTGCTTGGAAGGATTGAAGATGCTTGATTTGAAGATTTGGATGATGATTGTTGAATTAAATTAAGGAATAATTTACTTGGAATGATTTTGATTGATTGGATTGATGAAGAAATGATTTGATTTGATGGTAATGATTAGATTGATTAGAAGAATGGGTTTGATTAGAAGAAGTGATGTGATTGATTAGAAGAATGGATTTGATTAGAAGAAGCGATGTGATTAGATAATTTGATGAAAAAATTGATTTGAAGAAGTTGACTTGATGCGTTGAAGTGATTTGGTTTGATTTTATTGCTTGGATTCTTGAAATGTTTTGATTTTTTGGATTTTTGAAATGTTTTGATTTATTTTTTTTAGATTTTTTCAAAATGTTTTGATTTTTTTGGATTTTCGAAATGTTTTGAGATGTCAATGGATGACAATTTGGGTAGCCTTTGTGCTAGATACCAATGACAAGGGAAAACCAAGTCTAGGTGCAAGGATATAGATGTGATTGATGGATGAAAGGGTGGGTGATAGGATAAGGGACAAAAAGGCTCATGATATATGGATGGATAAAAAATGATAGGATGTATGCATGATAAGAGGGCAGGGATGTGATCTCCAAAGACTATGTCACATAGGAATAACATGCCCCATTCTAGGTACAATACTTAGGATTATTCATGACAAAGCTTATGACACTAGGATAATGATAGGCTTGTTTGGAAGGATGGGGTATATCAAAAGATATCCAAAGCATGTTTCAAAATTTTGCCCCATATTTTTATCAAGATCAAAAAGAGGAAGAGAGGATGAATGGAATCAATATGATAAGTATATGGGTATGATGGACAAAGATGGTAGGTAGGATGGAAATGATATGATAAGAAATGGCATGATAGGTAGGATAGTGTAGATGAGACAAATTGCCCCCAAGTGTAAGTGGCATAGAAGATCAACCTACACATGATGCCTTTTTTCCAGGTTTTCATCATGGTACTTATCCAGGGCGCCTGTTTACCAGGCTTTCACCATTGGATGAAGGGATTTCTCTTTTCTTTTTCTTTTTTGATTTTATTTTTATTTATTTTTATTTTTGGATAGAAGGGGAATATGGATAGGAGGGACTCAAGTGTCTAGTTCCATGAAAGGTGATAGTCCCACTAGAGATGGATGTTATCGCATGGACCATGTCAAGTGTCATTATGCTCATAGATGTTGGTAAGGGATGACATGAAAGGGAGATGGAGTAGGTATATGATGGATTATGATGTGGATTATGAAGGGATTGATGGATTATGATGTGGATTATCTAGGGAAGATGGATGGGAGGCTTAGCCAAAAGCATGGACCATAGGAATGTGATGGGGGAGATATGTAGGATAATGAGTGAAGGGTGAGGAGATGGAGGTATGTGGAATCATTGTGAAATGGAAAGGAACCATGACTAATGGTTGCACACATTGTGATAAACGTTGAAGATTTTGATGTGGAGGGGGTGTAGGAAGCAATGGAGATGGTTGCTTAGGAGATGGGTGATGAAGTTCTTTAGGTACCCACATAGATTTAGCATTTTTATGACTTTTATTTTTCTTGTGGGATGGAATACGAGATTCTTGAATAGAGTGGGAATGTGAGGTGGAAGTGGATGGTTGGAATTTTTGAGATGTAGATGCGTCATTTGACTTGTTTTCCTTATTCTTAGGTACCCAAACCATTTTGTTTTTAGACTTTTCTTTTGAAAGTATGATCTTATATTGCTTTTTGGATGGATTTTTCTTTGGTTCTTTGCTTTTGTATTCTAGGGCATGGGGACCCTTCATATTTTTTGATTTATAGATAGAGGAATCAAAATGTTTTCTTTTGAATCCCATGGGTATGGTGGAATGAATGAAAGCTTCATGTTTAGACAATGTGTGCATTGATTGGTCATGATTAGGATTTTTAGAGGATTTATGGATAGGTGGATAAGGGGATTGGATAATGGGGATATTAGGTGTTGGTAGTAGTGGAGGTAAATTATATGGATGGATATTAGGAGTTGGAAGCAATGGTGGAAAATTTGATGGTGGAATGTGTACGGTCACATGCTTTTGACATTTGTAGGATGATGGATGAGGGATGGCAACATATGCTTTTGGCATATGATAGGATTTATGGTGGAAAGAGAACTTATGATGGATGGAGAAAGTACCAACATCTTTAGATTGGTGTCCTTGGGGTGTATATCCAAGGCCATAAGAGTGTGGAGGGACCTTGACATGGATTGGCTCCAAAATACCTTGTTCATGAAGGCCTAAAACTTTACCTTGGTAGTTCATGTTTTGAAGCATATGATGGACAATGGGACTAGGTGTGTTTTGGACACTAGACTTGAGTTCATTATTAGATGAATAAGGTGAAGTGGATAAAGGTTTTTGTTGTTCTAAGGAGGAACATTCATGAATAAAGATGGATAGACTAATAGGACATGTTGGTGGATTTGAAATTGGGTTTATAGTGGATGTGGAAGGATCATTAGGATCTTGATTATGTTCATTTAGATCCACACTATTGGTTTGATCTTCTATATTTACTTGGGAGGCATGTGTCTCATCATGACAAGTGGATAATGTGGGATCATGGATAGGACTAGGTAGGGGGTCTATAAGAGAAATGGAGGTTACTTGCTCATGGATAGGTGAAGTGATAGGCTCTTGACCATGGAATGCATAGAGTTAGCTAAGAGGGTCATCATGGCCTTCTTGATCATAGGTAGGATCTATATCATAGAGGGAAGCTTCATCATGAGTATGACCAAGTATGTTATGATTGGGATCATTAGAAGGGCCTAGATCTTGATTAGAATGAGAGGTTAATGTTTCCTCATGCTTAGGATAATGCTCTTGACATAGCTCTTGGATTTGAGTGGAAATGGAACTGGAAGGCTCTAGAAGAGGCTTGGTATGATTTTTATGATCAATAGGTTGTGGACCACATGATGGAGTTGGAAGAATAGGCATGACATTCAAAGGCTCATTGGTAAGCTCATTAATGGGTGCTTGACATGGGGATGGTCTATTCCGTGTTAGTAGTCTTCGGAGAAAATCGTTAAAGGATTCTTTGGTTGATGGATTAGAGCTTGAGAAGTTGGATGGTGGTGTTGGTGTAGGACTAGTGTGCTTTGAGATAGGAATTTTATTAGATGGTGATGGAGGACTAGTAGATGGAATGGTGTATGATTCCAAACTTATGGTGGTATTTCCCTTGTCAAAAGTATCATTAAGGTGACCTAATATTTCTACAAAGTTTTCATCATCACTAAGATCTACAAAATTCTCATCATCGCTAGGAGCAAAGTTTGACCCACCTTGGAGGATATATGGTTTTGGATTATCTTCATAATTAGGTGAAGGGGCTTCTCGATGTATGAACTTGGGCTTGTGACTAAGATCATTAAGGATTAGAACCATTTTAGCAAGTGCTTCCTTAGGATTAAGGCGATGATGATGTGGAATGATTAGATTGGATGATTTGGATTGATTAGGATGAAATTGATTTGAATGTGATTAGAAAAAAGGATGATTAGGATGATTAGAATGATATGTTTATGTGTTGGTGTTTATAGCTTGATATGGCAATTTTCAAACAAATGATTACACATGTACACACATGAATCACACATGCAAGACACATAATCAAGTTTGAATTTGAAATTATGAATGTGATGATTAAACATGCACTTGAAGAAGACACATCAACAAGTCCTAGAACTAGTCAAGTGGGTATGGCCAATTAGGTCTTAAGCTAGGATGCACGAGGTTGACTAGGGATAATTTGAAAGAAAAATCCTGCCACATAGCCGGGAGAAAGGGGTAACCCACCCTTCACCTTCACTTCCCAAAGGTATAAAGTTCTTTGGGGCTTAGCCAAGAGTGATAAGATTTTAACTCTTAAAGAAGCGTGTCTTTTGATTCAAACTTTGATTGAGGTCGTCCCTAGGGGTGATGAAATCCCCTAGCAGGCCTCCTATGAAGGGTTTGACAAAAGCGAACCAAGTGAGGTGTTTTTTATCACACACACATTTGATTCACACTAGCAGTTGTTAATTTCCCTTTAGAAAATTGAAATGTGTGTAAAACAGTTCAAACACTTATTATTTTTAAACCTAAAGTCAAAATGTGTGATGGAAGACAATGGTTATTTTAAAACCCAATTTTAAAGTGTGATTGCAAACAAGATGTTTATTTTAAAGCCCCAAATTGAAGTGTTTTTCAAACAAGATTGATTGATCAAATGAGAGATAAAGATAATAGAATGAGTGCACTCGAAATTTTTCGCTTTCCAATTTGATGTGTGTGAATGGTATTGCTGCTACTATAGCTCCTTATGATCACCTGCAAAATAAAAAAATGATATTAGAATGCAGCCAAAACAAAAAGTTCATCATGAAATTTCAATTTCAGATACACATTTTTATCATAACCAAATTAAATTCGATTATTTGAAGATGTTATTGATCTGAAAAATAAAAACTCAAAGAAGCAACCTCTGCTAATTTTTTGAGAGCTAATTTTTTGCACTCAAAAACGTGGATTTGTGAAAAACATACAAAACTAAAGATCGGCCTATTTAGAACTTCATTTAACATCAAAATCAAATCTATCAAAAATAAACCCCTATTAAAATTGCAAGAGATTTCTAAAAATGTAAATGTTTTTGAAAAATTCGTTCATTTACGTCTAAAAAGACAATTTTATGAAAAAATATAAAATTATGATAACTCCTACAAAAATCGTGATAAACCCTCAATTTTTTTATTGTATCCTCTTGAGATTATTTATAAGCTTCCGTAAAAATATTATATAAAAATGTACAGTCGTTTGGAAGATATGATGAAATTTGTAAAACTTGAGGTTTTGTCTAAAAACTGGCAAATCTGCAATAAAAAGTTAATAAAACCTGCAAAAAAAAAAAGTTAGATCCAAGGATTCACATCAGGTTCACCAAATGCAGTTAGGGAAAATCATATATAAAACTAGAATAACAAGATATGAAAACCCTAACAAGCACAATAGAGCACACACTAGCATGAAAATCAAAACAAGAAAGCAAAGCAAACCGATCTCCATGCTAGATTTGATTTATCTCCATTGCTCTTCTCCACCTGCATGAGAATGCATGATTTTGAAAGTTTGAATGATTTGATATGTTGATTGCTCATTTTCGCAGCATAATGATAAGATGAATATGATAGAAGAAAAATAGATAGATAGATAGATAAGAAGAAATTTTGGCAAAGTAAGGATGCTGAAAGAGGATTCCTAAATGGCCTGTGAAAGGCTTGATTTATAGGAGAAGGCTGATTTGATTCGATGGCCAAGATTAAAAGTCAAATTTGTGATATGTATGGCTAGGATTAAAAGTTTGTTTTAGTGTCTATGACACACATTAAGTGGGTTATGACATGACACTCAAATTAGGATGTGAGGTAATAATGGAGATTCTTTTATTTATTTTAGAAGAAAATATGCTTATGACACATAATGAATGAGAGTAAAAATAGGATGTGAGTGGGAATCTCATAATTTAAATAATAGAATTATTTAAATTATTTATGCATGTGAAGAGTTGTAGTCATGTGACACATGTTGCAATGTGACAATAAGTGAGGGATTAATTCAAATATTTAATTTGAATTATTTTGAGACATGTGAAGGGGGGAATTAATTAAATAAATGTGATTTATTTAATTAATTGGGAAGGCACAATTAAGTGGAATAAATGAGATAAGTGAGATAATGTAATGACCTAGGGTAAAATATTACAAATGTTTTTCAAGGTCATGTATCGACTAGGTAATGTTATGATAGGGACAATTTTGAGTGTCTACAGCTCCAATACAAGAAAATTTTGGAATAAGCCAACCAAACCTCCTAACTTCCACACGAATTGATATGAGCCACTACGCTTCAGAAGTAATGGATATAATATACCAAAAATAATTCCCTGAGATGTGCAACACAAAATAATAACCTGAAATCTTCATACAAATCGATGAACACTGTTCAATCGGCTACTCTGTTCTACCTTAACAATATTCAATTTTTCTTTTGGTATGATCAAATGATAGTGTGTGTATCTGATCATTGATTTTAGTTGTCATAAATTAAAACACCAAGTGATACTACAATGTCTCTTGCCAACAATTTATTCATTTGAATTATTTCCATTTGGATGAAGCCTATGAAAAGGATTTTCTTCCCTATCACCCATGTTGCAAAGTGGGTTCTCTCTTTCATCTTCTTCTCTTTGTTTTTGGGACCTTGTAAAAATAGGCATATGCTTCTATCAAATTTTTACTAACTTTGATCACAAAATGGGAGTGCAATTTGTTGGATTCCTTAGCTGAATAGGGTGATGGACCTTATTGATATGACTAAGCAATTTCTAATTTTTAGATTAGTGATTCCTTGGCTGAAGGATGATAGATCCTAATATGGGAATTAAACTAAAAATCATAAATTGATGTGAAATTGATGCACTTTAGGATGCTTTGATGTTAGTTTGAAAAATTAGGATTTTACAAAAGCCTAATGTTTCCAAGTTTCCCTATTGCAACAATTGATTCAGACGGTTGGAATATTGAATTGTCAGTTGTGAAATATAAGAATGATGAGTGGGTTGACTATGATTATGCCTTTGCGAGAGAGTCTTCATTGATAATAAGCTTGCGAAGATAAAGACTAAAGAAAAATCATCAGTAAATCCCCTACAAAATTCATGATTATGGATGAAAGTTCGATGCTCAAGAAAGACTTTCCTACTTTGGTATAAAAAGTATCTCCTTTTCAAGAGCTTCTTGTAGCTAAGATTCCTTTTTGGTTTCTTGATTCTTTTCCCAAGGGATTTCTTGACAAATATTGTAGATTTCCAATCCCTAAGCATAGAAAAGATCAGTTTTGGAGATGCTCAAAGGGTTATTGGAAAAAATTGCATCAGAAGATTACTTTGGTTCAAAAATACAAATGTGCTAGACTATTCAATGTATGCGCTAAAAGATCATATCAATGTGCTAGACTGATGCATGGATACACTAGGTTTTTTCATGTATGCGCTAGACTATTGCATGAATCCACTAGAATGTTGTATGAATGCACTAGACTATTGCATGGATGCGCTAAAAGATCAACTCAATGCGCTGAATGGACATTTTTTTCATAGTTTACTGAATTGGATAATCTTTATCTGAATTATTGTTTGAAAAAAATAGCATGTAGTAGGAAGACAATTGTTTTTAAAGTCCTAGAACCTAAACAATAAGTGTATGTTCTCTAAAATTTCCATGGGTATTTGAACAAAACAAACACTTCAAGTAGACTCACTCTTAATGGTCAAAAAGGTCACTATAATCATCGCAGCCCACATCTTAAAATTGTGTCGACTCACACAACCATGTCACCCCCTAAAGGGTGCCCATGTTTTTGTCTTTTTCAAGTGTGTACTCAAAGTTATATTTCTCGATCCCTTGATTAAATGGTCCTTGGAAATTATATAGTAAGTATCTTGGGGGTAGATTCTTCCCCCCCTTGCATTGTGAGTATTATAATGTTTGGCTACTGACTCGGTTAGCTTCTACACTAAGGCTCGTAGTAAGGGTTTATGTTTGATGCAGAAAATGATAAAATCCCTTAGGAGACCTCCCAACCTTTAGAAAGAAGTCTTTGGGGATGGTTATGGGTGAAGCCACAATAGTGGTTTACAATTTGATGGAGGAAGGAAAACTAAGAAAAAATGACCCCATGGCAAAAAAAATGGTTTTAGGGGCATGAATGAACCTACAAGTTCGATCGAACCAAAAAGGGGTTCGACCAAACTAAGGTCTGAGTGAACCCATTAATTACTGGACCCACATTTCCTGCCCAAAAAACAAAATAAAAATGCATATTGAAGGGGGCTCGAAACCCCCTTTTCCCACCTCCTTGCTCTCTAGCACAAAAAAAACCAAAATTTTTGCCCTTCGAAGCTCAGGTTGTGGACGAAAATGGAGGAGACTTCATGAACCCAATTGGAGTCAAGTATTCCTCAGAACAAGCTATCCAATGAATATAATTTTAATATGTTTTTATTTTATTATGTATTTGTTTGTTTAGTTTTATTAAACATAGGCTTTTCATCAAAAATGAAGGTCTTTGTTCTGTACATGTGGAAAAATAGCAGATTATCAAAAAAAAAATTGAAAAATATGAGTGCATCAAATATTGAAGTCTTTGATCCAACAAAAAAAAAAAATTAATTTTGATATATACAAAAAAAGTTACGCGTTATACGGTCACGCTATGTCTGAATTGTAATTGGTTTGACTTCAAAACTTGATTAAAGAAAAAATATTCAATAAACAACTATCTAACCAAGTGGAAGCAATAGATATTGGAGTTAAAAATCTCAATTTGAAAGAATTAGAATTTTATCCTTCATGTAAAACAAGTTATGCATTATACGGTCTGCGTCACTTTTTAAAATGTTGTTTTAAAAAAAAAAACCAATTTTCGTGGGAGATGGAAAAAGAAATGCAATTTGATTCCAAAAATTTTGAAAAAAATATTTTTAGAATCTATAGACAAAATGTGATGAGCCTCTAGTTTGCATCATCTTAAAATTCCTCACAGTTTAGCCGCTATATGTGCCTGAATGTGAAGATTTAGTTAAAAATATATATTTCAGTGTCCAGTTTGGCCAAAAATTGTAAACCACTATTGTGGGATCACCCTTATCTTGCACACTATCATCGAGTGGATTTTCATCAACATCTCACTTTTGATTATAGTGGGTTGGAATCCTTGCCTTTAGGGGTTCCTACTTAGGTCGTCCCTCTTGGGTGAGTACTTTTTCCCATAAGAGCAAGCCTGCTAAAGGTTTTAACAAAGCATAAAGTGCATGAATTTAAAAGATGAGTTTGGAATTTTGATCACCTAGTTAAAGGGAGAGCATAGGCCTATCACCTAACAAACAAAACAAACAATCTTGTTCAATTTTAATCCCAAATAATAATTTTCTAAGCTAGGTGAAGATGTTGCTTCACAAAAGACATGGGATTCATTTTATCCAAGATATATCAATTATTTGGTGACTACCCTAGGATTGATTTATCTTAATCCGAATGGCTACCCTAGGATTTATTCATTTTAACCTTATTCAGAAATATTACCCTCTATCTGCGGACGTGTTAGAATCAAGATTAAAAATTACAGTCTCATGAATGTGCTAGAAAAACACATAAATACACTAGAACAGAGCATGTATGCACTAAAAGAAACACATAAATGCACTAGAACAGAGCAGCTCTGTGCCAAAAGAAAAAAGGAATGCACTGAAACAAAGCAATTATGTGCTGTAAAAGGCCTCATATGCACTAAATTGTTCAATGTATGCGCTAAACCGCAAGTCCAGTTTGTAACCTGCCAAAAAACCTGCAATAAAATATTAAAAATGGGGCAAGGGCCCCACGATAGGAATACAAAATATGTGTGTAAATATGTGGAAAAAATAATAAGTTAAACAAACTCACCAATGTGACATTGTATCAAAGAATCTAATTTAAAGATAAACAAACTCCAAACTCAGCAAATTCTTCAAAGTCGTCCCATTGTCCTCTATCTCCAAGGATTCATTTTAAGTTGCTTGCTCTTAGATTGTGTAAGCATAAGCTCAACAGAGTGACAACCTAGAGAATGAGATGATATGTAAAGTGCATTCCTATGCTAAATGATATGAGATAATTAAACTAAGATAATGAAAATAAGAACAGATTATGCAAGCTATTCTAGGATGAGTGTTTATGCTAAAATGATAAAGCTAATATGCTATGCTATGCTCAAGAAATCTAGGATATTAAGATTGCTAAATGCTTGAAAATGCAACTATAATTCTCACACTATGCAACTAGATGATTTTCAAAGCACAAAGAGGCCTTATTTATAAACTTTTGGAGGCAAAAGCTTAGTTGGCAAAGATCAATGATTGAAATTGAGCCTGGTAAGATGAACGGTGAAAGATCGAGAAGTTGTAGAGAAAGATGGAAGCTAGAGAAAAAGATGGAAGATGTTTCCTTCTACAAAACCTTCTCCATTCAAAAATGAAGGAAAGAAGCCATTTGTCATTTTTAGTTCTGAGGAGTTAGTTGGTAGTTGAAGATAATTCCATAATTAAATTATTTAATTATATGTGACATGTGGATCTAGAAGCTTCCATAATTAAATATTTAAAATACTTAATTATGTGTGAAAAGTGAATAAGAAATTTTTAATTAAATATTTAGAATATTTAATTATATGTGACATGGGAATTTAAAAAAATGATGATGGTTATGGAGTTAGTAGAATATTTACTTTATTTGAATTTAAAAATTCAAATTTAAAGTAATAGGATAATTAATTATAAAATTCATTTAATTAATTAAGAGGAAAATAGAAAATGATAATAATTAAATAAAATTATTTAATTAATTAAAATAGAAGAATTAGAAAGTGAACAATATAAATAAATAATTAAATTTATTTATATGTAGATGGAATTAGAAGATTAATTAAACAACTTGTATTTAATTAATTACCGGACTCAATATAATGTGACCATTTTTAGATGTATACAGTTACATTGGAAAAATTACAAAAAGTGGAGGTATTAAGCCTAAACAAAGTCCCTATCCGAGATCCTTTAGCAATCACCAAACTCCGTCTTACCAACCTGCAACTAGACATGTCAAATGTCACATGCATTCTAGAATCATTCAACCTAGATACTAAAAGTAAAATTCTCGCAAGTCTTAGAATATGTAAAACATGATCAAGAGTTTTAACCCTTCCATCATTGAAACACAACTTTACCTTTCCCTTACCAAAAAGCTTCTTCATGTTGTTATCACCAAGGAAAACTTCTCCCTCATCATAAGTTGAATATGAAGTAAACCACTCCTTGTGAGGAGTCATGTAGTAGGAGCAACCTGAATCAATAGGCCAAGCATCATCACTAATAGTGTTAGTTGAAATAAACAAAGCATCAGAATCACCATCTTCTGAGGACTTTTTTGTGGAAGCATCTAAACTCTTTTTCTTGTTTCTACACTTGTTCACATACATCCTCTCTTATCACAATTCCAACATTTTACTTTGCTCTTCCTGGAGGTTTTAGACTATCCTTTAGACTTGTCTCTCTTCTTGTCCCCTCCTTTTTCTTTGGAACTTCCTCACACATGCAAGCCATCTTGGGAGCCTGCATTCATGGACTTTCTCCTCATCTCCTCTAAAAGAAGTATAGCAATGAGACTATCTACCTTCAATTCTAAACCACCGCCACTTATGGAAACAATTAGATTTTCCCAAGATTTGGGTAAAGAAAAAAGTATCAAAATATATTTATCTTCCTCTTCTATCTTAACATCTACTGATGCAAGGTGACTGATAATCATATTAAAATCATTTAAATTTTTTTCCATAGAATCACCATCCTTCATTTTCAAAGAATACAAACGTCTTTTGAGATACAACTTATTAGTTAAACTTTTAGTTTGGTAAATATCACATATCCTCTTCCACGAATTATGTGCAGTAGATTCTTCTAAAACATTCAAGAGGAAAAAATATGTAAGACACAATTGAATGGCTCCTTGTGCCTCCTTTTCCATTTTCTCCCAATCTTCATCAGACATTGATTCTAGTTTCCTTTTATTAGAAACTACCAACCACTGATCTCTCTCTTCAAGGAGATCCTCCATCTTCAACTTCCACATCTCATAGCCAGTTACATTGAATTTATCAATATCCAAATGAGAGGTAGAAGCCATGGTTTACAATATTCTTCACAAATTTGCAAAACCCACAATGCACAAGCTCCCACTGCAGCCAAAAAACTTCAACACTCAAAAGAAAGGCATCCCTCTCTTAACATAATTGTTAGCTTTAATACCAAATGCTGGAAATCAAGGTATAACTTGAAGCAACATGAGCTTAGATATGTGGTTGAAAATTTGAAATTAGTTTACAAGACTGTACCATAAAATGATTAAGTGATTGACAATTACAACAATGAAAGAAAAATCTGCAATACCAAAAGTCATCAACACAAGTGACACAAGATAATCGTGGACAAACCCTTATGGTAAAAAAATCCACACCCAAAGAGATCCAATTTTTGTATTAATCTTCAAATAATAACATCAATACAACAATCATCTCTAAAATTCGGTAGCACTTCGTCGTCCTGACAAATTGCAAAGAACTCATACTAAACCACCATCCAAAGGCTCCAATATATAGAAGTTTGTGGGAGAGAATACCACAAATGTTATCCCAAAACAAAAAAAAAAATCACCTAGAAAAACCCATGCCCCCATTAGTGGAAAACCCATAAACATGGAATAAAATATTAAATTATCACATGGCCTTCACCTGGGCACCTAACCCACAACCAATAGGAATTGGTCAATACTGAGTGCTCCTTCGATGGCTTCATGCAAGAACATGCACCAAAATGCACACCTGGGCACCCAACCATGCAAGAGCATGTAAAAACATGCAAATAACATGCAAGGACATGCACACTTAAGTGATCCCAACCTAGAAAGTTGAACACCCAAGAGGAGTATTCCCTCAGGATGCTTAGTAACTGCCATTATAATGGTCCACCTCTTTGAATGCAATTACAATTTGTCATAGGAAAATAAATAATAAAATTTGTGTCCCTCATGTCCTATAGAACACTTTCTAAAGAACATGGAGACACATAAATCAACTTAGGATAGTAATTTTAATATCACCAATCCTAACATAGACCCTTCCATTTTACTAGATACTTAGAAATAGTCTTGCATCTTAGCTTGTTTTCTCGCATATCAAGAATGGATTCAGGTTCAAAATAAACTTACCTTCATCATCGAGTGGTGGAACTCTTGGACATGGATTAATGTGTTGTCCTAGCACCTTCTTGAGGTGAGACACATGGAATAAATTGTGGATTTTTCTATTTTCTAATAGTTCCAATTCGTAGGCAACCTCACCTATCCATCTTGAAACCTTATATCGCCCATAAAACCTTGGTTTGAGCTTCTCAGACCCACTTGCTTTGATTGATGACTAATTATAGGGTTAAAATCTTAGGAAGACTAAGTCCCCAACTTCGAATTTCCTTTCAATTCTCCTTTGATCAACATATATTTTTTGTTAACTTTGTGTTTCGTGCAAATTATCTTTGAGTGTATTCATAATGTCCACATTTTGTTGCACTAAGTCTTTAGCTCCTGGTACTTGAATTTTGATGAGGATTAAATTACCAAATGAGGTTTTCTCATACCCATACATGGATTTGAAGGGACTCATTCCTATTGACATATGATGGGAAGTGCTATAAAAATATTTGTAAGGAAGCTAAGGCAGCGAAACAACTTCCTACACTATTCTTAAGAGGAGAATAATGCAAAATTTTATAGATCTTTAACAGTTACAAAAACTTAAACAAAAATAGAAATAAATATCATGCATACCACAACATAGTGATTTAGGTGGGGAAAACCATTTCAGGAGAAAAACCCCACACTCCAAAATTTTCCCAATATATTATTCAAAAATCGCAAAGATTACAATATACTTGTAAGCAAGCTTCTCACAGGAGTATAACCACTCAGAGATCCAAAGGCAACACAACCACTATCAGAATCTCAGAATACATCACAATAAATAGTTGTAATACAATACCCTCATAAAATAGGGTTTCCTTTTAGGGAAAGTCAAGCTAATAAAATATCATCTATCAGATATGAGACATAATGATGAACGGTCCATATTTACAATAATAAAATATAAATAAAATTTTCCTTTCGGGGGCACTGTGCCTGGACCCTAGCCAATGGGATGATCCCCTCGGACCCCTCATGGGGGGGAGGGATCCCCCATGCCCCCCCCCATCATCGTCGAATGAACAGTAACTTATGTATCAACATTTCCTTAAGTACTTGTAAGGTTGAGACACATTTTCTCAACAATATTCCCCGAGGTATAACCACTTTATCCATGCATGCATTTTGATGTCCAATAATAGTTTCATAGGTATCCCTCCAACTATTTGTTGACAATCTTCATCTTCCCATTGATTTGTGGATGGTAACTTGTACTTGGAGTGAGTTATATCCCTACTAGTTTGAGAATTTCTTGCCAAAATAATCTAAGGAACTTGTTGTCCCTATTGCTAATGATGTATCTAGGTAAACCATGTAGTTTAAAAATATCTTTGAAGAAAAAATTGGCTACCTAAGGAGCTCTATAGTCTGTTGATATGGTAATGAAATGTGCATACTTAGTTAAACGATCTACCACCACATATACACAATATTTTCCTTACACCTTTGGAAGCCCTATTATAAAATCCATTAAAATACTTTCCCATTTTTGGTTTGGTATGGGAAGTTGTTATACTAGGCTTGCAAGAAAGGTCTGTTTGGCTTTCTTTCTTTTGCACATCATGCATTCTTGGACATGTTTTAAGATATCTTTCTTGAGTTCTTTCTAAGAATACTTATCCCTTAATTTCTTATAAGTTTTATAATATCCTTGGTGTCCTACCAAGGGGTTGTCATGGTATTCTGGAAAAAAAATTCCTTCATTTTTTATCCTAGTACTAGATATATCCTATCTTTGTATAGGATGAGTTCCTCCACCATTCTATATTCTTCATTTTATAGTTTCATTCAAGTTTCATTCGAGGATGTCATTTCCCATGGATCTTTGACATATTCTATAATAATTGCATTCGTCTAATCAACAAAAATGGTTGTTATGGAACATAAGTAGGGTTTGCGGGAAAGAACATCAACTACAATGTTGTATTTTCCTTTCATATATTCTATGTCAAATTCATAAGCAAGCGCAACTTGCTGACCCATTTTTGTTGTCGGTCATTTAAATCCTTTTGATCTAGTAAAAACCTTAGGTTGTTGTGATCAATTTTTATAATGGATCTTCCACAAACCAAATATTGTCTAAATTTGGCTAGAGCATGCATGATGGCCAACATTTCCTTATCATAAATAGAGTTTATTATTTTCAGTTTCAATAAGCTTACAACTTTTGAATGAAATTGGGTGTTTGTTTTGCATGAGTACTACCCTAATTCCCTCTCTAGAAGCATCACATTCCAATTTGAAAGGCAATGTAAAATTAGGAATTGATAGAATAGGACAAGAACTCATGATCTCCTTAAGTCTTTCAAAAGCTTGTTGAGCTCCTTCGTTCCATGTAAAGGCAAGCCCTTTTTTGTTAAGTTAGTGAGTAGGTCAATTAGTTTTGAAAATAATTTTACAAATCTTTTATAGTAGTTGCATAGACCAAAGAAACCTCTTAGATGAGTTGAGGTTCTTGTTTTTTGACATTCCATTATAGCCTTTATCTTTTCTTCATCAACACTTACCCCTTGTGTATTGATTTTGTGTCCTAGGTATAAGATTTCTTCTAACCCAAATTCACATTTTTAAACTTGGGCATATAGTGATTCTTGTTCAAGAATTCCTAGAACCTCATCAATATGCTTAAGATGGTCCTCCCATAGTTTATTGTAAATCAAAATTTCATCAAAAAATACCAATAGGAACTTCCTTAGTTGTTTCTCGAATAAGTGATTTATACATGATTGGAATGTGGTGGGGGTTTTGGTTAAGCCAAAAGGTAGAACAAGAAATTCAAAGTTTCCAAAGTGGCCCATATAAAGGTAGTCTTTAGGATATATTCATTCCTCATTCTGATTTGGTGGTAGCTAGATCTTAGGTCAACCTTAGAAAAGCATTTTTCTCCATGTAGTTCATCAACTGTAGGGATAGGGTAATAGTTTGTTTATGGTATTTTTGTTTAGGGCCCTATAATCAATACATGTTCTCATTGTTTTGTCCTTCTTTTTGACTAGTACCATAGCAAAGGCAAAGGGACTTGAACTAGGTTGAATGTGTCCCATTTCAAGAAGATCTTTAATTATTTTTTCTATTTCTTCTCTAAATTTTTGGGGGTGCTTATAAGGTGTAGTGTTTATGGGTTTAGCCCCTTCAAGTTCTATGGTATGACCAAAACCTCTTTTTGGAGGTAGTCGTGGAGGAATGTTTCCAAATAACTTTTTATGTTTGTTTAGGAGGGGTTTGATGTCAACATGTATAGCTCTAATTTTGGAGGAGGAGTTTTCAAGTATCATGCATTGGGTAGCCCATTCAACTTGCCCATGCCTAAAGGTTCTTTCTATCATTTTGGATGAGATTACCTTGGGGATCCATCAATAATCCATGTAAGATTACTTATTGTCCGTTATGTTGGAAATTGAGCTCCATTTTCTAAAATTCTTAGTAAAAACGCCCCAAAGAGTGCATCCATTGGATGCCACAAACTAGATTAGTATATCCCATATTCACAACATATAAGTCTTCTTTAATCGGGTGCCTTCTAAAGATGATGCTTAGTTGTGGTACCCTTCTTGTGCATAGTGTATTAAACCATCATCCATGGCTACCTTAAAGCCCTCAAAAATTTTAGCTTCCAAATTCATTCTTGCAACCAATCCTTTGTCAATAAAGTTGTGTGTGGCACCACTATGGACACTAATATAGGAACCTTTTGTCCCTTAAGAACACTATGAATTTGAAAAGGATGGTACTTGGATTCTTTTGAGATTGCATCTAGGGTTTCATAGTATTTTCCTTGAACCTTCCATTCTTGCTTGGAGTTTCACTTTCTTCTTCCCATAGTTCTTCATCAAATAGTGCCTCTAGATTACCTGCTTTTCCTAGGAACTTATGTCATATCTCTCATTTTCCCTTGCATTTAAAACATAATCCTTACCTTTGGAACTTTTTCCTTCTTCCCAAGTCATGTGTGTTTGAGAAGGTAATGGCTTGGGTTGCCAATTTCTTTTATGGTAGTTTGGTTATGTGGTTTGGATGGAATATTGTTGGGTTGGCTCATCTCCTTTGGTGATGTAGTTTCCAATCCTAGGGCCTTTTGAATAGCATCTTGGAGGGTTGTGGGGTCAAAAGAATTCACCAAACCTCAAATTGGCTCCGATGTCCCTTCAATAAATGGGTATGTTAGTATTTTCTCCATAATCTCTGATACCATGATAGAGATCCTTTAGAATTTGGTAATAAATTCTTCCATAGACCCTTATTTTAATTGGGTTAATTCCTTGGAGTGCCTCTCAAGATTTTTTTGATCGAATTGGTCCATGAGCTTTTGTGTGAACTCATCATATGTTGTTATATTTTGGTTTCCTTGTGTAATAATGCCATGGTGCCACAAATCATGAGAAACCCCTTCTAAATATAAAATGGCAGACTTGATAGCATATTCTTCTATCACGTGACTAAGGGAAAATTAGGTATCCAATTTTTTGACCCATGAATGTGTTGTGACCTTTCTCAGCCCATCAAATTCGGGGAGGGACATTTTACTCACCCTTTGATGCAATTATTTATTTGTTTTCTTGTTTCCCTTTCTATAGGTAGTTCATGATCTTGTATCATAATATGTTTCAAATGAAATATCTCTTAATTTTAGGGTCTAACCTTGAGTAGGCTGCAACAATTTTACCAAATTCGTTGATTTGTGGATTAGTTTCTTCTTCTTCTCTAGCTGGCTCCTCCCTAGGCAGAAAAGAGGTTCTTGTTGCCCTAGGTGTTGACCTTAATGGTGATATATTTTTATTTTTTGAGTGGTTTGATTTTACATCTCTCCCATTTGTTTGGTTGGGCTTAAGGGTATTGATGGTATTATTCATGTTTTGTAAGGTTTGGAGGAGAACTTGAGTTGTCCTTTCATTTTTCTCCATAAAGGCTCAGTTTGTTCTTTCATTCTATTCCATGAAGGCCCTCAATTTTCTTCCTAGTCGTTCACTCATTTTATTATTTTGGTTAGGGTTTCCTTTTTTCGTAAGTTTCCTTCTTTATCTTTCTAGAGCCCTTTGACTCCTTTGGCTTAATTTCATAAACTACCCTTCTTGATCCTTAGGATCAAAGGATCGAGGTTTTGATACCACTATAATGTCCCCTACTTGGGATATTCCTATATTTTTCCCTAAGAGCACAATCATAATCCAAAATAAGAAATTTAAAGCGTTTAATATTGTAAATTTACCAATTGAAATGCCCTTTATAAGATATAAATCTTGGTTTATGTCCTGTACATAAAATAAGTCACTAGAAATTGGCATTAGATCATAATCCATGAAATATACACATTACTAATCATTAGTAAACATCATGATATCCACGGAAATTAGTCACATCAAAATATAATTTACCATTTTCATGTGGATTCCTCATAATAATCTCATTAGGAATTCATCAAAATTGTTGCAAACCGAAATCTCAAGGTTGGTCCTCCTTGAACTATGAGATAATGTAAGGTCAGTCGCCCTTCCATCCCTTATTACACCTTGGAGGCAATGTTCCATCCTCCTTCATCAAGCCCAAGATCATTCATTTGCCTCCCAACCCATGAGTGCTCCATCTTGGGGGTGGCGTGCTTGCTAAGAGCATGAAGACTACCTCCTATCCACCAAGCTTGAGAGTACACATTTACCTCTTGGTCCATGAGCACTCCATCTCAGGGGTGGCATACTTCATGGCGCATCTGTCAGCCCTTCAACTCTCATGAACTCGAAAGGTTGATCGACCTTCCTATTTTGCAATCACTTCTCTAAATTCATAATATATTATTATAAGAATATATTATCCATATTTATAATAAAGGAAGAATCATAATTACTTATAAGGATCAATAATTATTGCAAACATCATTATTGTATAATCGTATATAAATTTATATTATATGTATATATAATTAAATTAAAGACATACAATAATCCCCTTGCTAATAAATGATATTTATTTCCAATAAGGTTCCAATTCTTATTTTCCTTTTTCTAATCTATTACTTGGTTCAGATTTCTAATTCATCCAATTGATTCCTTTTTCCAATGATTTGACCTCACTTAAATATCCTTATATCTTTCATTTCTTGGGGGTCACACCTCTTCATTATTAACTACCTTTTTAGAAGAGTCACAACTATTCCCTTAATCATGGTCTAAAACCTTAATTTAATTTTAATTTAAATATCTTGAATTCCAAGGGATCATTGCCCTTAGAATCACTCCCTTTAAACTTAAGCACTACCTTAATCCTTTTTATTTGTTAATTCTATAACTTTTTGGAATCGACACCCATTCTAGTCTTGTTTATTATTAATAAACCCCCTTTGCCAATTTCATTCCCAATGATGATCTCATGGAATTCTCATTGCTGCAATTTTATTTTGTATTGTCTTATGTGGGTGGGGCATGACATTGAATTTTATCAATGATAGATGAAGTTATGACAGTGAACTTCCAAAAGAGAAAATCACACAAATCAAGAGCAAAAGGAGAGTGAAATCATATTTTGAGTGGATTTTACTTAGTCTAGTGTGCCCAACACCCCTATTCAATTGTTTGAAGCCCAAATTTATATGTCAGGTTCTTCTATGTTTGACCTCTATTGTTTTGAACTCCATTTCTATTTATCAGTTATTTGTTTTCCAAAAATCTCAACATTTTTTTGCATTTTCATAATTAACCTAGGAACATAATTGCATCATAAAATTTAGTCAATTAATAATCAATTTTAATCATATCAACACATCAACCAAAAAATGATTAAAACCTTGATCCACCATTTTGGCTTTTCTATTGAGGTTTGTAACCAAGTAGGTGTTGAGATCACTTTTGATCCTTGTTCCCATTCTGATATTGGAACTAGTGTGATTTAGGCCTTATATCCCTTTTTCCAATATCATAGGGCATCAACCTTGAGGTGAGTCTAAGTCTTCTAACAATGATTTATATATTGAGATTAGTGATGATGGTTAAAAAATCACCCTCAAAGATCAAAGTGATAGTACCTCTTATATTCCTTATGAAAATGTGGATAATCACTGTATTGACCTAAGAAATGTAGTGACTAGTTCTACTTCAGGTGTAATGAATATTGGATTATATTTTTACAACATGAACAAAAAGGAGGCAAACAAAAATAAATACTCATTAATACGTTTTTCTTCTTGAGAGAAATAATTATTTAGCTTTCAAAGTATTGATTGATATCTAGATTTGGTGAATAATTTGGTGAAAATTAAGATTGAAGGTCAACTTAGAGAGAGAAAAAATAAAAATAAATCAAGTGATCTTTCCCAAACTTTAATGCAAATTGAGTATGAAAATTTCATATTCTTTAAAGAAAATGATGGAGAAGATGTGTTACAATGAAAGCACATGGGGATCTATAATGAAATCAAAGAACAATTTACATGAAAATTATTTGAAGGTGAATCATCAAACATTCATATTTTGTCATGTCTATAGCTAGAATATCAAGCATTCAAGTTTCTTGATGAAGATTGTGAAGAGGAAATATTACAAGAAGAGGTAATGAATCATCCTATTATTTAGTATTTTTCATTTTAAACATATAATTATGCAAACTCTAGTTCATTCAATTCATCCTCTTACTTCTTTTCGCATTCATTCATTAAGTTCAAAGTACATAAAAATGAAGGAAGAAATGAAAAATTGGATAACCTTAGAGTTGAACCTAATGAAGTTGGTTTAATGATTCTCTCTCCCATGATGCCTATATTCCAAGTTTATGTTTGGAGGCTTCAAATGATGATTTCCTCTATGGTGAGGATATATTGCTTAACCCTCTAGTAATTGTAGATTAAAGTAGTTTCATAGATGGTCCTCAAGGGGTTAGCTCATCTCATAGTTAATGCAAGGGGTGTCTAATTTGTGGGTCAATTTCTTTTATCTCCATTGATCAAGAGTTTACTCAAATATGGGATAGTAGTATACTCAATGTTACACAAGAATATTCTAATAATAGTTCACAGGGCCACATTGATTCAATCCTACAGGATTCAAGATTCTATAATATAGAATGGATATTCGAGCATAACATATTTTTTTGAGTCTTTACAAGATACTTTTTCTAGATATCTCACCATAATAATTGTAACCTGGCAGTTCAATTCTCAAGTGCTACTTACTCACCATCCATTGTTTTGCATAGGTGCTTATTTCTCTCAGCCTATTAATAGATTCACATAATCTTCTATAGTAATTTGTAGTACGATTCACCTACCTTGTACATAAGTTAAGTAGGATTTTTTTCATGTCTATTTTTTTAGTCTCTATTCTTGAAGTCATGTGTACCATTTTTGTCTTGTGTCAAGGTTCTCTCGCTAGTCATGTTTTATTAGTTTCCTAACTATATAGCTCAATAGATTTAAAGCATAACAAATATTCTAGGTTCATGTTATGTTTGCAATGTCCTTTACCCCAGTTAGAGCTAGTTGTTAGCCCCATATTTGATTATACCAAATTTTAAACCTTTTTCTTCAAAATTGGAAAATTTTGTAATGTGTTAAACCTCATTATGATAACTCAGTTGATCCAAGTATACATTTAACCACCTCAAGTTTCAATTCATTTGTCAAACTCAATATTCTTATTTTCCTATGTTGTTGCAAAAGGTTAGTGCCACATGTTTATCCATGATGTTTGACCTTGTCAAGCCAAAACAATCAAATCTTAAGAACTGTTCAAACTGGAAGGAAATCATTTTACAAGGGTATTTGTGACTTAATTAAGCATGTTGTGGCAAATTTGTAACCAAAGTACCTTCTTATTTAGGATATTCTAGTTTTCCAAGTTTCCATTAGGCAGTTTGCACAATTAAAACATGATTTCCATTAATAATGGAGAAAAATAAATCAACATGCTTCTTTTTGAAGTTATTATGAATTTTTTGTTCATTTTTTGCACAAAAAATGTTCTTCCAATCAAAAGTTAAAAGATTTCTAATTGGTCAACTAGAGTTGTGATTGCAAAGTTGGAATAAAAGAGTATCGAGGTTTTATTTTAGAAATTGAAACTTTAAAAGATCATAAAACTTTTCAATTCTCAAAGTACATTATTTCAACATTTCTATGAAACTCCTTATAACTCATGAAATGCATTAGATTATAAAATCACGGTATTTGTTAAAAGTTTTAAGTGGTTTCTATAACCATTCTTTAAAAAAAAATTAAGTGAAGTGTTATAGATTTAGAGCTTTTTAAAGGTTTTTAAACCTCTTTGAGTGCCCAAAGTAATTGTGAGAACCAATCAAGTTCTGACATATGTTTCAAAACTCCTCTTTACATAAGCCATCTGTAGACCCGAAAACAGACCACTTGATATCGTGGACTATAAAAGGACCTTTCCTTTCCTTTCCTAAAACATCACACAAGCTCCTAGGACACCATCGAAGCTTAAAAAAAAAGGGTTTCATCAATGCGCTAATCAACATGAATGCAACTAACTATTTGGAAGCCCGTAACGTTCATGCACACGATACTGAATATTCGGGAGATTCATACGCTTGTGGTCCTACAAGGGCAATGTTAGCAGAGTATGCGAGGGCATGATCACACGTTGCATGTTCTCTATCATGTATACGAACATATCGTGTCTCGGCCAAATGAATTTGTTTCATCTGAAGTTATTTCATCAGTTTATGAAAAAATTCTTCTTATTGTGGCTCAAGCTCTACGAGATTCTCAACCACCTTCTGACAAATCGTCGAGCAAATTGCAGGGTGAAGATCCCTTTCTGCCTGAATCAGCTTTCACATCATTAGAAGGTCTGTAATCCAGGAATATCTTATTCTCATGAAAAGGAACTGGTTAATGGGGATCGAGTTACTCAAGGCCTAGGTGCGGTTTAGAACCTAATTTTACTACAACTACTCACAAGGAATGCTTGTTTAAATATTGCTTTGTAGTGTGCAGTACACAATCTAGATGAAGTATGAGCAAAAGCTATACATCTGGAAACTAATAAACTTTATCCTCTTGACTATATTTCACAAAATATTGAGCACTTTGCTAGACATATTGCTATCAGTAGTTGTCGTTCAACAGGTTTTAGTTGTAAGGTTCCCTTCTTATGGCTCTGGTACCATCTCCATCAATATTAATTAGTGGAAGGATGATGGTAGGTTAGCATTGATATTGCTTTAATGGCAGAACCCTTGTACATTGCCGAAACTTTACCATCTGATATCCGAAGGGCACTTGTTAGTATTAATACTCTTATAGTTACAACCAACTAATTTTTCCTTCACTTAGATTCCAGGCACATGGCGTTGGATGTTGAGAATTTTTGGTGTACCGGCACTCTTCGAGACAATTGAATCCATCAATGAATAGGAACTATTTAAGAGAGGGTGTAGTTTTGCTATTTGCAACCAATCAACCTGATGAGCTAGGTGATGAATTTATGAAACGCGTCCAACTATATGTATATAGGTTTGCCTGCAAAGGAAGAGTGTGTAAAGATCTTTTCTGTTCACACATCTAACAAGCGCTTAGAAAAGGATGTAAATTTTGAAAAGATTGTAATCTGTACACCAGGTTCCTTTGGATCAGTTATACAAAATCTTGTCAATGGGTCCACTATTATGACTGAAGGAAGGATCACAAGGAAATATTCCAACAAGATATTATTGATGCACTAGATAAATGATTATTTAAAAAGAGGGTTTTCTTTTTACAGAGGAAGAGCAACATATGTATGCAAGAAATGTTCCTATTGAGAATAAAAGATTGTCGGTCGTACATAAAGCTGGCCCCATGTTTTTAGCTCATTTGTTTCCCTGATTTGACTTAAATGGTATCACTTTCTTGCTTCCCGATAAGAAGGAATCTACATTGTCTATGTTTTATCCTAGGGAGGATATGATGCAACAAGGTTATGCCACTTTAGGGTACCTGAAAATGAACATGGTGGTCGTTGTGTAGGGCAAATTATATGCGATGATGATAATGTAATTGATGAAGGTCAAGATGAAGTTCAAAGGATTACTCGAGAACCAGTCATAAGTCCAACAAATTCATGGTTGGGCTTACTCCATATGATGTGGAAAGATAAATTTGAAGTTCTTAATTGATTCCCAATAATGAATCTGATTAAAAATCAGTGGGATGCTCCAAACAGACTGATTGCTACAGTGTCAGTTGAGGTTTTAACATTATGTTGATGAGGCAGAAGATGAGGCAAAGACTACTCTGAGGAATAAAAGACACATTTTGGACAAACTGGTAGCTTAATTACTTGAGCACTCAAAATTCACCAGATTAGAAGTGCAGGAAATAGTCAAATCTATGAACCCAACTTAATGATTGTTGACCAGATAAAGTTTTGTGTTAAGGTATCCTTCAATATTTTAGGCTGGTTTTATAACTACTGTTGAAGCCCGATGACGTTATCAAAACCTCATCGACTTCTAACACACCTTAGAAAACAACCTCCTTTGAAGGAGCATAAGGATGAGTATCTAGAATGGGTTATCAAAATACTTCAAAGCATAATCAAAGGAGATTTTATTCAAATGATAGACATGTCTGCGACTGTGGAAGCAAAAGAAAAGTGCAGATTGTTTGATGGTTGGTCTCAAAGAAATGTGGTATTATGAATTGCAACGCCTGAAGGTATGAATGTAATTGTTTTTGTTAGAAAGCCTTGCTAACTCTTAAGAAAATGGAATTAACGGGCATAAAGCCAGAGTCCACAACCATTATCAGCACTCCCCCTACTTGCAACTCATAAAAGATGGTGTATTGCAAAATATATAGAAGCGTAGACCTCTATAATTGTGTAATTTAAAGAGAAGTTTTGTCAAAAACAATAACATGAAATGTTAAAGGATTAAATAAGGTGTGACCATTCATCAATTGCATAATTGAACGTAGGTTTAGGCTCTTGTTTAACAAGAGTTGGCGCTATTGAATTCAATATAAAAAATGTCATGGCAAAATAAATTGTTAATGGGTGGGTTTAAGTTTTTACATACAAGGTCGGAGTTGTAAGTACATACATTGAAAGCTGAAGTAAACCCAAAATGTGGGAAAGCAGTTATGTCTTCTATTGTGAAGTCCTCAAGTCAGTGAGAACAGGATCCTGTGGTTTTCCTATATAACACAGACCTCTGTCCAGAACCTGAGCATAATCATGAGAGGCCATGGAATCAAAATAGAAAGATTCCTTGTTGGCATGAAATTTAATAGTCATATATCCATAAGTACAAGCAAGCACCTATGATAGAATGAAAGACAAATGATAGTCATTGGCTGAGCCTAGTAACAAATTATCATTACTAATAGAAAATAAAGAAGTGGTAACTAGCTTATGAAGCCTAAATGTAAAAGATTTTGTATGCTATTTTTCATGGGAGTTGCATTCTACATCAAGTATTATATCTCTGAGTGCTTATATGGTGGTCACATGGAGTGTGATTGAGGCATCAAATAAAAATTTATAGAGTGAAAATTGCTCAAGATTCTCAATGATGAAGCAGTTAATATAACATCTGCAATGAAGGAGGAGGCAGAGGAGAAACAGAGAACAAAAGAACAAAGATAAAAACAGAGATGAACTCTAAAATGTTACAGATTTATATTGATGCAGGAGCATCCCGGGTCAATGCGCAACCGGCATCAACAAAAAAAAAATCGCTTTGATTTGGTTGTATAGTCTTGCTTTTTCTCTAGGCAGTTTAATCTATGGTTTACGGAGGCGGATGTAGGTGATATTCTTGTCATTTTCAATTGACAAAATGTCTTCTTCCAATTCAAGTTTCCAGTTCAATTATTTTTACAGCTAATTGCTCAATGATTTTGAATGTTTAAAAAGTTTACTCAGCTTGAAGAATAATGATATTTAGAATTTAATCAAATCAGTGATAGGAGGGATGAGTTAAAAGGATTTTAAATGTTTTATATCACCCGGAAAAGAATATGAAGAGTCGGCTGAGTGTGGAGTTTGTTTCCAAACAAATAAAAACGAAGAGCAAATTGAGAAAGGTAGAGGAAGAGAGGGAGTCGTGGCAGGTGAAGAGACAGAACATAAGATAAAATAGCAGATTCGTGGATAGAGATGTGCGCCTGGAGGAAGAGGGAAACACGCTGCCAGTGGGAGAAAAGAGGCGCCCTTAAAGACTATGCAGAAGTTTTTGCAGGCCATGGTGGGAGATGCGAGTTCATTTGACTCACACATTCAAATTAATTGTAGACTATAGGCGAAAAGAGATAAAGATTCCAAGAGACACTTCATGTGAGGCCGCGCCTATGTAGAAGCAGATTTTCAAAATTAAATTGCATTGAAAGAGTGTTATTCAAGAGATTGATAAGATAGCACATAGAGGGCGATACCTGGTAGGAGTCGGGCATTGCAAAAGGAGAGGGGATCGATGCAACAGAGCTGAACCAAACTGTATGTTAAAGCAGATTTGGAAACTGAAATAAAAGCAGATTTGTAAGTTGAAAGCAAGCAATGGATTTTAATATTAATGCAGATTCAAAGCTAGATAAGGGAAGATAAAGAGATGGTAGAGGACGCCAGGCAAGGGTGTTATGTGCCATGGAAGAATGAGAAGAGGGAGAAGTCGCGACCCCCCCGTGAGTAGTGAAACCACATAAAGACAAATCGGAAATACCAGTGGGGCCGCCTGGTAGAAGAATGTTAAGGCAAGAGGGAGTGCGCAGATCTTTGAGGAAGGAAACATTGAAGGAAGAGGAGTGTTCGAGTTGATGAAAGGTGCAAGAACCATGCACGGGCGATGGATTAAGAGCAGATTTCCTGACATTGGGAAGGTGCGTTGAGGATAAAGTGTGAAGGTGAAGTGGAGCCGGGTGTGAGCAAAGCTGATATGAGGGGTGCAGATTCTGTAACATGTGAAGGAGGTGTGATTGAATTTAAAGCCGAGTGATTGGTGGGCATAGCATAGAAGAGGAAAACAAACAGAGAAAGAAAAGAGATAGCTAGAAGCAGAATACCAAGGGTGATGATGTGCCCTGTGATTGAATGTATTTCATGAATTTGTTTTAATAAAACTATTTGTTTACTTGCAAATTGGAGTTATTGTTATTGTTCATGGAGTCTTTTTTAATCTGTATTTGAGTGAAATTGGAAGAGTTTTGTTTTCTCTTCTTCATCATATATACATTTCAAAATACATACAATGCCTAATAACTAAAACCAAACACAGAGCTGCTGCTCTTTTCTTTTGCTCGGAAAAACATAGCAGAGTCCCTTGACAACACTAATGTTAGATTATGACAACAAATTAGAAAGAAAGCAGATTTTATATTTTGGAAAGATAAGGGAAATAAAGCAAAGTTTTATTTTTGGAATCCTTTGAAAAGATAAAGATTTTAAAACAAAACAAAACAAAGCAATAAAAACAAAAGCTGGATTTTTCTATGTGCGATACAAGTTGAAGATATTATTTATATCTTGTTGCCTTGAAGGCTAAGTTATTATTGTAATGAATTGTAATTGAATAGCAGCAACTGTGTGCAAGTTGTAATCAGTTTCATTGAACAATAAGAATACCGATACTTTGCCCCGTGGATGTTTCCTTGGCACGTTGACAGTTTTACCACGTAAATCTATGTCTTGTTTATTCTTTTGTTATTGTATTTTATTATCTTTAGTATTTCTTTGCATCTAACTTGTGCTGCAAATTATTTAAGTTTTATGGGTTTTATATTTCCATTTGCACAACAAGTGGTATCAGAGTAGTTATTTTGCAGCATCTGTGTTAGGATTTGGTGTTTGTTTTGTAGCATCAAATGACAAAGTTTTCGAATGCAAGGTTCGAACTGGAGAAATTCAATGGGAAGAATAATTTTGAGCTATGGAAGCTCAAGATGCATGATTTGTTAGTGCAACAAGGATTGCACAAACCGTTGGTTGGAAAGTCAAAGAAACTTGCAAATATGATTGATGAAAATTTGGAGGATTTTGATACAAGAGCTCTGAGCACAATTCGGTTGTGTTTAGCAAATGATGTTCTTTTTAATATTGTTGGAGAAGATACAACTGCAGGCTTATGGAGTAAAATGTGTTGGGAAAGTTTGCCTCAACTTTCTAGTCTTTTCCATTGAAGACTTAGGCATTTTCTTCATGTTTGTGGCCTTTACCACCATACTGTTGCCTATTCCTTCCTTGGTGGCACGGTTGCGCGGTTTACCGCTTTACTGCGAGCCACTCTATCTAGCGGTTGGGCGGTGCTACCGCTATACCGCAGAGGTCTCTTGGAGGTGGCACGATTGCACGGTGAGCAGTTGAGTGGTAGAAGATGTTTACCATTGTACCGTGAGTGGTGTTCGGTTAAGCCATGGTGGTGCAGTTGATAGCAACAGGATGGCTGGCGGTCAGCGTCGGTGATTACCGCTCTACCGCGGTGAGACCTGGCGGTCTCCGCGGTAGCGCGGTATGACCGCTGACGGTCTGCTGGGTGGTTACCACCATACCGCGAGGCAATGCCAATAGGGCTGTGGTAGCACAGTAGGAGCTCAGATGAGCTCAGGGTAGAGTTTCACCGAGTTGGACTCGGTGATAGTGCGACAGGCGAATGACAGGTTGGCACGTGGCAGGTTGACTTCATCTGGTTGGTCGAAGACTAAGAAGGGATAGAGCACGGTGAAGACTTGGGTGAGCTCGGGTGAGCTCATCGCCATACCGCGGCTGGGTTGAATGGACTTGGTGGTAACACGGTAGGAGCTCAGATGGGCTAGGAGCTCGATTGATCGAGTTGGACTTGACTGTCAGAGTGACCAACGAATGAGATGGCGACATGTGGAAGATCTTTATGATCTGGTTGGTCGAAGCTTTATTTCCTGATTACGATTGGGCTGCATTATTGAATGGAGGTTGATGGACATGTTTTCACCAACCTGTTTAATGTTGTGCGGCTCGATGCATGCTGTTTGAGCGATGCACGTTATCAGTGAAGTATGGGTACTTGCAGGTGGATAATTTAATTATCATGATGACCGTTGAAGGCTGGACGGGCAGGACAGGTTGGCACATAGTATATGTATTATGGTGTGCAGATCGATACACAGGAAGAGCGATAACAAAGAGAGGCTGAGAGTGTTAGAGCGGTTCAACCATGAACACTTAGACTCTTGGATCTGGTAACATGTGAACCTATGGAGGCCGAGTGGCTGGGCTGGTTGTGAGGCTGGCTATGATAGTCATTTGAGAGGAGATGAAGGGAATCTACACAGTATGTATTGAGTACATTGTAACTGTGTGAGATTTTGGTTTGTGTAGCCTGTATTCTTTCTCCAGATGGACAAGATGTAATATCCTGAAGAGCATAGCTTTGTGTTTGTATTGTAACTGATTTTGTTACTGAATAATACAAGTGAGCTAAATGTTTTGGAGGTGGGGTTTTTTACCTAAAAAGGGTTTCCCCACATATATCTATGTGTCATCATGTTTGTCTTTCATGGTTATATGTTTGTGTTGAATCTGTCTTTTGTTTTGCATTTACTTTCCTCACTAGGATCAATGGGGGATCATCTGTGCCTGCTTCCACTTTATGGTACAGTTGTGTGTGTCTTTGGAGTGATTTTGAATTGAAATCACTAAGGCACTACTGTCTTAGATGACTATCTTGATGACAGACCGAATCTGTATCCCCAACAAAATGAAGAGTCTTTATATGAAAAAATCCTTGACAAATTGGATCTACTTGAAGAGGTAACTATATAGTTTGCGAATGAAGGAAGGTATAAAAATTGCTAATCATTTAAATATTTTCAATACTCTTATATGTCAATTAGCTAGTATGGATGTAAAAATCAAAGATGAAGACAAGGCAGTTACATTATTATGTTCATTGCCTAAATCTTGAAATCACTTAGTCACTTCTATTAGCTTTAGCACAACTGACACCCTTGAATTTGATTATATTGTGGGAGCTTTGTTGTCTAAATTGGTGTGGAGGAAATCTAACATAGAAACCTCCACATCTGAAGTAATGGTGGTTAGAGGTCAATCCACAAAAAAAGGGGGAAGATTCGAGAGGTGCATCCAGATCTAGGTCAAAAGGAAAAAAGGGTAAGGGAAAATGTTGGTATTGCAATAAATCAGGGCATCTCAAGAATTATTGTTGGGAGAGGAAAGAAGACAATGATGACTCCAAAAAAGAAGCAAATTCGATTGAGATAAGTTCAGGTACGGTTGACAAATTTTTATCTGTCTGTAACTCTTTATAGTATCATGAGGAATGGTTATTAGATTTTGGTGCTTCTAATCACATGTGTCCACATAAGAGTTGGTTTTCATCTTACCAAGCTATTGATGGCGGTGTTGTTCTTATGAGAAATAATGTTTCTTGTAAGACTGTTGGGATTGGGAGCATTAAGATTAAAATGTTTGATGGTATTGTGAGAACTTTAACAGAAGTAAGATATGTGCCTGAACTCAAAAAGAATTTAATTTCTTTGGGAGTCTTGGATTCTGGAGGTTATAAAATTACAAGTCAAGGTGGATCAATGAAAATGTCCAAGGGCATGTTGGTGGTTATGAAGGCTACGAATGCTAGAAACCTTTACAAGCTTGAAGGGAGTGCGGTCTACTCATTTATGGAATCAACGACTGTGTCATATGACCGAGAAAGGATTGAAGGTATTGTTAAACCGTAAGTTACTTCCAAATTTAAAATCTTTGAGTTTGAATTTCTGCAAGCATTGTGTTTATGGGAAGCAATCTAGATAGAAGTTTAAAGCAGGGAATCATGCAAGTAAGGTTATTCTAGATTATATTCATTTAGGTGTTTTGGGATGTTTTAAATTAGACCTCAAATCTAAGAAGTGTATCTTTGTTGGTTATAGTGATGGAATTAAGGAATATAGATTGTGGGGTCCTACTACTCACAAAATCATCATTAGTAGAGATGTATTTGATGCATCTTCTCTCATAAAATCAGGCATAATAGAAGTTGAAAATCTACAGGAGTTAGATTTTTAAACAACGTTTCTACATAGAGATTTAGATGAGGAGATATATATGGGTAAGTACAAAAAGATGGGGGACCAAAAAGGGGGCTTAAGTGGATACTTTTCTTTTGAAATTGGGAAATACTGATTTTGGACATGAAATTGAGGATAGTTACACTCAAAATTTTGAGATGCAACAAAAACAAGGATTGTAGTGCTTCGAGTCTACTTTCTAAACTACTAATTTATTTTGACAATGGTTCAGACTAAGGGGTTCAAAAGAGGAGACCACAAAAATTGGTGATCTTTTTGTCAGAAAAACATAACATAGCAATTTTTGTGGGTACTTAGCATGGTGAACTTTTTTTTAGTATTTTTAAAATCGGTTTGGTGAGAAATTAGCTAATGGTATGTAGTTTATGCTCGATTTTTCTAATAATTTTTTAATGAATATTTAATTTTTTACTAATTTTTAAAGTGGACACTTCCTAAAAAACAAAATTTTGGCCGTGCTACCCCTATAAATTTTGGAAACTATTTTTTTTTTTTAATATGTGTAGAATGGACTCTAGTTTCTAAAAATGTAATTTATTTGAAATTTTCATGAACGGTTAATTTATAACGAAAAAAATACCAAACACTACTTTTTTCCAAAAAAGAAACACAAATAAAAGAAATTATAGATCAAAGGCTTAACATTGTCAAAAAGTGAAAAACATTTACATCGTTAGATAGTTAAAAGAGAGCCTAACATTACCCAGGTGTTCAATTTGTTTGACATTGAAACACATGCAATCCTGACAGTGAGCATGAACCCGATTATGTGAAATATTGTAGAATTTGAAAAAACACATCTTTGGACATTGAGAAGGCCATCCAAGCCTTTGGGTTGGTATTCCAAGGCAAATACCAAGCCCAAGGCTTGGGGATTCCCAAAGCAAAATATAACATGAGCGTGTTATAATGTGCTTGCATAGTGATTTCTTAATTTTGAAATGGTTTTTGCATTTGTGAAAGACATGTCTAGCAAGACATAACACGAGTGTGTTATAACGCGCTCGTGTTATGTCTTGTTTTGTGTTAAATACTACTCTATTCAATGTATGTATGTATGCTTGTATGTCATGTATGTATGTATGCTTCTATGTATGTATGTATGTATTCTTGTATGTATGTATGTATGTATGTATGTATTTGTGCATGTATGTATGTATGTATATAAGATTGCATGTACATATATACATGTATGCTTGTGTTACAAGAGAGGGAACCAACCACTGCAAGGCCCCAAATCATGAAAGGCCAAGAGTGGAAAGGCTATCCTCACTTACCTCAGTTTCAAGGAAGGTTAGGATGGACAAGATGAGAATGATGAGGATTATGAAGTCCTTCAATCACTCTGTGATCCCGCAAATTGAAGAGAGACTAGGTGAGCCATTTTTTAAGGTCAACTTTGTGTCTTAGGTATTTCTTTGTTAGAGGAAAAAAGCATGGTTACGGGATGACAGCACAGTGTGCTGGCGTCTCACAAGTGCGTTGGCATCCGTACGGCCAGAAAACTAGAGAGACAAGGTTAAACTCTAAAAGGTAGACTAGCAGCCTAGTTTAGACCTTCCTTGAACAGTAGAATGAGATTAAGAAGAATAAGAGGGTATGTGTAGGATCATGATGGGCCAAAAAGTGGCGATATGTAAGCCATATGATGGCCCATGTGGCTGACGATTTTTTTTTGCCCAAAATTGATGAAACGAAAAGGGTTTTTAGAGGAGATTCTCAGCTTTCCACCAATATAAATTATGCTTTACTTTGAATTTAATAAATAATTATTATTCATTTTCTATTAGAATTACAAATAAATTCCTAATTGATAGGCTGATTGAAAAACATCTATAGCTTTCAAATGATATCACATTTTTTGAATCTGAAACATGTGTCACATTCTATGCTTTGCATACTATAGGATTAAAAAAAAGAAAAATGAATTTCATAAATTTTTTACCAAGTTAAGGTGGTTAGATAGACGAGCTTTTATATTTTTTCAAAGTTGTAATAAAAAAATCATAATTAATTATTTACTTGGAAAAAATTATAAAAAAATATGCATCACATCAGGACATGAGTCCTCTACTTATATCTAAAATATTATAAAAAATTTTTATCATTTTATTGTGGTTAGGGTGGTCAGACAAACACCTACTTCTTATTTTTACCCTGAAATTTAAATACTACTGCATTGAAATTTCAAATTTTCACCAAATAGATTTTATTTTTGTAAATAAAGGTCTAGTAGTTTAGAAACTACATTCAATTTTCTACAAATTCCATTTTTACATTTTTTTGAAATAATATAGATAACTTATTCATTTTTTTACATCAAGTTGTCTAACTCTGATTTTTTGTCTTTTTATTGCCACTTAAGGGCCTGTTTTTTCCATGATGATCCTGCACATACCCAAGATATAAATATGAATGTGATAAAAGAAATATATTACTGCAAGGGTGACAAAGATAATTTTGTAGAACAATCCTCTCGCCACCTTGCTCCGAGATCTCTTCACCTACACACAGAAAAAGGGGAAAATGTTGGGGTTGTTTAGGGGTCTACCTCAGTCAGACCCCCATCTTAGTGTTTCCACCTCCATGGACAACCAAGTTTCCAATGATATAAATAAAGATAAAGAAAGGAATACAAGCTACATAAACAAAAGATACTACAAAACAGTACGTGCTTACTCAACCAAGATGATAGACAAGATGAAAAGAGCTTACCACCTCTATCCAAAGAACTCAAGGCTTGTGGAGGAGAAAATGAGAGGAACTCAAGCCTCTGCTACAATGGTGTGTGTCCTGCACTTGCACTATCGAAGTGATGGAGTGGTAGATTGTTGCAATGGAGTGTGAAGTGTTGCTACAAAGCTTGAACAAATGAATGGAATGAAGAGAGTGCTCAAACGATCTTGCAAAACTTCTTCCAAACTTGAGAATGGATGGAATGGTCAAGAATATGAAGGAAAGGATCAAAAATGGCCATATTCGGGTCGGCTAGCCAAAGGGAGGCATTACTCTTCGACTTCCAACCGAAACTGTAACGCCTCTATAGTCTCCAACCGTAGGAATCTACCAAGGATGTAAGCACGTCACGTGGGCGTCTGCACACCACGCGGGTATCCTTGATAGAAACGCTCCCACCAACACACAAAACAGGTGCCAAGTGTGATGTGGACATCAAGCTTAAGTGGAGTTAAGCCTCTGCCTTAGGTTTTCTAAAGTGCAAGGGGGTAAAAGGGAATTTGTGTAAGGGGTGCAAATTCATGCTTATACAACTTGTATGTATGTAAGATTGTATATACATATGTATGTATGCTTGTATGTATGTAAGTATGTATGTATGTCTGCTTATATGTATGTATTTATGTATGTCTTTAAAGGGAGGGAGAATTTTAAGAGAGAGAGAGTGTTGTCTAGGTAGAGTGGAAGGGAGAGAGGGAGCGAGAGACCTAAGAGAGAGAGAGAAAGGTAGAGAGGTAGTGAGGTAGTGAGAGAGAGACTTGAGAGAGACAAAGGGGGTGGAAGGGAGAGACCTAAGATAGAGGGAGTGGGAGAGAGGGGGTTAGAGTGAGAGGGACTTAGCTAGGTAGGGTGGGAGGGATAGAGAGATAGATAGAGATAGGGGGTGGAAGAGAGAGAACTGAGAGAGAGGGAGAGAGGGAGTTATATAAGTAGGGTTCCAGAGAGAATTGAGAGTGTGAGGGGGGGTGAGAGGGAGATACTTGAGAGATAGCTAGTGAGACGGAGTGTGAGAGACAAGGAGTGGGAGAGAGAGGGAGTGTGAGAGAATTGAGAGAGGGAGAGGATGTGGGAGAGAGTGACCTAAGAGAGAGAGAGAGGGAGAGAGAGGGGGTGGAGTGAGAGGGACTTATCTAGGTAGGGTGGGAGGGGTAGATAAAGAGAGGGGGCGAGAGAGAGCGAGTTACCTAGGTAGGGTGCCAAAGGAACAGACCTGAGAGAAAGAGGGGGTATGAGGGAGATACCTAAGAGATATAGAGAGAGAGGGAGTGGGAGATAAAGGGAGTGATGGAGAGGAAGTGGGGGGGAGATATAGAGAGAGATAGAGGGAATGAGAGAGAGTTGTAGGGATTGATTGAGTGAGGTATGTAGAAAGAGGGAGAGGGTAGATAGAAAAAATTAGAGAGGGTACGAGAGAGGGAGGGATAGAGGTGAGATGGATAGATAAAGAGAGAGTGATAGGGGTTGAGGGTATATGGTTGAGGAATTAGGGTTGATGACCTATAGGGTTGATGATTTAGGGTATTGGGTTGAGGGTATAAGGTTGAGGGATTAGGGTTGAGGGTAGAGGGCTTTGGGTTGAGGGTAGAGGGTAGAAGGTTTAAGGGTTTAGGGTTGAGGGTAGAGGGTGTAGTGTATAGGTTTGAGGGTATATGGTTGGAGGATTAGGGTTGAGGGTCCAATGTATAGGGTAGAGGGTATAAGGGTTGAGGGTTGAGGGATTAACGTTTGAGGGTTGAAAATTGAGGGTTGAGGGTTTAATGTATAGGGTTGAGGGTAGAGGGTTTAAGGGTTTCGAGTTTAACGGTTGAGGGTTGAGAGTTTAAGGTTGAGGGTATAGGGTTTATGGATTAGGGTTGAGGGTCCAATGTATAGGGTAGAGTGTATAAGAGTTGAGGGTTTAGGGTTTAAGGGTTGAGGGTAGAGGGTAAAGAGTAGGGGGTTGAGGATTGAGGGTTTAAGGGTTGATGGATTAAGGGTTGAGGGTTGAGGGATAAGAGTAGAGAGTTTACTTAGGTTTAAGGTTTTAAGGGTTGAGGGTATAGGGTTGAGTAATTCCAAATCTTGTATCCTTTCGCACCAATGTCATAGCCAATGAAGATACATTTTACATATTTGTTTTCCAACTGAGATCTTTTTTCATTCGGCACATAAACATATGCTTCCCAGCCAAAGACAAGAATATGTCTCTGAGAGGGATTCTTATGATACCATGCTTCCATAGGTGTTTTTTCAACAAGAGTCGAACTAGGTGAAAGATTAATCAAGTAACATGTTGTAGCCACAACCTCATCCCAAAACGTTTGGTCCAAGCCAGCACTGCTCAATATACTTCTCACTCTTTCCATTAGCATCCTATTCAAGCTCTCAACTACTCCATTTTGTTGTGGAGCATAAGGCGTATTTGTATGCCTTTTAATCCCATGGCCTTTGCAATACCTTTCGAAATCTACAAAACAAAATTCCCTATCATTATCCATCCTTAAGCATTTAAATTTTATTTTGGTTTGATTTTGTACCAATTTTTTAAACTCTCTAAACCGAATGAACACTTCTAATTTACTTTTAAGAAAATTCACAAATTCCCTTCTCAAATAATCATCAATAAAAGAAACATAATATTTAGACTTTGATAAGGAAGGAACATTCACTGGACCAAATACATCAAAGTGAACATAATCCAGTATGCCAGATGACTTATGAGGACTCGAATAAAATGAAACATGGTGTTGCATGAACCATAAATGCAATGATTACAAAAATTGAATTCAAGGTTACAATCAACAAGCCCTTCTACTAGGTTTTTATTTTTCAAGGCTTTCAGGCCCTTTTCTCCTATGCGACCGAGCCTATGATGCCACAAAATGGTTTTCTTTGGTGGGAGTTTCACCTCCAAAGAGTTTTCACCTTGAGGAACTTTATTTTCCTTCTCAACATGAGCAACTTTACTTGAATTTGCAGAGACACTGTTGCATTGAACAACAAGGGTGTCCGGCTTATACAGAGTTCCAATTCGTGCACCCTTGGCCAGCACCATTGAGCCTCTATTCAGTTTGCAGCCACCACTCGAGAATGAAACTTGCACGCCAACATCATTCAACTTACTAACAGAAAGAAAATTATGAGCCAAACCTGGTATGTGCATTACACCATCAATTCCTTTTATTCTTCTATCAGGAAATTAGATTATGACTCTTCCATGGCCAACAATTTCAAGAGATGAATCACTTGCTAAGAACACCTTTCCACCAGCATACTTTTCATATTTCATGAACCAATCTCTAGGAGATGTCATGTGAAAAGATACATGTAAGTCAATCAACCAAACATATCTGATGCCTGGGTCACCAAGGCAACAATGAAGGCATCTACATCACTCTGAGAAGAATCATTATCTGAAGAGTTGTTGTTGTTCTTCTTCTTCTTCTTCTTTTTCTCCTCTTTATAATCCTTCCAGATATGACCATTATGCCCACAATTCCAACATTTCACCTTGGACTTCTTTCTTGGAGACTTTGATCTCCCTTCAGATTTGGATTTAGACTTCCTGTCTTTCTTCTTGCCTCTCTCCTTTGATCCACCCCAAACAAGGGCCTCCTTGGCCATCTCAAAAGATTTCCTTTGCATTTCTTCTGACAATAACGAAGCAACCACGTCTTCCATTTTAAAGGTGGTTGTTGTACTTCCAATAGCCATCACCAGGTGGTCCCAAGTGTTAGGTAAGGAACATAACAAAAGCATAGAACGATCTTCCTCCTCTATCTTCAGACCTACATATGTTAACTGAGCATTGAGCATATTAAATGTATTTAAATGATCAGCTATAGATGCCCCTTTCTCCATTTTCAAAAGAGTACAACTTCTTCCTCAAGAAAAAATTATTCACTAGATACTTGCCCTAATAAATATTTCCAAGTTTCTTCCACAAGGAAGATGCAGTCATCTCCTCATGAACGTTTAGGAGAATAGAGTTTGGCAGACAAAGTCTTATCAACCCTTTGGATTTTCTATCTGTGAGATCCCAATCTTCTTGCTTCATGTCTGAGGGCTTAGTTCCAGAAACAACAATCTAGAGATCTCTATCCACAAACAGGTCTTCCATTTTGAGTTTCCACAACAAAATTTATGCATTTGAACTATTCAATTTCTACTCTTCCTAATGTGCTTGTCATCTTAATCTATAATAAAGACAGTCAATTTTCTCTACAAGACTCCCACTATAGAATTAGCACAAAAAAAAACCTATCCAACCCATAAGGATAACATAACTAGCCAGGCTCATATACCACTCATAAGGAAAACCTAAGTGCGAAAATACTTTCCTAATGAAAATTCTAAGAGGATAATCTAGATAGATGGTTCAATTTCGAACTATAGATCATTAAAGATGCACATTAACATAATAATAGAGTAGAAAAACTTAACACATTCATAGAATGAACACTAGATTTATGTGGGAAAACCCTTATGGAAGAAAAACCCAGACACCAAGCAAAGTCACTTTCTATTACAGTAAAATATTTTTACATATATAGTTACAGAATTGTGCATTCAGATGTCAATTCATAGCCTTAGTTTAGGCAACATAACATTTCCCTAATCAACCTTGTTTTCTCATTGAACACAACACTTGATCACTATTATAATTTTAAAATCACATTACAGCATTACCGCAGAGAATACCATTCATTCTACATCCTAGGCCATCTCGTAGACCAACCGTTCCAATTCCTATACACCGAATCGACACATAACAGTTAACTATCATAACCGCATCGGGAAATCAGAGAGACAACATATTGTCTCCCATCGATAGAAGGAACTCCTAATGATGTAGTCCATACCGGTCCATGTGGTCCCCAGTGCCAAGTCAGCATGGCCTGTACCAACTATCGCTTCCCTTGTGTCAGCTTTGGGTAAAGCACCATAGTCATCTTCCATGGGTCACTGAGTCAACCTCATCGCCATATCAGGGGGACACCAATTCATCTCCCAGCAATACAAGGATGTCACTTTGACATAAGTCTTGGGTGGTCCCCACTACCAACTCAACACCATGACATCACCACTAGCCAATTACCAAGGCTATTGGGTCATCGAAGAGACTCGGGATAGAGTCTCGCCAATGAAGCCAAGTCACATCGACGAGAGTCTCCAACATGTTCACCACAGCCCATCAATCTATCTAGGAGGCAACTTAGAGGGTCTCACCAATGTAATCAACTCCCACCGATAGAACATGCCATATTGAATAGAATTCCATCACTCCATTGGTGAGACTGAGAATAGGGTCTCGTCGATAGAGAAGATTCAGGCTGATAGAGAAACAAACACAACTACTGTGAATACAAGGCTAGTAAGTTGAGACAAATTTCCAACAATTTAAGGGTTTAAGGTTTAAGGGTAGAGGGTAGAGGGTTAAGGGTAGAGGGGAGAGAGATAGGAGTGAGTGAGAGAGAGAGAGAGACTTGAGAGAGGGAGAGGGGTTAGGAGGGAGAGACTTGAGAGAGAGAGAGAGAGATGGAGGGAATCAAAGAGAGATAGAGGGTAGAGGGTAGAGGATTTAAGGTTTTAGGGTTTAAGGGTTAAGGGTTTGGGGTTTAGGGTTAAGGGTAGAGGGGAGAGAGATAGAGGGATTGAGTGAGAGAGAAAGAGGGTGGGAGTGGGAGAGAGATAGAGGGTAGAGGTTTAAGGGTAGAGGGTTTAAGGGTTTAGGGTTGAAGGGTTAAGGGTTTAGGTTTTAGGGTTAAGGGTAGAGGGGAGAGAGATAGAGGGAGGGAGGGAGTGGGAGAGAGATAGAGGGTAGAGGGGAGAGAGATATAAGGAGTGAGTGAGAGAGAGAGAGAGGGAGAGGGATAGGGGGTAGAAGGGATAGACTTGAGAGAGAGAGAGAAAGGAAGGGAGTGGGAGAGAGATATAGGGTAGATATTAGAGTGTTTAATGGATAAGGGTAGAGGGGAGAGACATAGAAGGAGTGAGTGAGAGAGAGAGAGACCTGAGAGAGGGAGAGGGGAAGGAGGGAGAGACTAGAGAGAGAGAGAGATGAGATAGGGAGAGAGAGTGGGAGAGAGAGAGAGGGGGGGAGACCTGAGAGAGAGTGGGAGAGAGAGAGAGAGAGAGAACAAACCTATAAAAAACAATGTTCTCATAACATGACCATGTTTAGAAGTAGTTCAGATGTAGCCATTTGTTTAGCAAGACATAATATGCTCGCATTATAACGTGAGCGCATTATAACATGAGCGCATTTTTTATTGCTCTAAAAAGGTAAAAAAAACTCAATATACCCATAATCTCTAGACCCACATTCTGCATATTATCCTTGTTATGCGCATGTTCCGACAAAATGAAGCTTTTTGATGATTTTGTGAAGTGTGCATGCAAGTTTTTCACATTCCACCACCTTTTTTATGATCTTTCCACCACCTTTGCATGAAATGGTAGTGTTTTCACGTTAAAAGGCATATAATATCAATTCAAGTCTCAATTCCATTCAAGTATGATATACAAATGGATTTTGGAGGGAAACAAACTTTTAAAAACCTCAAATTGTTGAGGAGTTTGAAGAAAGAAGAAGCAAAGGCTACATAATTGGGTAGAACTCCTCCGTTTGAATCTTCATTTTTTAGGCATGTGAAGTCTTTACACATTTTACTTATATTTTCTTTCATTCTATTTTGGCTTGCTTTGATTTTTTTATTTTGCATATTCCATGTTCATCATTATTTGTTTGTCATTATAACCTTAGCTTGTCAATACACATTTTAAATTACACAATTCTTTACACTTGCAAATTAAATTTTTAAACCATATATCTTTGAGGTGTTTTGTTAAACAATTGACTTACCTTGTGTATGCTTCCACATTTTGTATACACATATATATGATAGAAGTTATAAGTATGTAAAATAATACATCATTTCTCAATTCATTTCTATGGATGTGGATGCCCCTCTCCAAATCTTTCATTTTGGTATAGGCATGGGGGATGTTGGAAAATATAGTGGAGTTTGGTTTTACACCTAGAAATTGCATATGCTTGAAATTTTCTAAAGCCTTTTCAACAAATCTATTTTGTGCATATCCTACAAAAATTCTAGTCTACGAGGACATATCTCATTGAGGTATTTTGTCAAACAATTCTACTAAGCAGTTGATTGCCTTGTCTATGCTACCAAATTTTCCATAAATTTCTACCAAAGCATTTTATCAAACAACATAGACAAGGCAATCAACTATTTGAAGAAATGCCTCAAAGAAATGGGCTCTCATGGTGATGTGCATTTTTCAAACAGCTGATTGCATTGTCTATGCTACCAACTTTCCTTACATATCTCTACAAAATTGGAATATACTCCTCCCACATTGATAGATCTTTAAATCTATTTTGGTTTTCATCTCTATTTCTAAATTTACCTCATCACTAAACTTACCTCATCACTAATGTTGTGATATATTTTAAATGTTTCCTTGATTAGTCTACCTACAAGGGATTGTAACCCTTCTCTCCACTATGTCAAGACTCTTTATTCAAGGCTAAGTTAGAAACATGGGGAAAGGTGCAACCTATCTTGCAATCATGGCATGCCATAAGACCACATTTCTTTAAGGCATTGGATCCAAAAATTCATGTGAGCATTGATAAGCTAGTGAGCTCACTAGCTTATCAATGTGATGGGGTTGACAAGGTAGGGGCAGTTTGAAAAAATTCCTCATAGAAATGGGATCTCACCATGAGACCCCATTTCTATGAGGCACTTTTTCAAACTACCCCTACCTTGTCAACCCTACCACATTAACAAGCTAGTGAGCTTGTGAAACACTATATTTTCAATGTAGTAGGGTTGACAAGGTAGGGGCAGCTTGAAAAAATTCCTCATAGAAATGGGGACTCATGGTGATCTAGCTCACTAGCTTTTCAATGCGGTAGGGTCGACAAGGTAGGGGCAACTTGAAAAAATGTCTCATAGAAATGGGGTCTCACGATAATATTACCATATTTTGCATACATCTCTACAAAAACATTATATTGTCAAAAATTTCACATGCCTTGTCCATGCTTCCATTTTGACCCTTTCTTGAAATCATGGCATACCACATGACCAAATTTATTCATTGAATCCAAAAATCCATGTGAGCATTGACAAGGTAGGGGTAGCTTGAAAAAATGCCTCACAAACTTGGGGTCTCATAGTTATGTACATCACCATGAGACCCCATTTCTGTGAGGAATTTTTTCAAGCTACCCCTACCTTGTCAACCCTACCGCATTGACAAGCTAGTGAGCTTGTCAAACACTAGCTTGTTAATGCAATATCACTGTGAGACCCCATTTCTATGAGGCATTTTTAATACTGCCCCTACCTTGTCAACCCTACCATATTGATAAGCTAGTGAGCTTGTCAAACACTAGCTTATCAATGTGGTAGGGTTGACAAGGTAGGGGCTTCTTGAAACAATACCTCATAGAAATGGGGTCTCATGATGATATACATCACCATGAGACCCCATTTCTATGAGGCAATTTTTCTAGAAGCCCCTACCTTGTCAATGGTACCACATTTTGCATACATGTCTACAAAAACATTATTTTCAAACAATTCACATGCCTTGCCCATGCTTCCATTTTGATCCTATCTTGCAATCATGGCATGCCACATGAAAAAAATTATTTAAGGCATTAGATCCAAAAATTCATGTGAGCATTGACAAGCTAGTGAGCTCACTAGCTTGTCAATGCGATAGGGTTGACAAGGTAGGGGCAAGTTGAGAAAATGCCTCATAGAAATTGGGTCTCATGGTGATGTACATCACCATGAGACCCCATTACATCATCATGAGACCCCATTTCTATGAGGCATTTTATCAAGCTGCCCCTACCTTGTCAACCCTACTGCATTGACAAGCTAGTGAGCTTGTCAAACACTAGCTTGTCAATGCGATAGGTTGACAAGGTTGGGGCAGCTTGAAAAAATGCCTCATAGAAATGGGGTCTCATGGTGATCTCACGGTGATGTACATCACCATGAGAAGGTAGGGGTAGCTTGAGAAAATTCCTCATATAAATGGGGTCTCACGGTGATGTACATCACCATGAGACCCCATTTCTATTAGGCATTTTTTCAAGTTGTCCCTACCTTGTCAACCCTACCGCATTGAAAAGCTAGTGAGCTGTCAAACACTAGCTTGCCAATGCAGTAGGGATGACAAGGTAGGGATAGCTTGAAAAAATGCCTCATAGAAATGGGGTCTCACAGTGATGTATTTTTCAAACACTAGCTTGTCAATGTAGTAGGTTTGACAAGGTAGGGGTACATTGCAATGATTTCTGGCTTTGATTGTGTGAGAATTTTTGCATCAACATTTCAAATCACACTCCTTTAGCTCTGCTCTCATCCTGATGATGGATCATGGAGTGTGATCCAAAATTTTGATGCAAAAATTCTCACACAATCAAAGCTAGAAATCATTGTAATGAAAATTATGGATTGTGGAAACTTGATATCTTTAAGGTAGGGGTAGCTTGAAAAAATGCCATACATCACCCTGAGACCCCATTTCTATGAGGCATTTTTTCAAGCTTCCCCTACCTTGTCAACCCTACCGCATTGAAAAGGTAGGTGCAGCTTGAAAAAATGCCTCACAGAAATGGGGTCTCACGGTGATCTCACTAGCTTGTCAATGCGGTAGGGTTGACAAGGTAGGGGTAGCTTGAAAAAATGCCTCATAGAAATGGGGTTTCACAGTGATGTATTCTATAAGGCATTTTTTCAAGATGCCCCTACCTTGTCAACCCTATCATATTGACAAGCTAGTGAGTTCACTAGCTTGTCAAAGGTACCACATTTTGCATACATGTCTATAGACACTCGAAAAAATTTCCTCACAATCGTCCTGTATTTTATCTATTAATTAAATGGATATTATTATCTGTTTAATTAATTTATTTAATACTTTCTTCTATTCATTCATCAATTTGTTTAAATCATTAACATACTATAAGAATAATCCATTTGCATAATCATTTATTCATCATTTATCTATTTCATACACGCTTTATTCATGCATAATAATATCCATACATTAATTCACATTAAGTTTTATCCATTTACATATTTCATTGAATCATTTAAATACATAAATCCATTTATATCATCCATTAATTCACAAATCTATCTTTATTCTAAACTCCTAAACCTACATCATATCATAAAGTCACTCATTTATCTCTCTCATTCTCATCAATTTTATTTTATTAAGCAATATGGGATAATTGTCATTTTCTCCATTTCACTCTTATAATCGCACATTTCTCCCGCAACATGAATCCACCATGTGAGGACATTTATAAAACCCTTTCTTCTCACCAAAAAGAACATTCAATTTTGAACATACAATCCTTTCATTTGTTCATCATAGCTTCTTGTTGCATTTGTGCTTGTGAAAATATCAAAGCACCAAATGCATAAATCAAGATCTTGATGATAGGAGAATAATGGAGTTACTTTTATTTTGAACGCATGTGTTTTGGGTTTTGCATAGTTTACATTTTTGTATTTGTGTTTATTTATAAAGGCTTCATTGATGTAATATTGAAAATGTTTTGAATCTGGTTATAGTTTCAATTAGTTTTTCATTTTTAGTGTGCGTTATAATGCAAGTGCATTATAATGCTCATGCATTATTACGCAAGCACGTTATAGAATGATCATGTTATAGAGTAAGCATGTTATAGCACACTCGCGCTATAGCACTCTCACGTTATTATAAATGCGAGAACGTGTTATAGCACGCTCGTGCTATAGTGTGCTCGTGCTATAGCTCTCTCGCTTTAAATAAATATGAGTGCACATTATAACTCTCTCACATTATAGCACATGTGATAGTGCGCTCGTGTTATAGTGCACTCATGTTATAGCGTGCTCATGCTATAATACACTCATGTTATAGCGCGCTCGTTTTATAGCACACTCATGTTATAGCGTGCTTGTGCTATAGCGCGCTCGTGCTATAGCATGCTCCTATTATAGCATGCTCATGTTATATCACACTTGCATCTCGTGTTATAAGACACTCACATTATGGCTTGGCACTCATGTTATAGCGTGCTCGCATTATAGTGTACTCGCATTATAGTGTGCTCGCATTATGGCTTGGTGTGATCAAGTCTAAGGCTCAGTCACATCGAGCCTATAATGTGCTTGCATTATAATGTGAGTGGTTATGAGTCTTTATAAGAAAAAAATAAAATCCAAATCATTTTAGATTGACATATTTCTTCATCCGCAGCTTGCAAACCCTTCCAAGGTGCGCTTGCATTGTGGAGACCTCGAATTCATCAATTTTCTTCATTGAATCATTGTTATTTCTTTGCCATAATGTCGCCACATCGACGTGCAACTCCAAGGAGTAATTTTTTATTGTTTTTTTTGTGAATTTGTTATTAAATAGATAGATTTAATATGTTTTTGATCTTAATTTCTTTAATTATCAAGAGTTGAAAATCCACCTGATTCTCCTCCTCATGAACAAGCACACCAACAAAATACTAATGAATAAACACAAAAAAAAACTCCTCCAACCATTCTTCAACATCCTCCTAGAACTGAAAAAAATTCAATAGGGGAAATTGAAGAAAACAAAAAAAAATTGAGAAGTTAATTGCGAGGTTGAATGATCCTATAAGTTCAACCTCAGAAAGAACCACGCTTGCAAATTCACTTCAAGCTATGTTAACACATGAAAATGCAATTAGAAAGCAATTAAGTGGTTCGGCGGATAAGAGGCAAGAGTGTAGAGATTTTTATCTAGATAAACTATCATACAAACAAGTAAAAAATTACAAAATTACAAAATATAACTTGTGTTCACTATTCACTAACCCATGTAAAAATCAAACTCTTGACCTTACAAGAAAGAGGTTTCCTATCCGTTGGTACTGTAGACATGGAAAATAGACATGCACCTAATTCTGATCCTACTAACAATGTTTCCTCTTAAATCACATTCTCAGCATTTCATCACATTCTATCTCTTAATTTAATAAATCATTATTTATTGGATTAAGTCTTCCTCTTTCAATGATTAAATTAATCAATTAATTTAATTAACCATTGCATCCATGTTTAATTAAATAAATCATTTTATTTAATTAAAATCTCTAAAGTCCTCCTATTAAATTAAATAAATTAAACCTTATTTGATTTAATCTAACATATTCCTTCTTGATTAAATAAATCAAATCATTTATTTCATAAATCATTTCCTCTCAATTATTGACTTAAATCAATTCATAAATCTAAGTCTAAATTGTCACATCATCTAATTCTTCATTAAGTTAATCAAAACCATGATTAAGTTAATCCCTCTCCTTAAAATCCTCTAGAGAATGCAAGTTACACAATAAATCAATTACTTTCATTTATTAATTTATCTATTTTCCCTCACAAAGCATCAAAAGAGAATATTCTCCCATTTGAATTCAAAAAGGCCAAGTGGACTTGGTCCTTCCAACAAGGCATTCAATGCCTCTTACATGTCCTTGGCATTGAGCCAAGTGACATTAAATCCATTTCTCTTTCCCTCTCACATGTCACATTCAAAATTCAAATTTGAATCCAATGGCATTTATCATGCACATTAACCAAAATGTGCTCATTCCTCCTCCAATCACATGTGGACAAGTGGCACAATGCCATTGGATTATCTTTTATCCCACATTGCTTATTCTCACTCATTCTTCCAATATTGGAATCTATAAATGAGAGACTTTTCCTCTCATTCAAACATCCACAATTTGAGTAAACTTACTATACTCAAATCCATCTCCAAGCATAGCCATTTCATCTAGTTTTATCAAGCTCTTAGCTAGGTTATGCAGAAATTCAACCAAAGTGGATCAATCTTCAACAAATCATCAAAGCTTACAAAGGAGTTGGGAAAGGGCCAATTGCAACATCTCATTGGCACCAACTCCCCCATGGGATCAAGAGTTTGCACTTCTTTAAATTAGGATTTCTTTAGTCTTATATGTTTGTTCTTCATTTTCCTATTTTGAATATTTGTAAATGGATTTCATGGGGAATCCTAGTTTTACCTTGCATATTGATCTAATATTGTGATTATTTTCTTTGTTTATGCAGGTACCAAATTGGGGTTCACATTTTGGCACTAGAAGGAGGGCATAAACCATCTCATCACATTTTTTTGTGAAAAATTCCATCATTTTCACATTTTTTGATCACACAAAGGAAACTGCACCGCGGATCAAGCACATGGTCCTGTATTGCACCGCACCCCTTGAAGACCACGGCCCTATACAACACCGCAATTGCTTCTCACGCTTGAAATTTGAAAATTTTCCAATCTCCGCAGCTTCCAAACTCCACCGCGTGCCCAAGTCCACCGCACTCATAGTCTCTGTTTCTACAGAGCACCGCACACAGTCGATCGCACGACACTATATGGCACCGCCTGTTTTCTAAACAACACCGCACCCGCTAACTCCGCCGCAGGGAACAGCCTGTTTTTAAAATTTGGACACGTTTTTTAATTTTGAATTTTCTAAGCATTGACTTTGCATGCTATATTATTTCTCTCTGGTTTTCTATCATTTTGCAGGTTGGAGAAGAGGAAAAGCAAAGGGAGAAGTTTATCATGGTATAATGCTCACAAACCCAAAGTGTTCCTAAACACTAAAAGTGTTCCTAAACACTAAAAGTGTTCCTAAACACTAAAAGTGTTCCTAAACACTAAAAGTGTTCTTTAACACTCCTTTAGAGAATTTGTTAAATATCTTTGGCCTTAGGAAAATTAAATTTACTTTGGGACTAAAAAGAACAAGCAACCTTTTTTTTATGACACCATGCTTATTTTGTACAAAGTGTTTTTAAACACTAAAGTGTTTTTTTGACACTCTATAAAGGATTTGATAAGTTCTTTGATTTTACGACACTAGTTTTCTTTTGGGTTCTAAAATTAACAATCAATTTTCCTTTCAAAAGTTGTCAAGGGGCTAAAAAGAACTTTAGGCAAACACACTAGATTTTGTTTAAAACGTAACAATTGAACAAGGCAAACTCACACTTCATTTGGTGCTTAAAAAGAAGTCATCATTGCTTTGAGGTTTAAAATGAACAAATTTTTTCCATGTTTTGCAATCTTTTTTACAAGTTAATATCATTCAAAATGTGTATGTGCTTCTCTCGCACTTCATTGCGATCTTGAGAATCAAAAAAAAAATAGTGATATTAGGTTGTTAAAAAGATTGCCTCCACATTTCAATTTGGGCACTTAAAATTTAAACAAAACATGCGAGTGTGAACACGACATATTGCAGAGGTTTTCCCCTTTGTTTTTCAACAAAGGTTGTGTGAATGACGGGATATGTTAGCTCGCTTTTGTTTATCTTAGAGGGCCTGCCTTGTGGGGAAAAGTACTCACCCAAGGGAATGACCCAACCGGGAACACGCTAAAGCCAAGCGACTTCCAACTGGTATATAAGTGTGGATTCTTGAGGAAAGTTCAAGAATCATGAGGATTATTCAGACGAGATGGACAGAAATCGAATCTTGCCGATGTTGGATAATCCCCCATGAACGGAATGTCCGCATTGGAACCCTTTGTTTAGAAAAAGGCCAAAACCTTGTCTATCTTGTTGGTGGAAAATGTCACGTCCTTTGAAGCCGCCCCATGTTATACATGAGGTTTTGTTGTGGAAATGGAAAGTATGCCATGGGAGATTCATGGATACTAATTCTTGGCTGACCTAAGAAGTGTGTGTCGTGGAGGGGAGCCAGTGTGGTCAAGCATTTATCCATTCGCACAAGATATGCACATATGGATTTATCCAAGTGGGATCCCAACAAGATATTGCCTCATCATACTAGGATTGTAAAAGTGCTTGGAAGAAAAGAACACATTGCTTGGTCCTCAAAACTTTTGCAAAACAAACATTCACAAGACCTTCAAATTTCAAACCCCTTTGAGGAAAAAAATACCTTTTGATGAATTTAAGCACTCTTGCTTTCCTTAGGGATTCTATCCTTAGAGGTTTCTAAGTGCACAAATTCTACCATCATTTGTTTTCAACAAGGTTAAACATAAGAAACTTTTGCCCTATTTTTCCTTGATTTCCACACAATGGGATGAAAAAGAAAGTGGGACATTAGACATGCAATATGAAACATAAGCAAGAAAGTGCCTTTGGTAACAAAGAATTCATTAAGCCAAGATAAAATACAATTGAACCACACATGTGTTTGGTCCCTTTTGAGTCATTTGGTTTCCATGCCAACTTTGATCTTTTGGTTTGAACTACCTTTAGAGAAAAGCATGTTCTTCATCACCTTGGTCTTGTAAGTAAGTCCTCATAGGGTCATCTAGGATCAAAATCATCACTTCATCCATCCAAACATCAATCGAATTTCCATCTCACCAACAACTTTTGGAAAATCTAAATCACCTTGTTTGACTTAATGCACCTAGTCAAATTATCAATCTTCTTGAACAAATTTGCCTCTAGGATAACGCAACTTCCTGAGGTCTACTAGTTCATGATCACTTTGATTGGCTTAACACACTTAGCCAATTCATTCTCTTATGTGAGTTTTCCCTAGGATAACACAACTTCCTAGGGTTTACAAATTCACCATCATCTTGTTTGGCTTAACGCACGTAGTCAAACTATCAACCAATCAAAATCAAATCAAATCAATTCCTAAAGTCTAGCATTGATCCAAAGTTCTTAAAAGTTTAAACACCCATATCATTCACCCCTTTCATCTTTCATCTCATCATTGGTCCTAAACACCTTAAAGGTTCACTTTCGCAACAAGATCACAACACAAGAAAAACATGGAATTCAAACTTGACTCATACATCATGAGTAATCCAAGTCAACCAAACTATCCAAGTCTCACAAAGCCAATTGATTATCAAAACTCACATTTATACATGGCATCATTATCTCCTCCAAACCTCAAAAGTACAACGAATGTGAGTATGCCCAATCCAAATTTTGGAACACCTTTCCCAATGGTAGATTTAAATCCAAGTCCAAATTTATAAATCTATCAACCAAACGCTCAATGCATGAGTTTTCCAAACAACGTTATCCCACCAAATGCATACATGCCAAGTGCAACTTTACCAAGCATGATCATTTCAAATCCATACTTGGTGAATTTTGGGATAGATACGATTACAAATCAAACCAATGTTGTTCAAAATCCAAGCAATATGTTGACAACTCCATATGTTAATTCAAATCAAGGTAGTACCATGAAAAATCAAAGCTACCTAAATCAAGGCAATATGATTCCCAACCACAAAAATGTTCAATTTCAATATATCATGCCAAATCCAAACATCATACCAAATCCTCTCATTTTGCCAAAAATATCGCAACAACAAATGGCAACCATCCAAGCAACCCCAACGGTTAACACATCTACCATTCCTCAAATCTCTCAAAGACCAAGAATCTTAATCGCACCATACACCACTCAAACCTTGGCAATCAGTGAGTCTGTTCCACTCATCCCAACAATCAATACCATTCCCCATCCACCACCACCGCCAAAACAAAGCATGACCAATTCATTCTCCATCATGTTGCAAGCCGCTCAAGTAGCTTCCCACAAAAAGGCACTCCAAGCCCAACAAGCTACACAGCTAGCTACTCAGCAAGCACAAGTGGCTCAAGTAGCCCAACATCAAGCTCAACAAGCACGAGCACAAGCACAATTTTGGGCACTATTGCAAGCAATCCATGAACAATTCCATCAACAAGTAGCACAACCAAGAGCCCAACAAAAAGATTTGTTGGCACAACAGCAGCAAGACCAACAACAAGCTTTGTTGTAACATCAACAACAAGACCAAAAACAAGCATTGTTGGCACAACAAGTACAGGCATATCAGCAAACCTTACTCGCTCAGCAGAGCTTGCAACAAACTCCCAACACAATTGTGAAAAAAAATAACCAAGATCTATCCATCGAGGAACGCCTTGAAGATACATCCACCTCATCTGATGATCAAATCAACATACATCAAGAGCCATTTTTTAGTCATGATCAAGACCCCTCCTACAAAGATCTATTTTAAGGATTGTTGATGTTATTTAATCCTATTGACATAAACCAAGATCCATCCACCAATGATCATATTGAAAATGTATCTACATCACCTAACGAGTTAGAGGACATATCTCAAGAATTTATCCCAAAGCATGATCAACATATTTCACCAAAGTCTAGCAATGGACCTTTTCAAGACATATTGACATCCTTTGACCTCATCGTTACAGATATTGAAGAAATTCTCAACTCACCATTTGATCCAAGTCCACTCAAAGATCAAGAGGATATTGAGCCACTTCCAATTCCTTATGACGATGTCCAAGAACCCTTTGAAATCAATCCATCCTTTGAAATTGACCCATGTCAAGAACTTGATCCAAAGCATGTTGAAAGCAATTTCAACATTAATCAAGATCAAGAATTTTTATATGCAAGATACTACAATGAGGTGATGGCCACTCTCCTACAAGATGTCACAAACAATGATCATATCCATATAGAACATACCCCTCCATCTACCCATAAGATGCTTTCTTTGGATGGACACACAAATGATCATCATTCAAAACAAGAGTCTCATACTCTTACTGAGGAACAAGAGTCTCCTACTCTAAACATTAGTACACATGATCAAGATATAGAGAAATCCAGAGACATATCATAAACAAATCTTGAAGAAGGCTTCTACATAAGTCGTGAATCAGAAACATCATGTGAAGTGAGTTATGAGGAAGAATTTTGTGTGGACAGTGAAGCATCAACACTTCTTGAAGAAGCACTACAATCTGACATCTCACAAGATCAAGCTAAAGATACCAATCAAGAATTCATCCCACTTATGGAGGATCCTGTCACCTATAAAGTTGGATCACTTACCTTTCTTAGACCAAGCTATCACATCAATAAAGCAACTGTCACTTTTGAAAATCCACCATAGAGCAGAGAAGGAGTAGCACCTTGTTCCCAAGGTAAATCATAGCCTATGGAAAATAAAAAATTTCAACAGATGAATTATCAAGGCAGAGGATTAGGCCTACATGAACAGGGTATCCTAGAACCAATACAGATTGTTGGCAATCCTAAGTGTCAAGGCCTTGGTTATTCAACAATTAAGGGATATACACATATCAATGATACTTCCACAAGACTAGGGGCAACTTCATCTCGAGAAAATATCAACATAGGGGGCACAAAGGATCCTTATGATGAAACCAATGCCAATACTACAACCTACCATGTCATGAATATTCACCCACCTATCACCCCATCCACAAATTGGGACCAACGTCAAAATAAAGACTTGAATCAAAGCATGAAGAATGTTATCAAAGAAAAAGAAGCTAAGAAGCATGAAGGACAAATCAAATATAAGTGGATACCAAAAAATACAAAGAAAGATTATCCCTATCAAACTCCATTAGTCAAAGAAACTATGGGGCAAAATAAAAAAGGGAACAGTATCCATTCAAGATGTCCACAAAAGCAAAAGAAAGCTTCTCAAGCAACGTACAAAGTTTATCAAGCAGTTGGTCCTAATTCCACGAACACTTCCGTATCCACCCATTATTGCTCATCTTCCCAAGTTTGGAGAGTCAAAGGTTCCAAACTTTCAACCAATCCATCTTTTATACCTAAACACACTCCATCCATGCCTCCACGCATGATATCCAATTCTCACATTGACCATGTATTGGCAGCGACCCTTCATCGTAAGGATTCAGAAGGCACTCTATCACGATGTGTGCACAAAGACAGAGTTAACTCTCGTATCAGCAAAACAGACCAGGGATCTCAAAAGTTGCATTCATGTGCACGTATCTTGGCAAAGCAACTTCTTCAAACAGGATATCGATGGCACATTATGACAGAAGCATCAACATCAACACCACCAGGTGGTTCAACATCAGCTTAAAATCTCTCAAAAAATACAAAAAAATATAAAAAATATAAAAATCCAAAAAAAATCAGAAAAAGGATTGAAAACAGTAAAGAAAAAAATTGTCCTCTAGCAAAAACCGCTTCAATGGCACTTTGGACAGGTACCATGATGAAAACCTGGCAAACAAGTGTCATGTGTAGAATCGAGTATCTACGTGCACCAATTCAAGAGAAAACATCTTATCACATCCATAATAAAGCTAGCATTCCATCCATATCATTCGTTCATCCATGAACCGTTTATCCAACCCATTACCATCTATCTACCTTATTTGGATCTTGATGAAGGTTTGGTAAATGCTTTACACTTATTTATGGTAAACATCTTGATATGGGTCATTTTCATTGATCCCATCCTACCCAATGTTATTTGAGACTTGAAGCATTATTCGAATGTGAATCCTTTGTTTGAATACCCTTTTATTATCACAAGATAAATCATATCCATTAATCCATGCATCTACCCATGGCCGTTCAAACATTGCTAGACACTGGGGGTAGATATTTGCATCTTTCTTCGAGAATAAATCTAGATATATATCCTCCTACTTATGTGGCAATCCAAACATTGGAAAACATAATATCAAATTGGTCAAAGCATTTCTGAGCCAAAAATCCAAATCACTAGCCCATGGCATATTTTGACAAGAAGATGTTACTTATTAGGCTTTATCTTTCATCGAACATCAATCCAAACAATCAATATCAGTTACATCTAATGTGTACTTCAGCATCACATCATCAAAGCTATTTTGTTCCAAATCAAGTTTCATCAATCTTGATCAATTGGATCCAATCAATTATCACCCTATTTGACTTAACACACTTAGTCAAACTATCATCTTGTGCACGAGTTTACTCTAGGATAACACAACTTCCTTGGGTTTATAAGTTCATTATCATCTTTGTTTGGCTTAACACACTTAGCCAAATTATCAAATCCAAAACCACCTTGTTTGACTTAACACACTTAGTCAAACTACCCTTTTGTACGAGTTTATTCTAGGATAACACAACTTCCTAGAGTTTACAAGTGCATTATCACTTTTGTTCGACTTAACACACTTAGTCAAACTATCAATCCATCAATCCAATTGATCAACCTTAAGCTTGGTTTCCAACAAAATCTCAAAACAAAGCACTGATATCATCACATATTCATATCCAAATTGTCGAAAACATTCAAAAATCCAAAAACATGTCAAAATATCAAAAAATCTTCAAAAATTCATCATTGAGTCTTGTCAGTCTTTCACCTTGTCGAACTACGTCATCTTTGAGCTTGAATGTAGGCAAGTTTGATCCTTGATCATCCCTCGAGATAGTTAGAGTCAGTCCTTAGGCATCCATCGCATTGGCAATCCATTTTCCCATCTAGTCTACATCTTGAGTCAGTCCTTCAAGCAATAAAATGGAAATCTGTTTGCCCATCTATCTCATTAGCAGTCAAGTCAATTGGAGTCCGAACTACGTTGTCTCTAAGCTTAAACATAGGCAAGGCCATCCTTGATCAGTCCTCGAGACACTCAAAATCCAAAAACATTCATAAATCTTGAAAATACCAAAAACATTGAAAAATGTGAAAATACCAAAAACAACCTCAAAATATCTGAAATACCAAAATGGTGCATCCATTTTATCTCACTTTCACTTGTGAATTTTCTCACTCATAATAAAATCAGTAATTGCTTTCACCCTTTGGTGAGTCAATCAGAAGCAATTCTAGCAGGTTTAAAAGTGAACACCTAATCGTTAGAGTCTTAAGCCTAAGTCAGTAAGCAAGCAAGTTGGTCAACTCAGAGTATCAATAGCTTATCACCCAATCAGTCTCACCAAAACCCTGATCACTACATGTCCTAGGATGAACCTTTCCTGCGATGGACATAAGCATCAAGTACCCCACAGTAGTTAGCCTTGGCTAGCGGTATGAAGAACATTAGCTTGTTTGTTTATTTTATTTGGTCTTTTTGACTTATCTTATTTTGTGCTCATTCCAAGGGCCTCTCGATGATGCCTAAACAAAACAGGTTTAGAGAGAAACGAATGGGGTAATGATCATTATCTTTTTATCTATTGTGATTGTTGGATATTCTTGTAAAATAACTTGGTCATGCATACTTTGTTTTGTTTTTAGGAAGGATTTTTTAGGTATCTTGCTGACCACATAAGAAGGCTTGCCTTTTTATGTTTTGGCCTGAGATGTCTAGAATATCTAACTACATTCTGAATAAGGTTATGTCTGTCAAGTGTGAACAAGAGTACTCCTATCTGTTTGATGATTCAAAGTCCATCACACTAGGTACAACGCCATCTTGGTCCTTTATACCTTGATGCATCGTACTTATGTGTGTTATCAAACATAAAGTAATTAGCCCTTTGAAAATCCCAACTCCTAGCAATGCAAATCATCATCATCATCATAACGTAGGCTTGTTGGATCCTCCTTCCATCCATCTTATTCTTCTTATTCTTCTATCTTTACTAACATTTCTATCTAAAATCGGTGTGTTGTATCAAGATATACACCAGGCTAACCATGGTCAATGACTCTCCATACATCATTAGATTTGTCTACATCAAAGAATTATCTTTCGTCCTTTGATCAAATAGAACCACTCCTCTCGCATTTTATCATGATCTCGATAGGAAAATTGAACATTTCTGCTCGATCTCTCGAGGGGGCAGTATACCAGCATAATCCTTCTTGCTGCGGCAACAGTGGGGCATCTAAAAAAATTGAGAAATTTTTGAACTTTGATCACAGCAGTTTATTCTTTGAATCAATGCAACAAGTACATTGCTTCAAAGAGGGGCAAAATGTAGACATGGAAAATATACATGCACCTGATTCTGATCCTACTAACAACATTTCCTCTTAAATCACATTCTATCTCTTAATTTAATAAATCATTATTTATTGGATTAAGTCTTCCTCTTTCAATGATTAAATTAATCAATTAGTTTAATTAACCATTGCATCCATGTTTAATTAAATAAATCATTTTATTTAATTAAAATCTCTAAAGTCCTCCTATTAAATTAAATAAATTAAACCTTATTTGATTTAATCTAACATATTCCTTCTTGATTAAATAAATCAAATCATTCATTTCATAAATCATTTCCTCTCAATTCTTGACTTAAATCAATTCATAAATCTAATTATAAATTGTCACATCATCTAATTCTTCATTAAGTTAATCAAAACCATGATTAAGTTAATCCCTCTCCTTAAAATCCTCTAGAGAATGCAAGTTGCACAATAAATCAATTACTTTGATTTATTAATTTATCTATTTTCCCTCACAAAGCATCAAAAGGGAATATTCCCCCATTTGAATTCAAAAAGGCCAAGTGGACTTGGTCCTTCCAACAAGGCATTGAGCCAAGTGACATTAAATCCATTTCTCTTTCCTTTTCACATGTCACATTCAAAATTCAAATTTGAATCCAATGGCATTTATCATGCACATTAACCAAAATGTGCTCATTCCTCCTCCGATCACATGTGGACAAGTGGCACAATGCCATTGGATTATCTTTTATCCCACATTGCTTATTCTCACTCATTCTTCCAAGATTGGAATCTATAAATGAGAGACTCTTCCTCTCATTCAAACATCCATAATTTGAGTAAACTTACTATACTCAAATCCATCTCCAAGCATTGCCATTTCATCTAGTTCTATCAAGCTCTTAGCTAGATTATGCAAAAATTCAACCAAAGTGGATCAATCTTCAACAAATCATCAAAGCTTACAAAGGAGTTGGAAAAGGGCCAATTGCAACATCTCATTGGAACCAACTCCCCCATGGGATCAAGAGTTTGCACTTGTTTAAATTAGGATTTCTTTAGTTTTATATGTTTGTTCTTCATTTTCCTATTTTGAATATTTGTAAATGGATTTCATGGGGAATCCTAGTTTTACCTTGCATATTGATCTAATATTATGATTGTTTGCTTTGTTTATGCAGGTACCAAATTGGGGTTCACAGGTACAACCACTAAGGGATAAATGACAATTTTTGGAAGAGGTGGTGGATGGTTTTTGAACATCCTCCATGCAACAATAACAAGGTCCCCCAATATTTCTTGAGGAAACTCTATTGTGAGTTCATCCTCAACAAAATCCCCAACTATTTTGATATGTGATACTTTTAGGGGAGAGGTGATGGTTCAACATAAGATAGACAAGGTGCACATCTCAATCCTCAATGAGAAGCAAGATGAGCTCTCGCTTGGTCGACCTATGAGCACGTTCCTATCCCTTCCTTCGTGAAGGAGAGTGTTGAGGTAGACACTCTAAAATCTATTAGTTATTTGACCTAGAGTTTCATCTAGCATGTGAGTCTTGCAGTACAGTGTCAGCCAGGGAAGAGTTTGGGGTGAAAGCATAAAGCTATATCACACTTTCAGCCAACTTATCAACATAACTCAATTTAAGTATTTCTAACTAAAAATCAATTTTGGTCAAACATATGATCTAGTAAGATTCATTCTAGCTAAGTTAGATACTTCCACAAATTTTTCAAGTAAAATTTTTGGCTAAGAATATATGGAGCACCAATTTGAGTCCAATTTACCAAAAAAATAAAATTATTTGAAAAACTTGAAGTTTCAATAACTCTTGCTAATGTAAATAAATATTTTTTAAAAAATATAAAAAAATACCCCTTTGTACATCCATAAGTGTAGTTTTCAAAAATATATTTATTTTAATAGTTTAATTATTATTTATATTTTATTTTTTATTTATACTAAAACTAGGTTATCAACACAAAATATTAGATTGATTACCATGCCAAGGAAAAATACAAAAACTTGTTTAAAAAAATTGAAAAAAATATGATGCACTAGATAAAAGAATATATTTCAAGATGGTATAATTTTTTTTCCATTTTAGATAAATATTTAATATAAAATTTTACGTCTGATAGAAACAATTGTTTTTTATTCACGCACATTTTAATATTTATTTAAAAACATATATTTATCAAAATTGGAAAAAAGAAAATCCATGCACTAAAGTTTCAAGTTATAAATACACACAAAAAAATTAAAAGAAAAAAAATAAAATTTACTATAAAAAGTTTAACATCCCGTGCAACTTCATTTCTTAGCATTTTATCAACAACTAAATTATAGTGTTAATTTATTCAAAACTAGTTTAAAATAATTTTTTTTTATTTTTTTTTAAATACCAACATAAAATATACTAAAAAATACATATTTTACTAGTTTACATCATTTCAAAGTTCACAACATTTATGCCACTTTTTAGTGATTCAAATTTAAAAGTTGGATCAACATTGGTCATTTCCTTTATAAAGTGTGACACAACTTTGTGCTTTTACCCTTTGAGGGATAGGGTTCCACCCCATACTTGTCAGGTTTGTGGGTCGGCCTATACATATGACCCCACAGATAGTCAAGAGGTTGATGTGTAGGATACATCTACAACTAACTAGTTGGCGATGGTAGATGTTATCTTGAATGAGGCTTTCAGCCTCAATACTTGAGTAAATGTTAGCACATTCATTGAATTTAATTTATCAAATTTCATTTTTGAAATGCAAGATTACCTAATTGAGTTTAATGATTGTAATAAAATTTCAAGGTCATAGTGTTGATACTGTTTTCACTAGCCCTCCACCTATTTATTACTTCACTGCATCTACTATCAAGGTATGTAACTAGTAAAAAATTATAAATATTACATGTGAATAGCATTTTTATATGAACGGTATTGTAATATTTGATTTTTTATGTTCAATATGTTAATATTGGAGGTTTCATGGAAACACCTCCTAATGGAAGTGGAGTTCAAACTATTTTAGGATGGAACCTAAGGAAATTTTCAAAGTTCCACCAAAAATAGTTTTCATCAAATGGGGAGACACGAATAATGAAGACATTGTCAACATATTCGGATGGATCTACAATGAAATGGAAGACTTACCCCCATTAACAGTTAAGATATATGGAAAAGGATATGACATGATGAAGGCAAGAGGCTATGATGGAACTAGTGGCCTTGGCCGAAATAAAACTGGGAGAAGAGAACCTATAACACCTTTCAAATGACCAAATTATCTAGGGTTAGGGTATGGTCCACCCGAAAATGACAATCAGCATACCAATGGCCTTTCGAGTGAGAGTGTGAATGCTTCAAAAAGTGTCAAGACAATTGAGGAATCCCTTACTGAAACTGACTCCTAGGAGTAGGAATTTGGCTCCCAATGATCCCTAAGTGACTATTGTCTTGATGATTTGTTCCTTGAACCTAGAGAACTTACCTCTGAGCAAAGATTTTGGCAAACGTTTAAAATTGATCAAGCATCGAATAATGACAATCCTAAGATCCCATGGAAATGAGAAGATTGGGGATAGACCTTTTTGGCCAAGGAACAATAGCAAGCCAGGATCCTCCTCCATTCCCATTAACCTTCATCCTAACATACCTATCCAGCCGTCCGAACCTAATGAACATCAGTCAGATTCATTTGAATCACCACAGAACATTGCCGACCATGACTCCAATCCATTCATCCCCTACTTTACTAATGAGTACGAAACAAGTGAAGGAGAATATTGGATAGAGTCTGATTGGGAATTGGATGACGAAAAATTCATTTTCAATGTCTTTGAATCCATCTGCATGATTTCTGCATCCTCCCCATAATTCACCAATACTGATGATGGTATCTCCTTAGTCTACCCACAACTAATTGATTGGGATCAATGAGGCCCGCCAGTCATGGACATATTTAAGAATGATGAGGCCATTGCAGAATTTATGGGACTACGTGCGGGCATACCTAGTGGTGATCACAAGGTTGGATTTTCTATTGACCTAGATTGTGTAGCTTACTTCGGGGAGACTCCTCCGTCCTCTAGTCGCAAAATGAAAAATAAAACAAAAAATGACACGTCTTTAGGTGAAAACCGAAAGGCACCTTCTGACGATAAAAAAATAAAAATAAAGGACGTATCTGCAGGTGAAAACCTCTCTGAGGTACCTGAAGATGGAGGACTAGACTTTCTTCCCGTGACTCAAGAGAGATCACAAATTCTCATAGAGGACACCATAGAAGTCAGCATATCAACAACAAAAGACCCTAAGATGGTCCTCCTTGCGGCATTCTTGACCGAAGAAGAGAAACCTGAATTCCACAAATTCTTTGCAGAGCACAAAATTAATTTTGCATGGCCCTATGCCGATATGCTTGGGTTGGATCCAAAACTAGTCTTGCACAATCTTCCATTACTTCTAGATGCCAAACCAGTAAAACAAAAGCTACATAAAATGAATCCTCAAATCACCTTATTAGTCAAAGTTGAACTCAATAAATTGTTGGATGTGGGATTCATACAGTCTATCAACTATGTTGAATGGATATCCAATCTTGTACCAGTAACAAAGCCAAATGGTCAGATATGTGTCTGCGCGGATTTTAGAGACTTGAAAAAAGTATGTCCAAAAGATGAGTTTTTATTGCCAAACATAGATATCATAGTTGACCTCACAGCAGGATATGAGATGTTGTCCCTCATGGATGATTTCTCAAGATATAATTAGATTCGTATTGCCCTTGAAGATCAACATAAAACAACATTCACTTGTCCTTGGGGTACAGACTGTCGGAATGTCATGCCTTTTGGTCTTAAGAATGCAGGCTCCACGTATTAGAGAGCTATGACAACAATATTCCATGACATGATGCACAATATAATGGAAGATTATGTGTATGACCTTTTGGCTAAATCTCTGACACAAAAATACCACTTGAATGTGTTAAACAAAATCTTCAAGAGACTAGAAGAATATAAGGTCTATTTAAATCCGAAGAAATGTGTCTTTGGTGTGACATCAAGAAAAATTTGGGGTACATTGTTTCTCGAAGAGGTATTGAAGTTTATCCAGCCAAAGTGAAAGCAATATTATACATGCCTCCTCCAAAAGGGACAGGTGAACTTAGGACATTACAAGGCAGGTTACAATCTATCTGATGCTTCATAGCACAATTGGCAGACAAGTTCCAACCATTTCAGTATCTTTTGCACAAGGGCATCCCCTTTGTGTGGAAAGATAAATGTCAGGAGGCCTTTCAACTAATAAAATATTATCTCTTGTCACCACCTATTTTAATGCCACCAATCAAAGGGAAACCTTTGATTCTATACATTTTTGCAACAAATTCAGCACTAGGGGCATTACTGGAACAAAATGACCACGAAGAAAAGGAACGGGTCATATACTACATCAGTCGGGACATTGGTTGGATATGAGTTAAACTATACATCCATTAAACATGCTTTTCTGGCAGTTGTCTTCACATTTCAGAAGCTAAGACACTATATGTTGAATCACAGGACACAGTTGGTAGCAAAGATTGACCCCCTAAAATATCTCTTGAGTTGTGCAGCATTGATAGGTCGACTAGCAAAATGGGTCATGATCTTGAGTGAATATGACATTGAATATGTAGAACGAAAGGCCATAAAGGGACAAGTGATAGAAGACCAACTGGAAGACACACCTATACAAAGTGATCATCCATTAGTGGTAGACTTTCCTGATGAGTCCATATTCCATACAAAACATTTTCACTCCACAAGGAGACTTCATCCATAGTCACATACTTTGATTATAGAAGACCAACTGGAAGACACACCTATACAAAGTGATCATCCATATGTGACCCATCAAAGTATAGCCTATGGAATATGGACTCATCAAGAAAGTCACATACTAGTCATGGCTCGAGGGTAGGAGTATTGATTATCACTCCACAAGGAGACTTCATCCCTAAGTCATTCTGCATTGCTTTTCCATGTACAAATAATGTGGTGGAATATGAGGTACTTTTTACGGGACTCAGAATGGCCATCAAATGGAAAATCAAGACACTTCATGTTTATGGAGATTCTCAGTTGGTCATCAACCAAGTCAATGACGACTATGAAACCAAGGATGAGAATTTAATACCTTACAAATGAATGGTTGATAGCTTTCATGCGTATTTCCACATGGTGGCTTTTGAGAAAGTTCTGAGAGTACAAAACAAGGCAGTAGACGCAATGGCTACAATTGGCTCTCTCCTAGACATCCCAAGTAATAAGCCTCAATTTGAGTTCTTGGTAGAACAAATTTTGGTCCCTACATATGATATTCTTGAATCAGAGATGGTATGCGAGCTTGTTGGTCCCAATTCTCCCCGATATCAAGACATTTATGACTATCTAAAGTCCCAAACCCTTCCCCCCAACCTATCCAGCAACTAGCAAAAGTCCTTTATCCAAAAAGCCACCCGATACACCATCGTTAGTGACACTCTCTATCGTCATAGCTTTGAAAACACCCTCCTCTGATGTCTTGACACCAATGAAGCACGCACAACCTTATGTGAAGTACATGAGGGTATATGTGGGTCTCATTCAAGTGGTCCTACTCTGGCCAAGAAGATAACAAGACTTGGGTATTAGTGGACGACCATTGAAAAAGATGCACTTGAGTTTGTCAGGACTTGTCACCAATGTCAGATACATAGTGATTTGATTCATGCTTCAGCATAGGAACTTTGACCAATTACTTCTCCATGGCCCTTCGCACAATGGGGACTTGACCTCATGGGAAAAATCCACCCTACCTCTTCCAATGGCCACAAATTCATTATCACCACCACTGAGTACTTTACTAAATGGATCGAAGCCATCCCCCTTACATACATAATTGGCAAACAAATTTCCAAATTAATTCTCAACTATATCATTTGTCGGTATCGTATTCCACAATCCATCATCACCGACAACAGACGTCCTTTCAAAAATCAAGATGTTTGTGAGTTATGTGAGCAATTCCACATCCAACATCATTTCTCTACGCCATACTACCCGCAAGGAAATGGTCAAGTTGAGGCATCCAATAAGACAATACTTAAAATTCTTAAGAAGACTATTAATGACACTGGTCGTGACTAGAACATCCAACTCAACCCTACTTTGTGGTCTTACCGCACCAGCATTTGCATGCCTACAAGAGCCACTCCATTTTCCCTAGTCTTTAGAGCTGAAGCCATATTGCCCATCGAGGTTGAAATTCCATCCTTAAGAGTCTCCATGAAGGTTTTGATAGATGATGAAGAATACAGACAGTCATGATTACATGAGCTGGAGATGTTCAATGAAAGAAGACATAATTCCCTGAATCACCTACAAGCATATCATAATCGTCTCTGTCACAGTTACAAAAGTAGATTCATGGTTAGGAAGTTTGACATTGGTGATTTAGTTCTTAAGCAAAATCCAAAGAATCGGGCTGACAAAGAAAAACCGAGCAAGTTTGAGCCCAATTGGCTGGGTCCTTACGTCATCATATCCTATTTTGGTTCTAGAGCATATCAGCTAGCCACTCCAAATGGAAAACAACTGATAGAGCCTATCAATAGTCTAAATCTTCTTAAGTTCTATGCATAGCATTAGAAAGTCGGGCCAAAAACCTTAAAAATACAAAAAAAAAAATTGAAAAACAAAAAAATTGTCAGCTTGATGAAAACCTGGCAAACAAGCATCTTGGTGACACCAAAAAAATAAAAATTAATGACAAAAATAGTAAAGAGAAATAATTCGTCCAAAAGTGAAAACCTGGTAAATAGGTACTTTGGATAAGTACCATGGTGAAAACCTGGCAAGCAGGCGCCATGTGTAGTTGGTCATTTCTCTGCCATCTACTGTCACTCTATCTACCTTGGTCCATAATAAACACTCACTTTTCCGACATCGCCTTCCCACCCACCACAAAAACCCCATCATCTTCCTCCATGGCTGATAATGATTAACATCAAGTTCTGCACATCACCCATTTGTCACCCCCACACACATATCCTTTATGCATCTGTCTGGATGGCTAATCTTGGACCTGACTGGGGGAAAACTTATATCAATATGACTGCAGTGGGTACCAGACATAGTCTCGACAATCAAATATGTCCTGAAATCTTAAGAAGTCCTGAAAAAAGACCTAAAATTTGAAAAATGTCTCGAAAAAAGACCTAAAAATCATAAAAAGTCTTGAAAAAAGACCTAAAATTTGAAAAATGTCCTGAAGAAAACCAAAAAAATCAAAATATCCTAAAAACACAAAAATAGATTCCTATCTTATCAAGTTTGTCACATCAATCAATCTTTATCCCAGTTCGAACTATGTTGTCTCTGTGCATTTTCTACGTAGGCAAGGTTCATCTTTGAACCCCCGAGACATTAGGTTCGCCCTTTTAGATTTGTCAAAATAAAAATTGTGACTCAATCTTCTGTCCTTCAAAAAAATTCATTGGTCATGTCGAACTACGAGGTCTCTGAGTGTATGACGTAGGCAAGGCCATCAATCGATGAGCCCCTGAGGCTACACTAGGTCTATCCATTAGGGTTCATGACACTACACTGGCACACACGTCAAAATGTCTTCAAGTCAAACAAGTCATCTCAAAACATGCAAACCCCTACAACCAACTTTGGAAATTCTTTAATCATCATTCAAACACATCAGCATATCAACATCGACATGTAGTCAACAACAATCAAACTTAGTCAATCTCAATCAAACTCAATCAAAATCAGTCAAATAGTCAACTCTTGGCCATTCTTTAGATGTGTCCTTCTAAATAATAGCCTCCGTCATTTATATCTCAGGATGTGTCCTTCCTAGGTATCATCACTTTAAGGGATCCTCTTGACACTTGAGGATCGATCCTCTTGGCATCAACACTATTCGGGATGTGTCCTTCCTGAATCTGGAAAACTTTGACACTCGACACTTAGACATCATCAAACATGACATCTATGAAATTCAAAAAAATATGACACCTTTGGCATTTGACATCATCAAACCAAAGATCTTGACATTAAAAACATTGGCATTCAGACACACTTGGCAAACACTTGGCACTTGTCTTTTGGCTTTTCATCATGTTACTAGTTTTTTAGCGAGATCCCGACAACAGGATTTAGAGAAACAACGACGTCTCATGGCGTTTGTCTTGTCTTTTGACACTCATGTTACTAGTTTCTCAGTGATGTCCTAACTATGGGATTTATAAAAGCAACCACGTATCATGATGTTGGGCTTGTCTCGTCTTTTTCAAGCAGTCATGCTGCTAGTTCCTTGAGGATGTCCTGTTAATAGGATTTAGAGGAGCAATAACGTTTCATGACTTGTCTTTCTTGTCTTTGTTTTCTTGTAGTTGGTTATGACAAAAATACTGGGGCAATTGTGCTCTTAGTTCGAGTCATGATCATCCTTGTCTGCGATTGCTTGTCTCATGTGATGGTATGACCTTGCACACCTTGATCTATGTCATATCATGGTGTCTATTGGCCATTTCAATAATCTGCCCAATGATGATTAAGAGAAATAATTATTAAAGTCATATGGTAATATGTTGAAGGATTTGGTCTCTGTGCTAACATTCATCTCCTTCTGTCTTGTCATCCTGTCTCGTCTCATGATGATATCTTGTGACATACAAAAAACCATAAATGCATAAATGGTCATATAGGCATTTCATTAGGTCCATACATACATCATCTATATCATTAAACCATATACATTGCATCACATATTGCATTGTCCATACATATATAATCCTGCATAAACATGACATCCATTACAGTCAAAACATTATGCATATCATCATCATCAACATCTGATAAGGATACACCATAAGACATCATCGACACAAATGCATCATCACATAACATAAATCATATAGGCCACATCAAAACCGCATCGCATATATATAATCTCAAAAAATATCATGTCACAGGATAAAGTCATGAGATGTCCCAAAAATGGAGCTTGCAGGCTTGATAGTCAATACATAAAGTGTCATAACATAAAATTTAGAAACATGATGTCAATAAAATAAATATGTCCAAATCTGAAACCGTCTGCACCATTTTTATTTTTTCCGGTCATCAAATTGACTTATTGAGACACTTACCAAGTTTTATTTTGTTGCCGGCCAAAAATTTGAAAAATTTCCCGAGGGGGCATATATACTCTATACCTTCGTTGGGGCATGACTTTGACTTATTTTCTTTGTCACAATGTGACAAGTTGCATTATGACAAAGAGGGGCAAAATGTAGACACATAAAAATGACCTAGGCCTGCAAGCTTTATTTTTAATATTTTTCTTCCTAGCATTATTAATTTTAATTATGTCCTTGATTCACTTTCGGCTATTAATTAAATCATTCATAATTATTTAATTAATTCATGTCCTCTTTATTCTTCTTGATTATTAAATAAATAAATTTTATTTGTTTATTTAATGTGTCACTAATTGTCTAATGTCTTCCTATAATTAAATAAATTTCTTAATTTATTTAATTATTTTTGTCCATTATGTCTTCCTGATTATTAAAATTTATTTATTTATTTAATATGTCACTACTTCTTAAAAAGTCCTCTTATAATTAAATAAATTCTTTAATTTATTTAATTATTGCCACCTTCACATTTCCCTCATTTTAAATAAAATTATTTATTTAAAATAGTCCCACTTTCTAACTTCCCTCTTTTTAGTAAATAATTCAAATTAATTATTTACTGTCATGTGACCCCACCTTTTGAATTAAAATTAATTTTTAATTCATAATAGTCTTTTTCCTTCAAAAATCAAGATTATTTGATTTTCCAGCTACCTCCTTTTTGTGTGCTCATTTTAAATAAAGTTATTTATTTAAAATTGTCCCACTTTCTAATTTCTCTATTTTTAGTAAATAATTCAAATTAATTATTTACTCTCATGTGACCCCACCTTTTGAATTAAAATTAATTTTTAATTCAAAATAGTCTTTTTCCTCCAAAAATCAAGATTATTTGATTTTTCTTTTTGTGCTCATTTTAAATAAAGTTATTTATTTAAAATTGTACCACTTTCTAATTTTCGTCTTTTTAGTAAATAATTCAAATTAATTATTTACTGTCACATGACCTCACCGCTTTTGAATTAAATTAATTTTTAATTCAAAAGGTCAACATCACTTCTTGAATCAAATAATTTTAAATTCTTATTTGATTCTCTAGCAACTTCATTTTATGTGCCCAATATCTTCTTGTCACATGCATTATCAACCCTTGATTTGATTTTCTAAAAATCAATCATGTCCATTCATTTCAAATTTGACCTAATGTGTCCTAACCCTAATTGTGGGTTGTCATATTGAATCTTGTCCATTGATTCTAGGGTACTTGTTAACTTTTAATTTTGGCCATTCACACAAAATTGCATTTTCTATAAAATGACAATTTTGGTCTCATTTTGTCACTTTGCAACCTAATGATCTTGCAATCTCATACTCTTGCACTCTTGTCATTTTGTCATAGGTATATTTGCATTTCATTTGACACAATTTAGACATATTTAGAGGCTTACTAGTTGCATTATAGCATAGTATTGCATGTAGTTACTCAAATCCTTCAACATTTGCTTAGGGCTTGTCATTGTCATTAGATTGCTCATCATAAATATGAGGGCAACATCATATTTTCAGCAAGTTGAGAAGGTATAATGAAGGTCAACCATGGAGGATGAAGACATTTTGGTAAGATTGTTTTATTTGTTTTCATTTTATTCCTTTGCACTTCATTATTACTTTGGGGTTTTCATGTTTTGCATTTGATTTGCTAACCCTAGGAAATTTCCATAGTTACACAAGCCTTCACTGAGGTAATAGAATAAAGAATTTAACTAATGAATTTTACTTAATAGATTTGTGTATTTTATATTCATATCATTGATTACATTGCATTGCACATCTTTCAAACTTAAAGCATTACTTCACATTGCATAACTAATAACTAGATGTTGATAGATGACAAAATTTTAATTACAATATAGTTTTTTAAAAATTTAACATAAGAAATGATGTAATTACTTCACATAGCATAACTAATAACTAGGAGCAGATTCCAATTACATTTGTTTGTCATGGCATTCCATGAGACCACATTTTATTGAGGTATTTTTTCAAATAGTTCACCACCTTGTCTATGCTATGGATGCTTGGAAAAAATCTATCAAAAAATAATAGTAAGTAATAGCATAGACAAGGAAATGGGTTGTTTAAAAAAATATCTCAAATAAATGTGGTCTCATGGTGACGTCCATCACGAGACCCAATTTCTTTGAGGCATTTTTTCAAAAATCTCACCACCTTGTCTATGCTACCACATTTTCCATACATGTCTACCAAAGAATTTTATCAAACAGTTCACTTCCTTATTGCTACGTCTAAAATCATAAAAAAAATACTTTCCAACAAACTATGGATGCTTGGAAAAAATAAATCAAAGCATAATAGTAAGCAATAGCATAGAAAAGGTAGTGAGTTTTTAAAAAAAATTCCTCAAAGAAATGTGGTCTCATGGTGATGGAATACCATTTCATCACCATGAGACCACATTTCTTTGAGGCATTTTTTCAAACAACTCATTGCCTTAAGAATAGAAACCAAGCCTTTAGCCAAAATTCCCCTCCAAATATTTTTGAAGGTCCTCATCTTAATCCTCAATTTACCAATCCATGGAAGCTTCCACCTTTTATTCCACTTTCATATCCCACATCCTTAAAATCCACTTCACCCCACTATTACCAAGCAAAGTCATCCCATGTCTCTCATAATAACTTACTCTAAGGACTATTTAAAAAGGTGGTTATTTCCCCATGCAAAAACAAAGTGGTGCAATCTTCCCATATCATGCATCCACCTTCATCACCCCCACATCAATTTAAACCCTAATAGCCTAAATATTAAATGAATCCCCTATCAATCCATCTATCCAAGTTGAAGATTCTATAAAACCTTCCTCCCTCATGACACCATCCATATAAAATGAACTATTTCCATCTCCTAATCCAAAGCATGCTAGCATAGATTCCCCTCCATATAAAAAAATATCAAGGAAACCTTTCTCCTTCATCATATGATCCCCTTCCATCTCATGATCCCATTTACAATCAAGAACAACATATCCCTTCCATCTCATCTAATGGTATATCTCCATCTCAAGAGAAAGATATCCCTTCATCCCCCCTCTCACAATCCCCTCTCCCCCACTTCATCTAATGACATCTTTCCATGTCTAGATCAAAGTACTTCTTTCACTCCATTGTATGATCACTCTCAAAATGTGGTATCAAAGTACACCTTCCACCCCATCTAATGATCCTCTTCCTCTTATGATCAAAACACCCATCCCTCTTCATCTCATGACCCCCCTCCATCTCATGACCAAGACCGCACTATACCATCCACCCCATCCCAACATGATAGCGTAGAGAAGGCAATTAAATGTTTGAAAAAAAATGCCTCAAAGAAATGTGGTCTCATGGTGATGGAATGTCATGAAAAACAAATTTTTCATGGAATTCTATCACCATGAGACTGCATTTCTTTGAGGCATTTTTTCGAACAGTTCACTACCTTCTCTATGCTACCACATTTTTCATTATGTCTACCAAAGCATTTTATGAAACACTTCATTGCATCTCTGCTATGGATAAAATCCTAAAAATGGTGCTTTCAAAAAAGATATGCATAGGACAAATAGTAAGCATAATAGTAAGAAATATATAATTCAATAAGTACTCAAAATTTTGTTTATTATCTCATACATTATAAGCCCTGACCTGCATCACTATTCTACTTTTCATGATTGAATAATTTGTTATTTTATTTTCAGATGATGGAAGCAGAATCACCCCTAGATGTTGATAGGGTAATGGAGCAAGGTGTATCTTCTACAATAGATAGCTCAATGCCTCTCACGAGAGTATGAGGCAAATTTGTAAATTTCAAATTACATTCATTGTTATAGATATTAGTGAAAAATCAAATGATTATTGATTCGTAGTTTAATTTATATTTGGATGGCTTCTATAGGACTTGGGTATGCCACAACATGAGAATGTGAATCTTTCACGTGATGAGAGAGATCGTCTAGTGGTGCAAAGTTATTATTTTGTTAAATATATCATTTTTATCATGTAATTTCTACATATTAATGTCTTTACTTATTATTGTAACAGATAAGGCTTGATGACAAACTAAACCCTAGGAGGAGCAACCCTCGAGTTCAGGGTAAACGAGTGTCATACGCATTGCCATCCACCCGACCACCAAAGGCCACCCATTTGTTTCATTCACTTGGAGGGAAATGAATTTTGATTGGGGTCCTTTGTTGTATGCCTATATGGAATTTTTGGACATATTTTGTATTGCATATACTTGACATTGTATGCCTATATGCAATTCTAGTAAGCCTATATGTCTATTTTGTATAATGTATGTCTACATGGCTATTTTGTTAATACAAATCTTTTTTATTTATGGTGGCCATATTTGCATTATAAATCCACGCTTCAATAGATATTTGTAGATGTTTTACTTCAAATATTTAAAATCCAAGTGTTTTACGTGCACTCTTCTTTTCTATAATTGTAAATATATAATAAAGTTTGAACATTATTGTCCTGTAAGATTATTCAACATTAAATCAATCATATGAATATATTAATGCTTCATGCTCCATGCTTCATGTGCTTCATGGAGGAAATTCATGTGTATGCTTCATGTGTCATGCTTCATGTGTATTATTCATGCTTTATATCATTAAGGAAGATATATACCATTATCTTGTATGCTTCATGCTTCATTTATTACACAGATAAATAAACATCATAAAACTATTGATAAAAGAAAATGGAAAGTAGCAACTAAGTCTCACAAACAAAAACTCAAGGCATGAAAGTCTTATTAAAGATCATAAAGGCATTGGAAAGACAAAAATAATTTTATATCAAAGCTCAGTGATGATGCCTAATGTATATGTGCCCACCTAGATGTGTTGGTGCTAACTATTTGGCCCCATGAAGAACAAAACAAAAAAGTAGCCTACCTTGCAACTTTACACTACATGCAACTGACCCATTTTCCATCAACTAAAATATGTTCACCATAGGAAAATGACATGGAGCTATCAAAAACTGGGAGAGGTTATTGTAGACAATCCCTACATGATCATGTAGCCTCAAATGAAACATTTCCATGTGCCATGATTTTTGAGTAATCACTTGTCAAAGTTTTCTTTCCTTTTGTACTTTGGTCTCTTGAGAGACTTTGCCAATAGAATGTGGCTTAGATTGTTTCAAAAATTTTGGGTGCAAAATTGGACCTTGAATAGCATAAACCCACCCATATGGATGTGTTGGAATAGTCAGTTCATTCGTATGACAAACAGAGTGAAAGTTACACCACTTTCCAACTTTACACTGCATGCAACTGACCCATTTTCCATCAACTAAATTTTTTTCACCAAGGGAAAACGACTTGGAGCTATAAAAAATTAAGAGAGGTTATTGTATAGGGGCCCTACATTATCTCGTATCCTAAGATGGATTATTTCCAAGTGCCATGGTTTCTAAGTATTGGCTCATCAAAGTTTGTTGCCATTTTGCACTTTCGTCTCTTAAGAGACTTCGCCAATAGAATGTCGCTCATACCGTTTTAGCATGTTTAGGTGTGAAAGAGTACCTTTCCTAGCATAAAACCACCCATACGGATGTGTTGGAATTCTTGGTTCAATCATATGGTGAACATAACAAAATTTATACACTTTCCAACTTTACACTACGTGTAACTGGCCTATTTTCCATCAACTGAAATCTATTCACCATGGGAAAATGGCTTGGAGCTATAAAAAACTGAGATAGGTTATTGTAAATGGTCCCTATGTGATCTAGTAGCCTTAGATGGAGTGTTTCTAGGTTCCGTGGTTTTTGATTAATCACTCGTCAAAATTTTATACCCTTTTGCAATTTGGTCTCTTAAGAGACTTCGCCAATAGAATGTGGCTCAAACCATTTCAATATTTTTAGGTGTGAAAGAGGACCTTTCTTGGCATAAACCCACCCATATAGATGTGTTGGACCAGTCATTTTGGTCATGTGAGTTGTTTGAAAAAATACCTCAAAGAAATGGGGTCTCCTGGTGATGTACATCACCAGAAGACCCCATTTCTTTGAGGCATTTTTTCTTACAATGCTCACTACCTTGTCAATACATCCAAATTGACAAGGTATTGAGTTGTTTGAAGAAATTCCTCAAAGAAATGGGGCCCCCTAGTGATCCACCAAGAGACCCCATTTCTTTGAGGCATTTTTTGAAATAGCTCACTACCTTTTCATTGCTACTGCATTGACAATCTAGTGAGCTTATCAAATTGTCAATGTGATAGCATAGACAAGGTAGTGAGATTCTTAAATTTTCAATGTGATATCATAGACAAGGTAGTGATCTATTCTAAAAAATTCCTTAAAGAAATGGGATCTCTTGGTTATGTACATCACTAGAGACCCCATTTCTTTGAGGCATTTTTTCAAACAGCATTGACATGCTAGTGAGCTTGTCAAATTGTCATTGCTACCACATTGATAAGTTAGTGAGATTTTCAAAATTGTCAATGCAATAGCATAGAAAAGGTAGTGAGTTGTTTGAAAAAATTCCTCATATAAATGGGGTCTCTTGGTGAAACCCCATCTCTTTGAGGCATTTTTTCAATAGTTCACTACCTTGTCTACACTACCACATTAACAATGTAGTGAGCTTGTCAATTCTCACTACCTTGTCTATGATACACATTGAACCAAAACATATAATCTGCCCAATATTCATATGTAAACTTTGAACCAAAACATATAATCTGCCCAATATTCATATGTAAAATTGGAACCAAAACATATGTAAACTTGAAATATAGAAACGAAAGGTCTAACTATCAACTAATCTTGATGTGCATACTCTAAATATAATATAAATTAATATTTAGAGTATACTTAAAAACTAATAAGAACCAATGTGCATAGTTACAAATTAATAAGAACCAATGTGCATACTTACAAATTAATCCAACAAAACATCTGAGACTTCTCTACTCTTTATTGTGTCAAGTATTGCCTCATGGTCAGACTCATGCATCTTCCGCAAGGTCTTGTTCAAAGGTCTACCCCCATATTTGATCAAATGAACATTGGATGCCATGAAAAGGTTCGAGTAATGAATAATCTTTTGATGTGTGTCAAAGTCCTGAAACAACCAAACATTAACACTCTTATGTGGGTACCTTCTAAGCCATGTTCCAGTAACAACCACTAAGCCTGTAGGGTATTCGATCTTTTCTCCATCTATAAATGGGGCCTCCAATTTCTTTTTGGCCTCAACACAATGACACAAGTAATAATGTGTTCCCTCTTCATTGTCTTTATCTACAATAACTGCATAAATGTTCCCTACATTGATATGTGTAGCAAATTAGATGAAATTAGTCAACATTAAAAATACACTACAAAGTAAGATAAAAATAGTAATTTTAAAAACTATGCAAGTAGATATATTACCTAGTTAAAATAAATCTGATATGTGGCCAAATTCAACTAGTGATTCCATCTATGTCAATTCCAATTTCATCTGAGGTTGATACGTGTGAAGTGGGCTAAGATAACTTAACTACCATTCGTCAACCCACTCCTTTTGTTTTTATTCATTCCAGGCTTGAATTGTACATGATAAACAAAAGCATACCATCTTTTGCATATGGATACTCTGTGGACCTGCATTTGAGCTAATGAAAGAGTGTAGCTCACTTGATCCTGTTAGTGTACAATAATCCTCATATGGTACAATGTGAGTATCATCTATCAACCAAAAAATCTATGAACTAAAGACTTACCTTCATTACCTAGACACATCAAAGAATTAGACCACTCGACGATTGATTTTGCATGTATCAACTTTGCATTGTCTTTATACTTTAACTCTTCTTATTCTATGCTCTTTTGATACATGCTCCAACACCATCATGCTCCCCCTTGCCATTCCCAGCCTCACAAAAGTTCCACATATGTTAAACACCTATAATAACATGCATCCTACTCAACCAATAGAACATTCATGAGTTCTTGAACTATGATGAATAGTTATCTGACCATATTATATGCTAGCTGTATGCTATGCCCCTCCAAGCCAAATCACTATAGAATAATTGAAACAAACCTTGCACGAACTCTGTAGAATGTGTGTGATCATCACTAATGTAAAAATGGTACTCCCTCAATGCCTTCCTATTATCCTATGTACTATCACCTACATGAATGAATACTATGTGCATAAATATAGAAACCTGTGTGGAGTTATAATATTGTGATTGCACCTCACATTGTGTTTGTAGAGTGTAGTTCTCTGCAACATCAAACACTGAAATAGTGCTACCAATTGGAAAGGTGTCCTTGCATAATTTGAATTGAAATTCCAACCATAAAGCTCTATGGGTATGCCTTGCATACCCATTCATATACTATCACAAAATGTAGACATAAACTAATACACTAGAATCTTTTGAATAACCAAATCACACATTTTTGCTTGGTTACCATATTTTGTATTGTATGCCACTATTTTATACTTGATTAATTCTACTAGTTCCTTTCCAACTGCATGTGTGCTTTCCATATTTTCATATATTGGCATACATTGCAAGCCACCACAATGCTAACATGTGCCATCCAAGCATAGTTTCCTGTAGAATATTTGATCTTCCTCTCTTTCACATAATTTTTTTGATAAGAAGTCTCTTGAAGATGTTGGTGGTGCATGCATGTCACAATCCTGCAAAACATTGTTAGTATGTAAATCTAAACATATAGAATGATAAACATAAAAATGGTTAGAAAATTCAGTATGTAATCTACAACAACAAGTAGTGCATGTGTGAATTATCTTGACATAATAAGGTTTAATCATTTCAAAATATCTCTGACAAATTTTAATTTGAGGATAATCCTCTAGAAATTTATGAAAAAATTGTGTTTGAGTCGTATCCAAAAAATTCTTTGGATGTGGCTCACAGTTTTGACTACCAATTCTCCTTCTTACCACATCCCTTTGATTCAGAGACACCCTTGTGTTATTCCTCTAATAGTCTTCAATTAGTGATCTTAATGCTTCAGCAATTGGTTTATCTTTTTGTGGTAGTCTCCCCAAGAATGCCCATAATTCATTGGAATCGGTGTCCTCAATTCTTTGGCACCTTTGAATAGCTCTTGATAAAGATTTTCTATTAATTCTCAAATGTTGACTCGTCTTTCGAACGAGACTATCTTTCCTTATTTGATTACATACTATTGTCAATGTAATGACACGTCATGTGAGATTACTATATTTTGAGTGTGAGATCTTACCCACACTCTCATATGCATCCATTAGATTCTTCACAATAGTTTTTTCACTTGAAGTATCCGATGTTCTCAACCCAAAAGTCTTCAAGATAGACCTATAATTTATACTTCACATCATTTCAACAAATATTTGAGATCTTGCGGTGTCATTTAAATTTTCAAAGAACAATCTCCAAATATTATGAGCATATCTTCTGCAAGTGCATTGTGGAATATTACCTTCCATTGGCTGCAAAATATTCTTATCAATATTAATCAAAAACTTTGGCCTTCTATGCAAAATTCTAGGTGGTGTTCTCAAAGGTAAATTCATCTCAACATTATGAATTTCATCAATATTTAAATGAGATGGGCTAGATGGTATACCTTCAATTGAGGATGGAATAAATGACATACCTTGAGGTTGAGATGGGAATGATGGCGTACCTCCTTCCTCAAATGTGAGTGATGATGTACTCTCAACTGGAGATGTGGTAGATGGTGTCCCTCCATATTCACTTGTGATAGAGGCTGTGTCTCTAACTATGGTATTCAAATCTCTCTTAGCATGAAGGTTTTTCATTCATTCCCTTTGTGCTTCTAATTCCATTTCTCTTCTTGATGGTTAAGGTTCCTCTTTAATTGGCATGTCTTCATCAATCATTTCCAATTTCTTCTTCTCATGATTTTCCCTCATCCATGCTACTTTCTTTGCATTATTAGCCTCTATCTCTTCCTCTATTGGTTTAATCCTTGATTATTTCCTTGGCATGACAGATAATTTTATCTATAGCATGATAAAGAGACAAATATTAGTTCCTAGAAAATGTATCCATACAAATAAATGAAATATATGTCATTCAACCCTTCACATGAATTTTTTGATGGAATGCCTTAAAAAAATACGGTCTTGTGGAATGCAATGATTGCAAGATAGGAACAAAACGGAAGCATGGACACGGCATGTGAATTGTTTGACAAAATGTTTTGGTAAACATGTATCCAAAATGTGGTAGCATAGACAAGCTAGTGAGCTCACTAGCTTGTCAATACAGTAGCATTGACAAGATAGTGGGCTGTTTGAAAAAAATCCTCATAGAAATGGGGTCTCACGATGATGTACACATATGAGATCTCATTTATGTGAAGCATTTTTTCAAACAAATCACTAGATTTTCAATGCTACTACATAGAAAAGCTAGTGAGCTCACTAGCTTGTCAAAGCTCACATGAATTTTTTGATGGAATTCCTTAAAGAAATGTGGTCTCATGGAACGCCATGATTGCAAGATAGGCACAAAATGGAAGCATGGACAAGGCATGTGACCTGTTTGACAAAATATTTTGGTAGACATGTATGCAAAATGTTGTTGCATAGACAAGCTAGTGAGCTCACTAGCTTGTTAATGTTGTAGAATTGACAAGGTAGTAGGTTTTTTGAAAAAATGCCTCATAGAAATGGGGTCTCATGGTGATGTAATGTGGTAGAATTGACAAGATAGTGGGATATTTTTAAAAATGCCTCATAGAAATGGGGTCTCAATATGTCATCATGAGACCCCATTTCTATGAGACATTTTTTCAAACAACCCACTACCTTGTCAATGCGGTAGAATTGACAAGGTATTGGGTTGTTTGAAAAAATGCCTCATAGAAATGGGGTCAACAATTTTTCAAAAAACCCACTAGCTTGTCAATTCTACCGCATAGACAAGCTAGTGAGCATCATCGTGAGACCCCATTTCTATTAGGAATTTTTTCAAACAACCCACTACCTTGTAATGGGGACCTTGGAATGGGGTATGGCATCTATCAAAACATGAAATGTGGTCTCATGAAATGCCATGATTGCAAGATAAGCACAAAATGAATTTTTAAAAATTTATTACAAACTTTCAAGAAGATACAATTGGCTTGAGTATAAATTCAAATTCCACAACTTTTGTCTTGACATCCTACCTTTGGAACAAGGTATCTAGGCATCAATCAAATCATTGAAAGAAAGGGGGATTGTTTGAAAAAATGTTTGGGTAGACATGTATGGAAAATTTTGTAGCATAGACAAGGAAATTAGTTGTTTGAAAAAATCCCTCAAAGAAATGTGGTCTCATGGTGAGGTACATCACCATGAGACCACATTTCTTTGAAGCATTTTTTCAAACAACTGATTTCCTTGTCTAGGTTGTTTGATAAAATTCTTTGGTAGACATGCATGGAAAATTTGGTAGCATAGACAAGGCAATCAACTATTTGAAAAAATTCCTAAAATAAATGTGGTCTCATGGTGATGCACAACACCATGAGACCACATTTCTTTGAGGTATTTTTTCAAATAGTTGATTGCCTTGTTTTTTGGGAAAATGTGTCTCAACCTTGAAATTATATACGATTTATTGATAGGATGTATGTTGGTATGTGGCGACTGATCATGCAAATATTGTAGACTCGTAACAAGATGTGGGGTCTGGGGAAATGACCCGAATTTTTTTTTTGCTAACACATCAAGGTTTTTTCCTACTAACACATCGAGGTTTTTTCCCGCTGACACATCAAGTTTTTTTCGTCAACACGTCAAATGAAAATTGACCTTGTTAAACCCTAATTCTAGAAGGTTCCAATAATCTTGTTATAAGCGAGTGGGATGTATGTAGATGGGGTGTATTATGATTCTAATAGTGGTCATGGTGTCTCTTGATCTCTAGTGGTGATACTCCTGTGAGAAGCTTTCTCTGCAATTATATTGTAATCTTTTGATTTTTGAATAATATATTGGGCAGTTTTTAGAGTGTGGGGTTTTTCTCCTAAAATGGTTTTCCCCATGTAAATCATTGTGTTGTGGTATTCATGATACCTGTGTTTATTTTTGTTTAATTTTTTGTAACTATTAAAGATATGTAAAAGTTTTGCATTATTCTCCTCTCAAGGTTAGTATAGGAAGTTGTTATGCTACCTTAGCTTCCTTAAAAGTGGTATCAAATCTTGATCACCTTTGGTTTCAGTTGTGGGTTGTTGGATTTTTTGAACTAATCCAGATTTGAGTGGGAGCTTGTGCAGAGGACACTTTATGATCTTGTTGCAGTAATTTTTAGATGACAAGTTCATCTGGGAGAATAGAGGTGGAGAAATTTTTATGGAAATAATTTTGAGATGTGGAAGCTAAAGATGGAGGATCTGATGATAGATCAAGATTTGTGGGATGTTGTTGATGAGAATGTTTCAAGGCCTACATATCCTACCAAAGCTGCTCAATATGATGTTATGGACCATAAAGCCAAGGGTTTAATCAAATTGTGCTTGGAATACTATTTTAATCAATGTCCACGAAAAAACCTCTACAAATAAACTATGGAAGAAGCTTGGTGAGATGTATCAAGCCAAATATTTAGTGAAAAATATTTTCTTGAGGAAGAAATTGTATTCCTTGAGAATGGAAGAGGGTGGATAAATAATAGACCACTTGGAAGCATTTAGTATGTTGGTGGCTCATTTGGAATCATTTGGTGTCAAAGTGGATGAGGAAGAGAAATTCCAGATCTTGCTTTGTTCTTTGCCTGATTCGTGGGATTCTCTTGTTATGGCTATTGGGAGTACTTTTGTTATATTGAAGACTGAAGATGTGGTGGGTTCTTTGCTTTCTAAAGAGATGAGGAGGAAGGTATCCATCAGTACCAAGGAGGTCCTGAATTTTTGTGGAAGACCTAAAGAAAAGGGCAAGAAGAGTGATAAGCATCAAAAATCCAAGTCCAAGGGGAAATCTAAGTCTCTTGGAAAGTCCAAAGTTATTTGTTGGAACTGCGGTAAGCCTGGACATGTTCGTAAGGACTACAAAGAAGAAAAAAAGAAAAAAAAGGAAGAAATTTGATTTTGATTCCAAGTTTGAGAAGGAAGATGGTGATGTATTCATTGTAGCTTTGGCAACTCGTGCAGGTAATGATGCATGGTTAATTGACTCAGGTGCATCTTTTCATATAACCTTTAATAGAGATTGGTTTTGTGAATATGAAGAATTTTTTGGAGGTAAGGTGTACTTAGATGATGATTCTAATTTAGACATTGTTGGTCATGCTAAAGTTAAAATCAGGTTTCCTAATGGTAGAATAAAAAGGATTAATGGTGTGTTGCATATCCCTAAATTAGCATAAAATTTGGTATCTATGAGAAAACTAATAGATGCAAGTGTGCAAGTAGTATTTTCTGATGTAGGATACACGATGGTCAGAGGTGCTATGGTGATTGTTAGAGGTGTTAGATATGGCACATTGTATAAGATTGATACATGCACTGTTGAGTGCAATAGTACTTCTATGAAAAGAAAGTTTGTGGAATAAGTGAGGGTTTCACCTTTAGCAGATGGTCATGGCTTTTGGGTACCCAAGGGTGCTCTTTCTTCTAAGAAAAATTTAACTATAGAGAAAACTATGTTATGGAACTAGAGACTTGGCCACATTGGAGAAAAGGGTCTAAGGACCTTGAAAAATAAAAACCTTGTTGAAGGTTTGTCTGATTGTAATCTTGAATTAAATTTTTGTGAGCATTGCATTTATGGAAAACAAAACCATGTTTAGTTTTACTCGGGTTCTCATAAACCTTGTGGTGTATTGGATCTTATTCATTCTGATGTATTTGGTCTTGCAGATGTTCCTTCAATTAGTAAATCCACATATTATGTTTCATTTATTGATGATTATAGTATAAGGACATGGGTATATTTTGTAAAGAGTAAATCTAAAGTTTTTCAGTTGATTTAAAGAATTTAAAGCAATGGCTAAGTTGTAGACTGGAAAGAAAATAAAATGTTTGAGAACTGATAATGGCGGTGAATTTTTCTCTAATGATTTTGATAGATCTTGTAAAGATTGTGGTATTCATATATAGAAGACAACTGTGTATTCTCCAACACATAATGGAGTTGCAGAAAGAATGAACAAGACACTGATGGAGAAGGCTAGGAGTATGTTGAGTGGTGTTGGCCTAGAACAAAGTTTTTGGGCTGAAGTCATTTCCACTGCCTATTACTTGATTAATAGGTCTCCTACATCATCTCTTGTTGATAAGATGCTATAGAGTCATGGTCAGGTCGCAAGCATTCACTAATACATCTTATATTTTTTAGTTGTGAGGCATATGCACATGTTCCAAAGGAGAAGTGAACAAAGTTAGAGAACAAGGCCTTGAAATGTATCTTCATCAGATATAGTTATGGTGTGAAAGGATACAAGATTTGAGATCCTGTTGCATAGAAGGTAATACATAGTAGAAGTGTTATTTTTAGAGAAACTAAGCCTTCTTCACTTACATTGTAGCTAGAACAAAGTAAAATCGAAGATATGATTCAATTTCCTTCTACACATGAGAAAGTTGAATCGAAGCCCAAGGATAGAAAATAAGTTAAGGAGATCTCATCTAGCTATGGGTCTTCAAAAGAGGAGGGTGAACCTCCAACTCAACCTGTTCATAGGTCTACAAGGCATAGACAACCACCTAAAAGTTATTCACCTAATGATTGGAGATATATTTTTGCTTTGAATAATAACATGGATGAAGTGAGATTTGTAGAAGAGGCACTAGGTATGAATGATGCATAATCCTAGAAGATTTATATGGATGAAGAAATGGCATCTTTGAAAAAGAATGCTACATGGGATCTTGTACCATTTCTTGAAGGATGAAAACCTGTTGGTTGTAAATGGGTGTTCAATAAAAAGGTTGGTTTAGATGTAAGTATTGAGAAATACAAAGCACAGTTGGTTGTAAAAGGTTACTCTCAAGTTGAGGGTGTTGATTATGGAGAGATATTTTCTCCTATTGCAAAATGACATCCATTAGATTTTTGTTGTCTATTGTTGCTGCTTATGATTTAGAGGTTGAGCAAATGGATATGAAAATTGCTTTCCTTCATGGTGAATTGGAGGATGATATTTATATGACATAGCCAAAGCACTACGTGGTGAAAGATAAAATAAATTTGTTTGCAAATTGAAGAAATCTTTGTATGGTTTAAAATAGAGCCCTAAGATGTGGTACCAAAAATTTGATACATATGTTTTGAGTTTAGGATTTGAGTGTTCTAAATCAGATCATTGTGTTTATTATAAACCCGATGGTGATCGTTTCCTATTTATTGCATTATATGTTGATGATATGTTATTCATTGATAAAGGGAAAGGTATGATTTTAGAACTTAAATCTCAATTTGATGCTAGGTTTGAAATGAAAGATCTTGGTGCAGCTAAACACATTCTTGGGATGGAAATTAAAAGAGATAGAGTAGAAAGAAAGCTATGGCTTGGCCAAAGTAAGTATGTCAAATCAATTTTATAGAGGTTTGATATGCAAGATTGTAGAACATTATGTGTTCATGTTTTAGCTAGAATAAAGTTATCTATTTCAGATTGTCCAACATCCCCATCGTAGATTAAAGACATGAGTAGAGTGCCTTACCAACGTGTGGTTGAGAGTTTGATGTATGTTATGGTTTGTACTAGACCAAACATTTCCCAAGAAATGGGATTTCTTTCTAGATATATGTCTAATCCTTGTAGAGTTCTTGGGATGAAGTTTAAAAAGTCTTTAGATATTTATGCGATACCTTAGATTATTCCTTATGTTATCATAGTAATATAACTGAAGACGAGATTTCCATTGATATTCATTGTTATGTGGATTCAGATTGGGTAGGTGATGTTGATAGCATAAGATCTACCAGTGCTTATGTGTTTACTATATTTGGTGATGAAATTAGTTGGATAAGTGATAGGTTGTGGTTGCTTTGTCCACTACTGAAGCAGAGTATATGGAATCTACTCATGCTTGTACATAAGCCATTTTTCTTAAGATACTGTGTTCAAATATTCGAATAAAACAAGGTGCAGTGGTAATTTATTGTGACACTCAAAGTGTGATATGTCTATCCAAGAACCCAACATTTCATGCCAGGATCAAGCACATTGATGTACAGTGTAATTTTGTTAGAGATATGGTTGAAGATGGCAGGGTGAAGTTGGTTAAGGTAGAGACTTTGATGAATGTTTTTGATTCTTTAACTAAGTCTATGAGCATAGAGAAGTTTAGATGGTTTTCATAGACTATGGGCCTTTCCTCCCCTATCAATTAGAGATGATGATGACACCCTTTCGTTGTCCTTGGAAGGTGTTTGACAAGTAGGAGACTTGTTGGGAAAATGTGTCTCAACCTTGCAATTATATATAATTTACTGATATGATGTATGTTGGTATGTGGCAACTGATCATTCAGATACTATACACTTGTAACAAGATGATAGGATATACATCAAGGTTTTCTCATGCTGACACATCAAGCTTTTTTCCCGCTGACACATCAAGGTTTTTTTCCCACTGACACGTCAAGGTTTCTCCAAAAATCTTGCTGTAAGCAGGTGGGATGTATGTAGATGGGGTGTATTATGAGAGTCTGATAGTGGTCATGGTTTCTCTTGATCTCTGGTGGTGATACTCCTATGAGAAGCTTTCTCTGCAAGTATATTGTAATCTTTTGATTTCTGAATAATATATTGGGCGGCTTTTGGAGTGTGGGGTTTTTCTCCCGAAAGGGTTTTCCCCATGTAAATCATTATGTTGTGGTATGAATGATACTTGTCTTTATTTATGTTTAAGTTTTTGTAACTCTTAAAGATCTATAAAAGTTTTGCATTATTCTCCTCTCAAGGTTAGTGTAGGAAGTTGTTTCGCTACCTTAGCTTCCTTATATTTTCTATGATGTATGATAAAATTCTTTGGTAGACATGTACAGAAATTTTGGTAGCATAGACAAGGAAATCAACTTATTTGGTAGAATTGTTTGAAAAAATTCCTCAATGAGATATGTCCTAGTGGATTACAATGATTGCAGGATATGCACAAAATGGATTTGTTGAAAAGGCTTTAGAAAATTTCAAGCAAATGCAATTTCTAGGTGTAAAACCAAATTCCACTATATTTTCCAACATCCACCATGCCTATACCAAAATTGAATCTTTCGAAAGGGGTATGCACATCCATAGAAAAGGATTGAGAAATGTGTATTATATTACATACTTATAACTACTCTCATATATATGTGTATAAAAAATGTGGAAGCATGCACAAGGTAGGTCAATTGGTTAAAAAAATGCCTCAAAGAGATGTGGTTTAAAATGTAATTGGCAAGTGTAAAGAATTTTGTAGTTTAAAATGTGCCAAGAGGGGCTCAGGCTATAATGAAAAACAAATAATGATCAACCTAAAATATGCATAATAACAAAATAAAAGCATTTTATTAAGCATGTATGATAAGGGATGATAAATAAACATAATAGAATTAAGGAAAATGTGAAGAAAATTTGTAAAGAGTTCACATACCTAATAAATGGAGATTCGAATGGAGGAGTTCTACCCAATTATGTAGTCTTTGTTTCTTCTTGCATCAAACTCCTCAACAATTTGAGTTTTACACAAGTTTATTTCCTTTTCAATGTTCAAATGTATATCACTCTTGAATAAAATTACTAACAGCAATACAAATAACCAATGTATAATGTTAAGTTCCTTCAATTCAATCACAATTAACATTGCAACACTACAAAAATTGAGAGTTGAATTGATATATATCAAATTCGATGTGGAAACTCTGTTATTTACTCCTTAAGTTGGAAAATCATAAAAAGGTGGTGGAAAGTTCATCGAAAGGTGGTAGAATTGAAAAATTTGCATGTGCACTTCCCAATAGTATCAAAAAGCTTATTTTTTTTGGAATACGCACATAACCATGAGAATAACAGAACATGTCAGCCTATATCATGGGTGTGTTGACCTTTTTACCATTTTAGAGCAAGCCAAAATACACTCGTGTTATAATTCACTCGCATTTTATCTTGATATACAAAACAACTATATCTCAACTCCTTCAAAATACGCTCATGTTATAAAAATGTTGATTTTCTAAAGGTTTCCTCTCTCCGTCTCTCCTTAGCCATCCATCCCTCATTAGCCATCTAGGTCTCTCACTTAACCCTTTAAACCCTATCCATAAACCCTCAACCCTAGACACTATGCCTTAAACCCTAATCTCTCAACCCTATACCCTTAAACCCTTAATACCTCAACCCTTAAACCCTAAACCCTAATCTCTCTCTCCCACTCCCTCTCTCTCCCACTCCCTCTCTCTCCCACTCCCTCTCTCCTATCCTCTCTAATTGTCTCTATCTACCCTCTACCTCTTTCTACATACCTCTCTCTCTCTCTCTCTCTCTCTCTCTCTCTCTCTCTCTCTCTCTCTCACTCCCACCCCCTCTCACTCACACTCCCTCTCTCCCTATCTATCAAGTATCTCCCTCTCACCCCCCTCACACTCTCAATTATCTCCCTTTGGCACCCTACCTAGATAACTCTCTTTCTATCCCTCACTCTCTCTCCCCTCTCTCTCTCTCCCCCTGTTTATCTAGCCTCTCTCCCTATATCCCTCCCACCCTACCTAGCTAATCCCCCCTCACTCCAACCCCTTCTCTCCCACTCCCTCTCTCTTAGGTCCCTCTCTCACTACCTCTCTACCTCTCTCCCTCCAACCCTACCTAGACAAATATCTCTCTCTTAAAATTATCCCTCCCTCTAAAGATGTACATACATATACATACATATAAGTAGACATACATATATACAAGTGTGCATATATACATGCATACAAACATACATACATGTGTACATACAATCTTAAATACATACATACATACAGTGATACATGCATACATACATACACTAATACATACATACATACATATACATACATTGATACATACATACATACATACATACAAGTGTACATAGATACATGCATACATACATGTCATACAAGCATACATACATACAAAAATACAAATATATATACATACATTTAATAGACTAGCATTTAATACAAAGCAAGACATAACACAAGCATATTTTAAAACGCTCACATTATGTCTTGATTAGGCAACTCTTGGGCACAAACACAAAAAAACATGTCAAAACTATGAAATAACGCACTCGTGTTATTTCTTGATTTAGGTATCCCCAAGCCTTGGGTTTTTTATTTGCTTTGGAATACCAACCCAAAGGCTTCGAGTGCCTTGCCAATGTCCAAAGACGTGTTTTTTCAAATTCTATAATATTTCACATAATCGGATTTGTGCTAAGCAAAACGTTTGCACCTATTTCAAGGTTGAATAAATTGAACACCTGGGTAATGTGAGGCTCTCTCTTAGTTATCTAACAATGTATTTTTTTTCACAATTTGACAATGTTAAGCCTTTGATCTTTAATTTCTTTTGTTTGTGGGTCTATTTTTTTGGCAAAAAGTAGTGTTTGGTATTTTTTTCTTTATAAATTAATCGTTCATCGAATTTTCAAATAAATTACATTTTTAGAAATTAAAATCCATTCTACACATATTAAAAAAAACATTTTCAATTATTTTTCAAAATTTATAGGGGTAGCATGACCAAAATTCCATTTTTCAGGAAGTTTCCACTTTGAAAATTAGTAAAAAATTAAAGTCATTAAAAAATTATTAGAAAAATCAGGTATAAACTACATGTTGTTAGCTAATTTCTCACTGAAGCGATTTTAAAAATACCAAAAAAAGGTTGACCTTTTGAGGGAGCCACAAAATTCGCTATGTTATGTGTTTTTGACAAAAACAACAACAATTTATGTGGCTCCCTCTTTTGAACACCTTAATCTCAACCATTTTCAAAAAAAATAGTTTAGAAAGTAGACTCAGAGCGCTACGATCCTTGTTTTTATTGCATCTAAAAAAATTTAGTGTACCTATCCTCAATTTCACATCCAAGGTCAGTATTTTTTTATTTCAAAAAAAAAGTGGTCACTTAAGACCCCTTTTTGGCCCCCCATATTTTTGCACTTACCCATAAGATCACACACAAAACTGTTAAAGAGAAAGAAGCTACCATAATATCAACACAATCTGAGTCATCAAGACCATGTGAATCCACAACTTTTAGCAAAGAAGAAGAAAAAAAAATTGTACATCTACATATGATGAAAGTGATCATGAAAAACCTCCTTCCTCAAAAGAAATGAAAGCACTTTATGGAAGGGGTTACGAACTTGTGAAACAACTTGGCTATAATGGAAAAGGATGCGGTGTTAAAGAACAATGTATTTGTGAACCTATAACCTACACCGCAAGAAATAACAAGAGGTCTTAGTTATTTTCATTCAATTAACAAATAGAACTAGTTGTTGCTCCTTTCCATGTGGTAGTTGTAGTATCATAGAATACTCATTACCATGCATGAGGTTATAAACTTGGCTTTATGCAATCAAATTTCCTTTTTTGCAAGAAGCAACATATCATCATCGATTTTTGGCTCACCTTTTTTCCTTACAGTTGGGGGGTAAGGGGTTAGGTAGCCTTGTCCTTGTATGACACTTGTCCTTGCCCCTTTGGCTAGTTGTCCACCTTCCATATATGATGAGAAATATTGGGATGCAGATGACCTGATGTAGGTTGGCTCACATGTGACATACTTATTTGTTTATTGTGATAGCATGTATGTAATGTGATCCTTCATATCATGCTTCTTGGCATGTCAAGTTACGTATGTGACCTTTCTTTGAATGATCCTTGTTACTCTATTGGTGCAAGGATACAAAGGAAGTGAATCTGTCGTGACATTCTTTTATTTGTATCTTCACTCTTCTATATGCCGTAAATATTGTATTTTCTTGTCTTGTTTTTTCCTTTTGGCGAAAATGCAAGGTGTTGAGACATATAGGTCTCTTCCATGTTGACCCAAAATATTTTCCTTTTCTTTTTCTCTCTATGTGTCATTCTTCCATTTTACTTATTGATCTATGAGTATTTGGGGAATGATGACAGATCTGAGCTCTATCATATCATTGTAGCAAAGACATATGTTGACCTTGAATCTGTAGATCCCTTATGTGTGATCTTTTGAGATTGCATGTGGGGGAAACCCTTCTTCATGAAGCAACTTTATTTGGAAACATATTATTCTCATAGGGCTTTCCAAATAATCTCTCATTTCCCTTTTATCAATTGGAATTTATCATTTTCTACTTTAAAGTAATTACTCACACCATGGTGTTTAGCAATTCCTTTAAAGTGGGGGAATACATTAGCATTATTTCATTTTGGCATTTGTAGCTCCTAAGGTGAGTTTCATTTTCAGTTTGACATTATGCTTCACTTTTATTCATAGTAGTTGGACTTAGTGTAGCATTGGCATATCACATTGATCATTTTATGGCACCTTATCAAACTTATCAGGGCTCGTATAAATTTTGGTATGGTTGATGTATGGGAGACCTATAGACTTGGTGTGACCTCATCTGCCATCTTTTTATGGATTCAAACCTTGTAGACCTAGTGTGTGTTTCTCATCTTACCTTGGGGCTCACCTAGTGTATACTAGACTACACTAGCCCTTGTGAACATATTTTATGGATGCATCATAATACAACTTACTAGTCCATCCTTTCTTCTTTCTACATTGTGTATCTTATCTTGTTGCACATATCTTATGTGCATGTGTTTTATTTGTGATTATGCTGGTTTGCCATGGGATCTTATATCCTAGGGGCTTTTGCAACCTCCTTGGTCCTTTGTCATCCTATCTTTTTAACATTTGTGCACTTGGACCCCTCTTGACACATATTTGTCTACTTTAGTGTGATTCTAAGCGTAATTTTATACTCTCACTAAATTGGCGGTTAAATGTAGTGTAGGAAAATGTATACCTTTATAATTTTACACTATGTTTGGGTCCCTTAATTTATTGGACTTAATTAAGATCCTAATTTTCCAAATTATGCATTCCAAAGCCTTATTTTTCTCCTTTTTCGAAAGGGGAACCAACATTAAATAAATGCAATCAATAATTAAAACACCTTGGAATATGTGTGTCCTAAACTTATAGGCCAGGGCCCATTCGCCCATGGGCGAACGAGTTCCCTTTAAATACCAAGAGCTATTTTTAAAATATGTTTTTGGTGGCATTTTAATTATTCAAAATCAACTTGCGATTGTCATATTTTGGAATATAATTTTTGGGAAAATAGATAAACACCTATAAATAGTCTTTTTATCATTTGAAATAGAACACTCAATGAACAAGCATTAAGGAGAAATTCTATTGAGAAGATATCATTTTAAAGAGCATTCAAGAGTAGATTTATCAGCCATTTTTTGTATAAATCAAGATCCTAACATCATGTCCTAGTTTACGTGTGTTTTGAAGGCTAATATGCATTGTTGATCCTAAAGAAACCAAGCATTTCAAGTATCCAAATCAATCAATCAAAGCAAGATCCAATTCCTTGGAGAGATGTGTTTGACTTCAGTCCTCTAAGGGAAGCTATTAAAGGTTGGTGAGTCATAGCAAGCATTGTTCATTCATCATTTCCTTCCTTATGTCATTATCTTTCTATCAAAGTTTGATTACCAAATTGGGGTTTTGACTAAGGCAAACCCCCATTCAAACAAAAAAAATTTCCCCCTATGTTTGGGTCCCTTGATGGAAGGGGTTACAAACTTGTGAAACAACTTGTCTATAATGGAAAAGGATGTGGTGTTAAAGAACAATGTATTTATGTCCCTATATAACCTACCCCACAAGAAATGACAAGAGGTCTTGTTTATTGTAATTCTATTAACAAATAACATTAGTTGTTTCTCCTTTCCATGTGGTAGTTGTAGTATCAGATAATATTCATTACCATGCATGAGGGTATAAAGTTGGCTTTATGCAATCATATTTCCTTTTTTGCAAGAAGCAACATATCATCATCCATTTTTAACTCACCTTTTTTCCTTATAGTTGGGGGGGAAGGGGTTAGGTAGCCTTGTCCTAGTATGGCACTTGTCGTTGCCCCTTTGGCTAGTTGTTTGCATTTCGTATATGATGAGAAAGATTGGGATGCAAATGACCTATAGGTTGGATTGCATTGACATACCTATTTTTTCATTATGATAGCATGTATATAATGTGATCCCTCATATCATGATGATTGGCGTGTCTTTATGTTTTTGAGCTTTCTTTGAATGACCCTTGTTACTCTATTGGTGCAAAGATACAAAGGAAGTGAATATGTTATGACATTATTTTATTTGTATCTTCACTCTTTTATATGTCGTAAATATTGTATTTTCTTTTGTCTTGTTTTTTAATTTTGGGGATAATGCAAGGCATTGAGACATCTAGGTGTCTTCCATGTTGACCCAAAAGCTTTTCCTTTTCTTTTTCTCTCTCTGTGTCATTCTTCAATTTTACTTATTGATCTACGAGTATTTGGGGAATGATGACAGTTATGAGCTCTATCATATCATTGTAGCAAATACATACACTGACCCTGAATCCATAGATCCCTTATGTGTTATCTTTTGAGATTGCATGTGGGGGAAACCCTTCTTCATGAAGCAACTTTATTTGGAAACATATTATTGTCATAGAGCTTTCCAAATAAGCTCTCATTTCCCTTTTATCAATTGGTATTTATCATTTTCTACTTTAAAGTAATTACTCACAACATGGTGTTTAGCAATTCCTTTAAAGTGGGGGCATACATTAGCATTATTTCATTTTGGCATTTGTATCTCCTAAGGTGTGTTTCATTTTTAGTATGACATTTTGGTTCACTTTTATTCATAACAGTTGAACTTAGTGTAGTGTTTTCATTGTTGGGGATACGAGATCGGTCTATCATCATAGAACACGTCTAAGATAGCAGTGCCTTAGTGATTTTCATTCAAATCACAACAAAGACACAAACAACTATGACATAAAGCGGAAGCATGCATAGTTGATCCCCCATTGATCCTCTGAGAGAAGTAAATGCAAAGCAATAACAAATTCAACACAAGCATAGATTCAAGAACATGAATCAAACAACCATGAAAGACAAAACTATGAACACACAGATTTATGTGGGGAAAACTCTTTCAGGTAAAAACCCCACCCTCCAAAACACTCAGCTCACATGTATTATTCAGTAACTAAAATGGTTACAATACAAAACCAGATCTATGCTCTTCAGGAGATTACATCTTGTTCATCTGGAGAAAGAATACTGGCAACACAAATCAGAATCATCACATAGTTACAATATCCTTATGACATACTATGTAGATTCTCTTCAGCTCCTCACAAATGACTATCACAGCCAACCTCACAGCTAGCCTAGCCTCTTGGCCTATCAGGTTCACATCTTACCAGATCTAAGAGTCTAAGTGTTCACGGTTGAACCGCTCAAACACTCTCAGCCTCTCTCTGTTATCGCTCATCATTTGTATCAACCTGCACACCAGAATACATATACTGTGTCCCAACCTGTTCAGCCCATCCCTACTAGCAACTGTCATCAAGATAATAAATTATCCAGCTACAAGCTTTCCATTTCTGATAACGTGCACTGCTTAATCCACAAGCATTGAGCCGCGTAGCATTAAATCCGGTCTCAAACATGTCCGTCAACCTTGCTATAATAATGTAGCTCAGTCACACATCAGAAAATAAAGCTTCGACCAATGGGACCTCAAAGAACTTTCCACGTATTGCCAAACAAATCGTTTGCAACATCTAATAGTCGATCAAACCGGTCCAACTCAATCAACTGAGTTTTGAGCTCATCCGAGCTCTTACCGCAAAACCGCCGAGCCAATTCGACCCAGCCATGGTATAGCAGTGAGCTCACCCGAGCTCACCCAGCCTTCTACCTTGCTACCGCTGCCCCATCGGACTCGCCTCATGATATGGCAATAAGCCATCCGGGCTTGCACCCTGACTCCACCGCACTACCGCGACCCTACCTGAGTCACCTCGTGGTATGGCTGTAAGCTTGCCCGAGCTCACCCAGCCATCTACCTCGCTACCGCTGCCCTGTCTCTCTTGCCTCATGGTATGGCGGTAAGCTTGACCGAGCTCACCCAAGTCATCACCGAGCCCAAACTCTGACTACACCATGCTACCGCCGAGCTCATATGGCCACCCTGTGGTATGGCGGTAATGGCCTATGCTGACTACCATCTCCATCGTGCTACCACTGACCTTCCTAAGCCTCCCTATAGTGTGGCGGTATCCGCCATGCCAACCATTGGTGGTCTAACCATGGCCACTGCGATGAGAGGACCCACCACCCATGGTATGGCAGTAACCGCCGAGACCAACACTGGCGGTCTCACCGTGGCCACCACGGTGAGAGGGACCACTGCCAGCGATATGGCGGTAATCATCGAGCCAGGTCGCTGGCTGCCTTACCACGCCACCACGGTGAGAGAACTCACCACATGTGGTAAGGCGGTAACCACCAGACAGAAACCACCAAGACCAAGCCAAACCATCGCGGTAAAGGCTAGAACATGGAGGAAAACACCAAGTCTTCAAAGGAAAAGCCAGAAACGTTGAGGCATAATTTCCCAATAATCTCCCACTTGCTGAAGACTTTCAGGCTTCCATCAAACATCCGAACAAGGACAAAAACCATGCTTCCACGCTCCAACCAAGACCCTTGCAATGATAGCAAAAAATTTCCACCATCTCAAGCAACAAATCCAAACACAAGAACACGCCAAGGTGAAAAAGCACCAGTCTCAGGAACGCAAACATCTAATCCTTTAGGCGGCATAGGCACCAAAACAATAGCAACAAATGAAGCACAATGCAAACATAGAAAACTAGCACCCACAACTCATGTTGAATCATCCAACCACCCATACCTCAGAGGTATGAACATTAGTAAACTCATGCCATCACATAGCCAACCCAACAACAACAAACACAAGCACCATGTGTCAACTAACCAAAAGACTACACATGTCCAGGTACTCCCACTGCAAAGGTATTATCCAGATGAATGCAAACAAAGCACCATCACACATGATCCAGACATACTTAGTCCACCAAACCCTGCACATAGAAATGAGTAACCATGTAGTTCCAAGGAACACCCACTCTACTTTGCACACCCTGCAACCACCTGCTACAAGAAACGTTTCTCTCAACCACCTTCCACCGTTCTTCCAAGGTTCCATATCTGACTGAAGAAGGAAACACAAGAACCTTCATGTCATCACCCAAGTGACAACACATGATCACAAACAAGTGACCAACATGGCTCCACATAGACATCCCACATCTAAAGTCAAGAACATTCAGGAAGAAGAGACCAGAATAGAGAGAAACAACAAATCAAACATGTCCTTCTACAAACACTTCTATATGCCAGCTGTTTCAAGAATGATCTTCTTCACATCCCAAAGGGAAAGCCTTAACAACATCCAAAAAAATGTAAGCATCTCAAAGAAGATCAGACCCACCCATATAACCATCTTCTATCAGTCCTTAAAAGGACAAGGAGATACACTATGTTGTCCACCTTTCATTATGAATCCTCCAGAATTTTAATACAACAACTCAAGATTCATATCATGAAAGCATGCATAACACACATCTAAAAAATATAATGGGCAACTACCTTTCAAATGAAACACCACTGCCGAGCAGACCAAGAAGAAAAGAGAAAAGATGCTCCTCCAAGATATACAAGCCACCATGACTTACCCAAGAGCATTCTCCTTCATGGTCTTTGTTGAACTCATGGTCTTTGTTGAACTCATGTTCAACCAAGGTGCAGGCAACTCAAAATTTTAGCTGTAACAACAACATTCTCAAAATAATTCCAGCCTCACCTTATTCTCCATGTATCCATGAGCACCAGCAACCTGTCATCTCATGCTAACTCCAAACTGTAACATTGCAATAAACATGAAGTCCTTCAGCATATGACCAATGCACACAAAACAAGGAGAAACCCCAGACCACTGTCAAAGCTCCACAACATAGGAACAGGAAATTATCATGACACCATGATCTACACATCTCCATTAGGAGATACCATGCTTCAAGTGAAATGTACATGGTCTTCAAGAGAAAAGCAACATGCCAAAACTCCAATGCACAAGCAAGAGTATGCCATGACATAAAGTAAACAAACTCTAAACCAACATCACCTGTTAAGCTCTACCAACATCTCATCCAAAGACTACCAGAGTCCTCCATGGCTCCAAGATGTTGCACATCTTCAAATAGTGACCATGCGGATGTGAAAGAGCTCTTCTATAGCAACAGGATCTAAGAGTCCTCAAGAAGCATCTGCAACACTAAAGAAGATCATTCACCACCAAGTGATGAATCCATAGTCACTACTAAAGCTCCCACTGAAGTGTGACACCGAGCTTTCCAAGCACCATGACCAACCACCCCATCACTGTCAAAAGCTTACACTAGCCAGTGTATCTAGATTTCCATGACATCGTGATTCACATGCTTCAGATCCCCATCACTGACTATTCAGAAACTCAAACACCATTCCTCCTCTCATCTCAAAATAGCCACGCTAATGCACAAGTGACCACAGACAAGGTTAGCTAATAGATCTATACCACATAGTTACAACCTCGTGGATATAGATAGTCCACTTTCAAGTTGTCTCACAATAATCATGTACGTAAGGACAACCCACAACATTGCACAACTCATGGATGCAACCAAATGAAAACCTGCAAATCTATCATTGCACTAGAAACTGCAAAACTGAGATCATCAAAGAGAATAGCTAAAGCAGACAAGAAAGACTCAAACACCAGATCAGCAACAGATCTGATTTTCTAGTCACATCCACAACTCAAGTACCGTAGTCTAGGAAACCATCAAAGCATACCACAAGAATGCTGAAAGAGAAACTCATACCAATACTCTCATGCAGAGAAGATAAATCTCCTCCAAACAAGTTGAACTGCAGCTATCTCATCCAGTCATCTGGAAAATAGCAAACAGCGGCTGCATAAAACACAATTTTTCTCTTAACCATGTAAAACCTACAAAACCATAGTGTTTATAAAAAATCCATGCATCTCCATCTTCACTGCTCATCCGGACGACTCAGGAGTCTACACACAACCATCACAGTTAACGAGAACAATGAAAAGAAACATGAATATGCGTCATAAACTTTTTAGGAAAATCTACACAAAACCTTCAGCGCTAAAGACATGAATCAGAAACCATGCAGGTGCAAGACAAAGGCAAATAGGAATAATAGGTCCATTTCATACCAGTTCCAAGACCACAGTCATGCACAAGAAAAAGGGACAACCAGTCTATCTATAAGTTGCAGACCACCAAGGTCACTTCATAGCCTCCATGCAATCAGAACACTAGAGAAACTGCCTTCAATGCTAAGTCAAAAACACCCAGCACAAGCACAACTCTCCATAGTTGATCAGCAACACAAGCAAGTCCATACCGCCAGGGAGCCTCTCACACAGACACCCAGTATGAACACCACACTTCATTGCAACACAACCATAAGCACATCTCACGCCCTTTGCATCAAGAACATTTATTGTGAGCCAGGAGCCTTAGACCATGTTGTAACAACATGACCAACTCCAGTCATCTCCAGCATCTTTCAAACTATGTGTTGAATCAAAGAAGCACACACTTCGACCCATCGAAGGATCAATCACCAACCAATTTCTCCAGACTTCCTCAAGCTTTCCAAGCTAATAAATCATCACAGGAGAAATACCCAGAACTTCAGCAACCAGGAGAAGACTTTGATACCACTGGTTGGTATCACCAAGCCTTGACCTCCTTCAACCAGCTCTGATACCACTTGTTGGGGATACGAGATCAGTCTGTCATCATAGAACACGTCTAAGACAACAGTGCCTTATTGATTTTCATTCAAATCACAACAAAAACACAAACAACTATGCCATAAAGCGGAAGCAGGCACAATTGATCCCCCATTGATCCTCTGAGAGAAAAAAATGCAAAGCAATAACATATTCAACACAAGCATAGATTCAAGAACATGAATCAAACAACCATGAAAGACAAAACTATGAACACATAGATTTACATGGGGAAAACCATTTCGGGTAAAAAACCCCACCCTCCAAAACACTCAGCTCACATGTATTATTCAGTAACTAAAACAGTTACAATACAAAACCAGATCTGTGTTCTTCAAGAGATTACATCTTGTTCATCTAGAGAAAGAATACTGGCAACACAAATCAGAATCATCACATAGTTACAATGTCCTTATGACATACTATGTAGATTCCCTTCATGTCCTCACAAATGACTGTCACAGCCAGCCTCACGGCCAGCCCAGCCTCTTGGCCTATCAGGTTCACATCTTACCAGATCCAAGAGTCTAAGTGTTCACAATTGAATCGCTCGAACACTCGCAGCCTCTCTCTGTTATCGCTCATCATTTGTATCGACCTGCACACCAAAATACATATACTATGTGCCAACCTGTTCAGCCCATCCCTACCAGCAACGGTCATAAGGATAATAAATTATCCACTTGCAAGCTTTCCATTTTTGATAACATGCACTGCTTAATCTGCAAGCATCGAGCCGCACAACATTAAATCCGGTCTCAGACATGTCCTTCAACCTTGCTATAATAATGCAGCTCAGTTGCACATCAAAAAATAAAGCTTCAGCCAATGGGATCTCAAATAAATTTCCACGTGTTTCCAAACAAATCATTCACAGCTTCTGACAATTGGTCAAACTGGTCCAACTCGGTCAACCGAGTTTCGAACTCATTCGAGCTCTTATCGCGTAGCTGCCGAGCCCATTCAACCTAGCCGCGATATAGCAGTGAGCTCACCCGAGCTCACTCAGCCTTCTACCTTGCTACTGCTGCCCCATCGGACTCACCTCGTGGTATGGCGGTAAGCCATCCGAGCTCGCACCCTAACTCCACTGCACTATCACGACCATGTTTGAGTTGCCTCATGGTATGGCGGTGAGTTCACCCGAGCTTACCTAGCCATCTACATCGCTACCACTGCCCTATCCATCTCGCCTCGCGGTATGGCGGTGAGCTCGATCGAGCCCACCCAAGTCATCACCAAGCCCAAACTCTTACTACACCATGCTACCGCCAAGCTCATATGGCCACCCTATGGTATGGTGGTAATGGCCTACATTGACAATCATCTCCAGCGCGCTATCGCTAACCTTCAAGAGCCTCCCTGTGGTGTGGTGGTAACCGCCAGGCCAACCGCTGGCAGTCTCACCATGGCCACCGCATTGAGAGGACCCACAACCTGTGGTATGGAAATAATCGCCGAGACCACCGTTGGCAGTCTCACCACGGTCACCATGCTGAGAGGGACCACTGCCAATGGTATGAAGGTAACTGTCGAGCCAAGCCGTTGGCGGCCTTACCGCACCACTGTGGTGAGAGAACTCACCACGTGCGGTAAGGCGGTAACCGCCAGACAGAAACCGCCAAGACCAAGCCAGACCACTACAGTAAAGGCCAGAACATGGAGGAAAACACCAAGTCTTCAAGGGAAAATCCAGAAATGTTGAGGCACAATTTCCCAACAGCCATATCACATTGATCATTTTGTGGCACCTTATCAAAGTTATCAATGAGTATAAATTTTTCTATGGTTGATGTATGGGAGACCTATAGACTTGGTGTGACCTTCTCATCTTCCATCTTTTTATGAATTCACACCTTGTAGACCTAGTGTGTGTTTCTCATCTTACCTTGGGGTTCAGCTAGTGTATACCAGACCACACTAGCCCATGTGAGCATATTTTATGGACGCATCATAATACAACTTACTAGTCCATCCTTTCTTCTTTTTGCATTGTCTTTCACATTGTATTTTTGTGTACCTTGTCTTGTTGCACATATCTTACGTGCATGTGTGTCCTTTGTGCTTATGTTGGTTTTCCATGAGATCTTAGATCCTAGGGGCTTGTGCAACCTCCTTGGTCCTTTTTCATCCTATATTTTTAACATTTGTGAACTTGGACCCCTCTTGACACATATTTTTCTACTTTAGTGTGAGTCTAAGCGTAAGTTTATACTCTCACTAAATTGGGGGTTAAATGTAGTGTAGGAAATTGTATATATTTCCTAGACTATGTTTGGGTCCCTTAATTTATTGGACCTAATTAAGATCCTAAGTTTCCAAATTATGCATTCCAAAGCCTTATTTTTCTCGTTTTTCAAAAGGAGAACCAACATTAAATAAATGAAATCAATAATTGAAACACCTTGGAATATGTGTGTCCTAGACTTATAGGCTAGGACCCATTCGCCCATGGGAAAATGGGACCCCTTTAAATACCAAGAGCTATTTTTAAAATATGTTTTTGGTGGTATTTTAATGATTTAAAATCAACTTGTGGTTGTTGGCTTTTGGAATCTATTTTTTGGAAAATTAGATAAACACCTATAAATACATAGTCTTTTATCATTTGAAATAGAACACTCAATTAACAAGCATTAAGGAGAAATTATATTCATAAAATATCATTTTAAAGAGCATTCAAGAGTAGATTTATCAGTCATTTGTTGTATAAATCAAGATCCTAACATCATGTCCTAGTTTGTGTGTGTTCTAAAGGCTAATATTCATTGTTGATCCTAAAGCATCCAAGCATTCTGAGTATCCAAATCAATCCATCAAAGCAAGATCCAATTCCTTGGAGAGATGTGTTTGACTTCAATCCTCTAAGGAAAGCTATTGAAGGTTGGTGAGTTGTAGCAAGCATTGTTCATTCATCATTTCCTTCCTTTGGTCATTATCTTTCTATCAAGGTTTGATTACCAAATTGGGGTTTGACTAAGGAAAACCCCCATTCAAGATCATATGAAGTGTGGAAGAGTGTCTGAAGCAACTCTGGCATGTGTATGAGGTGTGTTTAGCTACATTGCAGATCCACAAGCTTTATCTATGTAATCTAGTAGGACTGATGTTCTACTTGTTGAGGTGGTGCTCAATTTATTGTATTGGGGATTGGTGTCTCCAGTAGGTTGGTGCCTAGAATACATTAGGCGATTGGAGTCTCCAATAGGTTGGTGCCTACTTCATGTTGTAAAATTCACTTATTATATTCCTACTTTGTGAGGCTAGATTTGGATAGTATATCCAAGTAGCTATTCTCACTATGGTTTTCCCATCTTAGGTTTCCATGTATATTTGGTGTTCAATTGTGTGAATGTGTGTTTCAGTGCTTGATTAGTAGTAGTGAAGATTCAAGTTATATGACCTAATATTTTGATTTGTAGTTAAGATTTTTGATTGATTAGATCTATTGATTCAACCCCCCCCCCCCTCTCAATAGATTGTGTGCCCTACAAATGGTATCTCTCATAGTTGTAGGTTTGAATCCCCTTGGGTGACGTTGAGGGGGGTATTGTTAGACTAATCACCAATGTCTCCCTTCAGATTTGAGACATGGACTAATTTCCTCGTGTGGATCCATTTACCTCTAGTATTTGTATTGGGAGTTAATAGGTCAATATTTTGGTGCAATGGAAAATGTGTTCCAACAGATATGCTTGGTATTAAGTATGATCCTATGACAAAGGGATTTATACAATTAGATGGATTTTTTGTTAAAACAGTGGGAGTAATTAAGGATCTAAAGATGACCTTGCATGGATACCTTGGCTACATTATGTTGCAAGACATTTTATTCATAGACCTACCAGATCCAATTTTTAGGGTTCCAAGGATGACTTTAATATATTCTTTTGACTTCTCCAAGTGGATTTCATTGGTGCCCATGCCCATTCATTGTTGTTGTTTGTCCCTTCTAACAGATCTAATACCTAAATCGTTGATTTTGTGGGGGGATTTTGGATGACTTTTCTAGAAAATATTTACGACAGGGTGGATGGCATGTTGGTTTTGTTTCCTCCAGGCTCTCTTCGTGTGGTTTTCATGATCAAATAGTTTTTTGAGTGGATATTTCTTTAACTGCTAACCCTAGTTGGGTTAGGGTTTGAGTTGTGTTCATCTTAGTTATGCCTAAACTAGGCAACACTTGTATATTTTTTGTGGGTTCTTCTTTTGGCTACTCTAGGGTCTTTCTTTTGTAGACTATATTTTACACTTTTTCATTGTAAAAATTGGCTATATGCCTTTACATCAATGAATTTGATCATTTTTTCTGGTTCTCTCCTCTTTTATGTATGAGTAATCTTTCATTACCTTCATGTCTGAGTGTTTGTTTGCATTTTCATGCATGTATGTTGTATTAAATTGTTTGCAACTGTTGTGTTGAGAAATTCTCTTTCCTTCTAGCGCTCTGGAAAACCCTAACCACCATGTTTTCCTATGAAATCAACCAAATAGAGAGTTGTGTGAGTCCTTTGGTCCCCTTATTTGATGTACTATGCAATCTTGGCCAAGAAGAAACAACCTTTTATCTTGGTGTATCACCTCTATTTTCCCTTACATGCATTCCTTCTAACCCTTTTCCCTTGTGAGTTGTTAGAGTAGGTTAGTGCTAGGTTTTCATGTGTTGGGTTGGACTAGAAAGTTATACTGGGATTGAAAATGGAAGTCGGCCTTCTCCGAAGATTTGACCTCGTACGCGCAAAGTTCCCACACCTTGAGGTCATTTCCATTGTGTCATTGGAATGTTGAGCTTTGTGCTCAGTAGGCTACAATTTCATGTGACAACAGAGACCATTGACACATCCCTTAATATCACTTTGTCTAGTCTTCCTTCATCTCCTAATATCTCTCCCATTTGTGAGAATTATTTGATACAAGCGGATGCAAGAATTGAAAATCATGACAATCCTAGTTGTTCTTCTCTCGACACCTCTCCTAATTGTGACGAAGGTGTCTTTGTGTTAGAAGATCCAACCATTGAGCATCATGAGAATCTTGTTTACTTCTCTCCTAAAACCTCTCCTATTAGAGAAGACTTTATGGTGAAAGAGGATGATATCATTGATACATGTATTTCAAACAATAGTAATGTGTCTTTCTTAGATGAAAATGATAAGGTCACCTTAGATCCCCCCTCAATAGAAGATCATCAACAAGAAGTCAAATCCATTGAGATTATGAACATAAATTGGCCATTAGATCTCCTTTTATTATTAGACCTCCAAAAACTCCTTTTGGACCTCCTAAAAGTCCTCTGATCATTGAACCTCCAAAGATTCCTTTTGAACCTCCTAAGGGTCCTTTACTTATTGGACCTCCCAAATCATCTCCTAAACCACTTCTTATCATAGGACCACCTCAACACCAACCAAAACCTCGAGGAAATATTTTAAATTTTGCAAGGCAACTCATTAAAAATAATTTTTTGCAACAACCAAGTTATAATATTGTTTCTCAGACATATAAAACATAAGGAATAATGGGTATGTGCAGGATCATGATGGGCCAAAAAGTGGCGATATGTAAGTGATATGATGGCCCATGTGGCTGACAACTTTTTTTTTACCCAAACTTGATAAATGAAAATAGTTTTTAAAGGAGACTCTCAGCTTTCCACCAACATAAATTATGCTTTACTTTGAATTTAATAAATAATTATTATTTATTTTCTATTTGAATTACAACTAAATTCCTAATTGATAGGCTAATTGAAAAACGTCTATAGTTTTCAAACGGTATCACATTTTTTGAATCTGAAACATGTGTCACATTTTATGCTTCACATACTATAGGATTAAAAAAGAAAAATTGAATTTCATGAAGTTTTGACCAAGTTAAGGTGGTCAGACATACGAGTTTTTATATTTTTTAAAAAATTTAATAAAAAATTCATAATTAATTATTTAATTGGAAATAAATTACAAAAAAATATGCATCACACTGACACATGAGTCCTCTTCTTATATCTAAAATATTATAAAAATATATTATCATTTTATTGTGGTTAGGGTGGTCAGACAGACACCTACTTCTTATGTTTTCCCTGAAATTTAAGTACTACTGCATTGAAATTTCAAATTTTCACCAAATAGAATTTTTTTTTTTTAAAAACCTAGTAATTTAGAAACTACATTCAATTTGCTACAGATTATATTCTTACATATTTTTGAAATAATATAGATAACTTATTCAAATTTTTACGTCAAACTGCCTAACTCTGATTTTTCTGAATTTTATTGCCACTTAAGGGCCTGTTTTTTCCATGATGATCCTATACATACCCTAATATGAAATCGTAAACCATTCCTTCATAGATACCACTTCCTCAACCCATTTTTCTCACCGCCCCTCATTTACCTTTGCATAGTGGAAAGGAGTATGATCTTATGGAACAACTTCATAACACTCCTACTAAGATGTCCTTGTGGGATTTGATTTAAGCATCACCTCTTTAGCATAGCATGCTTCAAAATTATTTAGAACAAGTTGTTATCCATCCTAGTGTGCAACCAACTAATGTGGCAGCTTTGATTTAGAATATAAATCAGCCTAATTTGGACATTGGATTTCATCAAAGTGAATTACCTCCTTTGGACATACATAAACAAACTGATGCTTTGATGATAGTGGCTAGCATTAACAAGTTTGGCACTACTTGCAGGGTGAAGCCACAATAGTGGTTTACAATTCAAGTGAGGAAGGAAAACTCACAAAAAAACAAATACATGGCAAAAAACTTGATTTTAGGGGTTCATACGAACCTACTAGTTTGAGCGAACCCATAAGGGGTTCGTTCAAACCCTTTTAATTCATTCTCGCCCAAAAACCCAACAAAATCCCTTATGGAAGGGTGGTTCGCTAAAACCCCTAGGGGTTTGAGCAAACCCTAGTTTGAGAAAACCCCTAAGGGTTCGTACAAACCACTCTTATTCCTCATCCCCCCCCCCCTAAGACACAAAAAAACCTAAACTTTGGGACTTTGAAGTTCGAGTTGAGGATGAAAATGGAGGAATCTTCACAAACCCTTATGGTTAGGATTGGAGTTAGAGTTAGGGTTCAATTAAGGTTAGGGTCAAGGTCAAGTTAGGGTTATAATTTAATTTCTTGATCCTTATTATATATCTAACTCTAACCCTAACCCTAAAATTAACACACAGTATTTTTAACTTGAATCCTAACTCTAAATGCACATACTCTCATTGATAATGGTTCAGCACTTAATGTTTGTAGTGTGCACCTTTTGGATAAAATTGGCATAGATAAGATGAAAATTCAACTAGCTAAGTAGTCTATTCGTGGTTTCGATAATATGGGAAAGAAACCACTTGGTGTGATAATATTTCCTATAAAAGTTGGTAGGGTTACATTGCAAACTTCTATCCATGTCATGCCCCAACATCTTTCATACAATCTTCTCTTGGGTAGGCCATGAATTCATGAAATGAATGGAACCCCTTCCACACTTCATCATCTAATGAAATACACTTATAAAAACAAGGTATACACAACTAAAGTCGGCTTACAATCAAATAGTTTTTTTTCAAACCGAAATAGGAATGAAAATTCCTCTGAGAATATTGATACCAACTTCAAAAGTGGAACCGGTGCAAGAAGAGGATAAAGAGAAGTGATTTTCATCAATTAAAAAACTATGGGAAGATGGTTGGGGTTCATTGGATTTTACACATACATTCATGGGAGAATACAAGATCACACACAAATTAGGAAAAGAGTTCAAGAAGCTACCATAATATCAACACAATCTGAGTCATCAAAACCATGCGAGTCCACAACTTTTAGCAAAGAAGAAGAAAACAAAAATTATACATCTACATATGATGGAAGTGATAATGACAAACCTCCTTCCTCAAAAGAAATGAAAGCACTTTATGGAAGGGGTTACGAACTTTTGAAACAACCTGTCTATAATGGAAAAGGATGTGGTGTTAAAGAACGAGGTTTTTGTTGGCCTTTCTGTTGCACCAAAAGATCGACCTATCAATGCTCGATAAAAGCATCAGTTAAGATCCACATGAGGTGGTTAAACCATGTCACAAACCCGAAGGTATATGCTGGCGGTTAGTCCAAAAATCCCCCCTCAGCGTCACCCGAGGGGTTCGAACCCATGACCGGCTCTGATACCAATTGTTGGCCTTGTCATTGCACCAAAATATTGACTTGTCAATGCCCGATACAAGCACCAATTAAGATCCATGGGAGGCGGTTGCACCATGTTGCGAACCTGAAGGGAGATGCTAGCGATTAGTCCAACAATTTGTATGTCCCTATAGAGCCACCCCACAAGAAACAACAAGAGGTCTTGGTTATTTCCATTCAATTAACAAATAGCATTAGTTGTTGTTCCTTTCCAAGTGGTAGTTGTAGTATCATAGCATATTCATTACCATGCATGAGGGTATAAAGTTGGCTTTATGCAAACACATTTCCTTTTTTGCAAAAAACAACATATCATCATCCATTTTCGGCTCACATTTTTTCCTTATAGTTGGGGGGAAAGGGGTTAGGTAACCTTGTCCTAGTATGGAACTTATCATTTCCCCTTTGGCTAGTTGTTCTCCTTTTGTATATGATGAGAAAGATTGGGATGCAGATGACCTGTTATAGGTTGACTTACATGTGACATACTTATTTGTTCATTGTGATAGCATGTATGTAATGTGATCCCCCGTATCATGTTCCTTGGTGTGTCTTTATGTTTGTGAGCTTTCTTTGAATGACCTTTATTACTTTGTTGGTGCAAGGATCCAAATGAAGCATTTTTTTGTGACATTCTTCTATTTGTATCTTCACTCTTCTATATGTCATAAATATTATCTTTTCTTTTCTCTTGTGTTTTCCTTTTGGGGACAATGCAAGGCGTTGAGACATCTAGGTCTCTTCCATGTTGACCCAAAATATTTTCCTTTTCTTTTTCTCTCTTTGTGTCATTCTTCCATTTTATTTATTGATCTATGAGTATTTGGGGAATCATGACAGTTCTGAGCTCTATCATATCATTTTAGCAAATACATACACTGACCCCAAATCTGTAGATCCCTTATGTGTTATCTTTTGATATAGCATGTGGGGAAAACCCTTCTTCATGAAGAAACTTTATTTGGAAACATATTATTGTCATAGGCCTTTCCAAATAAGCCCTCTTTTCCATTTTATCAATTGGAATTATCATTTTCTACTTTAAAGTAATTTCTTAGAACATGGTATTTAGAAATTCATTTAAAGTGGGGGCATACATTAGCATTATTTCATTTTGGAATTTGCACCTCCTAAGGCGAGTTTCATTTTCAGTTTGACATTTTGCTTCACTTTTATTCACAAGAGTTGAACTTAGTGTAGCGTTGGCATAACACATTGATCATTTTGTGGCACCTTATAAAAAGCTATCAGGGAGTATAAATTTTGGTATGGTTGACATATGGGAGACCTATAGACTTGGTGTGACCTTCTCATCTACCACCTTTTTTATGGATTCACACCTTGTAGGCGTAGGGTGTGTTTCTCATCTTACCTTGGGGGTCACCTAGTGTATACTAGACTGCAGGCACTAGCCCTTGTGAGCATATTTTAAAGATGTTTCATAATACAACTTACTATTCCATCCTTTCTTCTTTTTGTATTGGCTTTTTAACATTGTATGCTTGTGTATCTTGTCTTATTGCACATGTATCTTATGTACATGTGTGTCCTTTGTGCTTATGTTGGTTTTCCATGGGATCTTAGATCCTAGGGGCTTGTGCAACCTCCTTGGTCCTTTGTGATCCTATCTTTTTAATATTTGTGCACTTGGACCCCTCTTGACACATATTTGTCTACTTTAGTGTGAGTCTGAGCGTAAGTTCATACTCTCACTAAAGTGGGGGTTAAATGTAGTGTAGGATAATGTATAACTTTATAATTTCATACTATATTTGTGTCCCTTAATTTATTGGAGTAATTAAGCTCCTAATTTTACAAATTATGCATTCCAAAGCCTTATTTTTCTCCTTTTTTGAAAGGAGAACTAACATTAAATAAATGCAATCAATAATTAAAATACCTTGGAATATGTGTGTCCTAAACTTATAGGCTAGGACCCATTCACCCATGGGCGAATGGGTCCCCTTAAAATACCAAGACCTATTTTTAAAATATGTTTTTGGTGGTATTTCAATGATTCAAAATCAACTTGCAATTGTCAGCTTTTGAAGTCTATTTTTTGGGAAATTAGATAAAAACCTATGAATACATAGTATTTTTATCATTTGAAATAGAACACTCAATGAACAAGCATTAAGGAGAAATTCTATTGAGAAAATATCATTTTCAAGAGCATTCAAGAGCGGATTTATCAGTCATTTGTTGCAGCAATCAAGATCCTAACATCATGTCCTAGTTTATGTGTGTTTATGTCATCTTGTGAAGGCTAATATGCATTGTTGATCCTAAAGAATACAAGAATTTCAAGTATCCAAATCAATCAAGCAAAGAACTATCCAATTCCTTGGAGAGATGTGTTTGACTTCGGTCCTCTAAGGGAATCCATTGAAGGTTGGTGAGTTATAGTAAGAATTATTCATTCATCATAAATCCTTCCTTTTGTCATTATCTTTCTATCAAGGTTTGATTACCAAATTAGGGTTTGACTAAGGTGAATCCCCATTCAAACAAAATAATTTTCCCTCTTTGTGTATGTGCAGATTATAGGTTGAAGAAGAATTGAAGAGATCTCAAAGGAGCAATTTTACATTATTACACAAGTTGTCATGATTATTGTCAAGCCACATAAACTAAGTTATAGAATTTATTTCTAACTTTCTGACAATGGGACCTATGCCAAACAAAATCCAAGATCCAACCTCAAAGGATTGTCAAAAGTTGTTTTGGAAGCCCTAACAAGGACCCATTCACCCATGGGTGAACCAGTCCTTCAGTAGAGTTGAAAAAAAAATTGGTGATAGGTACATGCCATCATACCCTTCTCGAATCTTCCTACAAACTGTCATTTCCATTTTTGTACTTTCAAGAATTTGCATTTTGTGTATTAGGTCTTGTTGTTCAATTAGTTTAAGTGCATCAAATCATTTTAGTTTGTTTATAGACCTTTCCTAATATCCTAAGGACTGAGATCCAGGTCTGATTGACTCACCATTGAGGTTCAAAGTCAATCTTCACACCTTGTGATCTCTCTCCTTAATGAAATTAGGGAAATGACACCTATTTTTTAAGATCCCTAAGGTTTTATAGAACATCATAAAACCTTTGGGGATCCAGGCTTTCCTCTTCATTTCACCTATTAATATAAGTTTGAAACTTATTTAGTTATGAGTTAAACCCTTTTGTTGATATGTAATATATTGAATACACACAAGATTAGTATGCAAAAAACATTTGATGATGATGTAGTATCTATTTATGAAGATGCAAGAAAAATGTAAGTACTTGATAATGCCTTTATGGGTTCTTTTGACAATAAGTGTAATATCAATAGTGTCTTAAGACTTGTCATCAAATAAAAGATCATAATGCATAATTAATTTTTTTGGACAAGTAATAATTAGTTCCCTTGACTATTGACTCCATAATTGGTAAAACAAAATTTTAAAAAGGTGGAATAATATTGTGTATATGGTTATGTCCAAGGAATTAGACTAGAGCACAATCTAATCCTAAATAAATAAAACCTAAAGGTCTAAACCAATCCAATTCTAAAATTAAATTACAAGTACTTAAACTAATCAATAGAATCACAATTTTATCTTATAAATAAAGCATGGTAGACTAAATATTAAGTTAATAATTTGTAACATTATAGACTAATCAAAATATAAAATACATCTGAGAAATAAAGAAGATGTGATGATATCATTGATATCAAAAAGGTAATACAAATCCTCTAATGAATTTTCTAAATTAGAAATGTGAGACTCCACAAATAAGGATGAAATATTTGACAAATAATAATCTCATTGAGGTGGATTTGGAAGAATAATATTGTCCTAATACAAAGAATCATTGAATTTTTTTAAAGAAGCAACACTAAACTATAAAGTAACAATAGGTGATGATGGAGTAGATATCTCAATGCATATATCATTTGATTGCATTGCTCATCCTTAAATGATGTATCCACATAAGATGTCTATGTGTGAACATCAAATGCATATATAAATGCTAGATTAAAAGAATCTAGAAAATGATGTCATTTTCTCTACAAAGTTATCTCAATTCATAAATTTCATAAAGAAGTCTTAGATGATTGAATTCCCTCAAAATATGTTCATCTATTGTATGTCTTTTCTTTCCCATAGTAATTAAATTTAATCTATAAATTAAGACACATGATTACAAATCAACAAAAATAAATACAAAATAAAAGAGTTAAATGAAGCCCACCCAAAAAAATAGAACTTCTCCAATTGTCAGAATGTCCAAGCTATTAACTAGAATGTGTAAAATTGATAAAATAAATAAAAGATACATATAATTGAATCTAGAAAATTACATGAATGGTTAAGAAGAGCTCACCAATACCTATTTGATCTAAAAAAATAGGTATTCTAAGAGAAATTTTTGAACTCAAAAGCCAAAAATATAATTTGGACTTCAACTAACAACAAAATAAAACAATAATAAAACTTTTAAAAAATACTAGCACCATTGGAAAGTGTTTGGAACCAACTTTATAACACCTATTTGTTTGCCAAAAATTGACATTGTATATTCAAGATATGCCTTCCAAAACAAGATTGCCCCATTACATATGAGAAAAGAGGTTGAAAACAATGTTCACAACTTGAAAACCGTATTCACCGCTAGAAAAAATACTATTCATGATAAAAAAGACTACTCACTAACCAAAATTATTGTTCATGATGGAACACTATTCATAAGGTCATGCCCCTCCAAAGAATTACCTTAGAAACTCTTAAGTCCAAATCTAATGTGCTTTATATGGATCTAGAGGTTTTCACATATTTTGAGTGAAATGATAAGATCTTTTTACATCAAGATGAATGATTACAACCTCATGGATAAAACCCTAAGATATCAAAGAAAAATATGTAAATCTAATACAATATGTATAAAACCCTAAGATAATATGTATCTCTAAAAGAGCTAATATCAACTGCAATAATTCTTTTACAAAAGAGAGCTTGCTACAAACGCATAAATTAGAAAAAAAAATATACAAAATAAATATTGGTGCATTCATTCATTCCATTGATTACATATAAAAAATTACAAGAATATATGCATCCACATTTGTCAAGAATAGAAAAGATGGAAAAATAAAAATAAATCTCACATTGTCACAAGATTTACAAATTAAAAATAGGAAAATAAATTATTAATAAAAAATTCATGTAAAATGTGAATATAATTTCACACAAACATTCAACACATATCATTACAATGATAATCACCTCCTTTATATAGGCCTACTAATAATATAATGGAGGGGTAATCCTAATGAAGGCTTACTCATTGCTTGATATAATTAATTACACGATTTGTCCACATAATCTAATACAACTAATTTAAGAGGTGTACCACATGTTGACATTTCCATCCAACTACATACATTATAATATCTTATCCCCATGTACCTAACAATATAAGTATAAAATGTGTTTGGTTATGAGTTAAACCCTTTTGTTGATGTGCAATATATTGAAGACACACAAGATTAGCATGCAAAATACCTTTGACGATCGTATTGTTAATGCAGCCATCAGACTGCACATTTGATCGTATTGTCTATGTAGCTATAGACTGCACATTTGACCGTATTTATTAATTTATTGAAAATCAGAATATATTATATTTTTTATTTTCAAGTAATTAGTAAATATAGTCAAATGTGCATTCTGATGGATGGATAGATGTTTCCATGATCATATTGTCTATGCGACCATCAGACTGCACATTTGTAGTATCTATTTATGAAGATGCAAGTAAAATGTGACTTATCATCAAATACATGATCGTAGAATGCAAGTGCAAAGTATGCTCTATTCTCCTCTCAACATTGTATTTAACAATAACTGTACAGGCTTATGGACGCTAGTAAGATATGATCCATATATTTACATAATATATAAACATTCTAATGTACCGCAAGACACGATCTATGTATCTACAAATTTCCTGTTTGCTGTGGTCATTCCTTGTAGTTGCTACATAATTACTCTAAAAGACATCTTCAAATCCAGTGTGGTTTATACAAGACAGACTTGCAGAGGGAAAGGACCAAGAAATTATGGTAGATAGCCAGTGTATCTGATACAACTATTGGCCTCGGCAGTTTCTGAAATCCTCTCAAATATATACAAAACTGGACCATAGAACTGCCGCACAGTTAATGCCAAATACATCACTCAGATGAATGAAAGGCCAACAATGGGTACATTCCTTTTAGGCTTTGGGCTTTCATTATTACTAATTTGGCAGGATCCGACTTCTTTATGGCTGAAATCTCTACCAAAAAGTCTCAGTGGAATATCCTCTTTATGGCATGATGCATTAGAAGCACTAGAACTCAAGACTGAACCTTTCTGCAACAGTGGTGTGGGTGGAAGGAGTGGAAGAGTAACCAGATTTTTCTCCTCTTCCTGCTGAATATCACTAACAATAGGGAAAACAAAAAAACTAGCAGACCCACAACCACATTGACTCTCAGCCACTTTAGGCACAGGCTCAGGTTCTATGTTTGATACAGGATTCTCCAAACCCACCTCCCCAATTGACTTCATTACCACTTTTATATCGACCCATTGATCAGATCCAGCATATTTTTCATCCAAAACACTGCTTCCATTAAAAGCATTGGCCGATGTTCTCTCCACAGCTTCCAATTCTTTATCAAGACCTGATGTTTGTGCCGAAGGAAAGATAATTTCAGGCCTATCAACTTTTACAGTAGGAAATACACTCTCGTGGGTATTTTTTACCTCAGTGGGGGTGTTGGGGCCTCTTGGTTTCTTTCGGGCTCTGGGTGAATGGCCTTGAAAACAATCAGAGGCCCTCCTCCTGTGTCCACTTCTATTGTGGCCACCATTACAGTTATCCACAATATTGTTTCTCTTGTGGGCAGTATTGAAAGTTGAAAGAAAATCCAAGGCAGAAAGAGAGTCAGAAGCCGCCTTACCTAATTTTGAAGTCGTATGAAGAGGGGGTTTGGGAGCAATTGGCCTGTACTTGGCCATTATCTCATCAGCCCTTGAGGCAGAGTGCTGATTTCCTTGCATTGCAAAGCAGGTTCTGGCCCAATCCAACCGACCCATAAAGGCTACCGACCAGTTTTCTCTTCGCCGGCAGTTGCAGCTGTGCAAGCATAAAAAGGAAAGTGGGGAAGAAGCAACCTAGAATACGATGATGAGCTGATCACGAGGTCATGGATGATGAACGGTGGAAATATGGGCGTACACTGAAGAAAGGGGGACGTTATTATGAGAAAGAACAGTGAACACCGGGGGAAGCTCTAAACAGACGACGTTCTAACAGTAGAATAGAGAAAGAAGCAACCCAGATGAAATACAAGATAGTACAGCAATGACTAAGATAGATTGAGAGATCTGTGTGTGAGTAGTTGGAGCTCTGTACGCCGCACTACTATTGGTGGAGTCGAGAATCAAGGTCTGATGGGTTGTCTGCCTCTTCAAATTAGCAATTGCCACATGCAGACTCTTTTTGCATATCCCTTTAAGTCACCGATAACCACATGTTTTTCTTTTTCATTTCTTTCACTTTTTGTGACGGACGACATTAACGCACCAGTGACGCTCCATCGTTTATGGACTTGTAAAAACCATTTTTTTCGGCTTGCCCAAAAGATTCATGTTTGGGGATGGCCATTGGCTGTCGTCTAGTGCCTCGAATGAGGTGCATCTTTACCAATCAAGGGGGATATTGGAATTCAAGCACCATGTTCCGAATTCCTTAAACTAGTATCAGATTAGTCACACTGAAGCTTTAGAATTGACTGCCATTTTTAGGGAATGTTCTAAAAATGTAATGATTGAAATTTTTATAGATATATTTATAAGTGTAAAGGTAGATTTTTTATTTATTTTTAATACGCCTTTATTTTTATTTTTTTTATTATTTATTTTTTTTAGACAAAAAGAATTGAGTAGCCTCTTATAAAGAGCAGTGCATATGTGACCGGCGACGTTAGTGTAACACGCCCTTTGATACCATGGTGAAAGGGGAGACTAGACCTTGTGATCTCTTGCTTGCAACAAGATGCTTTAGCCAATCGAGCTAGAGCCCCCACCCCATACACCTCTATTTTATATCATTCTATGTGTTTACTATTTATCTTCTTTCACATATTTATTCATCTTTATATATTTGTATTATCCACTTGATTATCACACACATGTTTGTACTTATTTTTATGTGTATTTTATTTATCAAGATTCTCAAAATTAGTTAATGGTTATAAGGTCGTGTTTACAATTATGATTTTTTTTAAATTCAAATGTAATTGACTTCACACCTTTACCCTTCCTACCTAGGGTCAACTAAATTCAATTTTGTGTGATATGTTGATATGTCATTGTATGTTAAGGCATCTAATATGTCGATTTTAATTATCTCATTGTATTGTAGATTTTGTTTGGCTAGACATTTCGATAACAATACATGTCAATGAGTAGTTATGTTTTTGTTCTTTTCGGAGTAGTGGTTAGCTAGATGAACAAGGGAAAATAGATAGTTACATTATCCACAACTAAAACAAAATATATTGACAACCATTTTTTGGAATGTGCTTTTGTAGACACTTTAAATTTGACCTTGACACCTAATTTTAGCCTATCCTTAGCCCATTAGTTAAATAAAATAATAGATATTTATTTAATTATTTTCATCATTTCCCATATTTATCCTAATCATTTAATTAATTAAATATTTATTATTTATTTAATTATTTTACCCCTCACATGATCCCATTAAGTAAATAAATACTTTATTTATTTAATTAATTCCCCTTTATCCTCTACCCTTGTTCATTTAATCCTAGCCCTTTATCTTCTTCACATGGATCTAATCTAAAATTTTCATTATGTGACAAGTTTCCCCTTCACATATCTAACTCCTTGTCTAGATTCATTGAACCTAGCTACCTCCCCAGAAGTCAAACTAACTTCTCATCTTTTCCATTCATCTCATCTAAACCTCTCAATCCTAGTTATTCTCATGAGGATATTTGTCATCATCATAATATTAAACTTAATTTTTATCCCTCATGTGTCACTCGTCACATGACTGCATCTTTCATCCAAGCCCTAATCCTCCTTAAATCTTAGCCATCCATCATCAATCATTCTTAGCCATTGATTTTGCCTCTTCAAGACTTTATATCTAGCTCAGCTCTCATCCCTCATCAAACCTCCTAATGTATACACTTTGAAGAAATCATATCTATATTTTGTCATTTTAATCTCTTATCATTATCAAATCATATCAAGGCTATGCTAGAGCATTGAGAAATCCGCATATCAACATATCAAACAGAAAATCAAATGAAATAGGATGCACTCCAATTTCACTAATCAAGGAGAGAAGAAAAGATACTAGGTGAACCTGTATTGTTCTTTGCATTACTTTATCTTCCATTTTATTTACCTTCAATCTTTTCCCCATTTTCAACTTTAAAATTGTAATGATAAAATTTTTAGATTCGTGTTATTTTTCATTTAATTCTGGGTAAATGCACCAAGATGGTGCACAAAAAGGGGATCAAAGGTGGCCACTTTTTTTTGAAATCAGCTAAACCTAAAATTGCAAAGGAAACGAATTGCCCTTATCCACCTCAACATAAACCGAATGAATAAATTGCAAAGGAAATGTATACTAGTTAACTATCAGAGAAGACTACTTCAGATTCCAAGAGAGTGAAACTTCTAGATTTATGCCTCTGACAAAGGATCTCTCGACCAAAGGATGATAGTGCGGATTCAAGGCGCCAGCACGGCGCGCTATTGTCCAAATGGCGCGCTAGCATCCTAAGCAATAGAGTGCTTAGGAACTCAAGCGGGTGAAACATAGTTTCATTTCTTAACCTAGATCTGAGGTCTACTGAACAAAACAATAAAACAAAGAACATGCAATATGAGAAAATAAAAGGAAAACTTAGAGAAAACTTACCAACAACTAGACGTCTGATTCTTCACTCCAAGCTCTGCTTTGCAACCTAAACACACAAAAAAAGGGGGAAAATGTTGGGGTTGTATAGGGGTCTGCCATAGTCAGACCCCCATTTTGGTGTTCCCGCCTCCATGGATAGCCATATAGAAAGAGAGTGTAACCGAAATGGATAAAGGGAGTGGTGAAAGAAAAACACACTTTAGGAGTAGAACATGCACCACAAAGTGGTAAATGAATAAGAGATGTAAATAGAAAAGAGTGAGAAAGACAGTTACCAACAGGCATCGGCCCCCTCTTGAACACACAGACGCACCGTTGAGTGCTTGCTAGAGAACTTGGTTGTTGGAGGGACCTCAGTCCGGTAGAGCTTCATTTGTAGAAGTGTTGTTATCAAGAGTGAAAGAGATTTAGGAGTGAAGTTGAAGAGAGAGCTTGATTGAATGAATGTACCCCCAAAATGAGAGCAAATGAGGGGTTTTCTTGCATGCAATGGCAAAAAAGAGTCGTTACACCTGAAAACCTGAAAATTGGGACACGTGTCAAGAGTTAGGATTCAATATTCTTCATTTCAAACATAGAGAACCGCCAGGAGGCTAGCACGTCGCACAAATGTCTGCGCACCGTACAAGCGTCCAAGGCATCAATTTTTGGGAAATGTGTCATTAGGTTGTTGTTGTTGCTTTGCCACTAGTCCACATGGAGCTAGAATTGTGAAATTCTAACCCATGAGATTTTTTCCATTAATGTGTCTAAGCATCATAAATGCAAGGCAAAGTGCTAAAATATGGAATTTCCCCTAGGTGCAATTTTGTGAGATTACATTTTGCCCCCACTTTAGTGGGCTTGATTTTTGGAAAAATCGGCCACACTAAAGTAGAGAGAAAAAATTCACCCAAACTTTGAAATTTTACAGATTTGTGTGCCAAATGGTAGTGCTTCGGAGGTCACCGAGGTCGAGCCAACCGGTACCGAAGGTGCCCCCCAACAACTAAGCTCAGCAAGAAGTGCAAGACTAGTTCTCAAAGATTGCGTGAAATTACTCTTTGCAAAACTCAATTTTATGTCAGTTTCAAAAATTGAAAGAAGCTACAACAGCGAGAAGAATGGTCAAGAAAAATTTGATGATTCAGAAGAAAAATATGGTGAAGAGGTGACCATATGCCCCCTCCTGATTTTTCCCCCAACTAAGAGTAGTAAAATCAAGAGAAACCAGGGAGCCACAATCTCCAAGAAAAATGGGCCCCAGGGGGCCTATATATACCTAGGTGGGCCCCGAGAAGGGTCATTTGTACTATTCATCACGAGGATTTTTTTTAGTTTTGTGAGAGAAAATTTATCAAAATGTCGAGCAGATGAGGTTACAAGGATCCAAGGCTGGACCAGTTACGTGCGGACATCACCGAGGGCATCGATGTCAACTAGGTAGGCCCCCAAAACCACTTCGTTAGTCAATTTTTATTTATTTTTTGCATGTTTTTGGATTTTGAGGTGTGAAGGTGTCTTGGGCGCGCGCATGTATCTTCGGCGCACGCTGGCATCCAGGATGAGTGCTAGTGTCCAAGGGGCACACTATCATCCCTGCACAATTAATGGTGGGTTGGGATGCCTACGCAGTGCGCATGTGTTCTTAAATGCCTTTTAATTAGATTTTTTCACAATTTGTTGTGTATTGACACATTTTCTTTTCCTTCGCAGGACTACCTAGAGATCGGGGAGCATCCCAAAGGGCAGGTGCTTGGCCTATTATGAGATCAGAGGGGCCACCTGACTGATGATGAGGTCACCCACTTACATCGAGTTGGGCTTTGGCATGTATATACCATGCTAGAGATGCTCTAACAGGACCGCATATTGATGGAACTGATGGAGTAATGGGATGCCATGACTTCCAGCTTCCAATTACTGACTAGAGAGATAACCATTACATTGGAGGATGTTAACTATATCCTCAGTCTCCCCATTCATAGTCGACAGGTCGCGATTGATGATACACACTCAGCACAGGAGCGATCATACGATGTCTTATACTGCTTTGGTCGAACGGATGATGGGGATAGGACCAGGCACATTTACACTCGGTGGTTTGACCAGGACCGGACTACTTCCCCTCTATTATGTCGCGTCATGGTGGTTACAGTCACCATGAGGGTCACCATTGATGCACGAGGCTCTCACCTACACAGGGGCCTCGTCCACACTATCAAGGCGATGATGGAGTGAAATACCATCTTCTCTTGGGGGTACAACATGTTCGCACACCTCTACCAAGAGCTTGGTCGGTACGTTCATTATGAGTACCATAGCCTCACTACATGTAAACTTTTTCAGGTGTGGGATTTTCCCCACATCACATGCACAAGGCCAGAGGGATATCCATAGGTGTGGAACTACACTCTCTTGATGGCCCACTTGTATGAGCTTACGCAATAGTGGAGGCATGGCGATCTGTAGTTCTAGCGGCTACAATTTGACACATTGACACTAGATAGGATCAGATAGAGACCCTACCAAGCCTTTTGGTGGGTGGATGACCATAGGTTCCTCCAAAACCTACAACGTGACTGGTTCATCCTCGGTCACACAGACTATATCATTATGCCATACTATTGGAGTTGGGCCATGCGACAAGATGGAAGGGTTCAAACCATTCCCCCTCTTGTGCTACAATATACTGAAGTTGAGTGGAGCACGGCGAGGCCGAGAGGACCATCTGCACCCTACCTTGGTGGATGTGGATCTCTCTGATGATGATTCCAACGACATTGACCTGTCGCCAATGGGAACATTAGACAGCGTTAGCATGGACCGGACCTTTCCGGTGTGGTGGGCAGCACACCGTCCCACCCCAATTTTTCCAATGGATGCCCCTAAAGGGGATCCAAGCTTGAAGAGGGACATTCCAACATACCCATCAAGGCCAAGGTGGAAGTGTAGAGGTAGCAATGGCGAGGAGGAGGAGCAGGAGAAGGCCAAGGAGGCTAGGGAAACACCACCAAGATCCAGGAGGTGGTGGAGGATGTCATCCCCTCTGTCGGCTATGCCTATTTCATTAGACACACCAACCCTTGTCACATCTGGGGTGACCCTTGACACAGGCGGTGCAGGAACAAGTGCACCTCCTCCCCCTGACCCATTCTGGTAGCCAGGGGACCCAAGTATGATAATTATTTGTGTTGCTTAATTTCAATATTTCTAGCTTTTATCTCATGTGTATACATATCATGTTTCATTTCCATACACTTCATGATATTGATGTATTTTTTGCTTCTATGGTTGTAGTGAATACTCAAGGATGGACTGGATTCTTCACCTAGTGCCTATTAGAGGTGGCCCATGTCATTCCTATCCAGGGGATAGTTCTAGATGCCTATCGGCCAGCTTTAGTGGGATGACATGTCCACCTTTTTGAGTCGATAGCACGTCTCATGAATGCATACGAGGACGTGCAAGTAGAGGTGGTGTAGAGGACGATTGATGTCATCATAGCATAGAGGTAGTTTGACTAGTTGTCAGGGGAGCTACGAATGGCACTCGTAGAAGAGACGCGGCCATGATGAGGTTCGATGCCGCCAAGCAGGTGCATGATGCCCTTCAAAGCCGTATCGATGGCCTCACGAGTCATCCAATAACCATGATCCCAGTAGGTGATCAACAACTACAGTGGGAGCTGATGCAGGCACAAATGTAGATATGCTCTCTTCAGGGAAAGATCAGGGGGATGCATGCAGCCCTGTCTAGATCACACTCACACTGCTCCAGATCCGTCTCCACTATATAGCCTCTACATAGGCCACAGTTGTAGCTAGAGCTAGAGGGTTCGAGGAGCCACATGCCTCAAGCGTAGAGAGCTCCTATTTTGTACATCGGTTTTGTAGTCATGATATATATATTTGTAGATATTTTTTGTTTAGACATTGATACACATATTCAGTAGCTACTCATTTTTTATGACAATGGCCTGATACATGTACATGACATTTGATATATATATATAAATTATTGATTTTGACATTATGAAATTATCTACTTGGATGTGTATGTTTCTTTACTTTCGTGTATGTTGATGCTATGGATGTTATACATGTGTATAGATGTGTGTTTACATTAGATGCTATCATGTTTTAATGAAAAAACATGGATTTATGTTGATTAAATACAATAATGATCTAATTGCCTTAAAAGATAGAATGTGATGCATGGATACACAACATATTAGGATACATGTGTGTCTGACACACACACACACATGATCATATCATAACACAATTTTGTTTAATAATGTGTTCATGAATAATGTCAACATATGCAATGTTGCAACCCTTAAAGAGTGAACACCACACATATGACACATTAGACACAACACATAGTATCGATGAAGATGCATCTCATTAACGGGCCCTTTTGGAGGCATTCCATCCATAGATGATAATCCATAAGCACTTGAACCATACATAGAGAGGACAACATAAGGGCCTAACTAGTTAGGACTGAATTTTCCCCTTTGATCAAGTGGCGCATTTACATTTTTGTGATTCTCATAGAGAACCAGGTCAACTACCTTGCAAGTTCTAGGAAGCACACTTTGATTATACTATCTTGATAATGATCATTGATAAGCTTGAAGATGATTGAGGGCTTGTAATCGATGCTCATTGAGCATAGCTAGCTGATGCAAATTATTGGCCATGTAAGTTTTGTCATCAATTAATCCTTTAAGGGAAACCCGCAAAGATGAGATTTCCAACTTCAGAGGCATGATAGCTTCGGCACCATACATGAGGTTGTAAGGCATCATTCTCGTCACCGTTCGAACACTCGTGTGATAGGCCCACAAAGCATATGTCAATTGAATATACCAATCCTTACTGTGTTTATTAACTATTTTGTGAAGAATGATCCCAAGAGTATTATTAGATGCTTCTCCTTGACCATTAGTTTGAGGATAGTATGGTGTAGAAAATCTATGTTGAATGTGAAACTTCTCCAAGAATTGCTTCACTTCCTTATTCTTGAATGGCGTGCCATTGTCAAAATAAAGTGTAGCATGCAATCCAAAATGAGAGATAATGTTGTTTAAGAGAAAACTAAAAATAGCCTCAATGTTTGTGGATCAAAACGGGATGGCTTCGACCCACTTTATGAAGTAATCTATAGCAGTGATAATAAAAGTATGTCCTTTAGAAGAAGGAGGTGACATTTTCTAATAATATCCAACCCCCATTTTGCAAATGGCCAAGGGGAGGTCTTTTTTTGTAACTCTTGTGCAAGTGCATGAATAAGATGACTATGTTGTTGACATTGCAAGTACTTTTTAATAAAATCAAAGGAATCTTGTTCCATCGTTTTCCAGAAGTACCCCATGTGTATCAATTTCCTCACGAGGGATTTACCACCAAAGTGTCCACCCCTAGATCCTGAATGGGATTCTTTAAGGGTAAGGGGTATTTCCACTTTGGTGAGACATCGAAGAAGCAAGTTGTTATAATATTTTTGCTAGAGAACATCAGACAAGACAACATAGCGGATTGAAATCCTTCGTATATGAGTGTCATTGTTCTTTGTCACATCATTGAGAAATTTTCCAATTTTTCAAGTAGTTGTAAATATTAGAAAACCATTCTCTTGAGTCTATGTGAGAACACACAAGAGCAACGAGTTGAGGATGATAAAAAATAGTAGGAGATCGAATGACCTGAACCATGAAGTGGTATTCTTTTGTATCCCCATCCAAACGTACCAGGGAAGCAGTGCTTTCCATGGCATCTACATGTCTATTTTCTCTCCTAGGGCTATCGTGAAAGAGGAGAAACATTTAAGCAAGGACAAAGCGAGGTCTCTATATAGAGATAACTTACTTTTCTTATCTTGATAGGCTCCCATAATCTGATTCACAATGAGCTCAGAATCACCTAGTATACGGATATGTCTTATTTTTAGTCCAATTGCGACACGCAAACCAACAATGAGAGCTTTTTACTCAACAATGTTATTGGTACAAGGAAATTCCAATCGAAAGGAGAGAGAGATTGGCTTACCTTCTAGTGATATTAGAACCACACCTACTCTGGAGCCAGTCTGAAATCTTGACCCATCGAAGTACATTTTCCATTCAAGGTCATAATTGATTACAAGAATTTTCTCATCAGGAAACAAATCTAACCCTGGGAAGGAGCAATATGAGGGAGCATCTTCCAATTGATCGACAACCACTTGACCCTTTATCAATTTATGAGTAATAAACTTTATGTCAAACTCAGTAAGCAACATCGCCCATTTCACTAACCTCCCAACAAGGTCATTACTAGAGAACAAATGCTTTAGAAGGTCACTTTTTAGAATGACATGTGCTTCAACATGAAGAAGGTAGTGCCTTAGCTTATGCATAGCAAAGACAAGAGCAATACATTGCTTCTCCATGGAGGAATAACAAGTTTTGTAATCAACTAGAACATGACTAATGAAGTAGATCGCTCTCTCTTTCATGACATCATCATATTGAGAAAGCAAAGCTACCAAGGCATATGGTGATGCAATGAGGTAAATCAAAAATGGTCTATCCTACATAGGTGACATTAGTATGGGAGGATTGGCCAAATAGGCTTTGATTTCAACTCAAAATACTTTTGATACTCTTCATCTCATATGAAACGAACATCTTTCTTTAATAGACGAGTGAAAGGAATGGTACGATTAGCCAATTGAGATATGAATCTTTGAATTGTCTGAATCTTCCCTTGTAAACTTTGCAGCTTAATGATATTCCTAGGTGGAGGCATATTAACAATAGTATCAATCTTATTTCTTTCGAATTCAATTCCATGATGAGAGACTATAAATTCTAGGAGTTTTCCTACATCTATGCCGAAGACACACTTAAGCGGATTAAGCCTCATCTTATAGAGTCAAAGCCTCTCAAAAATAAGATGAAGGTTCTTTCCATGATCCTGACGGGTTATAGACTTCACCAAGATATCGTCAAAATAATCTTCTAAAATCTTATGAATGAAATCATGAAATATTAGGGTCATTTCCTACTAGTAAGTGGCTCTCACATTCTTGAACCCAAAAGGAATGACCACATAACAGAAGTACCCCAAGGGGTAGTGAATTTTTTATTATACTAATCCTATGGATTAATACAAATTTGATTGTAACCCAAGAAACCATCCATGAAAGATAACAAGGCATGGCCTATGGTTGAATCCGCAATCATATCTATATTAGGTAACAAAAAATCATCCTTAAGAGAAGCCTTATTAAGGTCACAAAATTCAATGCATATACAGATGCGACCATTAGGTTTGCTAATGACAACAATATTCGAGATCCAAGGGGAATAGTCAAGCAGACGGATAAAGCTCGCTTTTAGCAACTTTTCTATCTCAGTCTTAACTAACAATGCAACCTTGGGATTGATCTTTCAGATTTTCTACTTAACTAGCTTGGAGTTAGGACATAAGATGATATTGTGAGCCACTATGGACTCATCTATACTAGGAATTTCCTCATACATCCAAGCAAAGATATCAAGATGAGAATGTAGGAGATCAAAATGTTCTTCTTCTGAAGAAGAAAGGCACTTCCTGATCTTAATCACCTTTTCAAAAGTCTTAGGATCCATAGAGATTTTAGTAGAATATCCTTTGAGGAGGGACCTTTGATCTCAAGGTTGTGATATGGGGACACCATCCTAAACTTTAGCTAGAGGTTCCTCCTCATCAACACTCAAAATAGATTCTCTAAAATATGCCTACTCATTTAGGCGATATGGGAATCGTATTTTATGATGGAAAGGAGGCAAAGGGGAGTAGGCACCTAAGAATTACTCAAGTGCTTCATCCAAAGAGAAGACATATAAAGGGACTTTCTCATCCTGCACTCCATTGTCTATTAGTTCGAGATGGACCAAATTAAGTGGTTTAACCAAAATCATGTTAACACTCCACCAAGGATTTTTATTAGATTGTTCAATAGAGCACCCCAAACCCAAATAACTCTTACGAGGCTTTAACTGAATAGGGACTTGGATTCCTTTCTCAATACGTCCAAGGCCTTTTTTCCCATAACCGTACTAAGAAGTGAGTCTATATCTGAAACCATAGTGAGTTTGTAAAAATTCAGAAGGTGGTGGTTCTACATAGAGAGCTTTGTTCCACCAGTGAAAATAAAATGCATCTAAAAGAGCACAATCATCTCCTTTAATTGATTCACAAACATTAATCTATTTTACAAGAGTAGAGCTATCCTCCTCAATAGGGGAAGGACTGGTCTCCTCAATAGGATTACAATTTTCCTCCTTAACGGGAGTATCATCTGCTTTTTCATCAGAGGCATTCGAGGTTATCAGAAGATTTAGATGAGTGGGACTTACTTTTTATTGTAAAATAAAGAATTCAGAGAATTATAAAGACCCCTAATCATCGCTAAGGAAAGCATTTGATTCATAAGAAGTAGACAGGGAAGACTTAGGACTTTCTTCTTTAGGTGGTTCATGTTTAATGTATTCACTTCGGGGATAACCTCTACAAGGGGTATCATCGAGGCATATGTCATAGAATCAACATTTAAAGATGAAATATAATTCTTAAGAGTGGAGACAACCGAAGTCCGGCTAGCATCCATTAACTCACAAAGGTGAACAACTTTCGAGTCAGCTTTAGCTGTGACCACTCAATTATTTGCAACAAACTTTAGAGAATGGTGCAAAGTAGAAGTTGCAAAACCCATAGCATGAATCCAAGGTCTCCCCAAAAGAATATTTTAAGGTAAAGGTTCAGGCATCACATAAACCAAAGTAGGTAGGGTAATGGGGCCTAGCTGCAAAGGTAGTATTATCATGCCTAGAGCCTGGTGCCAAGTATTATCAAACCCATGAATATACAAAGAATAATTAGCTAGAGAAGATGAATCAAATTTAATCTTATGTAGTAGGTCGATACCACAAACGTTGAGAGCCAAACCGATGTCAATGAGGGTACACCTAATACCAATAGTATTAACATTAACTATAATCATTAAAGGTTTTTCTTGCTTCTGTACATGAGGTGGGAGTTTTTGTGGATAGAACGTAATATTCGGTGAATCCACATGAATATGAGCCATCAGCACATTAAAATTTGTTGGCCTAGTGGATTTAGGCAAGAGAATCTTCTACAAGGCTTCCTAAAGCATTTCTTGATAAACCAAAGTAGTCTGAAGAAAGTCCCAAAGTGAGATCTTAGTCATAGTAATGCGAAGTTTCTTGACAAGATCATAATTACTTGGTGCTTTAGTCATAGGCTTAGGTACTAAAGGAAGACTTGGTTGAGAAGGTGGTAAAAAATTAGGAACTTTATTAGGTTGTGATGTAGGAACAAAAGGTTGTTGATCCAAATTCTATTTGTTTCTTCTTTTATTGTGTGTGCCCAACATCATTGTAAGAGGTTGAGTCCATAGATTTTACGAACCTTGAATACAAATACGGTGAATCATCTCGATATGAAATTCCACAGATAGAATGATCCTTCCTTGGAGAAGGGGTAGTTGGGATCAAGTAAATGATGGGTTTCTGAGGGCTCGAAGGAGCCACAGAGACCACCACAACATTTACCAACTCCTCAGCCTGCAAAGAAGAAATTTGTTCGAAAGATTTATGGATAGGGGAAGATGCTTATAAGAAGTCATCTAGAGCATCATCCAACATGACAAAATCTTCCTTAGAGAAAGCATTATCATGGACATAGAAACATTATAAATATTGATCTGACATGTTCACATCGGGATCACCAAAATGTGAGATAAGAGGGATTCGCTGGACATGAGTCTCTTCGTTCTCAAGAGAATCCTAGGGAACGAACTGCCCTTATCCACCTCAACATAAAATGAATGAATAAATTACAAAGGAAATGTATACTGGTCAATTAACTATTAGAGAAGACTACTTCATATTCTAAGAGAGTGAAACTTCTTGACTTCTGCCTTCGACAAAGGAGCTCTCGGCCAAAGGACGACAACACGAATTCAGGATGCCAACGCGACACACTATTGTCCAAATGTCATGCTATCGTCCTAAGCAACAAAGAGATCAGGAACTCAGGTGGGTGAAACACAGTTTCACTTCTTAACCCAAATCTGAGGTCTACTGAATAGAACAATAAAATAGAGAACAAGAAATATAAGAAAATACAAGGAGAACTCAAAGAAAACTTACCAACAACCAAACGTCTGAGTCTTCACTCCAAGCTCCACTTTGTATCCTACACACACAAAAATGAGGGGACAATTTTGGGGCTGTATAGGGTCCTACCATAGTAAAACCCCCATTTTTGTTGTTCCCACCTCCATAGATGACCAGATAGAAAGAGAGTGTAACCGAAATGGACAAAGGGAGTGGTGAAAGCAAAACCCTCTTTAGGAGTAGAAGCTGCACCACCAAGTAGTAAATGAAAAAGAGATGTAAATAGAAAAGAGTGTGAGAGAGAGAGTTACCAACAAGCCTCAGACCCCTCTTGAACACACAAACGCACCATTGAGTACTTTCTAGAGAGCTTTGGTTGTTGGAGGGACCTCGGTCTGGTAGAGCTTTGCTTGTAGAAGTATTGCTCTCAAGAGCAAAATAGATTCAAGACTGAAGTTGAAGAGAGAGCTTGATTGAATG
>CM021104.1:17976522-18107428 GCA_007115665.2 Sequoiadendron giganteum
AAAGCGGTTGCATTCTGAACCGCATCACCGAGCATGCACGTCACATAACTTGTACCAAAAAAACCAAAAATGCAAAAAAAAATCCAATGTGTAAAGAATGAAGTGTGGAATAATTTTTATTTTTTTCAAATTTGGACAAGTAGGTCAAGATTTATTAAAAAAAAAGTCAATACATATGTCTCTAATAACTATGGAAACATTAGTGAAATAAATTTAAAATGAACATCTTAATGTAGTTCAAATATTAAAAAAAAAAATGCTTACAAAGCTTAGAAGACATGTGAGATTATGGTGGTAATTTTACTAAGATTTTATTTATAATGTATAAACCAAATGTTGAGAAAGTTGAAAAATGAGATGGAGGAAAAAAATATATGAAAATGAGGCAAATGAACCATCCAAGCCTAAGAATTGTCATCCAATCCTAAATACAAGCCAAAACATGTACATGTTTTGTGCAATCCAAAATGTGTACATGTTTTATGTAAGCCAAAATACGTACATGTTTTATGTAAGCCAAACCATGTGCATTTTTTGTAAAATTCAAAATACACTCGTGTTTTTTCCTGCACTAAAGCATCATGTTCTTAAATCTAACTATCTAGCTCTCTCTCCCTCCACCTCGGTCTCTAACTCTCTCTACATCTCTTTATCAATATTCCTCTCTTTGTGCCTCCATCCCTCCCACCTATATCTCTCTATCCTCTCTTTCCCTCCAAATATTTGTATCCCTCCTTACCTCTCCCTCCCTTCCTCCTCTCCTTTGTACTCTTTTTCTCAAATCTCTCTTTATCTCCCTCTCTCTCTCTCTCCCTATTTCCCTCCTTCCTTTTCTACTAATTTTCTCCAATGTATCTCTTTGTCTCTCTATACCTAACTCTCCCTATCTCTAATTCTTCTTTCTCCCTATCTACATCTCTCCCTCCCTCTCTCTACCTCTCTATCTCTCTCAATATGTCTCTATTTAGGTTATAATTTTCTCATGTTTCGAAGAATAAAATGTCTCCCCCATTCTCAAAAAATTATCTTAATAGGAGAAAGTGTCTTATAATGTGCTCATGTTCCTATGGATTAAATCCACATTTTTGAGGTATATGTGCCTTAGCACTTAGTTGGATGCAGTTGAAAGTTGAGCATCGAACTCTAGCATCTTCTTTATTTTGTGGCCTTGAAACAATTCTATGTATTAAAGGGATTCCCTTATATTAACACATGGCACCCTCACACTCACCCACTACAAAAAACACTCAACTTTCCTTTGGGACAATGCCATGGCGCCATGTGGTGGTGTTGGTATTACCGATTCTTTAAAGGTAGGTAGATTCAAAAGATGGACCACAACTTCCACATCAAATCATTATGCGCTTTAAAGAGTGAAAGATTTCCCTTTGCGTGAAAAGGGCGTTCCATTGGTCAAGCCACCATGACATTCCAAGTGAAGCACGCATCAACATTTGAAGGCCGTTGAGTATTAAGATATCGCCATGCCTAGGATCTGTGGATCACATATGCATGCACACTGAATTTTTTTGAGAATTTGGTTTTACTGCCAAGTTTTTATGATGGAAACACATGGGAGACTCCAAGTGTCTTGGGGGCTCCAAGTGTTGAGTTTCCTTGGTCTCAAAAGTCCCAACCATGTAGGGAAGTGACGCTTATTTAATCTAAGATGTCGTCATTATCAAGGGTTTCATTTTGTTGGTTATGTTCATTTAGTTCCGGTTCTAATGTTCGATTCCTCTCTCGACATAAATTTATATTTACTATTTCCAGAGAGAATGGATTTTAGCTTTTCATTTTGGAATAGAGATAATAGCAGTTTATTGTTTTCATTTCAAAGACCTTAGCAAATGCCCCTCGCAAGAAGGATTGAGTATTTTGTATTCTGCCTTTGGGCCTTTGTAATTTTTTCTTCACCCAACAATGAAGAGGACATGGTGTTTTGTGTCAAACTATATGGGATTGATGGTTGTCTATTATTTTTGATTCCTTGCTTTTATAGTATAAGCTTTCATGAATGTTATAGACTTTAAATCATGAAAGCGCTCTCTTAAATTATCTATGGTGTTTGGAAAGTTCTAATTTATGTTATGAAAAATCAATGGTGAGTACCAAAAGTGTTTCGACGTATTGCCTTAGTTTTATTTCAGTTTTTCCTACTTTCTCTCTTCCCTTTTCCTCTCAAAACATTCGAAGATCCAACTTTTAATACTGTAGATTTCATTTCGTAGACAAAAAAATTGAGTCCCACATCTGTGAAACTTGCCATAAGACATTTTCCTAGAAGTGAGGGTTTTAAACATCAATACTTCGTTTTCAGGCATGCTCAATGGGACCTATTCAAACCTAAATAGAAGTTATATTTTATGAGTCAGAGGCCTATTACAAGGTCATTCACAGTACAAAATTTAGATGAATTTACATACCTTTCCTCCAGACTTGCATCCTGTTATGAATAAAGTCTTTCTTTGTGATGGTTCCTCGGTCACTTCTTCATGCATAAAATCTCTCCTCATCACCAATGATTTTCCTTTCTCAAGTTTCCCAAATGAATTAGGGGATCCAACAAGTTCATCCACATAATCTTCTCTTTCGATATACTTAGTTTCTTATTGATACTTCCTTGATGGCATTCAAATGCTCTATGTCCTTCACCTTCACACTTGAAACAAGTTCCTCTTAATGGTATCTTCAGATATCTTACTTCATCTCTCTTATATCCATCATTGTGGTATGAATTATGACCTCCTCTATCACTATGGTAAAAATTTATGTCTTCTCTTCCTCTACGATATGAGTTACAGTCCTTCTCTTCACTATGGAAGGGTTTTCCATCTTTTCTTTTCTCTGCATAAGGTCTTATTTCTCTGGATTGTAATATGATATTTTGGAATCTTCCTCTTGCACTTCTCTGCCTTTGTTCAAACTTCTTTTCTAGCTTCTCCTCTACATTTAATGCAAACTAGTATGCTTCTTCAACTGTAGTCATCTTCACCAGGCTCAATTTTTCTTGGATATTTGTTCTTAGTCCATTGGTCTACCTCATAACCTTTTCTTTTCTTGCTTCACTATGTCCAATTTTAATGATCATCTTGTAGAATTCTTCAATATATTCTTGTACAAATTTCTCCTTTTATCGCAGGTTCTATAATCTTTTCAACAATTTGAGATCATAATCACTTGGTATGAATTGATTCTTCAACTTTATCACCATTTTATCCCACTTTATGGTTTTCTCCTTTCCTCTTCTATTCTTATCTATTTGAACTTATTTCCACCATAAAGAAGCATGTCCTTTAAATTTTTTTTTATAAATCTCACTCTTTCTGGATCTTCAATTTATTCATATTCAAAGTATTCTTCCATATCACTTATCCAATCAATCAATCAGATTCAAGGTTTAAATTTCCCACGTAATTTTGAATTTCAATTCGAGGTCGCTTACCAATCTTAAAATAGCTTTCAACATCTTCACTTGGTCTAATTCTTCTTCTTCTAGGGCTTCTTCATTGTGATTTGCAGCATGATCTAGGTCATCATAAATTTTGTCCTCATATATAGGGTTTAGGCAACGCCTTCAATCTTATTCAAACACATCTAATCAAACTCGCATTGCTTGAATCATCTATAACATTTCATCCATTCTTCCAACAACATTCGCCATAGTAGGCGCTCTCCTTGGATCCAGTGAAACTGCCTCAATTTAGTGATCTAGCTAAAATGGTTTCAACTACTTCACAATTGGCGATTATTTGAAAACATATGCAGGCTGCCTCAAGTCAACAATCTGTTCACCAAAAATAATTCCTTCAAGACTCACAAACTCGCTCTGATACCACTTGGTGTAGTGATGGATGGAGGGCTCAGAAAGGACTATACAACCGTGTAGTTTAGAGTCAACACAACATAAGTAACACAAGAAATTATTCTACAAATATAGATCTTTACTGAATTGGCAATCTTACATACATCGTATGCCTCATGAGCGAATAACCATGGCTCACAAGCATTCCACAAGGGCATTCAACATTACAACCGGTCAAAGGCCTTATTACAATCCCATAATGAGGTAATGCAAAATTTCTAAACGAGCCAATCATGAAATCCTGAACTAACTGCCTCACGCTCACCTATCAATAGAAATTTTTTTGTAATTGTAAGGTTGAGATACATTTTCTCAACAAATCTCCCACATGTCAAACACCTTGAAAGAGAAATAGGAGAGAATATAAATATTGTCTCTTAATTGCTAGGGGCCAAAAGGCCCATAGACTTTGAACACCATCTGAATTTCTTTGTGCTCATAGGCTTAATTAAATAATCGACAAATTTCATCAAAGTCTCTACCTTAAACAACTTCACCTTTCCATCTTCGACCATATCTATAAAAAAATTATATTTTACATCAATGTGCTTGGTCCTCACATGAAATATCGAGTTCATAGCTAGAAAAATTTCACTCTGGCTATCACAATAAACTGTCACTACATCTTATTTTATTCCAATATCTAAACATAGCCTCTTAAGCCAAATGGCTTCATTACAAGTAGAAGTAGGTACCATATACCCAGCTTTAATAGTGGACAAAGCAACCACAATCTTTCGCTTACACATCCAACTAATTGCACCACCAACTAAAGTAAAAACATAAGCATTAGTGGATCATTTTCTATTAACAACACATATCTAGTCTAAATCCACATTGTACAGCTAGAAAAGAGATATATAAATTATTGCAAGCAATTGAAATAGCAATCATTGTTGGAGTACAAGACCATTTAGAGGGGGGTTGAATCAATGATCTAATGAGAAATCAAATTTCAAAACTTAATTCACTTGTATTATGCAAAGAGACCTATTGAAAATACTTCAAACATTATATATATTGAATGTTGAGGGAGTCACAATGATATGCAAATCAAAAAATAATATGTGAACAAAGATGACCAATCAAGCACCATATGACAAACCATGAAGAGGAGACAAAAAAAAGTTTTATGAATGGAAAACCCCAAAAGGGTGAAAAACCACTCTGAAAATAATTTTCATTAAGCCTCACTGGCCTAAACCTCACTGGTTACAAACTATATACCACACTGGAAAAAAAAAATCCTCACTGGCTACACTTTATGCCTCATTGGAAAAGCCTCACTGGCTACTCAATCCATCTCATTGGAAAATCCTCACTAACTACTCAATCTACCTCACTGGCTACTCAATCTGCCTCAGTGGCAATCTTCAAAAGAGAATGAATAAAAAATAGAGGGTTACTCTATTTCAATACAAACCACTACTTTATTTATACACTAGCAAAACTCCATATCTCTTATTCTCCCATATCACAACATGTCAAATCAACCAAGAATACTAATATTCACAAGTATCATTACTATCTCACACTTCCTCCTCTCTGAGATTCTCCTTATCTCAACAAAACAAAATATAACTTACACACTTAGACTATAATCTTCATTGAAATTACAATCAGGTGACACAAATATCTTACACACAATCATCCTCTCTATTTTAGAAATCTCACATCCAAAGCACTGTTAATCACATGTGATCATATTTAGATCAGATTAAACTGTGTAAAGAACTATCTCAAAAATGCAACTATAAACCCCTTTTGTTTTATGTCATACAAATATCTTTTACTATGCATTGTCTTACAAAAAAACAAGACATAGTCTTAATAAACCTTTCTCATAGTGTGTCATTTTTAGTCATACTTCATTTTTCAAAATACACATTTAGAATACATTCAACTATGCAGAGGATTGTGTTACACAAAACATCGTATCACACTATTATCCAATTCTCCATTTGATGTATATACTCGATACATATACTCTAACCTTTTCCAACTTGAAAAACTTGCATCATTGAACAAAAATAGTTACAAAACTGTGAGGAAACCAAACACCACTCGATGACACTTCACACTCTTTTCAAAGTGAAAACTATGGAAATAAGCGTTATCAAGTTTAAATGAGAACCCTTGATCCTTTAACACCTGCCAACACACAATTAAATAATGGTTGTTCATTTAATTTTGAACGACATAATAAGAGTCTTTGACCTACTGCACCGGTAGACCCTAGGTGTAGGGTTCAGTTGTTTCAACAATCTCAAACCCTTAAGTCTCCAATTAAGAAACTTTACACTGAGTATAGTCAGTCACCAATCAAATATACAAAAAAGAAAACTTTCATTTGAAAGCATTCACAAGGTATAAACCCTAGGTCTTAGGGTATAGTCAGAACTTAGGATGTTTAGGTTATAAAACATAGATGTTCCAACAACTCAAGTATTAAAATGAGATCCATCATAAGTAACATCAACAATACTATCCTTTTTGAAAGATAATAAACCTTAATCTCATAAGAACAAAGTTTTCCTAATGAATACCAAGCTAATGAATGATGAAAAATTGTGATTGAAAGACTCTATCAACTCACAAAATTTATAGATCTCTGAATGATCAACAATTTTCATTTTTCATTTTGCATCAACACCTTTATGAAGAGACATTCTGAATAATTTTCACTTTGCATTCTTTGGTAGAACAATCACCATGAAATAATCAACACCATCAAGTATTAGCATAGTATCTTGTCATGAAGCAAGCAACTCTATATTACTTTATCTTGGAACAACTCTTTGGATGCATCAATCACCATGAAATGAATGAACAAAAACCCTTTACATCAAGCATCATGAGATGATAAAAAAACACCAAATGATCAACATACACCAACAATGACAAACTAGTGCAACAAACACCATGGAATGAGTCATGAGAAAGTATCAAACACGGTTTCCTTCACTTCATTGTTTCCTTCAAATGGATAACCTCTCACATAAATAACCTTTGACATCAACAAAAAATTTCACCCAAAAATTGCCCCTTTTTCATTGATGGAAAACCCTTGCTTGGCTTGCAAATCTATCTCCCCCTTTGACATCATATGAAAAAGAAAAATGGACTCCCCCACTATTTATTGGATTGAAACCTTCATGGAAATGAATGAACACTGTCAAAGATGAGAATGGATTGGCAACCCCTATGATTTATCAAGTGTTTAATCAATAACCCAAAGATAAGAAGTCATTAAAATTAATGTCTCAAGATTATCACTCTATCACCAACAACACATTGGGTTATCAAACAAGGTGTCTATCACACTCAAGGTGTGGTGACTTGTCCTTAGTGATTGTCAACATTCAACATTGAGCTACCATCAAAATCATGAATCACTGTCACTCTCAAGGCATCATTGTCAAAGTATCAAAGAATAATTGAATCACTAGGGTGAAGCCACAATAGTGGTTTAGAATTCAGATGAGGAAGGAAAACTCACCAAAAATGACCCCAAGCCAAAAAAAGTGATTTTAGGGGTTCGTACGAACCTACCAATTCGATCGAACCAATAAGGGGTTCGCCCGAACTAGGGTTCGAGTGAACCCCTTTGAATCTTGGCCGCCAAATAAAACAAAAAAAATGCATATGAAAGGGATTCAAGTGAACCTCTTTGAAGAGGTTCGCTCGAACCCCTATGGGTTTGTACGAACCCCCCTTATCCCTCATCCCCCATCTGAGACACAAAAAAAACCTAAATTTTGGCACTTTGGAGCTTGGGTTGAGGATGAAAATGGAGGAATATTCACAAACCCATCTATAATTAGGTATTCCTCAGAACGAGCTATCCAATGAATATAATTTTAATATGTTTTGGTTTTATTATGTATGTTTTTTTCTAGTTTTATTAAACCTAGGTTTTTCACCAAAAATCAAGCTCTCTATTTTATACATGTGGAAAAATAGCAAATTATCAAAATAAAATTTTAAAAAATATGTTTGTGCTAGGTATTGATGTCCTTGATCCATTAAAAAAAAAATTGAATTTCAATACATATAGAAAAAGTTATGCTGTATACAGTCCGCCTATGTCTGAATTGCAATTGGTTTGACTTTGAAACTTGATTAAGGAAAAAATGTTCAATAAAAAACTATGAGACCAAATGAAAGTGCTAGATATCGTAGTTACAAATTTAAATTCGAAAAAAATAGAATTTTATCCTTCATACGAAAAAATTTATGTTGTATATGGTGAGCGTCACTTTTTTAAAATGTTGTTTTATGAAAAAAACCAGTTTTCGTGGGAGATGGAAAAAGAAGTGCAATCTGATGCCAAAATTTTTGAAAAAAATATTTTTTGAATCTACAAACAAAATGTGACGAGACTCTAGTTCATATCATCTTCAAATTCCTCGTGGTTTAGCTGCATAGGTGCTTGAATGTGAAGATTTAGTTAAAAATAATAATTCAAGTGTCTAGTTTGGCCAAAAATTGTAAACCACTATTGTGGGATCACCCGCTATCATTTTCAAAGATGCAGTCCACTGCCAAATATCAAAGTAGAGTTTATGTATCTCCAACAATGCATATAAGATCACTGCCAACCATTGGAAAACCATAAAGGTAATAGCACTGCTAAGATGATGTTATAACACTATCAAGGATGCATCCCACATTAACCATTGTCACTACTTGGAATCACTACCACCATGATATCAATCCAAAGTAAAATAGAGAAACTAGTATAAGATCCTTTCAACATGAAACTCACTTACATCAAATCACCATTTTACCCTCTTGGAAGATTGAGAAATTATGCATTGAATATAAGCATTAAATCATTTTCAAAGACATTCAACCTCTGCAAATATCAAAGCATAATTTAATTGTCTTCTATATCCCTGCAACAAAAACTCTTTGTCATTGTGATTAGGCACTGGTTATCACTGAACCAATGAATTGATGTACTGTTCTGTGAGTAAACCATCACAAAATTCATTAATCAAGATACACACAGTCACACCAAACATGAACAACCCATGGATAACATTGTCACTGCCACTACAAACATGGATTGAGATGTCATGATAAAAACTATATGTTGTTCAAGGTACACTATCAAAGCATAAAATCAAACTTGAATATCACTACCAATGGGGATATAATAGCAATTAAACCACTTTAATGAGAATAAGAGGAAGTCAAGACTACTCCACTAGAAAAATAGTGAATTAACCATTTCACAGTCACTCCACCACTTGAAGCATTATCAAATAAAAACCACAGACCTGTGCTCATCAAGGTCACAGTGATAGCACTGGGAAATAGTCATAGCACTATTGATAGATACCTACAATAGTAAACATCACCTTACTGTTCAAGAGTCATACCATGGTCACAAGAAAAACCAAGCATGGAGAGCACTATCATATCAAGTATGAAGACTATTGTCAGACAAAGATGCAAAACAGTAGCACTATATTACATGGTGTTGTGTCACTGATCATCAAGAAAAATACTCCACATTCCACACTCCACTGTCAAGCAAGAGTTACAAGAGCACACTGACATGCAATGATGCCACTATCAACATGAATACCACACCATTGTGACCTTGTATGCCAAACCTTTGTGAAGAAAACTATGAATGAAGATCGCCACCCTTTTTTCTTAAAACAACAATTGCATAACATAAAAGGACTGAAATTGAAAATTTCACTATCTCACTAACAAATCACAGTCCAAGGATCCATATAACATTGAAAATGTTAAACAAGAATTACCACCAACACTTTAAATAAGATAACCAAACAACTAAGCATTATGCAAGTAAGTCTTTGACCGATAAACTTTGTGATAGCCACCAATTAACATCATACCACCATGAACAACATCACCAAAACACCCTTACTGAATCAACACTTCAGTCACAATGAAACAAATTTGTGCAGCAACTCTTTGAGATCAAAGACAATCATCAAGAATTATAATCATGTACCTTTTAATATCAATGGCAAACCAAGTATCTTTGACAAGACTAACAAAATCATCTTTGAAACCAACAAGATTCAACACTATGAAATCATAAGCAAGTTCATCAACAACCACCAACAAAGAAACTAATGCATAACAATATATTGTTATCACTGTTCTTGACATCTACAAACTAAATCTAACTAAACATGACACTTGCAAACTTAACTACCTTCATGATGGATCAACAACCCTAATTTTCTTATTGATGAAACCTCTTTGTTAATGTCTATGGGGTTTGTATGATACAAAAAAAATTAACTCCACCTCAACTCATGCTATTCTTTATGCAATTATGGATGTCTCTTGTGTAGCATGCACAAGCTTAGGTTATGCTTTCTCTTTCTCTTGTTTTCTTCTCCAAACTCTCATAGTGCTTGTATTTTTGTGATAATTAAATGGTTCCATTAAATTAATTTTACAAAAATGTGCTTTATTTCCAAACTTATTGCATCTATAGCATTTGACCTTGTCACCAACATGATAAGTAAAAGAATTATATCTTCTTGAGAATCCCAAAACATCATTTTTGACTTGTGTCCTACAAAACCTTACAGTATGACCTAGATGATTGCATTTATAACATAGGATCTTACTTCTTCCATTTGACCATTCATAAGAGATCTTATTCCATCCAAATTTATTTTCATACATCCAACACTCTCTTGCTCTATGACCAAATTCATAACAAGAATAACAATAACCATGAAAAGAATTTTCAAACCTGTACATTTGATGTTGTTCTGAATGAGGATTTCCTAAACTTGTTATTGTTGGCTTGTACAGGGGTACTTTGTTATGTCTTCTTCTTGTCTTCAGCCTTAGGAACAAAAGAATGATAGTCTAGATCTATTTTCTATATTGGATTTTCTCTAACCTTAGAACTCTGCCTTTTTTCAAACCCTAAACTAGTAGTATCCTTGTGATATTTTTTCTTACTTAACATCTCATTTAAGCATTTAGTGCTCTTTTCAAATTTAAGATTCTTGTGTAACTTGAAAGATTTTTTTCCTAGTTCCTTTCTCAAAGAAACTATCTTTGATTCATATCTTTCACAATCAACCTCTTTTTCCTTAAACTGATTTATAAATTTTCTTCTTCTTGTACCTTCAAATCTATGATTAGTTTTTCCACTTCTTTAAGATTTGAAAGTGTTTTGGCTTTGGACTCCTTTTCTTCTTCAAGCTGCAACTTTAATCTCTGATTCTCCTTTTTGAGGTTCTTGATCTCATCCAGGGCATAAATGAGTTCACTCTTAAGATTAAATTTGCATTCATCTTCATTATACTCATGTTCATATTCACTTACAATTTGGTCTACTTATTTTTCAACATTCCCAACTACAAAACATCTTTTCTTTCAGATATATCAAATCTTGTATCAATTGGCAGGGATGTTTCTTGCAACAACACATCACTTGATTTGATTGGAACTTGTTGAACTTTTTTCTTAGCACTAACCTCTTTCTTTTGTCCTTTTCTTTTTTCCATGATAAGTACTCCACTACCAGGATCTCCCAAAATGATTAAAATTATGCAAGGGACCTAATGCTCTAATACCACTTGTTGGAGTACAAGACCACTAAGAGGGGAGTTGAATCAATGGTCTAATGAAAAATCAAATTTTAAAACTGAATTCACTTGTATTATACAAAGAGACCTATTGAAAACACTTCAAACATTATAGATATTGAATGTTGAGGGAGTCACAATGATATGAAAATAAGAACATAATATGTGAAAAAATATGACGAATCAAGCACAGTATGATAAACCACCAAGAGGAGACAAACACAAGTTTTATGAGTGGAAAAACCTAAAAGGGTGAAAAACCACTCTAAAAATAAGTTTCATTAAGCCTCACTGGCCTAAACCTCACTGGTTTCAAATTCATGCCTCACTGGCTACACTTTATGCCTCACTGGAAAAGCCTCACTAGCTACTCAATCTGCCTCATTCGAAAAGCCTCAATGGCTACTCAATCTACTTGACTGGCTACTCAATCTGCCTTAGTGGAAATATTCAAAAGAGAATAAATAAAAACCAAAGGGTTACTCTGTTCCAATACAAACCACTGCTTTATTTCTGCATTAGAAAAAATCCATCTCTCTTATTCTCCCATATCACAACATGTCAAATCAACCAAGAATACTAATCATTGCAAGTATCATTATTGTCTCACACTTCTTCCTCTCTGGGATTCTCCTTATCTCAAAAAGAGAAAATAGAACGTACACACTTAGACTGTAATCTTCATTGAATGTATAATTAGGTGACACAAAAACCTTACACACAATCATCCTCATTGTTTTGGAAATCTCACATCCAAAGCACTGTTAATCATATGTGATCATATTTATATCAGATTAAGTTGTGTAAAGAACTATCTCAAAAATGCAACTATAAACCCCCCTTTTTTTTTGTCATACAAATATCTTTTATTGTGCATTGTCTTTACAAAAAACAAGACATAATCTTCATAAAGCTTTCTCATAGTGTGTCATTTTTAGTCATACTTTAGTTTTTAGAATACACATTTAGAATACATTCAGTTGTGTAGAGGATTTTGTTACAAAAAACATCATCTCGCACTTTTATTCAATTATCCCTTTCATGTATATACTTGACACATATACTCTAACCTTTTCCAACTTTAAGAACTTGCATCGTTGAACAAAAACAGTTAAAAAAATGTGAGAAAACCAAACACCAATCGATGACACTTCACATTCTCGTCAAAGTGAAAACTATGGAAAGAACCATTATTAGGTTTAAATGAGAACCCTTGATCCTTTAACACCCGCCAACACACAATTAAATAATAGTTGATTTAATTTTGAGCGGCATACTAAGAGTCTTTGACCTACTGCATTGGTAGACCCTAGGTGTAGGGGTTGGTTGTTTCAATGAGCTCAAACCCTTAAGTCTCCACTTAAGAAACTTTCCACCAAGTATAGTCAGTCACCAATCAAATATACAACAAGTAAACTTTCCTTTGAAAGCATTCACAAGGTATAAACCCTAGCTCTTAGGGTATAGTAAGAACTTAGGATTTTTAGGTTATAAAACATAGATGTTCCAACAACTCAAATCCTAAAAAGAGATCCACCATAAGTAACATCAACAATACCATCCTTTTCGAAAGATAATAAACCTTAATCTCATAAGAACAAATTTTTCCTAATGAATACCAAGCCGATAAATGATGACAACTTTTCATTGAAAGACTCTATCAATTCACCAGCTTAATAAATTTTTGAATGATCAACAATTGACACTTTGCATTTTGCATCAACACCTTTATGAAGAGACATCCTGAATAATATGTACTTTGCATTCTCTAGAAGAACAATCACCATGAAATAATCAACACCATCAAGTATCAGCACAATATCTTTTTATGAAGCAAGTAACTATGTAATACTTTGTCTTGGAACAACTCTTTGGATGCATCAATCACCATGAAATGAATGAAAAAACACCATTTGCATCTAGCATCATGAGATGACCAATAGACACCAAATGATCCACATACACCAACAATGACAAACTAGTGCAACAAACACCATGGAATGAGTCATGAGAAAGTATCAAACACAGTTTCCTTCACTTCACTATTGCCTTCAAATGGATAACCTCTCACATCAATAACCTTTGATATCAATGAAAAAATTCACCCAACAAACTCTCCCTTTGTCATTGATGGAAAACCCTTGCTTGGATTGCAATTCTATGGTGTTGCATGACTATATTTGGAGTCGTCGGGGCCACCGGGAGTCAAAGAAGGTGTCTTGATTGACCAAGATGATTGGCCAAAAGTTAGGCGCCCATGTGAAGGTGGTGAAGGAAATGATTATTTTATATTTTATTTTTTTATCTCTCCTCAATTTTGGCCTTGGAATTCTTGGTGGTTTATGGAGGTTTTTTGGGAAACCAATAGTGGTTTCTTCTCACACAATTTCTATATAATGATTCTTGCTCATTTGGAGAATGAAGGATTTTGGAGAAGTTTTGGTTGTATACCTAGATGTTGCCAAAATGAATCCAGAATATTGAGTTGCAGATTTTTGTCTGTGTGAAGCCCATTTTGTAAGGGAGAATGTGAGCTCCATGATTATGTATTTCATGTTAAGTTCTCTTCATGTTGAAAAAATATATAGCAGTATAAGGAGTACAGGTTTCTGGAATTTTTTTGATCTACTGATTCATCCCCCCTCTAGGTAGATTTTGTGTCCTTCAGGCTATCATATAGGAGATAAAAAAATATTTATATTCATGGATTTATGGATTTAGATTGGTCTAGAGATATTTACAACAAAAGATCCACCAGTGGATATTTTTTGACTATGTTTGGTGGTGTAATATTTGGATGATTAAGAAAAAATCCTCAGTTTATTTTTCCATTATAAAAGTAGAGTATATGACAACAACACGTGCTTGTAAGGAAGCCATATTATTTAAATGAGTGTTCTTAGATGTTGGGCTACAATAATGAACCATTATGATCCATTGAGATAGTTAGAGTTTCATATGTATGGGAAAAGAACCCAACCTTTCATACAAGGACAAATAATGAAGATGTTTAATACCATTTTGTTTGGAATATGATAGAGGATGGGGGGCCAATGCTATAAATATTTCAATGTGCACAGAAAAATTTTGGTGGTGGTACAATATTATGAGCCTCTTATCCCCTAGCAATTAGATAATGGTGTTGATACTCCATTTTCTCTTTCAGGGTGTTTGAAAAGTGGGAGAAAGTTGGGAATTTTTTCTCAACCTTACTCCTAATTTTAAGATTACAAAAAGTGTATTTTTTGGATATAAAATGAAAAAACTCAATTTATGGTCTATAGGGTTGGTTTTTGGCCAAAATAAAAATTCTCAATTGCTCAAAATTTCCTATGGGGGTGCATGATCTATTGATATCTTTGAGTACTTTAGTTTTATAAAAAAAGAGCTAAATCAATCTACTAGATCAAAAATTATGGCCTTTGAAAGTTTACATAGAAGATATGAAAATTTTGTTGGATGCATAAAAGAGTTGTAAATGAGTGAAAACTATTGACCAACTTATGATGTGTATTATGAAACATCATAGGGAATATTCAATTGGAGGATAATGCGGGCACCACTTTTGGGTGGTTTTAGCTCATGGATTCCTAATTACCATTTGATGGCTTTGGGTTTTGTATCTTTTATATATTAGGTTCTTGAGATGGAGGTTAAGTGTAGAGTTTTTAGATACTATTAATCCATAAGAACTACTCTAGATCTTTGGTTGGTGATACTCCTATAAGGGTTTTTCTCTACAAGTGTATTGTAATCATGGTTTACTAAATAACACATTAAGCTTCTTTGGAGTGTGGGGTTTTTCTCCCAAAAGTGTTTTCACTACATACACATTTGTTATGGTATACATTATTTATTTTCCATTTAATTTTGTTTCTACTTAAATTTGTAATTGTTAAAATGTTAAAATTTGCACAACAATCTCCTCATAATATTAGTGCAGGAAGGATTTTTGCATACCTTGCTTCTTTTCAAGGACTTGTCCATCCCCCCAGGGTACTCCAAAGTACCGCATTTCCATATCATCCCTCCACTTTATTCATATATCACCATCTTGAGAAAAAATTCCATAGACTTGGCAAAACAAGGGTTGGTGTTGGTGAGCTTTCATTTTGTTCTCATCAATGTTTACTAGCTCTTTTTTAAAATTTGAGTGTTAACATTAGATTGTGAGTTTAATATGTTAATATAGTTTTAGCTTGTTCTTGTATGATACAATTTTCATGTACATAGTTATAATATAGTTTTTAGGGGGTTTACAAGGCACATTTAATTTCCCATTATTTCTTTTTTTGCTTCAATCATTTGGTTGGTGACTATGCCTTTATGGTTACAACTATATTTATTGATCTTGTAATTTAACACAACTATCATATGCAAAAAATTAAGATCAAGAAACTATTATAATCTAAGTGTTTTTGGAAATTCTTTTTGAAACACCACCACATTTTACTAAGAAATATGATAGATTTGCCTATTGAAATAAAATTGATGAAGTAATGGGGCTTGTTAGATTGTCTAAATTTTCTCTTTAAAATTATGGATTGTACTATACCAAGATAGGCTTGAGATAAGATCCATGAAATATTTTAAAAGTTTAATGAATTCAAATTATTGTAATTAGAAGTATATTTGGTGTAGTCATAGATGGAGGGTTCAGAAAGGACTGTCCAACCATGCAGCTTAGAGTTTAACATAATGGAAATAACACAAGAAATGCTCACTAAACATGAACTATCATTGATTGAATAACTTCCACCCTTACATGCATCATATAAATTATATTCAAAATGCTAGGGCTCATAGGCATGCCGCAAGGGAATTCAAGATATTACAATTGGCACAAGGCCTTGTTATGTAATTCACAGCCTTGAAGACTAAAACTAACTGTGAGCTACTAACTTATGATCTAACTAACTGATTCCTTCTAATGGATTACAAATGATCTTAAATATTAATCTCCATCTCCAATTATGATTTGTGTCGGCTTCAAGAGTTTACAAACCCAATGCAAGATCAAACGTGTAGGTTGGCCTCAAGCATGGAAAGATAACCATTCAAGAAATGAAATATATTACAAATCTCCAACAAAGTTCCCCTTGGAGCTAAAATTCCTGAATGATGTTTCATTAAGCTCCACATGCTTCAAAAATGATCCACACAACCAAACTGAGCCAAGTTGGCCCTGAATGCTCTATCTAAGAATTGATAGTGAAATTTTCAAAGCGACAACTTTCTCCAAATGAATGCAAAAAACCTAAAATCTGGATATGTTATAGAACCAACATCTTGCTTCATGAGCTAATAAATGATACATCAATAAAATGCAAAGAAACTTCTGAGATAGCTACAAACTAAACTGCAAGAAAATAAATGTTATTGGTTGATACAAGATTGCTTTACAACCAGGGATGCTCATGCATTAGACACTCAAGGTTGGAAGAAAAGTGATTCCCTCACTTTCCAAGGGATACAACAAAACCAAAGTGGTCCCCCTCAACTTGGGAAATCCATGATGAATCCTCCACTATTTTTTCTTTCTACTTTACCAAATACTCTTTGTATTTCTTTTTCCTAGTGCTCCTTCCAATTCGGTATCCAAGATTTTCTCAATTTTCTCTAGTGATTGGTGTGGTAGCTGCTCCTCTAATACTACTTCTTTGTTATCGCCACTTGATTTCCCTTCATGATACTCATATATGTCTGCCACATTGAAAATAGGTGATATACCAAGTGCCTCTAGTAACTCCACTTCATATACATTTCCTGAATCAAACCTCTTGAGAATCTTACATGGTCCAATCTTCCTCATCCTTATCTTATTGTATGTACCTACTAAAAACCTTTCCTTGTTGAGATATATCATAACTTCATCCCCAACAACAGATTCCTTATGCCTCATGTTCTCATCTACCTTATCCTTATACTTTCTATTCATGTCCTCCAAGTGTTTTCAGACCTAACTATGCAATGTTTCCATGAATCCTACAAACTCTTCTACTCTTTTACTCCTCTTATTCTCCATACTGATGTCTCTAAGCTTTGTAACTCCTCTAGGAGGTATCCCTATCACAATCTCAAATGGTGTCTTCCTTTTGATCCAGTTTATTGAATTGTTGTTTGAAAATCTGCTTGTGGTAGAATTATATCCCATATTCCTACCTTATTTCCAACCAAACATCTTAATAAGTTACCCAAAATCATGTTTAATACCTTTATTTGTCCATCTATTTGTGGGTGACATGCTAAACTAAATTTTAGGTCTATCTTCAAGTTCTTCCACAATATCCTCCAAAAGTATCCAATTATCCCTATCTAAAACTATGTTCTTTCGTAATCAATGCGATCTCACAATCTCCTTGAAAAATAGGTCAACAACATGCACAACATCACCAGTCTTCTTTCAAGTAATTAAATGTGTCATATTATAAAAATTTTCCACCACTACCATTATAGAATCATATCCTCTCTATGTTCTTGGTAATCCCAATATAAAATCCATACTTATATCTTCCCAAGGTCTCTCCAGTACTGTCAAAGGTTTGTACAATCCAGTATTCTGACTAATCCATTTTGCTACTTAACAAATTCTATAAATTTGAACATACTTCATGACATCCTTATATATTTTCAGCCAAAAATAGTGTTCACTCACCAAAGCTATTGCCTTATCTACCCCAAAATGTCTTGGTAGTCCTCCACTATGCTTCTCCTTAATCAAATTCTCCCTCCTTGAACTCCTTGGAATACACAACTAACTTCCTTTGAACAACATACCTTCTTGAATAAAATAATCCAACCACCGACTCATGTCTATCACCACTAGTTCCTTACATAAATTCCATGCTTCAAAAAAATCTATATCATCTTCATACATGTGCTTTAGTTCTTCAAAACCCAATACTTCTACCTTCATTCTTGTCAACAAATTCCTTCTTCTTCTCAATGCATCTACAAATTTGTTTGACTTACCACTCCTATGCTTTGACACAAATTTATAAATATACAAGAACTCAACCCATTTCATATGTCTCTAGTTCAACTTACCCTGTCTGTTCAAATACTATAAGGCTTGATGATTAGTATACAACACAAACTCCTTAGGAAACAAATAATGTCTCCACTTCTTCAAGGCTTGAACTACGACATAGAAATCCTGATCATAAACTAAATATCTCCCTTTGGCATCATTCAAATTCTCAATGAAATAATTTATTAGTCTCCCTTCTTGACTTAACACTACTCCTATTGCACTTCCATTGGCATCACAATCAACTTGAAATACTTAATCAAAATTCGGTAATGCTAACACCACTTGCTTTGTCACCTTTTTCTTTAGTAATTCAAAACTTCTTTATGCTCTAGATGTCCACTTAAAGTCTTTCTTATCTCCTCTCATTGTTTTTGTCATGGGTTTACAAATGCTACTAAATCTCCTGATGAATTTTTGGTAGAAACATGTCAATCTATGGAATGATCTTACCTCTCCAATTTTCACAAGTGTAGGCCACTCAACAATTTATCTAACCTTCTTAGGTTACATCTTCAATCCTTCAGCAAAAATGCCAAAACCCAAGTACACAAACTCTTTCTTCATAAAGCTACACTTCTTGATGTTTATTAGCAACTTCTCCTCCTTTAACATTTGTAATACTTGTATGATGTGACACAAATGATCTTCTCTAGTCTTACTAAAAATTTGAATATCATTCAAATAGACAATAACAAACTTACCCATGAATTTCTTCATTACTTTATTCATCAACCTCATGAAAGTGCTAAGTGCATTGGTCAATCCAAAAGGAATCACTAACCACTCATAGAATCCTTAATTCGTCTTCTAGATGCAATCTTCCACTCATCTCCTTCTCTAGTTCTAATTTGATGATATCTAATCTTTAGGTCAATCTTTGTGAAATACTTTGCTCCACTCAAACAGTCCATAATGTCATCCATTCTTGGAAATGGGAATCTATACTTGACTATGATCCTATTGATTTCTCTTGATTCTCTACACATCCTCCACTCTCTGTCTTTCTTTGGTGCTAGTACGACAGGTACCGTACATGGGCTTAAACTCTCCCTGATCAATCCTTTCTTCAACAAGTCTTGTATCTGCCACTATAACTTTGTATTTCCTATAGTTGTCATCCTTTATTCCACTTTGTTTAGAAATATTTATATAGGTATTAGATTTATATGATGATTGATGCTCCAAAATGGTGGTAAAGCATCTGGTACATTCTCTGATATGATGTCTTCATACTCTGTCAATAGTTCTAAAACTTTTGTCTGAGGTGGATTTGCATCCTTTGTGGTAGAATTCTTTATCTTCATACTACTACACTTCTTTGGAATCAATGCAAAACACATATTCTCATGCCTCAATCCTTCCACAAAATTCCTTCCATCTACCAAACATAGTCTGGCAGCACTACAAACTTCACTTTTGTCCTCTTCTCCCAAAGGTATCAATATAGTTATCTTGCCATTTGAAGTCACAATATAAGTATTCTTCCTTCTATGATGAATTTATTTCCTATCATATTTCCATGGTCTTCCTAACAATAAAAGGCATGAATCCATGGGAATAATATCACACAAAACTTCATCATTATATGATCCTATATGAAATTTCACCAAACACTACTCACTTACCAATATATTTTGTTCATCCTAAATCCATGCTATCTTATAGGGCTTTAGATGTTTCAATCTCTTCAAATTCAACTTGGTTACCATCTCTTCTAAAACTAATTTATTGATACTACCACTATCAATGATAAGTTTACATACCTTTCCACTAGACTTACATCTTGTCCTAAACAAATTCTTCCTTTATGGTGATTCTTCAGTCACTTCTCCATGCATCAAAGCTCCTCTCATTACTAATGGCTCACCTTTCTTTGGTTTCCCAACTAAACTAGGGGATCCAACAGGTTCTTCATCCACATAAGTTGTTCTTCTAGTATTCTCATTCCTCTTACTGATACTTCCATGATGACATTCAAATGCTCTATGTCGTTCACCTCCACACTTGAAATATGTTCCTATGAATGGTCTCTTCTCAGATCTTCCTTCATCTCTTCTATACCCATCATTGTGATAGGAATTATGACCTCTTTCATTGCAGTAGAAAGTTATGTCTTCTCTTCCTCCACGGTATGAATTATTGTCCTTCTCTTCACTATGGTAGGTTTTTCCATCCTTGTTTTATTCTACATATGGTCTTTTGTCTCTGGATTCTGATCCATTCCTCTAGAATCTTCCTCTTGCACTTTTTTGTCTTTGTTCAAACTTCTTGTTTATCTTTTCTTCTACGTTCAGTGCAAATTGGTATTCTTCTTCAACTATTGTCATCTTTAATAGGAAATGAAATCTATTGTGGGTCTCTAAGAAAGTTCCCCTTGGACCTAAAATTCTTGAATGATGTTTCATTAATCTCTCTGCATTCTAGGATAGGTTCACATAACCAAACTGAGCCAGGTCGGCCTTGAATGCTCTGTCTAAGAATTGATAGTGAAATTCTAAGAGCAATAACTTTCTGCAAAAAATGCAAAACACCTAAAATTTGGATATGTTATAGATGACCTTATGTAGAACCAATATCCTGCTTTGCGAGCTGAGAAATGATATAGTGGTAAAATTTAGAAGAAACTATCGAGATAGCTACAAACTAAACTGCAAGAAAAGAAATGTTTTTGGTTGATACAAGATTGCTTTACAACCAAGGATTCTCCTGCATCAATACTTGTCTTCTCTTACACCTAATGGTCATCCCTCCTTTGAGTATATTCTTTCCAAGTCCAATTCACTTTTGTCACAATTGAAGGGTTGTGGTGAGGAAATAATAGATCAAATAGCATATTTATATTTTTTCAAAGTTAAAAGGTCATTTCTAGGTCTCCTCTTCCATCTTATATTCCACTATAAGTACCTTAGGAAGAGATCTTAATATGCCCACTTTGAGATGTTGTTTGGACATCTTACTAGGGAATAATTTAAACTCTCCTAATTGGATATCATCCCTAGTTCCAAAATTCAAGCCTTATTTTCTCAATCTTCCAAGGTAAAAGGTAAACCTTCATAAAACCTAAGTCTAAGATATAATCCACTCAATCAAGCGAGTTCCCCTCCAAGACAAAGAAGACAAACCTTAAATATATTAAACCTTCCCCTTCTAATTCAAGTGACTCTACCTTCAAGACAAAGAAAAAATTTAGCGTTATTGTTTGTAATGTTTTGAAAATTGGCCATTTTAAATATAGGTGTTGAAAGACATTGGAAGTATTGGGGGAAGCCATGTCTTGGCACAAAAAATTTATTCCTTCACCCTCTTCCACTCATAAAGAATGAGCTCTTTTTGCTAGGGCTTTAGTTGAGCCTTCAAACAATTAGACACTTTATTCAAGTGCTTGACATCACATGACACATTCTAATGAGATTCTTACTAATATTTCTAGCAGTAGCACTTCAAATAATACCAATGAAGATTCTTTATGGATTATAGTTTTGGAATTTGGCATCTATTTTAGTTGTTAGATGGGTTCACCAATGATGTCCTATATGCTATTGATATATTTGGAAATCTTCTTTCCATCTATAAAGTTTCATTTCAGTGATAGAAAAATAGAGGAATTCTCACCACATGATGGGGTAATTAGAGAGTTACAAAATCTAGAAGTTGTGGTTTCTTTAAAGATTATGGATCATGGTTTCCATTTGTATAGATTTAAGGGTTTTAAGTCTTTTATAGGATTTTCACTCATTGCTCATAATGAACCTACATTCATTATAAATAAAAAATGTGTATAATATTAGAAATATATAATGCATATTATATTTTATGGAAAGATAAGACTAAGACCTACACACTTACATAATTGCAATTCCAAATAACTTCATTTTGTCCCTCAAAAGGTGAAAAAAAACTATATTTTTGTTAGTATTTTGATAGGTGTGAAGGACACTTTGTCATGGGTTTGATCTAACCTCCTTAGATGGAACTCTTCTAGACTTAAATCATTGATTTTTCTAACAAGGATGTGATTTTAGGTCAAAATGAGGATGCCCCATGACTACGACACACTATTGTGTGATCATCCCCCTAAGTGAGCTTAATCAATCTTTGGTGAGACATAGTTGAGTTGTCACAGGTTTGAATGTGTTGGGTATGAACTTTAGTATGGACTTTAGTTCTTTCCATTCTTGCCCATCATTGATGTCGATAATGAAATGTGTGTACTGCCTCATTAGTTGTGAGGAGGTTCTATTTCCTATGTTTCTCTTTATGTTGATATCGTTCCACAATATTTGTATGTCTTCCACTTGTGCTATTCTATGTTGGTTTTGTATTTGCCTTGTGTCATCATGGTGTCATTGTGTGCATTTGTCACGATGCTTTTCAATTTCGACAACATTTTATGTTTGAGCATGATATTTTAACATGTGTATTCAATAATTATAATGTGAAAAAATTGTTCATCCACTTTTTGTCCACTTATATGCTAGTGTAAAAATTGGAACATTAAAAAAATGACTTCCTAAGATCTTACTAATTCGAACCACTAATGTGAATACTAAAAATACATATTTATAATTGAAGTGGAAGTCATTAGTAATTTAACCTAATGAAAAATATAAAACAAACAATTAACTTACTTTTAATCTTTTGCTCCAACCAATTACATCATTATCATGGAATAGAAGAACAACACTCACAGGGATTTCAGAACCAATACCTTTGAAACATTTTGACGACAGGGATATTCCTTTCCCGTTCTTTAATAATTTGAGATTTGATCTTCCATGCGAGGCAATTATATCTGACAAAGCTGCAGAAAGCCCATTTGTAAGTGTCGTTCACCGAAAGAGCTCCAATAAGCAAAAAAACGTAAGCTGTACATTCCTTCCCGACAGCTTGCAGTGCCTTAATTTTTGGAACTAATACATAAATCAGTTTTTAATCCATAGCCAGCCAATGGGTTAGCAGGAGAAATATATATATCATCCTATCCTACTCGGTAGTGCATTTGTCAGTCATCAGCCGTGCTAAATGTTTTCTATGAGTTTGGAATAAGTCAATATCAGGGCAGCAATACCCACGTCAAATCCAGCATTCCCACACAATTCCAGATTCTCTTCTGTCTCGTCTAATCGTGGGCTACCAACTGTCACAAAAATGGTGGTGGATATCATTGTCAGTACCTTCTGCATCGCCTTTACTGTTTTTTTCAGTTTTTAAATATGAGCATATGGGAACCGCTATCCAGCTCGGTGAATGCACCAAAGTCATGGATGGGGTCATACATCATGCATCCGGTCGTCCAATCAGCAGTTAACTTGATGTATGATCCCATCCATACCTCTAGGGCATCCGTGGGACTGGATAGCCGTTCCCCATGGACCCCATGGATGCCCCAGAGGTATGGATGGGATCATACATCAAGTTAATTGTTGATTGGATAGCTGGATGCATGATGTATGACCACATGCATGCCTTTGATGCATTCATGGGGTTTGATAGTCGTTCCCTTAGTCCATAGTGTTTGCATTATTATCGTCATTCCCCATTACCCATTGTACGCAATTTTGGAGAAATTAGTACCATATGCTCGAGAACGGCTAGCCAGCCCCATGGATGCACTAGAGGTATGGACGGAGTCATACATCAAGTTAGCTACTTTGGACGACTGGATGCATGATGTATGACCCCATCCATGCGTTTGATGCATTCATAGGGTTGGATAGTTGTTCCCCTAGTCCATAGTGTTTGCATTATTATCGCCATTCCCCATTACCCATTGTATGTAATTCTGGATAAATTAGTACCATATGCTCGAGAACGACTATCTAGCCCCATGGATGCACCCGAGGTATGGATGGGATCATACAACAAGTTAACTGCGGATTGGACGGTTGGATGCATGATGGATGACTCCATCCATGCCTCTAGTGCATTCACAGGGTTGTATAGTCGTTCCCCTATGGACTATTACCATAGGCATAGTTCAAGCTTGGCAGTAGGTAATCCATTTTATTCTGCGTCCTCTAAAACTTTGGATATATTTTTTATTATAATATTACTATCTATATAAAAATATAATATTATATTGTAATCTAACTTTTGTATTATAATATTTTGATAGGATGTTGAGACATTGTATTAGGACAAAGGGTTAAAGTTATAGTCGTCTCATTCATGGGTCCTTAGTTCATAATTTCAAATTTTAAAAGTAGCATTAGGTTTATAAGAAATTTGAAGAATAAAGTAAAATTTTATCAATCTCATTATATTAGTGAGACTTAAGTTAATAGTTTGCAGTTCAAGTTATGATATAAAAAATTGTTATATTTTGTTTTGAAGTATCTTAAATGTGTTCTCCAAGTTCTAGGGTATAAACATCAAACAATATCTTAAGGATTAATGATCAATTTATAAGTCTCACATAGTGGCAAGTATTTGTCTCGCAATTTTATATTTTCTAAAGAGTTAGATAATGACTAATGAGTAAGTGATTCCACATTAGAACATCTTTGTAAATTGATTATTTTCTATTCTGAATGAGAATTGTTGTAATAATTAAACTATTAGAGATGTAATAAATATTTGTAGTGAAAATTTTATTATTCTTTACATAATCAAAATAATAGTAAATCTTGCTAATACTTCATCATTGTCATTACAATATGTTCAAATTTTTGTCTATAATTATTGATTCTCAATCTTCTTTTGAATAAAAGCCTAGTGCACAATAAAATAAAGATAGTTTACATGTAATCACTACCCAACTTATGAGTATCATTATATTGTAATCTAGCTAGAATCTTGACACTCTAGTTTCAAATAAAACAAATTATATTTATCTATAGATATACATCCAAACACTCTTAAGGTTTGATCATTTTGAAATTTTCAGGTCAATCCCACATTTCTAGAGATTGAATTATATCAACCTTGAGTAGGGGAAATGTCCCAATTACCGCTCATGTTCCAATAATTGTTCATTTATATATGTTAAAAGCCTGCTAAAAAATTCCAAATGTGCCAATAGTTGTCCACTTGTATACCTAGTAGTTATTTTTTTTTACTTAATTGGACGAGTTGTGCAACTTTATTGGTACCAATAGCGCACAATTACTAGAACAATTTTGCATATGTATTGGATCAATCGTGCAAATTTTGTGGTGGTCAAAGTGAATGGTTATTGGGGCAATAGAGAATATGTATTAGACTTCACCTTGAAATGACCACTTTTTAACCTTTGTGTACATAATGAATCCTCTCATGTTCATCGTAACTTCCTAGAAGCCGAGACAATAGCTATAAGCTCTTAAGTCACAAACAAAGTGTGATGTCAGAAAAGTGAAACCCTAAGATCTAATTAGGATTAGTCACCTTTCCAATCATGAGACTTGGGGAATTGAATATGGGAAGGGCATGAGATTAACTTACAACCTAAAAGGTGAGTCAACCAACCCTTCATCTCCAATTCCCTAGTTTTGTGTTGTTTGTTTTGATTTGATTATGTGTGTGGAAATTGAATTATGATGAAATACAATGATGCAATTAGCTAATTATGAGAATGCACTATTCTAATATGAATACAAACAATCTGGAAGTTGACAAACAAATTTAATGACCAAAAATAACTAGACCATACATGTGTGTACTTGTGATTTGAATTTGAGCTTGATTTGACTAGCTAAGGGCACCTAGGGCGCACTAGACTGGAGATCTGAAACTGAAATCTTCTTTCATAGTCCTCAGGCCCCTAGTTTGTGGCTTCTTCCTTCTATATCTTATTGTCAAGTCTTTGTCTATTATTGATATAATTGAGTTTTTGTATATTGTCAAGTTGTAGGGTTTGAATGCATCAATGAACAAATAGTCTTCAATCTTCTTCCAATCTTCTTTATATATGTAACATGCACATTCAAAGAGAGAGGAAGGGTTACAAGTGCCATATAGGAGCTTACCTCAATCAAATCCCGTGTTGGTATTTCTACATCCATAATGGCAAAAAAATGATAAAAACAACTTATCCTTTTGAGGGATAGAGGCTAAATGACAAATGAATGATGAATCAACAACTCACCACTCAGATCTGATATCCTTGAGGGACTGAACTCATGCACATCACCTTCAAGGTTTAATTACAATTTGGCTCGATTAAACTTGAAGACCTACAAATATTAGTACTCACAAAAAAAATGCATAAACATGAAAAAACTCACATAAAACTTGACATGATGTTATGATGATGAAATGCTACAATACTTCTAAACTCAGTCCCATTGTTTCCTATCTTCAGAGATTCATTAAATCATGTTGGCTCTCATATTTGAGTATGCACTATGATTGTTAGAATGGCAACCTGAGGAACGAAATGCTGAAAGATGCAAGAAATCTGTTAGAAGATTAATCTTTACTTGGTAAAGGTTATTCTTTATTTGTAATTATTTATTAACTTGTAGGAATATTCCAAAGGAATCCCTACAAGTCTTTTGTCTTTTTGTCTTCTCACACATGTGTGAGGATGACTTATTTTTTAATTCCTTTATTAAGGAATATTTGTAACCACCTCCTTAAGAGGTGACACTTTGCACACACATAGATGAATGGTGGCATTCATTGAGTTGGGAGTTACATTCTAACTCTTCCTTCTCACCTCTACTTATTGAGGTGACTCTCCTCTCATTCTTCATTATTCAAGCAAGCAAGCTAAGGCTGAATCTCTCTCTCTCTCTTTGTATCATTCTTAGGCATTTTGCCTCCATTCATAATATTGGGGTTTTTTCTTGCTTTTTCCCCTTATCAAATTCTTGTGTCTCCTCTTGATGGTGGTGGTGCTTGATTTGGCTACTCTCTCTTTGGTAATATTTTTCCTTCAAACAATGCTCATTGATTAGTTATTTCCTTTGTTCAATTTATTTTTCCTTTCATGGTATCAGAGCTTGGTATTACTAATCTTTTGTGAGCTACATTGTTGAAGGTTTACCAGCTTTAAAAAGCACACCATTGGAGACACTCTAAGAGAAGAGGAGAAGAGCTAAAAGCTTAATCTTGTTTCTTGTTTAATATTTTTTCTTTCTAACCCTTGTGCAGAATTCTTTATTTAAAGATTTATAAGTTTTTTATTTTTCAGATCTATTTGTTTTGCATACATATTTAATCTTTTGCAATTTTTCAGAAACCCTCAAATAAAGAGTTATAGTTGAAGCTTTTTAAAAAATCCATTATTTGCATGTTATAATTTTCATTTCTTAAAAATCATTAGTTTTGTACAAATCTGTAAAAATAACACTTTATTTTGTATTTTGTAAAAAAAATCAATTTTTTTTAGACATCTAGCTCTAGTTCAGAATTTTTTTAAAATAAAAAGTCATCTTTTTTTTAAATCTGTTAAAAAAAAAAAATTCTTAAAAAAAATCAAGGGCTTTAACCCTTATTCTAGTTTAGAAATGAATAAATAAAAATAAAATCTTCTCTTTTGTCAAAGCCCTCATTTTGATTCATTTGAGAAAAAAAACCTTGAAATAAAAAAATTCTAAAAAAAAATCAAAGTTTCTAAAATAAAATAAATCCTTTAACTAATCTAAACCCTATTTTTTTTCTCTTTGGGCTCTTGTCTCTCTGCTAAAGCCGTCGCCTCCCAGGGTCTCCTCTTCCAGATTTGGCCTTTACAAATCTTAAATAACCCTATCTGAGGGCACCTCCTGCAGTGGCTCATTTCTTCGTCGCCTCTCCCTGCGTTTTGTTCTTTTTTTGCCCGCCCAAATCTCTTTTTATTCTACATTCAAATTTCTCTTACGCGCAGCTTATTTCTGCATTTGTTATGTGTTAAAAGTTACTTTAAATCTTAAAGACCTATGCACTCCTTTTTTACTCTTTCGAATCTAGGCCTTTAATTAGTCTAAGTTTTCATATGAGAGAAGTTTAATCTTAAAAAGGGAACTTACTCCTTTACCAACGTATTATCTTTTATAAAGGTTTTCTAAAGTTTTTTTATATTAAGATTTTTAATAAAGGCTTTAAAGTTTTAAATTAATTTTTTAATTAAATTTAAGGTTTATTAAAATATTTATTTATTTATTTTTTAGGTAAGCACTACTAGAGGTGATTATTTTTTTTGAAATTTTATCTAAAGGGGTTTATTTGTTCTAAGTAATTTATTTTGCTATTAAAGAAGGCTAGTTTTTTTTGTGCATTTCAATATTTTACAATGTCTACTTTAATTCCAGAAATTAAATTGAATTCTTCTAACTATCATTCTTGGAAGACTCACATTTCTTTCATTTTTCGATTTAAACATCTTTTAGATGTAGTTACAGATCCTAAATCTAAACCAGGTTCGTCTGCATCTAAAGATGAAATCGAAAAATGGAATCTTAAAAATGAGGAAGCCCTTGGCCTCATAGGTATCTCCATGTCACCTGAACTTTATGTTCACATTGGGACATGTACAACAGCCTATGAAGCATGGGACAAACTCAAAACCATTTATGATAGTCCAAATGAATCAAGAAAAATTCAAATTCAAGATCAACTTGAAGATTTGAGGTATTCTGATTTTAAATCTATGGATGAATTTTTATTGAAATTTGATGCTTTAAATAGTCAATTGCATGGTTTAGGAGTAAAATTAGATAATCTTAGATTAATTCATCTTATTATTAAAAAGTGTCTTCCTAGACAATTTCAACAATTCATTACTAATATTCATGCTCAATTAGCTATTCCTTCTTTAGCTACTCAATTAACTTATGATATTTTTCGTGATTTATTAAGGCAAGAAGAAGCTAAATTAATTCAGTTTGGCACTCTTAAGTCTAATGAACATGCCTTTTTGTCTAATCATAAGCAAAATTTTAAATCTCATTCTAAACAACATTATAATTCCAAACCTCATTATAATAATGGCAATGATTCTAGAAAGTTTAACTCTTCTAAGAAACCACATTGTACTTATTGTAATAAGGATGGTCATTGGAATAATACTTGTTTTAAGAAGCAAAATGAGAAAAATCCTATGAAGCAAAATAATCAACGACAAAATAAACCTAATAATCATAAGTTTCAAAATAATGCAAATCAATCTAGACGTGCTTTTACTTGTGGTTATAATATTTCTCAACCTCTTGAATGGGTTATTGATTCAGGTGCATCTCAACATGTTACTTCACATAAAGAAGTTTTTGAGTCTATGCAACCTGATTTGTCTAATGTTCCTCTTCAACTTGCAAATGATTATACTTGTAAAGTGGAAGCAATTGGTGATGTGAATGTTCCTAATGGTAAATTGCATGATGTTTTATATGTTCCTGAATTAAAGACTAATTTACTTTCAGTTGCTAAGCTTTGTCAAGATTATAAAGTAGAATTTTATAAAGACATGTGCTATGTTATTGATCCAAAACAAAACAAAGTTATTGCTAATGCTAAGTTAGACAATGACAATTTGTTCAAATTTTATAAGTTTTCTCAATCTAGATGCTCTTTATTATCTACCATTGATTTCAATGTTTGGCATGAAAGACTTGGTCATATCAATGCTAACAATATTGCTTTAATGCAAAAGCTTAAAATGGTAGATGGATTGCCTAGTATTGTTCCATCTAAAATTGTATGCACAGGATGCATGAGTGGTAAGATGCATAGGGAGCCCTTTCCACATGGTCAATCATGGAGGGCAACTCATAAGTTGCACCTAGTTCATAGTGACCTTTTGGGACCCATGGAGAATAACTCCATCCAAGGATCAAGGTATGCACTTACTTTTGTTGATGATTTTTCAAGAAGAACTTGGATCTATTTTCTTCATAGTAAGGATCAAGTTCTTGATATCTTTTCTGAATTTCATAAATTTGTTGAAAGGCAATCTGGTTTTAAACTTAAAATTCTTAGAACTGATAATGGAAAAGAATATGTGAACACTGCTTTTAATAGTTATTTGAAATCATTTGGTATTAAGCATGAGCTAACTATTCCCTATACACCTCAACAAAATGGTGTAGCGGAAAGGAAGCATAGAACTATTGTTGAAATGGCTAGATGTATGTTACATGCTAAAAACATGTCTTATAAATTTTGGGCAGAAGCCATGTTTTGTGCTACTTACATTATTAATAGGACTCCTACTATAGCTGTAAAGGATATAACTCCTGAAGAAGCTTGGTCTGGTAGGAAGCCCAATCTTAAACATTTAAGAGTTTTTGGTTCAATTGCTTATGTTCACAAACCTAAACAAAAGAGGCAAAAATTAGATGCTAAATCTTCTTATCATATTTTTGTTGGTTATGATGAACATTCTAAAGCTTATAGAGTTTATAATCCTCTTACTAACAAAGTTAAGGTTGCTAGAGATGTATGCATTGCTGAAAATGGTATTCATGATTGTTCTAAAGCACCTAATGTTGAATCTTCTCCAAGTAAAGTTATTGTTGTAGAAGATAATCCTCAAGTTGAATCTTCTCTTAACCCTCCTAATGCATCTCTTACTCATAGTGATAGTGAAGATGAAAATATTAAAATTTCTCCTCATGATTCTTCTTCTAGTGATGATACTCCTACATCTAAGAGAAAGCCTAAATGGTTTAAAAATTTAATGCAAGAAAGTGAGGATATTTTAGCTAGAATGAATAAATCTAAGACTAGAAAGGCAAATTACTGTAATTATGCTTTGATGTCTAATATTATGAATTCCAATGATCCTAAAACTTATAAACAAGCTAAAGATCAAACTCATTGGAAAAAGGCTATGCAAGAAGAATATGACACTTTAATTGCTAATAATACTTGGGATTTAGTTCCTTTACCTCAAGGTAAGAATCTTGTTTCATGCAAATGGTTGTATAAAACTAAGGTTAATGCAAATAATGAAGTTAGCAAGTTTAAAGCTAGATTAGTTGCTAGGGGATTTTCTCAAATTGAAGGCTTAGATTATAATGAAACTTTTGCTCCAGTAGCTAAGATTCCAACTATTAAATTAGTTCTTGCTTTAGCTTCTCATATGCATTGGCCTATTCATCAAATGGATGTTAAAAGTGCATTTTTAAATGGTGATTTACATGAAGAAATTTATATGTCTCAACCTTTGGGTTTCATTAAGGAAGGTAATGAAAATCTTGTTTGCAAATTGAAGAAATCAATTTATGGTTTAAAACAATCTCCTAGAGAATGGTATTCTAAAATTAATGCTTTCTTTCTATCTCAAGGTTTTATTAGAAGTAAAAATGATCCAAATTTATATATTAAGCATAGTGAAAATGATATTGTGATTATTATCTTATATGTTGATGATTTAATTATCACTTCTAGTTCTAACAATTTGATTAGTGATGTTAAGTCTCAACTCAATCAACAATTTCAAATGACTGATTTAGGCCTTTTACATTATTTTTTGGGTATGCAAATTTGGCAAACAACTAAAGGTATTTTTCTTTCTCAACATAAATATGCTCAAGATCTCTTAGATAGATTTAAAATGAATGATGCAAAGTGTGTTTCTACTCCTTGTGAATTAGGAACAAAATTAATGGTTGATATGGAAACTCCTTTTGTTGATCCTACTTTATATAGACAATTAGTAGGAAGTTTAAATTATCTAACTCTTACAAGACCTGATATTTCTTATAGTGTTGGTTTGGTTTCTAGATTTATGTCTAAACCACAACAAACTCATTTTAAAGTTGCAAAAAGAATTTTAAGATATGTTAAAGGTACTCTTAATCTTGGTCTTTTTTATGATGCAAATTGTGATTTTTGTTTAAAGGGTTATACTGATTCAGATTTAGGAGGTGATCCTAATGATGGGAGATCCACTTGTGGTTGTTGTTTCTTTGTTGGATCAGGTGCAATCTCATGGAATAGTAAGAAACAACAATCTACTTCTCTTTGTTCTACAGAAGCTGAATATAAAGGTTGTACAAATGCATCTAAAGAAGCACTATGGTTAAGAAGACTACTTGAAGACTTGGGTCTACCTCAAAAGGGTCCTACTCCTTTATATTGTGATAATCAAAGTGCTATTGCTTTGGCCAAGAATCCAATTTTTCATGCAAGGACCAAGCACATTGCTCTTCAACATCACTTTATTAGAGAGACAATTGAAGACAAGCAAATTTCTCTTTTGTATTGTAAAGGTGAAGATCAAGTTGCAGATATTTTCACCAAAGCTCTTTGTAAAGATAAATTTCTCTTTCATTGTAAAAATCTTGGATTACAACCCATTGAAGGGTTTGATGTAACCTCCCCAAGTAAAGCTTAAGGGGGGATGTTAGAAGATTAATCTTTACTTGGTAAAGGTTATTCTTTATTTGTAATTATTTATTAACTTGTAGGAATATTCCAAAGGAATCCCTACAAGTCTTTTGTCTTTTTGTCTTCTCACACATGTGTGAGGATGACTTATTTTTTAATTCCTTTATTAAGGAATATTTGTAACCACCTCCTTAAGAGGTGACACTTTGCACACACATAGATGAATGGTGGCATTCATTGAGTTGGGAGTTACATTCTAACTCTTCCTTCTCACCTCTACTTATTGAGGTGACTCTCCTCTCATTCTTCATTATTCAAGCAAGCAAGCTAAGGCTGAATCTCTCTCTCTCTCTTTGTATCATTCTTAGGCATTTTGCCTCCATTCATAATATTAGGGTTTTTTCTTGCTTTTTCCCCTTATCAAATTCTTGTGTCTCCTCTTGATGGTGGTGGTGCTTGATTTGGCTACTCTCTCTTTGGTAATATTTTTCCTTCAAACAATGCTCATTGATTAGTTATTTCCTTTGTTCAATTTATTTTTCCTTTCAAAATCTATCCCTACATGAGGATAAACTATGTGATATGCTATAAATGATAATAGTGATATGATAATGGAGATGATGCAAATATTGTATAAAACTACTATGATAATGGAAATGTAGCTAATAACTAAGCCATGATTCTAAATTAATATGCTTCTACTATGTTGAATGCTAAATGATCTAAATGCTCTTAAATGTTTAAAGATAATTTCGGCAAAGTAAGTTTGCTCAAATATGGGATATGAAATGTTGTAGCATGAGGTTGTATTTATAGATTTTCCAAGGAATATTGTGATGTGGCAGCAACCAATGATCTGGATTTAATCTGGATGGATGAATGGTGAAACATGAAGAAGTTGGAGAGAAATAAGGAGAGTGTTCCTTGCATGAAAACAATCTGCCAAGTGTAGAGGGAAATGGAAGAGCCAAGTGTCACATGTTTGTTTCAAATTTGTTGAGGATAAATATCCAAATTAAATATTTAAGATATTAATTTGATGAGACACATGATGAGGTGGAAGGGAAAGTGTTGTAGATATGTGACTAAAATTAAATTTAGGATTTAATCTTAGTGAGAGGAAAGATAATTAAACAAAACAAACTATTGGAATTTGTTTATTTAATTAGAATTAGAAGAATGTGATTTAAGATAGAAGAATTTAAGAATGTGAACTACATAAATAAATTTAGACTTTATTTATAAGTAGATGAAATAAAAGAGGGTTTATTAATTAAATACTTTGTATTTAATTAATTAGATTAGAAGAATTAGAAAATGTGAACTATATAAATAAATTCTTAAGTAGATGAATTAAAAGAGCATATTAATTAAATAACTTGTATTTAATTAATTAGATTATCCAAACTGATTTTTGATGTATACACTTAGATAACACCATGTGCATACTTATAAAATTCTAATTTTAATGGAGAGGAAAAGTATCCCACTAGGATAAAGACTTCAAATGAATTTCAAGAATCTCAAGGAAGTACAAGAGTATATGGGAAATTCCCTATGTTATACAAAGTTTGGTTAGTAGTACTTATGTGCCCTAGCCTTAAGGACTCCATGGAAAGGGTCCAAAAAATTTCTACTACAACACACGGTTATAGTCATATATCAAATTACAACATATTATGCAAGAATAAATGTAGAAAGGATTTAGTTATCAACTAATTGAAAACATCTACCCCCTTCTACCAAAACATACAAGAAAGATCCTAAAAGCTTAATCATATTTTAAAAACCTTCAATAGAACATGCTTACAAGTATCAAAGTTTTAAAATTGACATGAAAAATTGAATGCAATAATAATGTTGAAATATATCATTCAAAATGAGGTAAACTTCATTAAAATAATGCAAAAATTCCATAATTGAACATAAAATAGTTGCAAACAACAAGCACAAGACTACTTATAAAATAGATTAAGTTTCACAATATAGAGCCACATACAAGTCCTTGCTACTTTTTTTAAGATTGTAGACAATAGGAATCAAAAGGTATCTATTCATCAACACAATTTGGTAGCCATAATTGTGAATCTAGAATTCAAATGAAGAAGCTACAAATGAAAGAGATGAGGTAACAATCATTGAAAGATTGACCAAAGCTTATAGAATATAAATTAGTCTCTATTGTATTCTTGTTTGGTTTGCTTTTTAGAAAAAAGATGAATTTGTTGGTGGGTAGTGGGATTTTCTATGGATGTATTTTTAGGTTTAAATCTTTTAAAATAGAACTTGTAATTGAAATGAAATAATTTGAATGAAATTTAAATATATTTTTATCAAACACCATGTCATGCTAGGGATATGTTGAATTATATGGGATACCATCATGCTATGGGGTATATTATATTTATATTTGTTAACTTACATTAATGTTTATGGTATATGTGGTATATCATGTGCCAAAATATATTATCTATAACATAACATAATGTGTGCAGGTTATTAAAATACTTAATGTAGCTACCTAGTTACTACAAACATATCAATATATAATGTAAAGTGGTCATCTCATTATCATTAACTAAGATTTGTTGACACTATTTTCAATAAAAGTTTAGTTGCCAATGGAAATTTCACCTTTGGATTGTGCCGATCAAATATCTATATTAAAATCCTCTTGTTATGCTTTTCCCAGTGCACAAAGGAAGGTCTAGTTGTAATTATGTTTTAAGTGTTAGAATATATGAAATTGTCATGGTCTCTGTGATTTCATAAGAAGATGACCCTAAAAGACTTTTAACTATTTCATGTCATTTATATACCGATATATTAAAGGATGGGTATGTGAGTTAAGAAAGAACAATTCTATATAGTCCTCTGAAAAATCCCTCCCCTCTTTCCAGCTTACGCAATGACACGTCCTTTGAAATACAAATCTCAATTTTGTGAAATAATTCTAAAATATTTTTAACTCCAAGGGAGTTATACAATGAGAAGAATGAGTGCAGAGGTATTTCAAAGTTAGAGGGGTTAGGATTCCATGCAAATATGATACTCGCATAAGTTATTTTGAATATTTTTGTTATCATGCGTATTGTGTAAATTGTATCTTGAATGTTGTAGGCATGGGTGTTGATCATGACTTACGAATTATGACTTACATGTATACTTTGTGGCTTATGTGTATTCCAATGTATACTTTGCAACTTACATGTTTTCATGTGTGTACTTCATGACTTATGTGTATTTGAGTACATGCTTCACTTATTCACGGACTCCTAGCATAAACCTACCCATTTGAATGTGTTGGAACTGTCGGTTTATTTTCATGATGAATAGAACAAAAGTTACACCACCTTGCAACTTTAGACTGCATGCATTTGATGCTTTTTTCCATCAATTGAAAACTCGACACCATGGCCAAATGCCTCAAAGATATAAAAAGCTGAGAGAGGTTATTGTAGATGGGCCCTACATGATCCCCTATCCTCAAATAAATTTTTTTTAAGTGCCACGGTTTTTGAATTATTACTCCTCAAATATTGCTTCCCTTTTACACTTTGGTCTCTTAAGAGACTTCGTTGAATCAATGTAGCTTAGGCTATTTCGACGTGTTTGGGTGCAAAATAGGACCTTTACTAGCATAATCCCACCCATACAAATGTGTTGAAATTGTTGATTTGGTCGCATGGCCAGCAAAATGAAAGTTACACCACCTTCCAAATTTACATTGCATGAATCTAACACTTTTTTCATCAACTAAAAACTTGACACCACGATAAAACGCCTCTGAGATATCAAAAACCAAGAGAGGTTATTGTAGAGGGGCCCTAGGTGATCTCATAGCCTCATAAAGAATTTTTGTAAGTGCCACAATTTTTGAGTAATATCTCGTCAAAGTTTTCTACCTTTTTTCACTTTGGTCTCTTAAGATACTTCATTGTTACAATGTGGCTCAAACTATTTCGATGTGTTTGGGTGTGAAGCAAGAAATTTCATAACATAAACCCACCCATCTAGACATGTTGGAATTTTTGATTTTGTCACACAATGAATAGAATAAAAGTTACACCACCTTGCAACTTTACACTGCATGCATCTGATGCTTTTTCTATCAACTAAAAACTTGACACCACGGGAAAATTGCTTAGAGATATCAAAAATCAAGAGAGGTTATTGTAGAAGGACCCTAGGTGATCTTGTAGCCTCAGGAAGAATGTTTGTAAGTGCCATGGTTTTCAATTAATAGCTCATCAAATTTTTCTGCCTTTTTTCACTTTGGTCTCTTAAGAGACTTCACCGATACAATGTAGCTCAGACTATTTCAACATGTTTGGGTATGAAATAGGAAATTTCCTAGCATAAACCCACCCATCTGGATGTGTTGGAACTTTCATTTTGGTTGCATGACAAACATAATGAAATTTACACTACCTTGGAACTTTACATTGCATGCATTTGATGCTTTTTCCATCAACTAAAAACTTGACACCATGGGAAAACGCCTTAGAGATATCAAAAACTGAGAGAGGTTGTTGTAGAGGGGCCCTAAGTGATCTTGTAGCCTCAAATTTTATTTTTTTAAGTACCATGGTTTCTGATTAATATCTCATCAAATTTTGATTCCTTTTTGCACTTTGGTCTCTCAAGAGACTTCACTAGTACAATGTAGCTCAGACTATGTTAGCGTGTTTGGATGTGAAACAAGACCTTTCCTAGCATACACCCATGCATTTGGAGGTGTTGGAACTGATGATTTGGTCACACAAAGGATAGAATGGAAGTTACACCACCTTGCAACTTTATACTGCATGCATCTGACGTTTTTTCCATCAACTAAAAACTTGACACCACGGGAAAATGTCTTAGAGATCTCAAAAACCGAGAGAGGTTATTATAGAGGGGCACTAGGTGATCTCGTAGACTTAGAAACAATATTTGTAAGTGTCATAGTTTTTCGAGTAATAGCTCGTCAAATTTTGTTGTCTTTTTAAACTTTGGTCTCTTAAGAGACTTCATCGATACAAGGTAGCTTAGACTATTTCAGCGTGTTTGGGTGCAAAATGTAGACTCCGAAAATTGGTCTAGGCCCGCGAACACCACTTTCGACATAATTTTATATTATCCATGGTCATGATTAAATAATGTTAATTATTTAATTACCCTTTCTAACACATATTTCCTCTATTAATTAAATACCCCTTTTTCATTAATTCATTAATTCATAATAACCTTTATTCAACCTTGATTAATTAAATAGATCATATTTATTTAATTATTTCGCTAACTAATTAATTCTTCCTTCTTAATTAAATAATTTATTATTTAATTATTCATTTAACTCCCTTTATCTATAATTAAATATTTATTATTTAGTTTATTCAATTTATCCTTTTTAACAGTCAAATTAAATAAATGATCTTTATTTATTTAATTAAATCTCTCATTTTCGAATGTTGAATTAAATTAACATTTAATTCATGTTTATTTATTTATGTCACATTATTCTATCAATCAGTTGACTTAACATTCACTCACCTTCTGACTCAATATCTATTTTTAGTTCTCCAATTATCTTCGGATTCAACATCTGATTATCTTTGCGAGAGAACTCTATGTCACAATTAGTCAGTTAACTAGTTTTAACTCACATGCATGATGTGTTTATTAATTAAATATCTTTATTTAATTAATTAAATCATGTTTGCATTCAAATGCATTATTCTTCAACTTCTAACTTTGTCTTTGACATTCAAAGTCTACTTCTTCTATTTTCGAAGACTCTTAATTGAAGATTAAAATCTTGAATTCGTGTTCTAACTTAATCTTTATCATGCAGTCTTTTCTGACTCATGTTCTAACTCACGTTCTATCTGACACAGAACTCACATCGCATGACATTCATTAATCTCATCCGTTGATCTCTCTTTTGAATCTGAGCCGATCGTTCGAAAACCCAAAATCTATAAAATGACTTGTCATTATCATTATTCCTCCTCCTAAAATCATACACTTTTGAGAAGAAACTTATCTTCGATATTTTCTTAGACACTCAACGAAGTTATGCTTGCATAAATACTGAAAATTTGAGGGCAAGAATACTAAAACAAAAAAATGGAGAAGAGCAATCAAGATAATTTGAAGCAGTGAACGCATATTCAGTGAGATCTTTCCAATTCATTTGTTTAGTTATTCATTATGTTTACTTATTCGTTCTTTTTTGGTTTTGATTTAGATTGTTTGTTAGTTTAGAATTAATCATAATGACCCATTACATCTTGAAGTCCTAGTCCATCAAACCAAAGTCAGACGAGTCTTGGTAGACGGAGGAGCAGGTTTGAACCTGTGTACCCTAAAATTGGTTAAGGCATTAGGATTCTCAAAAGACTATGTAGACACCTCTAAGAGTATAGTCATCAAGGCTTACGATGATGAGGAAAGATCATCCAAAGGAGTTGTCACACTCCCTATAAGAATTGGCCCAACAGTTATGAACACCAGCTTCCAAGTCTTGGATCTCACCCTTCCATAAAAACTTGTTGTTAGGTAGACCTTGGATACACGCAATGAAAATTGTACCTTCAACATATCACCAATGTCTTAAATTCCCACCAAAATTGTTAGAGTAATAATTTATATACTTAATTAATTATATCATCCTAGTTAATTAATTAAGTCACTTATTCCTTTAGTTCCTTAAGCTAAACTTAGGCACATTAATAATTGATTAGTTATTAAGTGTGCACACTAGGGTTTCATTTAGGGTTTCCTTTTTAGGGTTTCTTGATCTCCTTCATAAGGATTGATCTCTTTGAAATAATTGATTCTCAATAATGCATTTTTAATTTGAGGTTTACAGAACATCTTCTTTGGTTTTGAATGTCTTTTGCATGTGACAGGTGATTGCATGCAGGTGATCTTGGTTTCTAATAGAGATCACGATTGATGGTAATCCAGATCCTTTTCAATATTGTACAAGCCTAAGGGAAATTCCACAACGACAAGTACCAGTTAACCAAGAAGCTTCATAATCCACTTTATCCCTATACGTTGACCCATCACATCTTACCAAGTCCATTTCATTCAAACCACCATCAAACACTCCTAAGGTCGAGATCCAAGATAAGGGTTGTGACGAATATTACATAAAGGCATCATACTGTGTTAGTCAACTGATTCCACCTAAGGAATATGGCCTACCCATGGAAGATAGAAGACAGTCAGTAGTCACATTTTGTGTTCCCCCTACAATGACATTGACCAAGTGGGGAGAGTTAAGTGAAGAAATTATGGATCAGGGTGATATTACCTCCTGGTTGTATCAAGAAGACAATGAAGACCCTTCGTCGTCTAGTCAAATAGATAAGGACCAATATGGAAAATGCTTTAACATTATGAAAAACAAAGGCTATGACGGGAACAATGGGTTAGAACTACATCAAAATGGAAGGACGAAACCGATCACTGTCTCACCGCGATCGAAATATCTAGGGCTAGGGTTTCAGCTGCTTAGAATCAGGTTTCCTATTACTTCCTTATCATTTCAAGAGGAATATTTTTCTTATGCAGGCATCAAGACATCTCATGAACCACTTCCCCAAATCTATGAAGAGTCTCACGAACCACTTCCCCCAGTCTAGGATGAGTCTCACGAATCACTTCCCCCAGTTTACGATGAATCTCCCGACTCAAGCGATTGTGAATAGGATTCTTTTTCCTCTACCAGTACCTTGAACATAGATGATCTCTTTGGAGAATTGGACCTAAAGGGAAAAACTGTACCAAAACCATCTAGTCCCCATCATAGGAAGCACTTGTCTAAAGAAGAATGGCATAAACACTATTATTGGGAAACCCTTGATCGTGCATCTTGGGCACCTGCCTAACCATCTTCTGACGACTCAACCCTTACAATAGTCCCACAATAGAGTATACCTACCTATAGGAAGAAGAACAAGGAGTTAGTCCAAAACTTTTGTGATCATGTCAATCACTCTATATTCACCTTGTCAGCTGCTACCTTTAAAAACTCTAATGATGACATGCCTCTCATATATCCCGAACTTATCGACTAGGATCAACAAGGTACACCCATCGTAGATACATTCGAGAACGACGAAGAAATTGTTGAGTTCATGGGACTTCTAGAAGGCATACCAAGAGGGGATCATAAAGCTAGTTTTACCATAGACTTGGATGAAAAAGCATATTTTGGGGAGTCTATTTACACCTCTAGTCACAAAAATGAAAATAAAAAGAAAAATGATGAAAATGCAAAAAATGATGAGTCCCTAGGTGAAAACCGAATGGCACCTTTGGACAAAGAAACAGTCAAAATAAATGACGTATCCGAGGGAAAAAACCTCTCTGAGGCACCCAAGGATAGAGGTTTAAATATTCTCCCCGTTGAATAAGAAAAATCATCAATGCTAGTAGAAGAGTCTATTGCAGTCAACATAAATACAAAAGAAAACCCTAGGAACATATACTTTGCAGCATCATTGATAGAGGAAAAACCTGAATTTAAGGAATTCTTCTCAAAAAGACAGATAAAATTTACATGGTCATACGCTGACATGCCTAGGCTGGATCCAGACCTTATCTTGCACCATCTACCATTATAGCCAGGTATTAAGCCAGTCAAATAGAAGCTAAGGAAAATGCATCCACAAATTGCTCTACTGGTCAAGGCAAAACTTAAGAAACTCTTGGATGTTGGATTTATAAGAACTATAGACTATGCAGATTGGATTTCAAACTTGTGCCAATGACTAAACCAACTAGGGGCATTCACATTTGCACAAACTTTAGAGACATCAACAAGGCATGTCCTAAGGATGACTTCCCTTTGTTGAAAATAGACATGATAGTAGATCTTACAATAGGATACGAGATGCTATCCCTCATGGATGGTTTCTCTAGATATAACCAAATCAAAATCGTGCCTGAAGACCAACACAAGACAACTTTCACGGGTCCTTGGGGCGCGTACTATTGGAATGTTATGCCATTTGGGCTTAAGAACGCAGGACCTACCTATCAACGGGAAATGACTACGATTTTCCATGACTTTGTACACACTCTCATGGAAGATTATGTAGATGACATTATAGCTAAATCAGAAACAAGGGCAGATCATTTGAAGGTTCTAAACAAGATATTCTAGAGGTTAGAGAATTACAATGTCAGGCTAAATCCGAAGAAGTGTGTCTTTGGAGTGAAATCAGGGAAACTGTTAGGGTATATCACTTCCAGAAGAGGCATTGAAGTAGATCCAAAGAAGGTAAGAGCTATCATAGAAATGCCTCCTCCTATCAGTATTGGTCAACTAAGAACACTACAAGGAAGATTACAGTCCATCAAGCGTTTCATTGTACAACTGCAGACAAAATACACCCATTTCAACATTTTCTCAAGAGAGGAGAACCATTTGTGTGGACACCTAATGTCAGGAAGCATTCCAACAAATCAAGGAATACTTGCTCACTGCACCTGTTTTAATGCCACATACAGATGGAAAACCATTGATACTATACATTTTAGAAACTCAATCAACATTAGGAGCTCTTCTCGCACAACACGATGATCCAGGTCATGAGAGAGTAGTCTACTACATCAATCATACTTTGGTAGGATATGAATTAAACTATAGCAACATAGAATGTGCCTGTCTTGTGGTAGTCTTTGCTACTCAAAAACTATGACGCTATATGCTCAATCACCAAATAATTTTGGTCGCAAAGATTGATCTCCTCAAATATCTCCTAAGTAAGGCAGCATTAACGGGCCGATTGGCTAAATGGGTTATGATACTTAGTGAGTATGGCATCCAATATGTGGAGAGGAAGGCTATAAAAGGACAACTGATTGCAGATTAGTTAGTAGATGCACCCATGAAGGCAGACCATCCTTTAGTGGGGGATTTTCCTGATGAATTTCTCTTTAACATTGACACTAGAACAAACTAGAAATTATACTTTGACGAGTCACATACATAACATGGTTCAAGAGCAAGTATTCTATTTGTTACACCTCAAGGTGAAACCATTCCTAAATCATTTAGGATTACTTTCCCTTGCACCAACAACATAGCAGAGTATGAAGCCTTAGTGACATGATTAAAAATGGCAGCATAGTGGAAGATTAAGAGTCTACATGTTTTTGGCGATTCTCAGCTAGTAGTCCAGCAAGTAAATGATGATTATGAGACTAAGGATGAGAAAATTACCCCCTACAAGCACATGGATGACAGTTTCAAGTAGTACTTTGATCATATTTCCTTTCAAAAAACACCACGTATTCAAAACAAGGCTGCAGATGCTATGGCAACCATGGGATCCTTATTGGATATTTCGAGTAACATGCCTAAGTTTGAGCTTTTGGTTGAACAACTGTTGGTCCCCACCTATGATGTCCTCGATTCTGAAATGGTGTGTACAATTGTTGGTCATACTTCCCCTTGGTATAAAGACATATTCAACTACCTAACCGACCAAACCTTACCTCTAGACCTGTCAAATAACCAACGTCGAACCTTTATCCGTAAGTCATCTAGATACACCATCATCGGAGATACCTTGTATAGACGTACCTTAGATAACTCCCTAATGAGATGTCTCGATGCTAAAGAAGCACAAACAAATCTATGAGAGGTGCATGAGGGTATATGCGGATCCCATTCGAGTGGTCCTACTTTAGCCCATAAGATTATGAGATTAGGTTATTATTGGCCTACAATGGAGAAAGACTCATATATCTTTGTGAAGAAATGTAGACAATGTCAGATACATGGAGATTTGATAAGAGAACCAACACAAGAGCTTCGTCCGATTACATCAGCATGGCCTTTTTCCCAATGGGGACTTGACCTCATAGGTAAGATACACCCTCCATCATCCAACAACCATAAATTCATCATAACTGCCACCGAAGACTTCACCAAATGGATCGAAGCTATTCCCATGACTTACATCATCGACACACAAATATCCAAGTTTATCTTAAACTATATCATTTTTCAATATGGTGTACCCCAATCCATAATCACAGACAATGGCCACCCATTCAAAAACCAAGAAGGACGCCATGTATGTGAAGAGTTCCATATCAAACATCATTTTTCCACCCCATATTACCCACAAGGTAATGGCCAAGCCGAGGCATCTAATAAAACCATTGGTAGAATCCTAAAGAAGACTGTCAATGACGCTAGTCGTGACTGGCACCTACAGCTAAATCTTGTCTTATGGGATTACCGTACAAGCATCCGTACTCCCACTGGTGCCACTCTATATTCCCTAGTATTTGGATCCGAAGCTATCTTACCTATTGAGGTTGAAATTCCTTCCTAGAGGGTATCCTTGAAAGGTCACATTGATGATGAAGAATACCGTGTATCCATATTACAAGAGCTAGACTTATTGGATGAACGAAGACAAAAAGCAATAGACCATTTGCAAGCATATCAGAATCATCCTCATCAAAGCTATAATAGGAAAGTTCTAAATAGACACTTTGACATTGGTGACCTAGTTTTAATGGAGAATCCCAAGAATCAAGTTGAACGGGAAAAGCCAGGAAAGTTTGAACCTAATTGGTTATGGCCTTATATTCTCACAGAAGCCTTTGGATCAGGAGCTTACCAACTCTCTACTCCTGAAGGAGAGCCACTTTTTTCACCAATCAATAGCCTCCATTTGAAACAGTTCTATGCGTAGCTTTTGAGAGTTTCTTATCTTAACCAGAAAAATACAAAAAAAACAAAAAAACAAAAAAATGGTTACGTTGATGAAAACCTAGAAAACAGGCATCTTTGTAACACCAAAAATAAATAAAAAGTAAAGAGAAATAATCTATCCAATAGTGAAAACCGCTTTGGTGGTGCTATGGATAAGTACCATGGTGAAAACCTGGAAAACAGGCACCATGCGTAGTCAAACTCGCTCTTTTGTCTACCATCACTCCAATCAGACTTTTCACCATCCCTCATAATAAATGGTTGTCTTATCCATTGCTTAAAATGATTGAAATCTAACGTCCATTATGTCACACTCCCCACTCCATCTCACATGTCTTATTCCTAACTAGGGGAAAATCCTTGTTTTGTTCCATGAAGACCTTGTACATAGCATTACACCATCAAAAAATGTCTTGAAAAATCCAAAAACATTAGAAAACTTCCTTAACAAAAAAATAAAATCAAAACATGTCAAAAAATCCCAAAAACAACTTCAGTCATGTCAAGGCAACCATAGACATAGTCAAACTATGTTGCCTTTGTGGCTGGGATGTACGCAAGGCCATCAATCAATGTGCCCCTGAGGCATTAGGTTTGTTTGTCTAGGTTTGTCATGTATCACACATATTAAAATCATGACTCTTTGTACATTCAAATTCATTGGTCATGTTGAACTATGAGGTCTCTGCATGTACAATGTAGGCAAGGCTAATCAAGTGATGAGCTCCTGAGACCACACTAGGTTAGTCCAATAGGGTTCACTCACATTCAATTCACTATCACACACATTGCATATCATTCACTTAGATGCATGTCTTTAACCGCCTTAGGTCAGTACTTTAGGGTATCATCTTATGTCATACACTATCAATACACATACACACACTTTCAATCGATCAACGAATCAAAACAAGTCATGCACCAACAAGGCAACATCTCAAACAGTCATCAAGTCAATATCAAACAAATTATCAAAGCGATCAACTTATGTCCTAGCAAGATATGTCTTTCTTGTCAATAGACATCATCAAATTGTCATAGCCTCATGTAGCTTATCGCATCAACATCATCAGGCTCCAACATCTTATACGGCATGTGTCTTTCTAAAACCAAACTTTGTCATGCCTTATACAAATGGTCACCAAGCCGAAACCAGACTCAACGTCTTACTGTGGTATGTGTCATCCATCATATTATGCTATGTCAAACATCAAACAATCAAACAATCCCACAAGATCAAGTTTTGGCGAATACTTTTATTTGGCTTTATGACTTTATATCTTATTTTGTCTTATCTTTTTATCGATTTGTGAATTTATTCTAGTTACTAGCTTTCTCAAGGATGTCCCTTGAAGGATTTAGAGAAGCAAGGATGTCTCAAGACTCTTTTTCTTTGGCTGTTGTCTGTCAAAAATTTTTTAGCATTGGTTTTTGAGTCATGTTACTAGTTTCCTCAAGGATTTCCTCAAAGGATTTAGAGGAGCAATGATGTCTCATGACCCGTCTTTTATTTTTTTGCTGTCTGTGGTTTGTCAAGACAACACGACTAGGGCAATCTTGTCCTTAGTATGAGTTAAGACACTCCTTGTCTACGATTGTCTTTTTTTCACAGATGGATGACTTCGTACACTATGGTATATCTCATATCATGGTGTGTACTATCCATTTGTGTCATGTCCCACCCAATGATGATAACAAGCAAGCATAACATACTTGGCACAATATCGAAGATCATATGTTTTTCAATCAATCAACCTTTGTTACTTCTTACTAACATTCTAAATTCATTCATGCTAACATTTCTTTTCTAACATAATGATAAATTCCTATGACACAATAACAACATTAGATAATCTGCATTTCCATACATTCTATAAATATTTCATATAGTTACATTGCATTTCAAACATATAGGAACATATTTATGAAATCATTGCATAAAAGGAATTTCATCATCATAAGGTACATAATGGAAACATTACACATGTACATTTCAACATCACATATACATTACCTCATATCCATGCATTACATCCACTATCATAAGTAAATAAAGACATCCATAACATCATACACTGCATAAACTCATCACATGTAGAAGCATTTATTCATAACACATATACATACATCATCTAGGAAACATAATCATATAGAAGCAAATGCATCACCATAAAATAGAACTACATATCATATAGAAGCCGCCAAAATCATATATATATATATATCACTCAAAATAATGTGTCACAGTATAAATTCAGAATGTATCCATAAATAAAAATGAGCTCGCAGGCTCTTTGATCAAAATACAGTGTCTACATATATAACAACTGTCATTGTGTCCCACTGCCACTACTATCCCATGGTGAAGGTGGTGGAAACTTCCTCGGAGGTGCTCTTTGTGAGGTGGAAGGCCTGTCATATGGACCTATCCTCGATGGTCCTACCACACCCTCTGCACTCTATGTCTTTGTATGACTCCTGCTCTATGATCTATGGCTGCGAACCTTTGAAAATCTAGGAGCTCATCTCTTTGCTAGTACCACAGACTCATATAAGTCCTTGTAATATGAAACTCTTTCTACAACTCTGACTAACTCCTGTACCATGCCATCAGATGAAGAACCACTGACCAAGCGTCTAACCTCTATAAATTGCTGCTCAGTCTCCTGTCTTCAAGCTATGGCCCGATCCCTCTCCATGAGTGCATTGTCTCTCTCTGCACGGACATTGTCTCTCTCTGCACATACACTATCTCTCTCTACACATGCACTATCTCTCTCTGCATGGGCACTATCTCTCTCTATCCGCATAGCATCGAGCTCTGTTCTCATCAGTCTCAGTCTCTCCTCCATGGCCTCCCTATCGCCATCCCTAGGGGCGTCATCCTCTCATCTCCCCTCCACAATCCGATCCCTGAGCTCCCTCTCCTGCTCCTCCATAGGTGCCTCCTCCTCAACATTATCCTCCCCATATCTTGCCAGAATACCTAGAGGGTCTATATCCATATCCATATCCACATCCTTTGCGGCATCCTCTCCCCCAATATCCACCTCAGCTAACTCCTCTACAACCGCCTCCTCTACAACATACTCATCTCCGCCCTATACATCAGCTCCACCTCCGATGTCCAACATTAGTACATCCTCTACCACTGCCTCTCGGATAGGTGAAATTCCACCTACTTGACCCCCTTTCCGCCCTATCATCCTCGCCTACCGCCTCTTCCATCATCACCCCTCCCTCCAACTCTACCACCTCCACCTCTCGGTCTTGTGCCTCATCTCTCCACTGGTCACGGCTGATCCGGATCTGTGTATGGAATCGGACGATGCTCCTCCCACCATGCCTCATATGCACCTGTCATCCCTAGATCTGCTGCTCCATCTCTCCATCCCCACTGTATTGGTTGTAATGCCTATATCTCTGCCTCTGCAGTAGCAACATGAATCATGGGCCCTCAATATGGAACCTCTCTAGACAAACGAGAAAAATCTACTCTACTCCGAGGCTCATCTTGTACCTCGCCGAACTGTCTCAAAATCCTATCTGGCAAGTGTCTCTCTATAATGTACACACTCGAAACAGTCCTCCCAATCAAGTACTGTGTCTGTCTACAAAATGACAAATGTCTATCCTCATCAAACCACTCCTTACAGTCCAGGTATGGTCTCCAAGTGAACTGATCTAAGATATCGAGTACATGTCTCCAATATCCAGTATTTCCCACATGACTCTGAGTGATGTTTCCCATGTACCGAAAAACATACGGAGCTCTCTCCCGTCGCTCTCCACTAACCGGAGGATGAAAAAACAACTATCCTCTCCCATGCCCAAACCGTCAGCAAAGTGGTCCCACAACTCATCAATTGTGCGTCTCTGTATGCAATATCATGTAAATGGAAATATAACATCCCTAATAGACACAAACCCCAAACATACATGGTTTCTCTCTCCAACATATCCACCAACATCTCTCCCCATCCAACCGAAAAACCATGACCCTGTCGATCTGGTAATATTATCCCACCTATCAATGTACATAATATGCAGTCAATCCTCTCATACCTATTTGCCAACACCGACCATCTGATCTCATAATTCTAAATGTCGAGCCTACTAATATTGTACACCTGATAAAATATCGCTAGCTCGGTCAATCTACGCTAGGTATCGTACATCACCCGCTCTCCTCTAATTGGCAGTCTAAGTATCTTGTACACATCCTCCAATGTGATAGTCACCTCCCCAGTTGGCAAGTGAAATGAAGATGTCTCAGAGTACCATCGCTTGCACAACTCAGTGAGCATCCCCCTATTCACCCAAATAATGGGCATCAAGAGACAATGACGTAGACCAAGTCTCCATAAGAGTCGTATCTCTGCACTACTCAAATGATCTCTCAGATTGAATGTGTCAGGACGTGTCTCCCGTGTATATATAGGATCTAATACAACCCGCATTTCAACCATGATGTCAATATTTTCAAACATTTTCCTTAGAAATTTTTTGGAAAATTTTACCAACCAAATGCGGCTCACTTTAACAGATGCAGTGCATTCTTACAAATGCATTGCACGACAACTCATTTGCATTGCATATTACATATGTGTTGCACATTTCCCACACCCATTTCTACCTACTGCAAATGCAGTGCATTTTCTAAGCCTATCTACTTCATGAAAATGCATTTCACTAATGCACATGCGGTTCACTACCCTACATGCATTTATCCTTGATGCAGATGCACTCCATAACTACATATGCGGTGCATAATAATGAAAATGTGTTGATTCCCTAATATGCCTAATCTAGCCTAGGCGTGTTTTGACACATGCATCGTTTCGCAGTCAAATGCGGCGAATACGACGACATATGCGTTGATCTTGAAAGACTGCATATGTTAAATAATTTTTAAAAGCCTAGAAATACGTGTAAAAATAAATTTCAAGAGTTCATTTTCGGGTACATATTGGTGGTCCTACGTCGACTAGCCGCCTAAAGGTCCGGATCCGATATCCTCGATGCACAACATAGGGAATGGGTGCCATTTTCATCCGCTAGTCAGAGCAAATCTTCAATTTTCCAAATTCTTCCAGGTGCAAATGAATTGGTATTCAACCTAATTCTTATTTATAGCTAGGGTTTGGTTGGCCTTTCTTCTGCCCTTGTCTATTGGCCGCTTAACCTTTCAACTTCAAATGGCCTGTACACATCTGTATCACCTCCAATTTCAATTCCTTCAACTCCATAGCATTTCTAACTATCAAATTGACTTATTAGGAATATTTCTTTATTTTTTTGGAATTTTTTCAAAAATTATCAATTTTCCCTAGGGGCATACCCTAACCTGTTTCATGCTGGGGCATGGTCGGGGCATATTTTCTTTGACACAACACTGAAACAACATTGTATCAAAGAGGGGCAAACTATAGACACTAAAAATTGGTCTAGGCCTGCGAACACCACTTTCAACATAATTTTCTATTATCCATGGTCATGATTAAATAATGTTAATTATTTAATTACCCTTTCTAACACATATTTCCTCTACTAATTAAATACCCCTTTTTCATTAATTCATTCATAATAACCTTTATTCAACCTTGATTAATTAAATAGATCATATTTATTTAATTATGTCGCTAACTAATTAATTCTTCCTTCTTAATTAAATAATTTATTATATAATTTATTCAATTTATCCTTTTTAACAGTCAAATTAAATAAATGATCTTTATTTATTTAATTAAATCTCTCATTTTCTAATGTTGAATTAAATTAACAATTAATTCATATTTATTTATTTATGTCGCATTCTTCTATCAATCAGTTGACTAAACATTCACTCACCTTCTGACTCAAGATCTACTTTTAGTTCTCCAGTTATCTCTGGATTCAACATCTGATTATCTCTACGAGAGGACTCTTTGTCACAATTAGTCAGTTAACTAGTTTTAACTCATATGGATGATGTGTTTATTAATTAAATATCTTTATTTAATTAATTAACTCATGTTTGCATTCAAATGCATTATTCTTCAACTTCTAATTTTGTCTTTGACATTCAAAGTCTACTTCTATTTTCGAAGACTCTTAACTGAAGATTAAAATCTTGAACTTGTGTTCTAACTCGCATTCTAACTTAATCTTTATCCTGCAGTCTTTTCTGACTCATGTTCTAACTCACACTCTATCCGACACAGAACTCACATTGCATGACATTCATCAATCTCATCCGTTGATCTCTCTTTTGAATCTGAACCAATCATTCGAAAACCCAAAATCTATAAAATGACCTGTCATTATCATTATTCCTCCTCCCAAAATCATACACTTTTGAGAAGAAACTTATCTTTGATATTTTTCTTAGACACTCGACAAAGTTATGCTTGCATAAATACTGAAAATTTGAGGGCAAGAATACTGAAACAACAAAATGGAGAAGAGAAATCAAGATAATTCGAAGGAGTGAACGCATATTCGGTGAGATCTTTTCAATTCATTTGTTTAGTTATTCATTATGTTTACTTATTCGTTCTTATTTTTTTTGATTTAGATTGTTTTTTAGTTTAGAATTAATCATAATGACCCATTACATCTTGAAGTCCTAGTCCATCAAACCAAAGTCAGATGAGTCTTGGTAGACGAAGGAGCAGGTTTGAACCTATGTACCCTAAAATTTGTTAAGGCATTAGGATTCTCAGAAGACTACGCAGACACCTCTAAGAGTATAGTCATAAAGGCTTACGATGATGAGGAAAGATCATCCAAACGAGTTGTCACACTCCCTATAAAAATTGGCCCAACAGTTATGAACACCAGCTTCCAAGTCTTGGATCTCACCCTTCCGTACAACTTGTTGTTAGGTAGACCTTGAATACATGCAATGAAATTCGTACCTTCAACATATCACCAATGTCTTAAATTCCCTTATAATGGCACCGAGATCATGATTGATGGTAATCCATATCCTTTTCAATATTGTACAAGCCCAGGGGAAATTCCACAATGACAAGTACCAATTAACCAAGAAGCTTCATCATCCACTTTATCCCTATATGTTGACCCATCACATCTTACCAACTCCATTTCATTCAAACCACCATCAAACACTCCTAAGGTTGAGATCCAAGACAAGTGTTGTGACTAATATTACATAAAGGCATCATACTATGTCAGTCAACTAATTCCACCTAAGGAATATAGCTTACCCATGGCAAATACAAGACAGTCAATAGCCACATTCTATGTTCCCCCTACAATGACATTGACCAAATGGGGAGAGTTAAGTGAAGAAATTATGGATCAAGGTGATATTACCTCCTGGTTGTATCAAGAAGACAATGAATACCCTTTGTCGTCTATTAAAATATCTAAGGACCAATATGGAAAAGGCTTTAAGATTATGAAAAATGAAGGCTATGATGGGCACAGTGGGTTAGGACTACATCAAAATGGAAAGACAAAACTAATCATTGTCTCACCGCGACCGAAATACCTAGGGCTAGGGTTTCACTCGCTTAGAATCAGGTTTCCTATTACTTCATTACCATTTCAAGAGGAAGATTGTGCTTATGCAAGCATCAAGACATCTCATGAACCACTTCCCCCAGTCTATGATGAGTCTCACGAACCACTTCCCCCAGTCTATGATGAGTCTCACGAATCATTTCCTCCAGTTTACGATGAATCTCCCGACTCAAGCGATTGTGAATGGGATTCTTTTTCCTCTACCAGTACCATGAACATAGATGATCTCTTTGGAGAATTGGACCTAAAGGTAAAACCTGTACCAAAACCATCTATTCCCCACCATAGGAAGCACTTGTCTAAAGAAGAAGGGCATAAACACTATTATCGGGAAACCCTTGATCGTGCATCTTCGGCACCTACTGAACCATCTTCTAACGACTCAACCCTTACAATAGTCCCACAATAGAGTATACCTACCTATAGGAAGAATAAAAAGAAGGAGTTAGTCCAAAACTTTTGTGATCATGTCAACCACTCTATATTCACCTTGTCAGTTGTGCTACCTTTAAAAACTCTGATGATGACATGCCTCTCATATATCCTGGACTTATCAACTTGGATCAACAAGGTACACCCATCATAGATACATTCAAGAATGACAAAGCAATTGTTGAGTTCATGGGACTTCGAGAAGGCATAGCAAGAGGGGATCATAAAGCTGGTTTTACCATAAACTTGGATGAAAAAGCATATTTTGGGGAGTTTGTTTACACCTCTAGTTGAAAAAATGAAAATAAAAAGAAAAATGATGATTCCCTAGGTGAAAACCGAAAGGCACCTTTGGAGAAGGAAACAGTCAAAATAAAGGATGTATCCGAGGGCGAAAACCTCTTTGAGGCACCCAAGGATAGAGGTTTAAATATTCTCCCCTTTGAACAAGAAAAATCACCAATGCTAGTAGAAGAGTCTATTGCAGTAAACATAAATACAAAAGAAAAATCACCAATGCTAGTAAAAGAGTCTATTGCAGTCAACATTAATTAACTCATGTTTGCATTCAAATGCATTATTCTTCAAATTCTAACTTTGTCTTTGACATTCAAAGTCTACTTCTTCTATTTTCAAAGACTCTTAATTGAAGATTAAAATCTTGAACTCGTGTTCTAACTCAAGTTCTAACTTAATCTTTATCCTGCAGTCTTTTCTTACTCATGTTCTAACTCACGTTCTATTTGACATAGAACTCACATTGCATGACATTCATCAATCTCATCCGTCAATCTATCTTTTGAATCTGAGTCGATTGTTCGAAATCCCAAAATCTATAAAATGACCTATCATTATCATTATTCCTCCTCCCGAAATCATACACTTTTGAGAGGAAACTTATCTTTGATATTTTGCTTAGACACTCGATGAAGTTATGCTTGCATAAATACTAAAAAATATGAGGGCAAGAATATTGAAACAACAAAATGGAGATGATAAATCAAGATAATTCGAAGGAGTGAACGCATATTCGGTGAGATCTTTTCAATTCATTTGTTTAGTTTTTCATTATGTTTAATTATTCGTTCTTTGTTGTTTTTGATTTAGATTGTTTGTTAGTTTAGAATTAATCATTGTAATCTTTGCAGCTATTAGCATTTTATCTCCCAAGCATAAATCTAGGTCATACACAAAACAGGATCTTGCCTAACATAAACCCACCCATCTGGATGTGTTGGAATTGTCAATTTGGTCGTATGATGAACAAAATGAACGTTACACCACCTTGCATCTTTACACTGCATGCATGTCAGTTTGGTCTAATGGCAAGTATTCCATTGAGGTCCATGATGAGTCAATTTGGTCTAATGGCATGTTGGTTTGGTTTTAATGGCATGTATTCCATTGAGTTTCAAGTACACTTACGTATTAGGGTTGAATGGTGTAGATTATATTTCCATCATACATCAAACATGTATACCATGTCTAATACATTTTTTTATGCATCATAATTGAATGGCATTGGCTCTTGTCTTTGATTGTTCAAATGGAGTGTGACAATTGTGTTAGGTTGAATTGAATATATGAAAAAATCCTACTGATTTTAGATTTTGTGTTAAGCATACATCATAACTAGTGTTCATTAGGGTGTGCTTAGCGTGTTTATACATGCATGTTGATTATGATTTTTTGAGTGAAAGTTCTAATAATATATATGCCACTAACTTGAAAGGATTTGAGTTAATGGTTACAAATTATTATGTATGGTTTTTTTTCAAAGTTGCTTGTTCATGCATTATGGTTGAATGGCATTGATGCTTCTACGTGACTGTATGACATTACATGAAGGAATTGATGATATATATCATTTTGTTGTATGTTGGGTTTTGTTGAAATGTTGCATTACAGTTGTATTACATTCATACATTCTTATTTGAAGATTGCATCAAACTCATATAGCAAGTTTGGTGTAGGTCAAGATTGATTGACATATATAACAATATCATATGAGTGTTATTGCTTTTGTGCAAAGTGTGCATTATGACCAGTGTGCATCAAGCCCATATGGTATGCCTAGTTTTGTTATTCATGAATTATGGTTAGCAACATCCATTGTTGTGCATTATGATAATACAAATTGCATGTGGAAGGTCAAATAAAATGCATGTCATGGAGTTGTATTTGGTTTGTTTAATGGAGTTGTAGTTGGTTTGTTTAGTGTTCAACATGCAACATATGAAGGTAATCAAATATTTGAAAACTTTATTACTCTTCCTCTTTGTTGGTACCCCTATGAAACTTTTCCTTCAGTCACATTGGTATTCTTATCTCAAGTCATTCATATTATGTTGCTAATGTCTACTAGCTTGTTTGAAAGCACCTATTTTAGGATTTTAGCCATAGCAAGAAGGCAGTAAACTGTTTGATAAAGTATCTATAAATTTTTTGGAAGCATCTGTTTTAAGATTTTAGCAATAGAAAAAAGGAAATGAATTGTTTGATAAAAATGCTTTGGTAGACATGTATGAAAAATGTGGCAGCTCATAGACAAGGCATTGAGTTGTTTGAAAAAATGTGTCAAGGAAATGTGGTCTCCTAGCTATAGATTGTCATGGAATTCCATAACCATGAGATCACATTTATTTGAGGCATTTTTGAAAAAAGTTCACTACCTTGTCTATGCTATTGCTTACCAATATGATTTGATAATTTTTTTCCAAGCATCCATAGCTTGTTTGGAAGCACTTGTTTTAGGCTTTTAGCAATTATAGGAAGACAATGAACTATTTAATAAAAATTCTTTTACGTAGACATATGAAAAATGTGGTAGCATAGACAATACAATGAACTACTTTCCAAAATGACTCAAAGAAATGTGGTCTCATGGAATGCCATGACAAGAAAATTCAATTGGCAGCTCTGCTCCTAGTTATTAGATATGGGTTGACTTTGTAAAAACTACATCGTAATTGAAATTTTGTCATCTATTAGCATCTAGTTATTAGTTATGCAATGTGAAGTAATGCTTTGAGTTTGAAAGATGTGCAATGCAATGTAATTAGTGATATGAATATAAACTAAAGCATTCTATTTTCTACAATTAATTACTTGAACTCTTTTATTTTTTGCTCTCCATGTCTTTATGCTATGGAAATGCATTTCAATTTTGCTGCTATGGTTGTAACTATAGAAACTAATGATAAAGGGATCAAATTTGGTGAAGTTGCCCAAGGCAGCCAAATTTAACAGTACTATAACATGAGTAACAATGATCTATGTAATTCATAAACTATTAAAGTGCAAGATTGCAAGAAATCAATATTTATATATAATTGTAGACACTGAAAATATCCTATTTGATCCTATACACTTGATCCTGATTTTACTAACACCAGTTCGTCTTGAATCTTCTCCTCTCCTTATCATTTAATTAAACAATCTTTATTTGATTAAATTCATCATATTTCATCTCTTAATTAAATAAATCAAATTTATCTGATTAAGTCATCATCTTTTATTAATTAAATAAATCATTTTTGTTTAGTTAATCCTATAGTCCCCCTTTTAATTAAATAATTTAGTTTATTTAATTAATCTCTAAAGTCATCTCATTTAAATTAAATAAATTTATCTTTATTTGATTTAAAACTAACACCCTTCTCTTTAATTAAATAGATTAAACTTTATTTAATTAAGTCTAAATTCATATTCCTCTCAACTTTGATTTAAATCAATCCAAAAATCTATATCAAATTGTCACATCGGCTAATCTCCTTTTAAATTAATCAAATCTTGATTAATCTTAATCTTAATCCCTCAGATCCTCTAGCTTTTGCAACTTGCACAAATAAATCATTTTATTTGATTTATTAAATCTCATATTTTCTCTCAACATGGCATCAAAGAGGGAATATTCTTCAAATTCAAAAATCCCTCCAAAAGGGATGAGTACATCCAACAAGGCATTAAAGGCCTCTTACATGTCCTTTTCCTTGAGCCAAGTGGCATTTACTCTATTTCTTTCTCCCTCCAATTTGTCATTTCATCAATTTCAAATTCCACCTAACCACATTTATTTGCACATTCATCAAAATGTGCTCATTCCTCCTCCACTAGCACGTTGACAAGTGACACCTTGCCATTGGCTCATGTTTTGTCCCATATTAATCCATTTTGCCTCTTTCTTCATCATTCTCTTCTATAAATAGAAGGCTCTCATTTGGATTTAGGATCCACAATCCATGTAAGATCATTAAACACAATTCATGCACAATCTTAAGCATTTTTGAATCCACAACTTCATGTAACATTACTATCTTCAATTTTTTATAGCATCTCCATCCATCCTCATCCATTTTCATATTCTCATAGCTAGGTTATGGAGAAATTTCACCAAGGAGCATCAAATCTTCAACATTGATCATCAAGCTTGCAAGGAATTGGGAAAGGGCCATTTTCCACATCAAAATGGTACCAATACCCCCATGGGATTAAGAGTTTGTTCATTTAAATAGGATTTAATAGCTTTCTTTGTTGTGTTTTTCACATTATTTCTTGTTTTCATGTTTCAAATGAATTTCTTGCAGAATTTTGTTTCTAACTTGCATATTGGACTAATTATGTGTTTGTGCGGGTCTAGGATCACCATTCACATTTTGGCGCTAGAAGGAGGGCGAATCTGAAGAGTCTAACGCGCTTTTTTGAGAAATTCTGTGGTTTTTTGTTGAATTTTTGTGTCTACAGGAAAAATGCGTCGCTGAAGTCAAACTTTACCATTGGTAATCCAACAGTGCCATATAGTGATGTTAAACTTCAAACTGCAACGCTAGGTCCTTCCCGCCCAGAAATTTGAATTTAAAACTACAACACCAACCATCCCAACACCAAACTTCTCTGTTGGTTGAAATAGCGCCGCATTTGTGCTCACTGGTTTTGCACAGTCTACCTCTCTCAGTCCTCAACAACACTATATAGCATCGCTAACTTCCTTAAAATGCACCGCAATCATAGACTGCACTACTGGAGTTGGGTAAAAAGAAAATTTTGAATTAATTTCAACATGTACTTTTTCATTTTGATTGCTTTTGACTCTTAACTGGTTTTTGACCTCTGTTTTTATAGTATTAACTAGTTTTTGCAGGTTGGCTTGATCAAAATTGAAGGGAGGAAATGAAGACAAGGATTTCTCTATGACATCATCATTTCATTGTATCAAGTGTTTTTAAACACTTTGGAGAAAAATTATAATCCTATTTCTAAGGACTTTGTCATCTTCATGCTTTTTAGGACTCAATAATTTATGTTTGGGTTTAAAAAGAACAAAACAAAGGGATTAAAAAGAATCATAGGCAATTTACTAGATTTTGTTTTGGGACTTAACAATTGAACAAACAATTCTCACAATTCAAAGTTAGTACTTAAAAAGAACTCATATTCTTTCTTTTGAAGGATTAAAATGAACATGTGCCTTTTATGGTTTGTAATCCCTTATCCAAAGTAATATCATTTAAAAAGACGTAGGCACTTCTCTCGTGCCTCACGAGGATTTTGAGAATCAAAAGGCTTTTTGTGATATTAAGTTGTGTAAGTGATTACCTCCACACTTCAATTTGGACACTTTAAAATTGAACAAAATCTTGCTAGTGTGAGTGGAGTATATTGTGTGTGTTCTCTCTTTATTTCTCAACAAAGATTGATTGAACTACGGATGTGCTTGCTCACTTTTTGTTATCCTTAGAGGGCCTGCTTGGTGGGAAAAAAGTAATCACCCTAGGGGACGTCTCAAATGGTAACACACTAAATTTAAACAACTTCCAACCGGTATATAAGTGTGGGTATTTGAGGAAAGTTCAAGTATCACAAGGATTGTTTCGACAAGAATAGAAACATTGGTGTCTTGTTGTATGGATGATCCCCCATGAACAAAATGCCTATACTAGAACCTTTTGTTATAGTAAGCCAAATCCCTATCTATTTGTTGGTGCAAGAACGATCGTTTTGAAGTCATCCCACATTTTTTACGGCTCTTAGTAGAGATGAGAAGTATGCCATGGGATTTTAATGGGTACTGATGCTTGGATGACCCGAGAAGTGTGTCATGGAAGGGAGCCAGTGTGGTCAAGCATCTAATAATCCACTAAGAATAAGTGTAGCTAGATTTATCCAAGTGGGAACTCAACAAACATTGTCTCATTTCATCCTAAGTTTGTGCATCATTTTGAAATCAAAACACTTTGCCTGGATCTAAAACATTTGAAAACAAACATTCACTAAAAACCCAAAATTTCAAACCCTTTAGGAGGAGAAAATAACTTTGACAAATTGGTGCAGTCATGGTAGGAGGGTCCTCAAAGAGAACAATCTGGACCGTGCAACAAGAGTCACACAACAGAAGCAACACAAAATATGGAGGAAAATGCAGATACAAATACTCTTATTATCATATAATTCAATTACATATAGTCGGCCACATCCGAGCTTACAGATTCGGCTCACAAGCCTGATTCAACATGTTCAAAATACAATGCTCATACATGCGAGTGAAAATATTACAGATCAAACTCTATATTCCTCTTCATCTACTTTCTCTTGATTGATTTCTATCATAATAATCTATTACAAGCTTTATATAATGTATGTATATCGAGAAACATTAGTGTTATGCCTTGCATAACCACCCCATATTTTGCCTTGGTCAAAATGGGTCCCCCTTGTTTTTCTTTATTTTTGGTTTTTGTTTTTTTAGTCTGTCGGAATCGGAACCGGAACTGAATCGGGTTTCGAAAGTTCTTTGAGGCTTGTTTTTGGTTCCATCCCAACAGTCTTTTCTTTTGTCTTTGTTTTGTCTTCAGCGGAATCGGGGCTGGAATGGGTAGTAACTTAGTCCTTATTAAAGAGTGCAAAATCGTAATCAACTCCGACCCCGCCTCCGCTATTTTGACTTTTGATTTTAGTCTTGACTTTTTGTTTGTGTTATTAAGTAGGTCTTTTTAGTTTACTTTTTGTTTTTATTTTAGTTTTGTTTTGAGTTGTCGGAGTCAGAACCGGAATGGGAATTGAGTTTGGGAATTTTATGAATTTGAGATTCCGTTTCCATTTTAGTTCCGCCCCCGCCACTTTTGTCGTTGACTTTTTGACTAGAGATTGCACTGCAAATGAGTGTTCATTCTCTTACAGTTCCGACTCCGCCTTTACTGCGTTTTAATGCATTAATGGTGGTTGCCAGTATAGGTAGAAATTCACATATTTACCTCTATTAAGGGTTAAAGCCGATCATTATTGTTATTATTACAAGTTTAAGAGTGCGAAGAGCAATAGTAGAGTTCGTTTGAGAAAATTGATCGAGAGCTCAGGTTTGTTTGCGTTTGAGGTAGGTTTCTTATCTTTGTCGTTCAATTGTTTATTTGTTGTCGTGTTTGTTTTGTTTTGCTTTACATATCTACTAGTATGTTCAATCATTGTGTTTTAAACCAAATCTATGATCATCGATATGATTGAATGAGCAGGTTCTTGTTTTGTCTGATTTGTTTTACTTTAATTTTTGTTTTCTTGTTTTATCATGTCGTTTCTTTCTATTTTTAGGCATTGTCGCTTTCATGACTTAATCGTGATTGCGTCATGTTTTTTTTTGGGTTTGGAGTAGATTAGATTAGATTAAGGGTGTTTTTACAGGTAGATTAATGTTTTACAGTGTGTTAGGGTAGATTAGATTTTATCATTTAAATTAGGGTTTCGTTGTTTATTTTGGTCTGATAAACTGGCAAGGTTTAAACCCGTGCCCTAGTTTTATCGGGTTTGTTTAAATTCGGGTTTTGTATCGCCTGATGATCAAGATTAAATAAGATTTAAATAATGGCCCTAAAATGCAGTTGTTCCTCACAGTCATGTGAGGGTAGAGTTTTAAAGCTCCTTTTCCATTTTAAAGCGACCTAGGTTTTTAATCATGAAGTTATGTTGAAAATGAATAAAATATTTGATGACATCATGATTAATGTAGGCGGAGGCGGGATTGGAACTGATTATGGATGTAAGAGTTTTTTCTTTTCAAAGTTATCAGTTCCATTTCTATTCCGTTTCCGATTCCGAGTTCTAAAAGGTTTTCTTGAAGTATATGATAACATAGGCGGGGGCGAGATCAGAATTGATTATGAACTTAAGAATCTTGTTATATGTAGTTATCGATTCCATTTCTATCCCATTTTTGACTCCGTGTATAATGGGAAAGTCTTTCTTCAAAGTATCAATGACCAAGTTGGAGGCAGAGCCAGAATGAAAATAGAATGTGAAGGAAATGAAAATTTGAAGAAAACTAAATTCGTTTTTTGTTTCGATCCCGGTTCTAATAACTTCCCCGATTCCAACTCCGAGCCCATTCATTATTAGTGAAATATCTTTATTGGTTTTTGCTCCAAGTCTGCCAGTGTTGTAAAAGGGATTTTTTTGAGCTTCTGTCTGGTTCCGACTCCGATGTGTGTAACAGGTATGTTTTAAAAAGCATGTTCTATGATGATATATAAAGATCTAATTAGAGGTTTGCTTGCAGGAGAATTGAAAGATGATAGGAATGTCAGGAGAGGCTGCTCGAAGGAATCAACCGGCTAGAACATCAAAGATAGCACCAAAAATAAAGAAGGTGAAACCAGAACAGCTGCCTTATACATTGAGGTATGATCATAGGAATCTGGTGGTAAAAGTGAGCAAGGTGGAATCAAACTGGTCAGATATCACAGATACTAATATGGGCCAGTACAACTTTGAAGAATTGCATGAATAGACCTCTGCAGAATGAGGAAACTTGATAGGGAGAACACAAAGGATAGTTGACTCCGGTCTTGCACATATCGCGGTGTTTCCTTTATCAATTCAGTGTCCAGAGTTGATATTGACAGTAGCCAGTACTTACAATCTTGCTACAAGACTCTGCATGGATTCATAAAACAATGTGATTATAGATCTTACTCCGCAGATGTTCCAAAATATATTCAATGTTCCTGATCCCAAGAACTTGGTGCGGTTGACTGAAGTAGAGGCATTGGAGAAGTATAGAAAAAATAAAGACTCCAATAAGTCTCACTTGAATAAAAAATGGTTAAACACCAAGAAGAAATCCTTAAGCAAGCTTGCAGACCAGCCGAAGAGGGCAGATTTCAAGAAGGAGGTATCTGACTTAATATTAATGTTGTCTAGAGTGTTTGGGAAGAGGGATGCCTTCCACTTCAAGGAATGGATGTTTCATTTCATTCAAGTAATCTTTCAGGGTGATTACCAGTTTGATTGGTCTATGATTGTTTCTGATGCCATACATGATCAACTCACAAGGGTCAGACAAACTAAATCCTTCTTCATGACTTCTTATGTGGTCTTTGCTGCAGCAAGATTGGGGATTTTCCCAAGATTAAACAGAGTAGGTATAATGGGAGTATTGGATGGACAAAAGAAGGTATGGGAACACTACGATCAATTATCCCTTCAAGTTGCTGAGACTCACTTCAGAAGAGTCAATGATGCATTTCTATATGTGGTTATCAGCCAGTTGAGTGGAGATGCAGGATACAGGTTGAGTCTGGAAGCTATGGCTTTTATAGCTAAATGGGGAAGTTGGTACATCCAATACCCTAAATTTACATACTTTAGGTTATTTGGTTTTGAAGGCCACCCACACTTGCTTTCCAGATGCTGCAGTAACAGAATAGTGCTTATGGAATTTGTATATCAAGCCATTGGAGTTAATGCTCGATTCAGGATTAAGCACAAGACTGGGTGTCATAAATTTCCCATGAAGTTGAGAGAATATAGTTGTCAACACTCGAAGGGAGCAAAGGTAGTTTGTAATGAATTGATACAATTGAAATTGGGATTGTATACAGCTCGTAAGTATTTTGATCCAAAGAAGAAAATGTATGCCTTATTACCTTCAGTGTTTACTAGACACTTTAATTTGTTAGAGGACTTTTGGTGTGATCGGCAGGATGAATATGATTTGAGGAAGAAGAATTATGAGAGATTGATGGTTGCACTTATGGCTAAGTTGGGTGTTAAAGAAAATATTCCTGACACTTTGGTGGATGATGGAATTGTATTGGATCCCTCATATGAAGCCTTTGAACATTGGCACCAAAAGCTTAGATCCAATAGACTAGAATGAGGAAGAAATAATTGATATAAAGAAAATTGGAAGAACAGTTTTGGATAGGAGTGTGCAATGGCTAATGATGAGAGCTCAAGCTCCTCAAGGACCAGTCCTTAAAAAGGGCAAAGGATACAAAAAAATCAAGAGGAAGACACCTCCCAAGGAGCCATTAGAATTCCTTCCTTCGGATGTTGAAGAGATAGAACTTGAGGTGGTCGATGAAGAAGAAGAGGCACCAGAGGGAGAAGTTCCAATAAGATCTGTTGTTTCTACACCCACATTGGGTGAGTCATCCACACAAGCTCCACTAACAAGGAGAAGGAGCAAAGAAGTTCAAGAAGGAGTACTTTATGGCATGGCTGAAACTGCTGAGGGGAAAGAACTAGGCAAAGTTATGGAAGTTGAGATAGACTCAGATGAAACTCTGTTAGAGAAGGATTTACAAGAAAACATGCCTTTGGATCATACTATTGAGCAGATTCTTACACAAGAAGAGCAATGGAAACTATTTGAAGATGCTACAAGAGAATCTGATGCAAGGGCTGCAGCTGAGAAGCAAAAGGAAATGGATGCTAAGTTGCAAGCTGATGCTCTACTTCACCAAAAGCAATTACAAGAAAAACAAGTAGAAACAAGTGCAGTAACTGATGAAGTAGAGAAGCAAATGAGGCAATGAGAGCATGAGATCAAGGTCAAGGCAGAAAATGACAAGCTGGAACTGATACAGAAGATCCATGATCTTGAGGAGGAGAAAGCAAGAAGCCGAAGGGAAGAGGAAATCCTGGTTGCCAAACTAAAACTTGCAAAAGAAACTCGATAGAAAGAAGAAGAAGCTAAAGCTCTAAAGAAGAAAAGAGATGTTGAAGAGTTAATAAAGAAATAGCAAGCTGAAGAAGAAAGGGAAAAGGTAGAGAAGCTCCAGGCCTTAGAAAAAGAAGTTCAAGAAAGAGAAGAAGAGGAAGGAAGGAAGAGAAAAGAACTAAAGGATAGAGAAGAAGCTGAGAAGTTGGTGCAGATGCATGTGCTGCAGGAGCAACAAGAGAAAGTAAAGGTTGATTCTCAACCTGAGGTAAATATCCAGCCACCCTCTACAATTGCTACTTCCTCTTCCATGATGATGACTGCTCCCAATGCTCCTATATGGTTGAAGTTAGACTTGCAGAAGAGAGCTAGAACACCTCCTCAACCTCTTAATTGGGAGGACATGATGAAGGGGATAGAACAGGAAAAGCCTAAGAAGAAGGCTAAAATCTTACATTCTACCAAGCTCACAGATAAAGGGGAGATAGTTGTTGAATGTGCCATGCCTATGACATAAAAGGAGGTAGGGGACATGCAGCTAATCGACTATCAGTTGAGTACGGTTAATTTGGGAAGACCCACTAGGAATCAATAAATGGATCTAATTGATGTAGTGGCATCAACAACTAAATAAAGGATGATAAAGGACAAACAAAAGAAAGATGAGCTTAAAGCTCAACTGGATCAGTTACATTCATTCTTGAAGAGTGTTTCCTCTCCAAGGTCACAACAAGTTGCAACCATTGAGACTCCTATTTTGTTAAGCAAAAAGGAGGTAGATGATTTGGTGCAAGTTAGAGGTAAAGCGGAGATGGTTGACAAATGGATAGACAAAGTGAACCGAGAGGTAGGTGAGATATTAGCAAAAGGATTTGAAGCCTACAAGGAGGTAGAAGGAGTAATAAAAGAGATGCATCAATATATTGAGGCATCAGAAAAACTAGAAGAAGAGTATAAGGAGTATAGTGAAAAGTTAAAAAGGATAAATGCATTGCCTCTAACTACTCTTCTAGAAGAATCTATACTTGAAGATGATAACAAAGATTTTGTAGAAAAGACTTCTCGCATACTTAATTTTAGGACTGGCTTTTTGAGCAAGCATAAGGATGAGATTCAAGAAGCAGTTAATAATTTAACTGAGCAGTTAGAAGAGTTGGAAGCAGTCATGGCCATAATTGTAGATGTGAATGTAATGACTAAAGATGGCATGCCTTTGAGTCAGGTTAGAGAGAAATGGAACGAAAGATTTCAAAGACTCATGCAGGAGAAGGATGATGGAGGAGACTTGGTAATAGATCGGCTTGTAGAAGTCAAAGAAGAAATAAAGGTTGCAGGGAGAGAATTGATAAAGGTTAAAAGTATGAAAGAGTTTGCTGCAGTTGAGTTGGATCGGATCAAATTTGACGATAACTGGGTTGATGGGCCAGATATGGATATGCTACAACAGGTCTTCACTAGTTATGATGAGTTCATTGTGGATCCAGCTTCACATGCATAAAAAAATCTTGCATGCATGATGTTCTTCTTCCTTGCATGTTGCATGCATGCAGTACTGACAGTCTTGAGGGCGCATGATTTCTTTTCTTCTATTTTCTATCTTCTATTTTCGGATCAAACTAAACGTATAATGTAAGAACTCAAGATCAAAGTTGATCTGAGTTTCCAAGAAAGTTGATTGTTCCTAAAAAGGTGGAAAAGTCTAAAATAAGAAGTGAAGTTCGAACCTCTTTTGTATATTTATAAATACCCAGGGGGTATCATATTGTAAAGGTCGGCTAATTGAGAATTGGATTAGCTTACCTGAGATTAGGAGATAGAGTTTGGTAGTGATCATTGTTTTGAAGATACATTGTTACTTGATAGTTTTACAGTTAATAGAATTGCAGGTTTTCTCAAAATATGGTATTTTGGAATTGAGTTGTTTGTTTGATAAGGCTGATAAGTTATAATCCATCTGAATGCCAGTGATTATGCTGTAGCATGATAGTTTCTTATGTGGTGAAAGTCATTAGAAGAAACCAGATTTAAAGATTATCTTGTTAGATTGACATTGAGTTGAAGCTATTAAAAGGTCTGTTGATCTATAATTTTGATGATGAATGTGTGATTGTTTTGAAATCCTTGAAATATTTGTGAAGAGTAATTGTGAAGTTAATTAAGCACCTAAAATGTATGCAGTGGTATAGATTATGCTACAAATTGTATCATCTTATGGTTTTTATGATCTGTTAGGAAACATTCATCGTTGAAGGTATATGTCCAAATACTAGATAAATTCAGTTCACATTTACTGATTTACCCCTTTGGTCTATCTTTTTCTTTTGTTTAAAACCCACTTGTTGCAAAAAGAGAGTCATAGCTTAAAGTCTTTTTATTACCAGCACAGGGCCCTTGAACATTACAGTTGCATGAACCAATTGAGTGACACCAAATAGTTGAGAACCAACTACTAGGACCTTGGGAGTTAGGCCACTATATGTAGTCTTTCTTTTTCAGGAGAAATAGAGTAGCAATATCCTGTTTTAATGTTGTTTGTGTCATTTTAACCATAAACAATTAGCATTGGCCAAAGATAATTACAATCTTTGATGAAGGAAACATAACATGTGCGTGAATGGGTCAACCTCAAATTTGAATTTCTTCCACAGTAGGTGCATATGATGAAGTGTGTACCTAAAATTAAGGTCGAGGACACTCCACGTAACAAATCAAAGCACACCATGAGGATCCACAAGCTATGGGAAGGATCCATGATTGATCAAACTAGCTAATAGGTTTGAAATTATCCTTGGGCCAGATCCAAAAATTGTCACTTAATCTGAAAGCGATAACTTTCTAGAAAAAGATCCAATCGAGCTGAAAACTTGAGATAAGGGAATTGAACATGTCCATGATGAAACTATAGATCCATGAGATCTGGTGAGAAAACATGATGAAACACCAAATCTCCCAACTTGAAAAAGAGCAAGAACAAGAACAAGAACAAGAACAAGAACAAGGACAAGGACAAAACTGAATGAATTTTTTTTTGGTTTTATGCAAGATTGCCAAGAACCAAGGATGCTCCTACACTAGACATCCGAGGTTATTGAAAAGTGATACCCTCACTTTTTTGGGGCCAAAGGAAAACCAAGATGGTCTACCTCATCCTGAGAAATCCAAGAAGAATCCTCCACTAGTCTACCCTTCCACTTCAAAAGATATTATCAATACTGTCTTCCACACATTCTTCTCCCATCTCCGACATTGAAAACCTCCTCTATCTCATCTGATTGTTGTTTAAGAAGTTTTTATTCCAATTTTTCTCTACTGTCTTCACTGAATTCTACTTCATGGTATTGATGTAGATCTGCAATGTTGAATATAGGTGATATACCCATGTCATCTGGTAACTCCACTTCATATGCATTTCCTGAATCAAATTTCCTCAAAATCTTACAAGGTCCAAAATTCCTCATCTTGAGCTTACTATAGGTTCCAATTGGAAATATTTCCTTCCTCAAATATACCATCACTTCATCTCCCACTTTGAACTCCTTATGTCTCCTCTTTCCATCTGCTCGCTCCTTATAATTTTGATTCATATCATCCAACTACTGCTTCACTTGAGTATGCATTGTCTTCATATGTTATGCAAATTCCTCTACTTCTACACTCCTTTTATCTTCCTTTCTGATGTCTCACAACTCTGATATGCCTCTAGGATGAAATCTAGTAATAATCTCAAAAGGTGTCTTTCCAGTACTCATGTGCACTGAATTATTGTCGGCAAAATCTACTTGTGCAAGGACTAAATCCCAACTTCCAATTTTCTCTCCAACCAAACATCTTAGCAAATTCCCCAAAATTCTATTCACTACCTCTGTCCGTCCATCTTTCTGTGGGTGAAAAGTAAAATTGAACTTCAAATCTGTCTTTAGCTTCTTCCAAAGTGCTCTCCAAAAATAACCAACAAAATTTCTATCCCTATCTGAAACAATACTCCTAGGTAATCCATGCAATCTGACCACTTCCAGGTCTTCCTCATACAATTTCTTCAATTCATCAAAGCCTAATACTTCCACTGTCATCTATGCCAGTAAATTTATTCTCCTACTCAAGAATCAACAACTCTATTTGACTTTCTACTCCTATTTTTCAAAACAAAAGTATAACTCTGCAAGAATTCTACCCATATCACTTGTTTATGATTTAACTTACTTTGAATTTTCAAATACTGCAAAGCCTGATGATCCGTATACAACACAAACTCCTTAGACAACAAGTAATGTCTCCACTTCTTCAAAGCCTGAACTATGGCATAAAACTCCTGATCATACACTAAATACCTTTTTCCTAGCATCATTCAACTTCTCACTGAAATAAGATACTGGTCTTCCTTCTTGACTTAATACTTCTCCAATTGCATTTCCACTTGCATCATAGTCTACCTGAAATACCTTATCAAATTCTGGTAAAGCCAACATAGGTTGCTCAATCACCTTCTGTTTCAACAACTCAAAACTTTTGTCTTCTCCAGATATCCACCTAAGATCATTCCTATCTCCTCTCATTGTTTTTGTCATAGGGCTGCAAATAGAACTAAAATTCTTAATGAACTTTTCGTATAAGAAACTAGACAATCCATGAAATGATATTACCTCTCCAATGCTTTCAGGTGTAGGCCAATCTAAAATTTCTCTTACCTTCTCAAGATCCATCTTCAGTCCATCCACAGAGATCACAAATCCCAAATATACCAAGTCTTCCTTCATGAAACTACACTTCCTAATATTTATCAGCATTTGCTCCTCTCTCAACCTCCACAAAAATTGTCTTATATGTAACAAATTTTCTTCTCTAGTCTTACTGAAAATAAATATGTCATCCAAATAGACAATCACAAACTTACCCAAGAATCTCTTCCATACCTCATTGATCAAACTCATGAAAGTACTCGGTGCATTTGTTAGTCCAAAATGCATCACCAACCACTCATGCAATCCTTCATTTGTCTTTAATGTTGTCTTCCACTCATCCCCTTCTTTGATTCTGATTTGATGATATCCACTATTCAATTCTATCTTTGTAAAGTGCTTAGCTCCACTCAAACAATCTATAATGTCATCTATCCGGGGCAAAGCAAATCTATACCTCACTATGATCTTGTTTATGGATCTAGAGTCTATACAAATCCTCCATTCTCCATCCTTCTTGGGTCCTGGCACAACAGGTACTGCACAAGGACTTAAGCTTTCTCTGATCAAACCTTTTCTCAACAACTCTTGTACTTGTCTGTTTAATTCTTCATATTTTTTTCAGTGTCATCCGATGGGCTACTTTATTAGGCAAACTAGCTCTAGGAATTATATCCATGCAATGACTAATACTCTTGGGTAAGTGCACCAATATGTGACACAATTTTGGTTTCAAATTGAAAAAACGTTAAAAAAAACCCAAAATAAGCCATTTGGTGCATGCCAAATGGCCCAGTAGACATAAAATCAAAAAATTGGGTTTCAAACCCTCATTTTGTCTTCAACCCATGGCTTGAGGAAGAGGATTTCAGGTCTGTAACTCATGCTCGCCAAATCTCTTCCATTGTTTGCATCCTTAGCTTTCCATTTTCCACGAGGATGCCACCAAAACGTTGGAGAGGTCAAAGATTGCAAAGAGGTATGTATTTTTATTCTATTTATTTCAAATTTGATTTAGAATGCAAATTTAAATAGGTTTTTATAAGAAAAATTTGTTCTAATTCTCAAGGAATGAATCTCCACCTCGAAACATTGAGAATTCATAATCACCCCATCACGAAGATCCTCGTATACAAGAACAACCTAAAACCCCTCCATCAATTCACAAACATCCTCAAGGAACACAAGAAAATATTCAAAATCAAATTGAAAATAATAAAAGAGACATTCAACAATTAATTGCAAGATTAAGTGAGCATGCAAAAACCCACCCTTATAGGAGAGGGATTGCTGAATCATTGAAGTCAATTGTAACTCATGTAGGAGAAATGAGCGAGCAAATAATTTTTTGGTCAAATAAAAGGCATGAGATGAGATATTTTTATGCTAGTGGTTTGTCATATGCAGATGCCAAAAAACTAAAAATTAGCAAAGCCGACTTGTGTACCCTATTTATAGACCTGAAAACCAATGAACCTTTGTCTCATGCATGCAGGAGGTTCCCCATCCATTGGTTTCACCATGAGTTAATTAAAAACAAATTTTGGGAGTGGTGGTGGATGGTATTTGACCAACCTCCATGCAATAACCATGAGGTGCCACAATAATTTTTGAGGAAACTCTATTGCGAGTTTTTCATTAATAAAATGCCAAACTATTTTGACATCTTAGACTTTTAGGGTAGAGGTGGGGGCTCCACACATGATAGACCTACTGCATGACGTAATCCAGAATCAGAACTGAGAGCCTTGGGTAGAACCATAGTGGAGCATGTCGTTGTTCCTTCCATTGTTAAGGATAGTGTAGAGGTGGACACGCTGAAGTCGATTGACTCACTCACCTAGACCATTTTACAGTGTGTGAGTCCTCTAGTAGAGCCTAGTGTCAGAGGTGATGGATTTCACAGATGATATTCTGAATGATACATTTGGCATTGATACTCAGGTAAAATTTAGCAATTTATTTTAATGTTGTTTATTAAATTATATTTTGAAATTTAAGAATAACTAAATTAGTAGAATTTTGATATGATGAAATTATAGGGTCACACTATTCATGAGGAATGCTCTATTCCTATAGAACCTTATACATTCTCAATGATGATTCCACATGTATGCAACTAGTATTAAAGATATTATTATTGCATTTGAACAATTGAATGTTATATTTGAATCTTTGTCTCATAATATGCTTCAGATTTCAAATAGTTTCTTGGTGCACCTTCTTCCTCCACACCTCATGATTCATATCCTCAAACAACATATGCTCAGGTAGCCTTTATTCGATAAAGGTGTTGTAAATCTATGTTAGCTAGTTTTCATAATTTTGTGTATGTATAAATCTAAAAAAATGATGAGAAACACAAACATTGCATTCAAGTATTCCTTGATCGTGTCACATTATGTTCTCCTAATTCACTTTTTGTTCCTTTATTCCTTCCTAATCCATTACCATTAACATTTAATAGTTCACCCTATTTTCCATGATCCCCTCCTAGCCCATCCCACTAATATCTTCTAGTCCATGCTATGTGTCATTATGTCCTTCTACTCCCATCTTATTGTACCCATTATTATTTCACCCTAGATATTCCATGATCTCCTATATTCCTTTATATCATCCTATGTTATACCATATTTATCCATGTTTCATCGTAGATACTCTTCTCTATTATTGCTACACACAGGTCAAGTTCACACTTCGTGTACTATAGTCAAACCCTAGACACCTCCTAATTCACCCTATGTTGAATTATTCCCTAATAATCGCATCCCATTAACCTCTAATTGTCCACCCTATATTTTTTTATCCCATCCTAACCCATACCATAAATCTATACTAGTCCATCCTATGTTCCATTAATCCCTTTGGTGCAAGGGCACCACTTTTATATGTTTCTTCATTAAGTGTCTGATAGGCAAGGTGTGTTAGGATGTTTGAGTTGAGCCCTTGAGTCTTAATAAGGTCCAATGTGACCATTCTATTGTAATTGATCAACTTTGAGGGGATTTTGTATTCATCTTGTAAGGTTTGCAAATCATGTGGAAGGAATTGTCAAAGTTGACAAGGGGTGTCAAAGTAGATAGGATGATGTTTTTTTGAGTAAGTCATGATTTCTTAGTTGAATAAGGTCTCATTAGACTATTTGTAATAGTTTAGGTTTTTAAGAGGGTCTAGGAAAATATAAAGAGTCAAAACTTGAAAGTGCGAAACTTGAGGGAGATCCATTATGATTTGTGGTAAATATCCTTGTTTTCCTGTGGCAGTCCGAGGACACACTGTTTGAGGGTTTTGTAACCAAAATCATGATTTAAGGGCCCTTACACTAACTGTACCTATTGTAACTAGTGTAATGGGCCCTAGGGAGTTTGAGTAGGTTGTAGGTTGCAAGATTAGAGTTGTGGAGAAGGAACTAAGGAGATAAACCTGTTGTCTTGATGAGTTTTGTGAAGAAAAACACATGAAGATGGAGCCTTGGGTCTAGGGTTTGTGGAAATCAATGAGAGTGTGAATTTTTTTCCTACTTTTAAGCATATTGGGATCATAATATATATTTTTGAGTTGGTGGCATGGTTTGGGAGGTTGTGCAAGTGGGACTTTGAATAAACCCTCTTGACTTGGCATTAAATTGAGGGTTTTGGAGTTTTCTATGTTGGAGGTGTCAACCCTGGGTGTTGATTTTGGTTTTAGAGGTTTGAGGGCATAGGAAATTCTGCTCCAAGGTTTCAAGTGTTTGTGTTAAGTTTAAAGGTATGTTTGTTTGTAAATCTGGCCTAATTCATGGCCTAGGAAAATGTTGAGGGTCTAATTTCAAGGAATTGGTCCACAAGACTTGTATTTGGTTAAGAGATATGTTGTATAATCTGAAATGGGTATCTAAATCAACCTTTTGATTGTCAAGTGTTTTGGAAAGCACTGGATTTAAAGGCCAAAAATTGAGTTTACACTACTGCTAGATTACATGGGTGAAAGTGAGAAGTTAGACTCTCGATTGTTGTCAAGATTTGAGGATTTTTTGGATTACTCTAATAGGCCATTTTAATCATGTTAGATGCCTCTTGAATGCAAGTTGTCACTTTGAATTATTTTGAGCCCCCTCTCTGCATCACCCTTCTATTCCCATCTCATTACCCTCTCTTATTTCACCTTATGTTCCATTATCCCCTCTTGGTCTTTATATCAACATGATACCTGAGATATTGTTTCATTTGTAGTTGTTGATAAGAGACAACCCTGGTGATGTTGGTGGCATGATGTACCATGGAGTTTCTGTAGCAATATCCAGTTCTGATCCATTGAGAGAGGTATGGAATAGATTAGTTGATTTGACATTATATATTCTCTTTTATGGTCTATTATAGAAATTTTTCACGATACTTTTATGTAGTTTAATTTCTATCTTGATGGTTGCTATAGGTGGTCGTCACTCTAGATCGTGGACATGGTGATGTTGTAAATGTGCATGATGACTATATGTATGTGGTAAGTGATTAGATATTTTGTTATATGCCATTCCAGAATTCAATTTCTATGATCTTTACTTTTTATTGTATTAGTTGAAGGTCTAGAGTGAAGAGAGGACGACTAGCGAGCGTGTTCGAAACACCAGAGAAGCAACAGTCACTCCATCCAGCCGAATTTTGAAGGCAACACGAGATCTATTTCCTTCCCCTAGAGGGAAATGACTATGTATTAGTATTGTTTTTTGTATGCCTATGTGGCATTTTGGAACATATGCTTTGTACTATCGATATATACGTGACATTTTATGTCCATATGGATCCTTTGTACTAAGCCTGCATTGTTTTTTTGGATATATTGTATATACTTTTATTAATATACATCATTGTATAGCATTTCAGATTTTTGATTAAAGAAAATCTTTTTTTTCTACTACCATTCTTGAATGTTGTTATCGTGTGTATCGTGTAAATTGTATGCTTGAATTTTGTAGGCATGGATTTTGTTTACATCTAATGGTTAATTAATTACTGTTGAATTCTCAATAAGCCCTATCTAAAGCGTATTGTGTAAATAAACTCCATTTGTGGTGGTTTTTATCCCTTGGAATGCTTCAATTACTTGTGCCTCACTTATTCACATGTATGCTTCAATTATTCACATGTATACTTCACCTATATTGTGTGTATTCACATGCATGCTTCATAGTTTGTGAAAAAACCAAGAAAAAATGTAGAACAAGAGATAAACACCTTTTTTTTTTAAATTGAAAGGTATTTCCATAGCATATAGAGATATAAAGAGCAAAAAAATAAAATATTTTAACTAATGAATTGTAAAAAATGGGTTTTTGTAATTTATATTCATATCGTTGATTACATTGCATTGCACATCTTTCAAAGTGAAAGCATTACTTCACTTTGCATAACTAATAAGTAGATGTTGATAGATGATAAAATTTCAATTACAATATAGTTTGTACAAAGTCAACCTAAGCAGTTATGCAATTTATTCACGTTGCATAGCTAATAACTAGGAGCGGCAGCCAATTGTATTTTCTTATCATGGCATTCTATGAGACCAAATTTCTTTGAGGTATTTTTTCAAATAGTTCCCTGCCTTGTCTATGTTATCACATTTTTCATACATTTCTACCAAAGCATCTTTTCAAACAACTCACTGCCTTGTTGCTATGGCTAAAAGTCTAAAACAAGTGATTTCGAACAAGCTATGCATGCTTCGAAAAAATATATCAAAAGCATAATAGTAAACAATAGCATAGATAAGCTAGTGAATTGTTTGAAAAAATGCATCAAATAAATGTGGTGATGGAATTCCATGACAAGCCATAGACAAGGCAGTGAACTAGCTCATGATGTAGAGGTGGCGGTAACCCAAGAAACAAATTGACACAACTTCTCTCAAATATGCCCACTTTGACACTATTCTTCAAACACACAATAGGGAAACTCAACTAATCAACACAATTTGATCACACAAAGACCTATCTCAACATCATTTAGGAATCTACTCAAACCCAATACAATATTCCAATCAAATTCTTCAAGGTTGATTAGGCCAACACCTAGTTTCACTAGATTGCTTTGCTCAAAAGGCTACAAGAACTAGCCCTCCTTTCCAAACAAAGTACCCTAAGATCCTTTTATTTTTACAAAATCTTTTTGGACAGAGTTTTGTTATGATGTAAAACCACCAACTCGCCCTTCAAAACTTAGACAACTGACCTTTGGGCTGTAAGTTCACCAAACCCTCCTTTTACATGTAAAAGCCTAGGGTTTTCATCGTTTCACCCTCATAAGGCCTTCCAAGCCCAACCAGAACATCAAACTACTTGTTTAGGGCCTGTACAAGCATTTCACACCATTCCCAAGTCGTTTCCATCAATGACTCACAAAAACCACCCTTGAACCCAACATTTTTCATATAAAATCATTGTTACTAACCCTTAGAACACTACTCCGTGTCAAAACCATGAACCCACAGCCTACCCAACCATTTGAACACACAAAAAAATATTAAATATGTCATCCCACCGAAACAAAGAGTTTTACAGCAAGTGGGATGATTGATTTTTTATTTTCTTCCTCAAAACTGTGCTTTCACTGCCCCAACAAATAGTTTTCTATCCCAAAACCTAATGGAAAACACTCAAATTTATTCCAAATGAGACTTAACACATGATTCTATGCAAATACAAGAATTCTAATTCATCACCTTGACTGTACAAGCCATACAGAAGAGAAGAAGTTCTGGAAATCAAGAAAAAATGTGATGTAGTAGCAAAATATACGTTGTTTCTCTTATGAAATCCTTCAAAAATCATTGAAAAACCTTTGGTTCGAGCCTTTTATGGATTTAAATACATTTTCTCATAATCATCCAACTGCTTAACTCCTTTTAACTGTCTTTTAAAATCCTAACTCCTAATTACCCCTAAAACTGTGTTTTGACAACTTAATTGTACACTTAATAACATTATTGTGCAACCATTGAAATTTAGGCCTTTATGAATCTCAATCACCTTGAATTCAATCCCATGACACTAAAAATACCTCACTCTTTCCCACCTACCTACAAATTCAAATAGTTTTGCCTCCAAGGCTTACAAATTTCAAATTTGATACATGAGTGCAGTTGTGCATATTTGACCATCAAAACACCAAAACCCCTAAATACATGAAAGAGTGGTCTATTTAGACCTTATTTTTAATACCTACTAAGAGAAAACACTTGAAATTTCAAGATTCACCTAAATTCCCTTAGGAGAGACTACTACCAGAATTAACTTTGTAACATGGTTTTAGGTGCCCTTGCACCAGTTCAAAAGATGCCTCAAATAAATGTTGTCTCATGGTGACGAAATGTCATGAACATAAAATTGCTTTTGATTGTCATGGCATTCCATCACCATGAGACCTCATTTTTTTGAGGCATTTTTTCAAAGAGTTCACTGCCTTTTCTATGCTACCACATTTTTCATACATGTCTATCAAAGCATTATATCAAACAGTTAATTGCCTTGCTGCTATGGATAAAACCCTAAAACATTGATGCAATAGGGGAGGTCTTGCAATCTCACTAAACACAATTCCAATCATTAATCACAATACTCAAGTCACAAATCCTCACAGCTATGGATTTTCATGACATTCCATCACCATGAGACCATGTTTCTTTGAGGATTTTTTTCAAACAATTCATTGCCTTGTCTATACTACCACATTTTTCATACATGTTTACCAGAGCATTTAATCAAATAGTTCACTACCTTGTTGATATGGCTAAAAGCCTAAAATGACTGGGTTTATTGAAAATAATATTCCCACAACTCATAACACCTTTCCAGTGCATAAAAAATTCTTAAAAGAACCTCCACATGCTTAAAATTCCCTGACAAATTGCTGCCCCAAAGGATTTCAACCATTTCCACTCTTAAACCATTGAATTTCACCAAAACTCATCAAATTTCCAACTAGGGCATCACACCAAACCACTCAACTCACCTCCCCTTCTCCAAAAACCATGCACATATGTTCCCTACCCCTAATTATTCCATTCCATTAAGTTACAATAGGATACAATGGATAGAATGGTTATAAAGTCATTTTTACACACTCAACTACTTGCATTTGACAACTTTTTCCCCAAGTGAACAATCGCCACCAAAGGAAAAGGCCTCTGAGATAGAAAAAATAAAGAGAGTTTATTGTAGAGGGGACCAACATGATCCCATAGGCTTAGATGAGAAGTTTCTAAGCATCACGGTGTCTGAATACGAGCATGCTGAAGTTTGCAGCCATTTTGCACTTTGGACCCTTAAGGGATCGATCTAGTTGAACATAGCTCAGAAAGAATTCACGTGTTTGGGTGAAAAAGAGGACCATTAATAGCGTAAAATTACCCACCTAGATGTGTTGGAACAATCCGTTTGGTCACACGAGCTGTAGAATGAAATTTGCACCACTTTGCAACTTTCAACTACTTGCATTTGACAACTTTTTCCCCAAGTGAAAATTCGTAACCACAAGAAAATGCCTCTGAGATAGAAAAAATGAGAGAGTTTTTGTAGAGGGGCCCAACACAATCTCATAGGATTAGATGATAATTTTCTAAGCATCACGGTATTCGAGTAATAGCATGTTGAAGTTTGCAGCCATTTTGCACTTTGGACCCTTGAGGGATCGATCCGATTGAATGTAGCTCAAAGTGATTTCGTTTGTTTGGGTGCAAAAGAGGACCATGCTTAGTGTAAACTTACCTATTCAGATGCATTGGAATAGTTCATTTGGTCACATGACCTGCAGAATGAAAGTTGCACCACTTTGCAACTTTCAACTACTTACATTTGATAATTTTTTCCCAAAGTGAAAATTCCCCACCACAAGAAAATACCTCCGAGATAGAAAAAACCAAGAGGGGCCCAATGCAATCCTATAGGATTAGACGAGATGTTTCTAAGCATCACGGTATCTGAGTAATAACATGTTGATGTTTGCAGCCATTTTGCACTTTGGACCCTTAAGGGACCGATCCGATTGAATATAGCTTGGAGCGATTCCGTGTGTTTGGGTGCAAAAGAGGACCATGGCTAGTGTAAAAATACCTATTTGGATGCGTTGGAACACTTCATTTGGTCACACGAGCTGTAGAATGAAAGTTGCACCACTTTGCAACTTTCAACTACTTGCATTTGACAACTTTTTCTCCAAGTGAAAATTCGCCACCACAGGAAAATGCCTTTGACATAGAAAAAACTGAGAGAGGTTATTGTAGAGGGGCCCAATGCAATATTTTAGGATTAGACAATAATTTTCTAAGCATCACGAGATCCGAGTATAGTATGCTGAAGTTTGCGTCCATTTTGCACTTTAGACCCTTAAGGAATCGATCTGGTTGAGTGTAGCTCAGAGCGAATCCACATGTTTGGGTGCAAAAGAGGACCATGCCTAGCGTAAAAATACATATTTGGATGTGTTGGAACAGTTTGTTTTGTCACACGAGCTGCAAAACAAACGTTGCACCACTTTGCAACTTTTAACTACTTGCATTTGACACTTTTTCCATCAAGTGAAAACTGGACACCATAGGAAAATGCGTCTGAGATAGAAAAAAACAAGAGAGGTTATTGTAGAAGGGCCCAACATGATTCCATAAGCTCAAACAAGAATTTTCTAAGAGTTACAGTGTCTGAATACGATCATGATGAAGTTCGCAGCCATTTTGCACTTTGGACCCTTGAGGGATTGATCCGGTTGAACATAGCTCGAAGTGATTTCACGTGTTTTGGTGCGAAAGAGGACCATTCCTAGTGTAAATGTACCCACTCGGATGTGTTGGAACAATCCATTTGGTCACACGAGCTACAAAATGAAAGTTGCACCACTTTGCGACTTTCAACTACTTGCATTTGGCAACTTTTTCCCCAAGTGAAAATTCACCACCACAAGAAAATGCCTCCAAGATAGCAAAAAAAAAAAGATTTTATTGTAGAGATTCCTAACACAATCTCATTGGATCAGATGAGAAGTTTCTAAGCATCACGGTACTCGAGTAATAGCATGCTGAAGTTTGCAGCCATTTTGCACTTTCGACCCTTAAGGGATCGATCTAGTTGAACGTAGCTCAGAGTGATTTCACATGTTTGGGTGCAAAAGAGGACCATGCCTAGCGTAAACGTATCCACTCAGATGTGTTGGAATAATCCATTTGGTTATAGGAACTGTAGAATGAAAGTTGCACCACTTTGCAACTTTTAACTACTTGCATTTGACACTTTTTCCATCAAGTGAAAATTGGACACCATAGGAAAATGCCTTCAAGATAGCAAAAACTGAAAGAGGTTATTGTAGAGGGGCCCAACGTGATCTCCTAGGTTCAAACAAATATTTCGTAATCACCATGGTTTATGAGTAATAGCCTATCAAATATTGATGCCCTTTTGCACTTTGGACCCCTAAGGGATCGAGTTGGTTGAACGTATCTTAGAGTGATTGTGCTCTCTTTTCGATGGAATTCAGTGGGCAGTATAATTAAATACTTTTTAGTTTTGGTTTGGTTGGATTTCAAGTGATTTTGTGCATTTTAGATGCCAATTACTGAGGGTCAGTCTATATACCTTGTTTTAAGGGTTTTGAGTGCATTAAAATGTCATATTAAGCCTTCCACCAATTGTATGCTTCTGTGTAAATTTTTCGATCCCATGTTTGGTATGACCCGTAGCTTGTCTATATGGCTACAAGGCTGACATGGCTCAATAAAGGAGTAAGATAGCTTCCTTTTGGCAGTGGTTTAGTCCAATTCCATAACGAATAGAGGGAGTTATCATCATTCTTCTAGAACTAGTAAAAAACCCTCAAAAACCAGGGTTTGATCACAAGAATGCACAACTCGCCATTCCCTTTTGGTCAAGGCTTAATTCTTGGTGCAATGGTAGAGTTCATCATGTACTTTATGTTTGAAGAGGTTTTGGGGAACTACATGGAGTTTGGAGTGATTTCTTGGTTACCTTAGGCTTGGCATCCTCATGTGACAAGCCTAATTTTGTGTAAGAAAGTCTGAGTTTGATGAGTTGTGAGTGGAATGTTTTGAGACGGGTCGTTCAAGGGTGTTGAGATGTGTGTATTGATGTTGTAAGAACCATGTTCATGGCTTAGGGGATTTGGGGTGGTGCAAGGGCACCTTGCGGTCCAAATGCCTCCATGAGGCTTGAATGAATCTTTTTTTTTTTTTAGATTGATTTCAATGTAATAAGGTTCTAAGAACCATCTTCAATGTTCGTAATAAGCGTTTAATCTTACTGTTGAGTTTTGATGTTTGTAGTAGGTCTCCTTCTCACCATGTAGCGTTGGTGCATCTAGGACAACTAATGAATCATGGTGCCATGATGTGGCCAAAAATTTGAGGAGATTCACCTTGGTCATTTGATGTTTTTTGAAGAGCCTTTAACACCTTTGGAGTGTTCTACCTAGTCGGGTTCTTGGTGTAGTGTTAATTGCCTTAACTAGGCAATTAGAGGTCTAAATAAGAGTTAGTTGGTTTCCAACGTCCCTCCAATTTACAATTCAATTAAGAGACATTGGATGGAGTTTGTTAGAGTAAAAATATGTCTCTCTTGGTTGAGGCAAGGTTTTTGATGAAGAAAGAAAGAAGAATCAATAAAAAATTTGCTTTGTTTTTTGATTTCCTGTGCAAGAATTGATGATCCCGTACTTAGTACGGTCTATAGGTTTTTTTTCAGACTCCAAGGCTATAATGGTTTGAAAGAGGGTTTATTTGGCTCTCTTTTGGAATTTGTGTAAAATAATTTCATTGAGGGACAAGGGAGATATTCATATTTCTCTGTCGGGTAGTCTCAAACCCTCCAAAATCAGGGTGTTGACTTAATTTTGCTTGTATCTTCCATTCCCACCATGCATTAAGACTAGGACTGGGTGGAATGGGAGAGTACCATATGTAATTTGATCTTATAATTTTTTTAGAGAGTGGAATGAAGGTTTGGGAAGGATCTTTGAAGATCTAGGCCTGGCATCATCATGTGGCAGGCCTAGAATCAAGGGGAAAAGTCTGATTTTTGGTCTTTGTGAGATTTTTTTGTGAATACAGTCCTGTAGGGACTTATGAAATGGAATTAAGAAGGGTATAGGAACTTACTTGTGTCTGAGGGGTGTTGGCGAGTGCCTAGGTACTAAGTTCCTTGAGTTGAGCAACCTATTAGGCCTACCTTGTAGCATTACCTTTTGGCTTGTTTAAGGTAGTGTTTTGTTGAAATAACTTGAAATATATATGGATGAAGGTCTAGATTTCATATGCAGGAATATATAAATTTTTTTGGATTAGTGGCTAATATTTTGAAGGTTTGCAAAGTTGTTTTCTATCAAAGCCTCATTCTTTTTGCATTGTTAAAGCCTAGGAACCAGGGTTCTATTTTTGGGTGCTTATTTGGGCCTTTAAGCACCTAAGTGTTGGTGAATCCTAAGTTTTGAAACATGTTAAAATATTTTTTCAGGTCATATATAGTTTTGGAGTTGATTATTTGGTGGTCCCTTTGTAATTTTGGGCTAATTTGATGCATTTTCCAGCGAGTAGGCTATTGGTTCACACATATTTTACAAAACAAGTGTATATGATTTTTGGATATGTTAAAATTGGGAAAGATGGGTTGCTAAAAATTTTTTGTTCTAGGTCTTGAAGGATCTCAATAATAAGTTAGACTCGATTGAGGTTTTGGAATCCTACTTGAAATTTGACGCCTAGATTGCTAGAATGAGAAATATTGTGTAAATAGTGATTTTATTGATGGATTTTGGTTTAAAAATGTTTAAATGATTTAAGTAAATATGTCTCAGTTCTTGGGAGAATTTTAGAAGGGTAACTTGATGATTTGATGTGTTTGAGCAATGTGCAATCATGGTGCTATTGGTGATTGGATGATTGAGTTGAATCGTGAATCCTCTGACTCTGCATCATCTCACTAGCTTACCAACAAGTGAGTTTGTAAGCCTAAAAGGAAACATGAAAGATTGTATCTCAATGAAATAATGGATTCATTAGTTTAGTTAGTAGGAAAAGTGATAAAAGTTTCAAATATGTGAGTTGCATAATGCAACAAATTTGTAATTGCAACGGTTATCTATTTTGAAAAGTTGGTTTCTTGGTGGTTAGGGGCATAGATCAGTTAGAGGAGGATGAGAAATTTTATGTAAAGCCAGGAGAGGCTTGAGTTGTGGTTGTTGGATTGGAGGGAAAAGAATAAAGCTTGGAAATTACTTTGTTTTCTCATAGTTTTATTGATTTTTCTTAGTTCCCTACCTGTGTATAGGCCAAACAGGTCTTATATGTATTGAATTCCCTTGAAAAATAGTAGATAAATTTTCTAACTTGTTTTTGGTGCCTTGGCAGGGTTTGGTTCAATCTTTTAGTGCCTTTATTCATCAAATTTCTCCTACCGAGTTCCTAAACAACCTTAAGGGTTTGGGGTTAGAGGCATGGCATAACCATCATCCCACCTACTGTCATCAAATGTAACTCAATGGGATGATTTAGTTGAGTGTATGGAATGTTACTTTAGGAGTAGGAGGCATGGAAGGATGATCCCTTGGCTTGAAGAATGAATGGAAGGGCTGGAGGTGTGTGTTTTCCCTTGGAAATTGGTGGGTCAGACCTATCAAATGAATAAGCTGTATTGTTAATGGTCAAGTGAGTGTTCCTTAAGAATGGGTGGAACTATTGAAAGATTTTGAAGCAATAAGAATGGGTAGGAATGGTTGGGAAGGTGAAGATTCAATAATGGTACCCTAAAACCCTAGTTATTTAGGCTACAAGGAGGGTTTTTGCATTGGAGGCTTGTTTGTGCATTTGAGGTCAGAATACTTGGAAAATATTTGGTTTGGGAACTTGATTCAAGACTTTTTTGGCGTTAGAAGGTCTGGTGTGGAGATCTAAAGGTATTTACTTAGTAAAAATGGTCTAATTTGAGGCTTAAAATTGTGAAAGTTCAATTTTGAGGCACTTGGTCCTAAGAAGGTGTATTTGATTTTCTTGTATGTTGTGTATCTCTGAGAAGGATATTTGAATCCATGATTATTTTCCTAAGTGTTTTGAATTTTTTTGGCCAAAATTCTAAACAAACGGTTTCCAACTATTGCAAGGGAAACACATGTCAATAAGTGAGTTTTGAGGAATTCAATGAATCTGCCATGGGGATTGTGCAAAGATGATTTAATTATCATTTCTTGGATCTTGAAAACCTCTATAGGGTCCTTTTTGAGTTTGATGCTATTTTACAAGGTTGAGTTAATTGAAAGTTGATGTCTTGATTGGCATATTTGAGAGAAGCTGTGTCAATTTGTGTCTTGGCTTACCACCACCTCTGCATCAGTAGGGGCAATAAAATATGCCTTTCTACAATTATATTAGAAATTATTTCATTCTTAATCATAAATCCACATGATTTTCCTTGAAGACAACTTTAAAAGTAAACCATGAAGCATTACAACTAATTTTAAATGTAATATAAACATTTAATTGAGGCATATAAATTAAGAAATATACACATTTGCATGTATTAATTTCTCATAATTTTTGTATATCAAAAAATACAGTAAGTCAATGAATAATATTACAATAGTGAAGGAAGAACATCTTGAAAATCTTCCCATTTGTCAATACTTGTAGTAATACATGCAGGGAAATAATCCTCCCATTTGCAACACAAATCATGAAATATATTGTACTTGAGAAGAAACAAAAGGAGCTGCTGCCCAATTTCATTTCTCCATTCCACCTCAACTGGCTCAGTTATTTGCATTCCAAAATGCTTCAAAAAATGTACATCCCCTACTCCCTACGAAAGCCATGGGTAGTAGCCTCTCTTTGGTTGTGTAGTATCATAGGAATTTGGTCCACAAAAAACCTGCAAAAGCCTATCAATCTTAGACATTGACTAACATAAAAATCATTAAAAGAGAAATAAATAAATAATTTCAGTCATACACCTAACGAGGCCTACTATCACCTTCATGCATGCTAGATGGAGGTCGATTGAAGGTCTTACAATGGTGATGTGCCCCTTCACTACTTTCTCATCTCTTGATGATCCTACGTATAAATTTCAAATATATCACTGACTTAATTAACATAAAACATGTAGCATATAAGAATTCGATAAATCTACGAGATGGAAAAGAAAGAGAAGATTGAAAACTAGAAAATGCACCAAGAACCGATGTTTCTCATACCACTGAACACTTGCACCACCAACCGATGTTGTTCTTTTCTTATATACTTTGCCAAAATTCAGTATTACCTACAGTCACAATAAAAAAAGAATCAATGATAGTCGTAAATGCATATGACATCAAACACTAATGGTGAAAAATCCTGATTGCAAGGTGTTGGTCCAAAAGAGTGATCAATAACATGAATTTACAAATTCAATGTGCATACTTAGAAATCAATCCAGGGAACAATATGGGTCTGCTCTACTCTTTATTGTGTCAAGTATTTCCTTGTGTTTAGACTCGTGCACTTTCCACAAGTTCTTGTTCGTAGGTATGCCCTTATATTTGATCAAATGAACGTTGTTGGCGATGAAAAGGTTCGAGTAGTGAAGAATCTTTCGATGCATCTCGAAGTCCTCAAATAACCAAACTGCAAAATTCTTAACTACATACCTTTGAAGCCATGTTCGAATAACAACCACTAAACCTGTAGGATATTCTATGTTTTCTCTATCTATAACTGGGGCCTCCAATTTATTTTTTCCCTTGATACAATGACATAGGTAATAATCTATACCCTCTTCATTGTCTTTATCTGCAATCACCGCATAAACGTGCCTTGCATTAATCCATTCATCTTGTTAGATGTATTTACTGAGAAACATAATAAAACCTGTAAGTAAGATATATTACCTAGTTTTAGTAGGTCTGATACATGATCAAAGTTAATGGATGATTGCATCTCCATGATTTGTAGAGCCGTTGGGAGCTGATAAGTGTCAAGTGGGGTTAGACTTCTTATAGACCATTCGTTAACCCACTATGTTGACTCGCAATCATTCCATGCTTGAAGTGTACATGCAAAACAAAATCATGCCATCTTTCGCGTATGGATAGTCCATGTACCTGCATTGGAGCTTCTAAAAGAGTGTAGCTTGCTCAATCTTGTTAGTGTACAAAAATCCTCATAATTTTCAATGTTAGTATCATCTACTAAATGAAAAATCTATGAACTAAAGAATTAACTTCACTACCTGGACCCATTGCACCATTGCACCACTAGATAATTGATCTTGCATCTGTCAACTTTACAATTTTTGTGTATTTTAACTCTTCTCATGCTAGGGCTCTTTTGATACATGCACCTGCTCCATCATGTTGCCGCTTTCCATGCCCGGCCTCTGAGAATCTCCACATATGTTGAACACCATTGATCCTATGCATACTACTCAACCGGTAAAACATTATGGCGTTCTTGAATTGTGATGTACAATTATCTGACCATATGATATTCTGACTAAATGATATGCCCCTGCTAGCCAGATCAACATAGAACATATGAAAGCAACCTTGCACAAACTTTGTAGAATGTGTGTGATCATCACTGATGTAAAAGTGATACTCCCTCAATACTTTCTTATTTTCCTCTATACTATCATTTGCATGAATGAATGCTATATGCACAAATATAGCAACCTTCATGGATTTGTAGTATTGTGATTGCACCTCATTCTGTGGCTGTAGTGTGTAGTTCTCAGCGAATTCGACAACTAAAATGATATGACAAAGTGGAAATGTGTACTTGCATAACTTGAACTGTGATTCTAGCCAATGTGCTTTGTGTGTATTCCTTGCATACTCATAGACCACCTTATCATGGAAAATGCCCATAAACTGATACAATGGAATCTTATCACTGACCAATTCACACCTCTTTCCTTCTTTCCTATCTTTTGGACTATATGCCACTGCCTTATATTTTCCAAATTCCATAATTTTGTCTCCAAATGTGTGTGTACTAGCCATGTGTTGGAATATTCAAAAATTTCACATGCCACCACAATGATCACATGTGCCATCCAAACATGATTTTTTGTAAAAAATTGACCATCCTCTCTTTCACATAAAATGGAAGACAAATATTTCCTTGACGATTTAGGTGGAGGCATTATGTTACATTCCTACAAAACATTTTCAGTATGCATATCTACACATATACGTTGATAAACATCATAATGGTTAGAAAAATCAATATGAAACCTACAACAACAAGTAGCGTGTGTGATTTATTTTGACATAAAAAGACTTTAGCATTTCAAAATACCTTTGACATATTTTAATTTCAGGAAACTTTTGTACAAAATCAGCAAAAAATTGGGTTTGAGTGGTATCCAAATAATGCATTGGATGTGGCTCATAGATTACACTACCAATTCTCCTTCTTACAACATCTCTTTGATTAGGAGAGGTCCTTGTGTTATCCTTCCAATAATTCACTATTAAATATCTCAAGCCTTGAGCAATTCTTATATTTTTTTGTGGTACTCTACTCGAGAATGCCCATAACTCATTGCTATTTGGATCCTCCACTCTTACATGCCTTCTTTGGCTCATTAGAGATTATCTACTTATTTTAAAATACTTACTTGCCTTCATAAGGTTCACCTTGTTCCTTGTTTGACTGCTTAATAGTGTTGTTGTCATCACACGTCATGTGGCACAATTATCCTTCATGTGTGAGGTAGACTAGTGCAGAAGCACATAGGAAGCATGATTCCACACTTAGCAAAATTTGAGTTTTAGGTGAATTTTTGTTTTTTTTTGTGCTTCTTGGTCATGTTGACCATTTCATTTTGAGCTAGTGGAGTTATAGAAGGCTATGCTAAAGGTTATTTAGTGGGTTTTATTTGTGTAAGTGATTTTCTCTACTAGGAATCACTAGGAGTTTGAAATAGTAGGAAAAAGTCATAAAAATGTTGCTAGAGCAATTTTTGGCTTATATTGGTGGTTAAGTCTGACCCATGAGAAGGGAACTACCGGTGGAAGTTGTAAAAAGGGAGGTGCTCGAACTGTTTGGGTTGGTTGGAGAAGTTGAAAGATTGGAAAAACTTGTGAAGTTTATGGTGAATATGAGAAAAACAGTGAATTGAGTGTAAAATTATGGTTTTTTTAGTTCTTGCTTTCTGTCATAACTGGAAAATGCATTGAAAAATACATTTGTATGTTTGTTTAGTATGTAGTGGATCTTCTGGAAGTTCTTGTTTTGGCATCTTAGTTTATAGTTTCATCACTTCTTCAAGTTCTGGTAAATTCTGTGTTTTGTTATTTAGCTGTTTTGACTGGTAACTGTGCAAAAAATGGAGTATTAGTCTGCTCTCCCACCATACCAAAAGTATGGAATCATTGGGAATGAGGCTAAACTCCATTACTGTACATAAATTAATAGTAGGAGACTGTGGGAGGCTTAGTAGCATGCTAAAGATCTTTTCCTAGGCGAGACTGTTAGTGCCCGGCTTGGAAAAGACAGTTAAAAAAAAAAAGGAGTCCTAACGTGGTAGGGGTGTTAATCATTGTTAAATGCAAGGTGTGCAAGGATTGCAGGTGGCTACACAGAAGCTGGCAAGAAGGTAGAGCTCATGACAGTGCCATGTGAGATTGGAAAGAACACACAGTCCAAGAAAATGGTCTAAGAAACCCTATTCTTAGAAAACCTGATATATGCCTGTGTACGGCCTGTAGGTGCCTAAAACCAAAAGAATCTTGCAGAGTTTGGAAATTGAGCCAAGGGTCTTCTTGTAAGTTTGTGGTGATTTCCAAGTAGGAAGGAGGAATAACCTAATTTCTCGAGTTGAGAGATCTAATTGGGCTCAAGGGCTACTAGGTCTTCTCAAACCCTAAGCTAGGTTTTAGTGGCAACGATGGTAAAAAGCAAACTTATGATTGATCAAGAATGCTAGTAGGTTGGTATTTAAGCTATAGAAGGTATGCCACACCCCTGCAATGGGATTTTGGAAGCATTGGAGTTAATTAGTCTTTAGGGAGAGTAAAGGCTAGTGAGTGAACCAGATGAAGAGTATCAATATTTGATTGATGGTAAGTTTTGCAAATGGTAGCAGGGTTGGCAATTGAACTAGGGGTGCCTAGCAAACATTAGGACCTATAGGTTGAAAGGTGGAGAGAGAAACCAAGAGGTTAACAAACTGAGACCCAGAGCATTGAGTCAGTGATTGACTTGATCCAACCCTGTCTCTATCAGATTGGTATCAGAGCAGTGAAAGATTTGGGAAAGAAATCTTGCATGTCAAAAATTGAGTCAGGAGATTCTTCCAACATGGTGACAAATGCAGAGCTAGCTAAGAAGGTTGAAGAGCAAGAAGAAGACAATAATCAGTTGCGGGAAAGATTATCCCAACTGGAAGCAGCAGTGAGGAGTGCACAATTTGAGGGTAGAATTCCCAAAGAAGAAGAGGTTGTAGAGGAAGACAAGACCCCTGAACCTGACCCTATTTTAAAGGAGGAGCCTTTCTTGAAGGCATCCCACTCTTTAGTGGAAAGATGGAACCATACTTAGTCATGGATTAGATAGAAGGCATGGAGAATCACTTTGAGTGTGATGGAGTGACTGAAGCTCAGAAGGTGAAGGTTGCTAAGTCTAGATTGAGAGGATCAGCCTTGACATGGTGGAAGTTTGTTCAGACAGAGAGGGAAAAAGAAGGAAAACAGCTCATATCAACTTGGAAAGGTATGGTTGCTAAGGTGAAAGAAGCCTACATGCCAGATGACTATGAGATCCAGTTGCACAAGAAGAGGCAAAGCCTAAGGTGGAAAGAACTAGATGTAAACACATATACTAAAGAATTTCAAAAGCTTTGTATGAGGTCCAATGTGACAGAGGATGAGAGCCTCAAAGTGGCAAGGTATTTAAATGGTTTGAAGTGGAATATCCAAGAAGAAATGTCCTTATTAAGCCCCAAAACCGTACACCAATGTTATCAATTGGCTATCAAGATTGAAGAAAGGAATAAGAGGAAGCAAGATCAGTCTTCCAGGGGCAGAGGCAAAGGTAGGGATCAAAGAAATCAAAGAGGACAGCGTGGAGGTTACCAAGGAAGAGGTAGTGACCAAAGAAACCAAGGAGAATCAAAGCTCACTGAGCATGGAGGTGAAAAATCTTCAAGAGGAGGATTTAATAGAGGAAGAGGACCTCAAGGAGGTTCAAATAGAGGAAGAGGAGCAGGCAAAAGTAACTCTTACTTTGCCACCATGAAGTGTTATCATTGTAACCAACTAGGTCATCCAGCTTATAGGTGCCCAGAGAAAGCATCTTCTTCAAGCAATGACAAGAGAGTGGCCTATGCACAAGAGGACAATATGAGTTCTAAAACAACTGAGATTAGTCATATTGAGTCTAAAAATGGAGAAAGTCTGATGTTTAGAAGAGTGTTAATAAGGCAACCGGTCAAAGAAGAACCTAAGCAAAGAAGAGCTCTTTTTAGAGTAAGGTGTAAAATTCTTGGCAAAGTTTGCAAGGTTATAGTAGAATCAAGTTCTACAGATAATATAATCTCAGAGGAGGCAGTAACTAAACTGAAACTACAAAAGGTACCTCATACCAACCCCTACAAAGTCACATGGCTAAACAAAGGACAGAGTGTTTTGGTGAATGAACAAGTGACAGTGGAATTTTCAATTGGAGGCTATAAAGACAAGCTGGTTTGTGATGTATTACCCATGGATGCATGCCATTTGCTGCTTGGCAGGCCATGGCAATATGACAGAGGTGCTATATATCATGGGAAGGAGAACACCATTGAATTCAAGAAGGATGGAAGAACCTTCAAGTTGCAGTCATTGACCGAGGAAGATGAGGGACAGTCCAAGGTACCAAATATCATGTTGAGCAGTGGTAAAGAGTTTATCAGCAATCTACATCAAGGAAATGAAGGGTATGTGATCATGATGCAGCCCAAAGAGGAGGAAAAGGCTGAAAGGACAGTCTTACCAGAAACAGTCCAAAGGTTGCTTGAGAAATACAAGAGTATAGTGAGTGATGGAACACCAGCAACTCTACCCCCAAAGAGAGCAACAAGTCATCAAATTGACTTCATACTTGGAGCCTCATTGCCAAACAAAGCAGCATACAAGCTTACACCTGATCAGAACTTAGAGGTGGCTAGGCAAGTGGAAGAATTGTTGAATCAAGGTCTAATTCAAAAGAGCATCATCCCATGTGCAATCCTGGTGGTTTTGGCAACCAAGAAAGGAGGTAAATGGAGACTTTGTACTGATTCTAGACCAATTAATAGGATCACCATTAGGTATAGGTTCCCAATACCTAGAATTGAAGATTTGATGGATTGCCTTGGAGGAGCACAGTATTACACCAAGTTAGACCTCAAGAGTGGCTATCATCAAATTAGGATTAAAGATGGAGATGAGTGGAAGACAACTTTTAAGACAAATGATGGGTTATATGAGTGGAAAGTGATGCCATTTGGTTTCTCAAATGCCCCTAGCAAGTTCATGAGACTAATGAATGAGGTGCTTAAGGATTTCACAGGGATCTTTGTAGTGGTCTACCTTTATGACATACTGATTTTCAGTAAGACAGCAGAAGAACATTTGAAGCATGTGGAGATGGTTCTTAAAAGGCTGCAAGAAGAACAATTGGCAATTAACCTTGAGAAGTGTGAATTCTTTAAGCAAGAGCTTGTGTATTTGGGGTTTGTAGTTTCCCAAGAAACCTTGAAGATGGATCCAAGCAAGGTGGAAGCCAACCTCAACTGGCCTACACCAACCACAAAAATTGAGGTAAGAAGTTTTCATGGTTTAGCCCAATTTTACAGAAAATTCATAAGGAATTTCAGTGGTATATGTGCACCAGTCCTAGATACTATTAAAGGTGGTATAAAAACAAAGTTTAAATGGACTCAAGAGGCTAGTAAAGGATTTGAAAAACTGAAACAAGAAGTGGCAACTCAACCAATTCTATTATTACCTAGTTTTGACAAGTTATTCACAGTTGAGTGTGATGCAAGTGGAGTAGCAGTAGGTGGACTACTTAGTCAAGAAGGTAGGCCTATAGCCTTCTTTAGTGAAAAGCTCAATGAGGCCAAGCAAAAATATTCCACCTATGATCTAGAATTATATGCTTTAGTGCAGTCCCTTAGGAAATGGAGGCATTATTTGTTACCCAAGGAGTTTGTGGTTTTCACTGATAACCAAGCACTTAGCTACATCAATACCCAAGAGAAGTTAAGTAATAGGCATTTGAAGTGGATGGAATACATCCAAGCTTTCACATTCACTATCAAGCACAAAAAGGGAACAATGAATAAGGTAGCAGATGCATTGAGTAGAAGGTTGCTGACAGTCCAAGAAATACAGATGAAGAGCATTGGATTAGAGAGTTTCAAAGACCTCTATGGTGAAGATGAAGACTTCTCAGAAGCCTACAAGGTATGCTCTAATTTTGACAATCATTTTCATAGTCAATATGCTGAGTATACACTACAAAATGGATTTTTATTTAAGGGTAATCTATTATGTGTTCCAAGAGGGTCAATGAGGAAAAATTTGATTCAAGAAAAACATAATGGCAGTCTTAGTGGACATTTTGGTATTAATAAAACTTTAGAGCTTGTTCAAAGGTTCTATTACTGGCCTAAGTTAGCAAAAGATGTCAGAAAATATGTGGAATAGTGTGTTGTGTGCATGAGAGCTAAGGGAGGAGCTAGCAATGTTGGTCTTTATCAACCCCTACCTATTCTGTACAGACCATGGGAGTGTGTGAGCATGGATTTTGTGGTAGGTCTTCCTAAGACCAAAACTGGTTTTGACAGTATTTATGTAGTTGTGGACAGATTTAGCAAGATGGGTCACTTTATCCCTTGCAAGACTACACATGATGCAAGTTACATAGCCCATCTTTTCTTTAGGGAGATAGTAAGGATCCATGGTTTTCCATTAAGTATTGTATCAGACAGGGATGTGAAATTCATGAGTCATTTTTGGAAAACATTATGGAGCAGATTGGGAACAAATTTATCATTTGAATCAGCTTACCGTCCTCAGATAGATGGTCAAACATAGGTGGTTAACATAGTGTTAGGTAATCTTTTGAGATGCTTGACAAAGGAATATGGACAGACCTGGGATGTGGTGATTTCTCAAGCTAAGTATGCTTACAATGACAGTGTTAATAGAACTACAGGGAAAAGTCCATTTGAAGTTGTGTATGGGATGCACCCAAGAGGAGTTTGTGAACTCAGAGACCTTGGAACAATAGAGAATAGGAGTGGACATGCAAAAGACTTCACTCAGACCATGAAGGAGATTCATGAGCAGGTTAAGAAGACAATCACAGCAGCAACACAAAAGTTGAAAGATAAAGTTGATGAGTCAAGGAGAGATGTGCAGTTTCAAGTAGGTGATTATGTTATGGTTCATCTTAACAAATCAAGGTTGCAAAAGGGAATGTCAACCAAAATGCAGATGAAAAGAGTAAGACCATGCAAGGTGTTAGCCAAGTATGGGAAGAATGCATACAAGGTAGAACTTCCATCAGATTTGGGTATATCTCCAGTCTTTAACGTTGCTGATTTGAAAGGCTACAAAGGGACAGTCAGTGATGAAGCTCAGAACAGTCAAGAAATCTTTAAAGATATCAGTAATATACCCCTTCCTAATCAAGAGAAACCTCAGGCAGAGAAGATCTTGGAGTCCAGGGTGAAGAAAGCTACAAGACACAAGGAATACATAGAGCACCTTGTCAAGTGGAGAAAAAAACATGAGTCTGAGGCTACTTGGGTTGAGGAAGCTGACTTCAAGAAGCTAGGCATTGATCTATCACTAATCTCACCTCAAGTTCCTTGACTTTTGTGCAGAGAGGGGGAGAATGGTGCAGGAGCACCTACGAAGCATGATTCCACACTTAGCAAAATTTGAGTTTTAGGTGAATTTTTTTTTTTTTTTGTGCTTCTTGGTCATGTTGACCATTTCATTTTGAGCCACTGGAGTTATAGAAGGCTATGCTAAAGTTTATTTAGTGGGTTTTATTTGTGTAAGTGATTTTCTTTGCTAGGAATCACTAGGAGTTTGAAATAGTAGGAAAAAGTCATAAAAATGTTGCTAGAGCAATTTTTGGCTTATATTGGTGGTTAAGTCCGACCCATGAGAAGGGAACTACCGGTGGAAGTTGTAAAAAGGGATGTGCTCAAACTATTTGGGTTGGTTGGAGAAGTTGAAAGATTGGAAAAACTTGTGAAGTTTATGGTGAATATGAGAAAAACAGTGAATTGAGTGTAAAATTATGGTTTATTTAGTTCTTGCTTTCTATCATAACTGGAAAATGCATTGAAAAATACATTTGTATGTTTGTTTAGTATGTAGTGGATCTTCTGGAAGTTCTTGTTTTGGCATCTTAGTTTATAGTTTCATCGCTTCTTCAAGTTCTAGTAAATTTTGTGTTTTGTTATTTAGTTGTTTTGACAGGTAACTGTGCAAAAAATGGAGTATTAGTCTACTCTCCCACCGTACCAAAAGTATGGAATCATTGGGAATGAGGCTAAACTCCATTACTATACATAAATTAATAGTAGGAGACTATGGGAGGCTTAGTAGCATGCTAAAGATCTTTTCCTAGGCGAGACTACTAGTGCCCGGCTTGGAAAAGACATGGAAAACCAATGATGTTGCCAATGTGTCTTCAAATGGAGATGTGCATTGAGCTTCACCTATGGTTGATGATGTGCCCCCAACTTTGGTATCCATTCCTATCCTTCCATGAACTTTCCTCATTCATGCCCTTTATTTTTCCAATTTGACATATTTCTTAGATTGCACATGAATTTTTGGCTGTGTGGGCTGCAATTCCTTTACTTCATGAGCTACATTTTTTGATTCTCTTCTCCTTGCATTTTTAACTACATGTTCCTCTAGTATTAAAGACTTTGATAATTTCCTCGACATGACCTTGAATGCTACATGTTCACAAAAACACATAGAACAAAAGTAATTAATGCATTTTATGAAAAATATTGATATCGCTGATTACATTGCATTAAATATGAAACACACCAAAGAAATTTATGAAAGAAGGCAACGAGTTGTTGGGAATTATCAAAAATGTCTATGCTAGACAATATTTTTCATACATTATGGAGTTAGATGTTTGTAGGGTTAGATATTAGAGTAAGGATTTTGAGAGTGTTTGAAGAGTTGGAAAAGTAGCTAAAGGCTGGTGCAGTACATGTAGGGATCCACAATGAACTTGTTCAAAGATTTAGAGGAAGGCTCTTAATAGACTTACACACAACTTGATCACTTAACTTACCAAGAAACACCATTTTTGATGCAGAGAGGGGTGGAAACCATTCAATACACCAAATCAATGAGAATCAATTAGATTCCAAAGCAAAATTTGATGTTCAACTGAAAATCCCAACTTCTACCAAGCTTTCCCTTGTAGCATAGGTAAATCAGTTCAAGGGAATTTTCACCAAGATTTTCCAAAACACTTGAAAAAATCAAGGATGATTAAGATACCCATTTTAAAGTTATAAAACATAGGTAAACCCCAACATCAACTCCTTTGGACCAACATTGACTTCCAATAGAACCACCTTGGAAAAGGCTATTCAATTGGCCTAATTTACAAAGAGAGTACCTTTTAAACACTAGATCTTCAATAAAAATCCTCAAAAAATAGTATGTTATGTGTCAAAACCTCCAATTTCCTATTTTTTTTTCAATTCCAAGACCTCTAGACCCCTAATAAACCAAACCCTCAATTTCAAGCAAAATACTTGGGGTTTTAATGAAACTCCTATCTCCTGCACCTGCCAGATCCATACAAAGAACCAAACACACTTACTAGACCCTTCACATGGTGAATAATGCATTAAATGGATAGTCCTTCCCACATTTTTTCAAAACAACACTTGAAGCCCTCATTTTCACCATGAAAATACCCTGCTACAGTCCTAAAACATCATCCCAAACACCCAACCTTGACCCCACAACATTATAAATAGTTTATGCATGTATTTTAAAAGTTAGAGGACCCATTCAACAAGTTACAATAGGCACAAAAAGTGGAATGGCTTGAATTACATCACGAAACCCTTCAACCCAAAAACATTGTGAAAGTAGGTAGCAACAGTAAAAACAAGATAACTTTCGCTATACAAAGAGTTAGAACCTCTAAATAGGTGAAAATGAAAGCTAATTCATTAATATACCACATCCAACTGGTTTTAGATCATCTTAGATTCTATAGAGGTCGTACAACAACAATAAAATTTAGAGAAACCAACTTAAGGGGATGTTAATTGGTCAGTTGAGCATTGAATTGATGTTTTTGAGATTGAAGATTGTTTGAAACTGATCTAATTATGATTGTTGTAGGTTTTTTCTCCCTAATATCCATCACAAACCTAGGGTATAAGTTGTTTCCACCTAAATGAAAACTTGAGAATCTTGTGTTTATTGTTCTCAAAACCAAACTTGTGATTGTCAACGAAGTCATGAAGAATATGAATTCAAAGAAGGGTTTGTGATGCTAGATATCTTATAATTATTCACTATTTCTTTGGAAATGAGGTAACTTAGAAAGACAATAAGCATTCTCAATTGCACAAAATTTTCCTTTTTTTTAATTTATTAGAAAGGCAAATGGTATGAATGAATAGAAACTTGTATTAACAACTATGCCAACTCACTTGAATTTATCTAAGCACATGTTCAATGAAGGTGATTTTTTTATGAAACAAAAAAACTAATTGAAACTTGCATTAAAATTGATGAAAGCTATTAGGTTTTCTAAATTAGTTGAAAATAAAAGTTTTCCAAATTAGTTGAAAATAAAAGTTTTCCAAATTAGTTGAAAATAAAAGTTTTCCAAATTAGTTGAAAATAAAATGAAATAGAGTGAATTCCACTAGCCATGCAGGAAACAGACTACTATAAGGAATGCAAATAGAATTCATAAGTAAATTTGTGTTAAGTAAATGTCATGTTTTCTAGTTTTTTGTTCTTCAAACTCATAAAAATTAAATTTTTTTATGCAAATCCCCTCTAATTCAATGTTGAATTCTATGTCCAATTGTTATGATTAATAAAATCATTAAACAAATTTACTTTATATTGTAAAAAAAAATGAATATACTAAATAAAAACATTTCAATATTACCAAAATGAATATTTTACCTCAGACTATGTAAAATGACATAGAAACTTCAAAATATCTTCTTCTATGTTGTCTACCATGTAGATTGGTGGTAAAAAGGTGATGGATCAAGAATAGACTGGTACAATATGAAGTCAACTGCATAAAAAAAGGTGTTTCTCAATCGAATAAAGCATTGAAAAAGAGAAATACAAAAGCATGTGGGCCTGAATCATGGGGTCAACCCCTATTTTACCGTTTCAAGGTAAAACACATTTGGCGCTCTCCAAATTTGATGAGCGCCAAATGTGTTGTTTCGAAAGGGAGAGATTCCATAGAGACAAAGGGAGTGACACTCGAGATAGAGAGAGAGGTGATAGGAGTGAGAGAGATTAGTCTAGGTATTGTGGTAGCGACTGAGACTGGAGAGGGATAGAGAGTTATCCAATTACAATGGGGAAAATACCTGACAACGGAAGAGGGGTTGGGAGGGATGAGACCCAAGAGATACAAAAAGACCAAAGGGGGAGAGAGAGAGATAGAGAGAGAGTGTGGGAGAGGGGGTTGGAGTGAAATATATTTGTCTAGGTAGGGTGGGAGGTAAGTGAGGTCTGACAGAGAGGGACTATGAGAGAGGGCATTGGAGTGACACAGATTAGTCTAGGTAGCATGGGAGGGAGTGAGACCTGAGAGAGAGAGACTTGAGAGGGAGAGATTTATTCAGTTATGGTGGGGGGGAAGACCTAAGAGAGGGAGTGGGACACTTAAACTGTAAACCCTATACCATTAACCCTTAAACCCTTAAACCCTAAACCCTAAATGCCTAAACCCTTTACCCTCAACATCCCCCTCTCTCTCTCAACCCTACACCATCTACCCTTAAATTGTAAATCGTAATCCCTAAACCCTCAACCCTAAACCCTCAACCCTTAATTCGTAAACCCTCAACCCTTAATTCGTAAACCCTAAACCCTAAACCCTCAACCCTTAAACCCTAAACCCTCAACCCTCTACCCTTAACCAAGTTAAACCCTCTACCCTTAAACTATAAACCCTATATCCCTCTACCCTTAACCCTCTACCCTTTACCCTCAACGACCCCTTCTCTCTCTCAACCCTACACCATCTACCCTTAAACCATAAATCATAATGCCTAAACCCTCTACCCTTAACCCGTAATCTGTAAACCCTAAACCCTTAACCCTCTACCCTCAACCCTTAAGCCTTAAACCATAAACCATCAACCCTCTACCCTTAACCAAGTTAAACCCTAAACCCTTATACCCTCTACCCTTAAACTAGAAACCCTAAATCCCTAAACCCTCTACCCTCTACCCTTAACCCTAAACCCTCTACTTGAGAGAGAGAGAGGGAGAGGTTGTGGGAGGGAGATACTTGAGAGCGATGGAGAGGTAGAGGGAGAGAGATAGAGGGAGTGGAAGAGAGATAGAGGGAGTGACTGTGATAGGGAGAGGGGTAGGATGGGGAGACTTGACAAAGAGAGAGAGGGAGAGGGGGTAGGATGAAGATACTTGAGAGAGAGAGAGGGAGAGGGGGTGGGAAGGAGAAACCTGAGAGAGAGATAGAGGGAGTGAGAGAGAGATGGAGTGGGAGAGAGAGAGAGGGAGATACATAGAGAGAGGGGGGAGGGAGAGACTGAGAGAGAGAGAGAGAGGGGGGAGGGAGAGGGGGTGGAGCAGTGTAAACCTAAGAGAGAGGGAGAGGGTGGGAGGGTGGGAGGGAGACACCTAAGAGAGAAGGAGAGGGAGACAAAGTGGGAGAGAGGAGGTGGGAAGGAGAGACCTAAGAGATTAGGAGAGGGAGAGAGTGGGGGGTAGAGGGATGGGAGAGATACAAGGAGTGAGAGAGAGAGACCTGAGATATGGAGAGGGGGTGGGATGGAGAGGGAGTACTCAAGGGAGAGGGACTACTCTAAAAAGAGGGATTGGAGAGAGATGGAGGGAGTGAGAGAGATAGAGAGAGAGGGGGTGGGGGAGATAACTAAGAGAGAGGGAGAGAGAGAGAGTGGGAGGAGGTAGGAGGTAGATACCTAAGAGAGAGGGAGAGAGAGAGGGAGTGAGAGAGAGAGAGAGGATGTGGGAGAGATATAGAGGGAGTGAGTGAGAGATACAAAGAGAGACCTGACAAAGGGAGAGGGGGTAGAAGGGAGAGACTTGAAAGAGAGAGGGAGGGAGAGGGGGTGGGAGGGAGGGACTTGAGATAGAGGGAGAGAGAGTGGGAGAGAGATCGAGGGCATGAGAGAGAGAGGGACTTGAGAGAGAGAGGGAGAGGTGGTGGGAGGGAGATAATTGAGAGAGATGGAGAGGTAGAGAGAGATATAGAGGGAGATAGGGAAGGAGTGGAAGAGAGATAGAGGGAGTGACTATGAGAGGGGAGGGGTAGGAGGGGATACTTGAAAAAGAGAGAGAGGGAGAGGGGGTAGGATGAAGATACTTGAGAGAGAGAGAGGGAGAGGGGGTGGGAGGGAGAGACCTGGGAGAGAGGGAGAGAGGGAGAGAGAGGAGTAGAGAGAGAGAGAGGGAGTGGGAGAGAGAGAGGGAGTGTGTGTGTGAGAGAGAGAGAGAGAGGGGGGATGGAGATACCCAAGAGAGAGTGAGAGAGAGAGAGGGAGAGAGATAGAGTGACAGAGAGATAGGGAATGGGAGAGAGATAGAGGGAGTGAGTGACATACCTAAGAGAGGGAGAGGGGGTAGGAGGGAGAGACAAAGAGAGAAAGATAATGACCTAAGAGAGGGATATGGAGTGAGAGAGAAAAAAATACCATAGAGGGAGAGAGAGAGGGAGAGTGAGAAAGGGGGTTGGAGTGAGATAGATTTATCTAGGTACCTATGTGGGAGGGGAAGAGACTTGAGAGAGGGGATTGGACTGAGAGGCTAGTCTAGGTCGCATGGGAGGGAGTGAGACTTGAGAGAGAGAGACTTCAGAGGGATAAAGATTTATTCAGTTAAGGTAACGAGATAGAGAGCATATGAAAGGTAAAACCTCATCTACCCATCTACGATCATAAACTGTGCACTCTAAGAATTATAAAATTTGTCGACCAAAGAGAGGGGAAATTCAAGTTTTGTGCAAAGCAGGTAATTTGGTGAGCTCCAAATGACACATCACATTTGGTGAGCACCAAATTTGGCTCTCGCCAAATGACCTACTTTGGACGTGTTAATTGATAGGATTTGCCAAATTTCGTCATATTTTTGTCTGTACGCCTCATCTCATTTGTACATCTTTCAATGCAACTATATAAAGAAAAACATGATAGAAAACCTCTCTTAGCTATCTAAATATATAATTATTTTTTCATTTTGATTTAGTTAAGGTTTTGATCCATGACTCCTTTTGTAAATGCCTCTATTTTTTGTCAAAAACCAGCATATGCTAGTTCTAGGATAGAATTTTACTCATTCATTGAAATGTGAAACAAATTAAATTTTTTGAAACTAGACTCCTTTCTTCAAATGATGAAAAAAAAAAAAAATTCGATTAGTTTTCAAAAAATTTAGGGGGGAGCATGCTCAAATTTCAACTTTTCAGGATGTGTCCACTTTGAAAATTCATAAAATATTATATATTCATTAAAAAAATTATCTGAAAGAATGAGGATAAACTACATGGTGTTAGCTAATTTATCAAAAACCAGCATATGCTAGTTCTAGGATAGAATTTTACTCATTCATCGAAATGTGAAACAAATTAAATTTTTTGAAACTAGACTCCATTCTTCAAATGATGAAAAAAATAATTTTTCGATTAGTTTTCAAAAAATTTAGGGGGGAGCATGCTCAAATTTCAACTTTTCAGGATGTGTCCACTTTGAAAATTCATAAAATATTAAATATTCATTAAAAAAATTATTTGAAAGAACAAGGATAAACTACATGGTGTTAACTAATTTATCACCATTGGGATTTTTGAAATTCTAAAAAAAAATTAATCAAAAAGGGGGGAGCCCTCAGGCACTATGCTATTTTTTTGATAAAAATAGGACCATTTGCCCCCGCCTCCCCGCCCTTTTTATACCCTTAATCTTCATTAATTTCAAAAAAAAACTAGTAGCTTAGAAACTAGACTCAGAGCACTTCAAATTTTGTTCTTGTTGCATCTTGAAATTTTGAGCGTAACTATCTTCATTTTCTCATGCAAATCAGATTTTGCTGATTTCAGAAAAAGTGGCATCTTAAGAGCCAAAATTGTGTCATAGATTGGTGCACTTACCCTCCTCACAGGTGGAAATCGATCAGGTACATTATCTGAAATGATAGCTTCATATTTTGTCACAAATTCCTTAATCTCCTCTGATTGTTCTTCCACATGCTTCAAGCCTTCAACCTTCTTAGGGACCAAGGCATTGCACATGCTCTCATGTCTGAGTCCATCCATAAATATCCTTCCATCAAACAAACAAATTCTAGCATTCGTACAAACCTCAACTTTAGGAACATCCTCCAATGGTAACAAAGTCTGCTTCATCCCATTTGCAACAATAGTATACATGTTCTTCTTTCCATCATGAATACCCTATTTGTCATACTACCAAGGCCTTCCCAACAAAACATGGCATACATCCATAGGCATGATATCACACAAAACTTCATCATGGTAATTTCCTATCTTCAATTTCACCAAAGGTTTTTCACTTACTCGTATCTTATGCTCATTTTGAATCCATTCTATCTAATAGGGCTTCGGGTGTTTCAATCTTTCCATCTTCAATTTGGTCACGATTTCTTCAGAAACTAGGTTCTCTGAGATTCCACTATCAATAATTACTTTGTAACATTTACTAGTTACCTTGCATCTAGTTTGAAAAAAATTCTTTCTCTGCAATGGTTCTTGCTCCATCTCAGTTTGACACAATACTCTTTTGTTCACCAACACTTCTTCTCCTTCCGATTTATTCGATGATCCAGCATGATCCTCCTCAACAAAAGTTGTTCTTATACTCTTCTCTATCTTTCTTCTTGTCTCTCCCTGATTACATTCAAATGCTTTGTTTCCCTCTCCACCACACTTATAACAAGTTCCTTTGAATACTCTTTTCTCATGTCCTCTACCTCCTTTTCTATTACCCTCATTCCGGTAACCACCATATCCTCCTCTTTGGTAAGAGTTTCCATCATTTCTACGATATGAATTATCATTCTTAGTGACTTCCTTATCTTTATTATGATCAGAAAAAGGTCCTCTTCCTCCTCCAGTAAAAAAAATTCCCTTCTAAAATCTTCCACCCCTTCCTCTCTGTCTCCGCTCATGTCTTTTATTCAACTTCTCTTCTGCTTTTAGGGCACATTGATATGCCTCTTCCACACTCAACAACTTAATCAAACTGATATCATCTTGTATAGATGACATCAAACCATTCATATATCTAGCTACTTGTTCGATCTCATCTTCTGAATGTCCAGATCTGATATTCAACTTGTAGAATTCCTCGGTATACTCTGTCACACTTGTCTCCTTCTACTTCAAATTCTACAATTTTCGAAACAAACTGATATGATAGTTTGCAGACATAAACTTTGTCTTCAACTTATTCACCATCTGATCCCATGATTTTATCTTCTCCTTTCATTTTCTTTGCCCATCTGTCTGCAAATGTTCCCACCAAAGGGATGCATGTCCTTTCAACTTTGTACAAGTAAATTTCACCTTCTTGTCTTCCGTGGTACCTTCAAAATCAAAGTACTTTTCCAACTTTGTTATGCAATCAAGCAATTCATCTGAATCCAATTTACCATTATAATCCGATGGATTGAAATGTGGTTTAGTGTTCACTCTGGTTAGGGCTCTTATAAACCTCTCTTCTCCCTGATCAAGGCCAGGTTTCTCTTCTCTTTCCCTTTTTTCCTATTCTTCTACTTCTTCATCACTCACATCATCAACTAGTCGACCTCTCCTCTGGGCCATTTCAACGACTTCCAATCTAGCAACAATTCCTCTCAAAATTTCCATTACAACTAGGTCTGCATTTCCATGCACTCCATTTCCTCTACCATTTCGTCTTCTTGCCATCTTTACACAAGTCCTCTATAGTGGTAGGTCGGATCCTCTATCTGCCACCCCACAATAAGTACTCAATAGGACTTCACAAACTCTGACGATCTCGCAAGGAATGAATCTTGCTCTGATACCAATTTGGTGTAGTCATGGTAGGAGGGTCCTCAAACAGAACAATCTGGACCATGCAATAAGAGTCACATAATAGAAGCAACACATAATATGGACGAAAATGAAGATACAAACACTCTTATTATTATAAAATTCAATTACATATAGTCGACCACATTCAAGATTACAGATTCGGCTCATAGGCCTAATTCAACATGTTCAAAAAACAATGCTCATACATGCGAGTGAAAATATTAAAAATCGAACTCTATATTCCTCTTCATCTACTTTCTCTTGATTTATTGATATCCTAATGATCTATTACAAGCTTTATATCATGTCCGTAGATTGAGAAACATCCGCATTGGCCAAAGATCATTACAATCTCCGATGAAGGAAATGTAACATGTGCATGAACGGGTCAGCCTCAAATTTGAATTTCTTCCACAGTCGGTGCATATGATGAAGTGTGGACCTAAAATTAAGGTCAGGGACACTTCATGAAACAAATCAAAACACACCGTGAGGATCCGTAAGCTACAAGAAGGATCCATGATCAATCAAACTAGTCGTTAGGTTTGAAATATCTCAGGGCCAGATCCAAAAACTGTCACTTAATCCAAAAGTGGTAAATTTTCAAAAAAGGATCCAATCAAGCTGAAAAATTTGGATAAGGGAATTGAACATGTCCACGATGAAACCATATATCCACGAGATCTAGTGAGCAAACATGACGAAACACCGAATTTGCCAACTTGAACAAAAACAAGGAAAAAACTGAATGAAAATATTTTTGGTTGATGTAATATTGTCAAGAACCAAGGATGCTCCTGCATCACAAATCCAAGTTCTCTTGCTTGTCCTAGGGATTTTATCCTTAGATGATTCTAATTATTTGGATTTATATCACATTTTTCTCTTACTAAAGTCAACATTAGGAAACTATTTCCTTGATTTCCTTGATTTCCACATAATGGACCTTGTGGGATGAAAAGAAATTAGGACATTAGACATTCAGTTTGAAACATAATCAAAGAAGTGTTTGTGGTAAAAAGAACCAAATGTAAGAAAAATAACAGACAATTGAACCTCACATGTGCTTGATCCCATGATTTCTTGAAAATTCAAAATTCCCAAGCCAAATCGTCACAAGTTCCTTAGTCCAAAAGCTCGTGAGGAACGTCTTTCAAGACTTCACGATGTTAGAGAAAGGTTGGTCTATAATTTTTACAAGAAAGCTTCAAAGAACAATCCCAATTTGTATGAATTTTATTACAATTAAAATCCGAGTCTCTTTCAAATATTTGCATTTCTCACATAGGAAGTACATGAATTTTCTTCAATATCAAGGTCTTGTAGAGAGGAAGTCTCTCTAAGTCCAATCTAGGATAAAAATCAACATTCTCATCCATCCCTCAAATATAAAAATCAAATCTCATCTCGCCATCAACTTTTGGAACCTTGGAAAAAATCGTTCATATTAGACTTTTGGTAAATCCTTCAATCAAAATCAAAATCACTTTGTTTCGCTAAATGTATGTGGATGAATCCTTCCTCACACATTTAGTTGAATTATCACCTTTGTGTACAATTTTACCCCAAGATAACATCCAACATCTTGGGATTTATAATTCTATTATCCAAATCAAACCCAATCCAAATCAAAATCCAAAAATCCCAAAGTCTAGCATTGATTCAAAATTCCTAAGAGTTCAAACACCCATATCACTCACCCTTTCATCTTTCATCTCATCATTGGTCCTAAACACATTCGAGGGTCACTTTTGAAACAAGTTCAAAACAAAAGGAAAACATGGAGTATAAACTTGATTCATACATCATGGGTAATCCAATTCATCAAGGCTTTACAATATCAATTTATTATCAAAACTCACATTTATACAATCCATACATGGGATCATTATCTCCTACAAATCTCAATGATACAACAAATGTGATTTTTCCCAATCTAAATTTTGGAACACCTTTTCCTATGGTAGATTTAGATCAAAGTCAAAAATTACAAATCTATCAACCAAACAATCAATGCATGAGTCTTATTCCAAACAAAATTATCCCACCAAATCCATACATGCCAAATGTGACTATACCAAGTACAAGTTTTCCAAACATGAACATATCAAATCCACACTTTGTGAACTTTGGGTTAAATACGTTTGCAAATCAAACCAACATTGTTCAAAATCCAGACAATATGTTAGGAACTCCATGTATTGGTCCAAGTCAAGGTAACACCATGCAAAATAAAAGTTACCTAAATCCAAGCAATGTGTTTCCCAATCACAACAATGTTCAATATCAACCAATAATGCCAACTATAAACATCATACCAAATCAGAACATTGTCCAAAATCAATCTATCCATTATCCCATGCAAACACCATGCGTATACATTCCAAATATTATTTCTCAACAACCAAATAAATTGTATCAAGGATGTCAAGATCAAAATCAAGAACAAATTTTGCGAAATCAAATTGCTATACTTAAAAAATTCATTGATTCATATCACCAAGAGACATCTCCACCCCAAAATCAATACACTCTTCCATTGGTTGAACCATGTCATCAAAACACTGAGTTGTGTCCACAACCACATCAAGAACATTATCTCTAATGTCAAGAGGTTGGATATCAAGATCAACAATAAACCCAATCACCCCATCTCAAAGATCAATCATCACATCTCCAAGATCAATCACAAATATCCATCAATGAGCACCTTGAAGATGTTTCTACCTCATCCAATAATCAAATCAACATATATCAAGTCACTTCTCAATCATGATCAAAATCCACCAACAATACCCGACAATGATCCAATTCAAGAAATGTTAACATCATTGGATCCTATGGTTGAAAACATTGAAAATATCTCCACCATAATTGTTGAAAACAATGATCAAAATCCATCCATCAGTGAGCACCTTACAAAAAAATTTCCCCCATCCAATGATGAAATCAACATACATCAAGAGTCACTTTTTGATCATGATCAAAATTCACCAGTAATATCCAACAGTGATCTATTTCAAGACGTGTTAACATTATTTGATCCTATTGACATAATTCAAGGTCCATCCACCAATGATCATGTTGACAATTTCACTACATCACCTAATGAGTTAGAGGATATATCTCAAGAAAATATTCCAAAGCATGATCAACATCTATCACCAAATTTTAGCAATGGTCCTTTGCAAGATATATTTAAATCCTTTGACCTCATGGTTGCGAATATTGAAGGAATCCTCAACCCAAAACTTGATCCAAATCCACTCAAATATCAACAGGATATTGAACCACTCCCCATGCCTAATGAAGACATCCAAGAACCCTTTATAAGCAATCTATCCTTTGAAACTGACCCATGTCAAGAACTTGATCCAGAGCATGTCGAAATAAATTATGAGATTATTCAAGATCAAGAATTTGTATCTTCGAGATACTACAATGATCTAATGGACACTCTTCTATCTATACAAGATATAGCTAATGATGATCATATCCATATAGTACAGACTCCTCCACCTACCCATAAGATGCTTTCTTTGGATGGACATGTAGATTATCTTCATTCAAAACAAGAGTATCATACTCTTGATATCATTACTAAGGAACAAGAGTCTCCTGCTCTTAACATTTGTACACATGATCAAGATATAAAAAATCTAGAGACATCAGAAATGGGTCATGAAGAAAGCTCCAGGCATATCAAAAATGAATCATGAGGAAGAGTTTTACGTGGATAGTGGATCATCAACGCCTCTTGAAGAAGCATTAAAATATTATATTTCACAAGATCAAGCCAAAGATGTCAATCATGAAGTTATCCCACATATGGAGGATCCTATCACTTATAAACTTGGATCTCTTACCTTTTTTAGGGCAAGCTATCTTATCAATGAAGAAGTTGTCAGCTTTGAAGATCCACCACAAAGCAGAGAAGGATTAGCACCTTGTTTCCAAGGTAAATCATATCCTATTACATATAAAATGTTTCAACAGATGAATTATCAAGGCAGAGGATTAGGCCTACATGAACAGGGTGCCCTAGAACTAGTACAAATTATTGGCAATCCTAAGCATCAAGGTCTTGGTTATTTGACAATTAAGGGATCTAAACATATCAGTGACACCTCTATAATACTAGGGAAAATTTTATCTAGTGCAAGCATCAACATAGGGAGCATGAAGAATCCTTATGATGAAACTGATGCCAATACTACAACCTGCCACATCACGAATATCCACCCACCCATCACCCCATCTACGAAGTGGACCAACATCAAAATAAATATTTGAATCAAAGCATGAATAACGCCATCAAATAAAAAGAAGTAGTGAAGCATGAGGGAAAAATCAAATACACATGGATACCAAAGAATACAAAGAAAGATTATCCCTATCAAAATCCATTAGTCAAAGAAACTATGGGGAAAAATAAAAAAAGGGAAAAGTATCCATCAAAGATGTCCACAAAGGAAAAAATAGGCTTCTCAAGTGACATACAAATTATATCAAGCAATTGGTCCTAATTCCATGCACACTTCCGTATCCACCCATCATTTCTCATCTTCCCAAGTTTGGAGAATCAAAGGTTCCAAGCTATCAACCAATCCATATTCTATTCCTAAACATACAACAACATCCACTCCCCCATGCATGACATCCAATTCTCACATTGACCATGTATTGGCATCAACCCTTCATCATAAGGATTCAGAAGGCACTCTATTTTGATGTGCGCACAAAGATAGCGTTAACCTTGGTATCAGTAAAGCAGAACAAAATTATCAAAAGTTTCATTCAAGTGCACATATTTTACAAAACAACTTCTTCAAGCAGTATATCGATGGCAAATTATGATAAAAACATATATATCAACAATACTAGGTGGTTCAACATGAGCTTAAAATATTTCAGCAAAAAATAAAAAAAATAAAAAAATCATGAAAATAGTAAAGATAAAAATTGTCCTCTAGTGAAAACTGCATGGGCAACGCTTTGGGAAAGTACCATAATGAAAAACTAGAAAACATGCATAATGTATAGAATCGAGCATCTACATTTGTCATTTGAGGAGAAAGCATCTTATCACATCCATAATAAATCCAACATTCCATCTATAATAAATCCATTCATCCATGAACCATTTATCTAATTCATTTTCATACATTTTCATCCATCTTCCAAATTATCTTGATCTTGAAAATTTTTGGTGTACACTTTACACTTGCTTATCATAAACATCTTGACATGAGACATTTCCCTTGATCCTATCCTACCCAAAATTATTCAAGCCATGAAGCACTATCCAAATGATAATCCTCTATTCAAACACCTTATCTTATCACAAGATAATGCTTGGCATTCCTTTTCATGCTTACCATATCCATCCATCCATACATCTACCCGAGAATCCACCCATGGCCTTTCAAACACTGCTAGACACTGGGGGCAGATATTTACATCTTGCTTCGGGAGTAAATCTTGATCTATATCTTCCAACTTATGTGGTGATCCAAACATTGGAAGACATAAAATCAAATTGGTCAAAACATTTGTGAGCCAAAATCCAAATCACTATTCCATGGAATATTTTGACAATAAGATGTTCCTTATCAAGCTTTATCTTTCATCGAACATCAATCCAAACGATCAATATCAATCGCATCTAATTTACATGTCAGCATCACATCAAATCATTCAAACAACTTTTGTTCCAAGCCAAGCTTCAAAATCTTGATCAATCAAATCCAATCAATCCATCATCATCTTGGGATATCCTTCTCAATCCTTGTGTTCCTTAACACTATCCTTGGATTGTTGTGTATCCTCAACAATGTTATCATCATCAATCCATCAATATGATCAATCAAACCTAGCTTGGTTTTCAACAAAAATCCCAAAATAGAGCACTGATATCATATCCATATCCAAATTGTCAAAATCATGTGAAAATACCCAAAAACATCCAAAACATACCAAAAATCCAAAAATATGTCAAAAATCCAAAAAATCAAAAGTGGAGTCATCTTTCGAACCACGTCGTCTCTGAGCTTGAATGTAGGAAAGGTTGATCTTTGATCAACCCTCAAGACACTTAGGTTAGTCCTTTAGGCATCTATCACAATAAACTGACAATCCATTCTCATCAATAATCGAGTTTGTGTTAGTTGAACTACATGGTCTCTGTGTTGGCAAAACAAGGATAGACAATTGAGACGGGGGGGTGAATCAGTTGTTACAAAATTTAAACTTATTCAACCTTAATCAACCTTTAATCTCAAATTTGATAATTAACAGTGACAACATAAATCAACAACACATCAGAAACACATGAACACCAAGATTTTTATATGTGGAAACTCTGTTAGGGGAAAAACCACAGTGGATGTTAGTCCAAAATATTATACCTTGTTAGAAGTATAATGAAGGAAATGAATAAGGAATGTAAATGCATTCAGGCACACTGCCTAGATCTCACTGCTCAAAGGGAATGCTTACTTCCTTACATAAAACAATCAGATTAAATCCATCTGATGAGGTTGAACTGAGAAATTAGCTTCTACAAAATCCTGATGACAGTTCTTGTTAGGCACATAAACACTTCTTCACACTTTGCTCAATATTCTTCACACTCTGCTCTAAAATCAAATGATCTGATCTTTATTTGCACATTTCGCATACGTTCACCGAGCACACACCACACACACACTTCAAAATAAAGAAAAAATCGCTCTTATATATCTGCTACATGAATTTACTTCAACAACTATGTCGACCACAAATAAAGAATAAATTACAACTGTCGGCCCAATTTATGAAAAAATCTCAATGCGCACCAACCTAAGCCGGTCACATAGTAATGAAGACCTAAATCAACATCCTCAAACATGCCAAACAATAAAATATTAATCCATAAGGATCCACAACACGCTACCATCATCATGTCGGCCAAGAACATAAAAAATTCAAGCACACAAAGGAAAATATTCGATCACGAGCACACCAATCAACGTAGATGTACCACAATGATAGAGCACGATCTAGAAATATTACTGAACATCAGAGTAGCCTACACAATAACTCAATTTACTATAATTGCATTATCTTCTTCTAGAAACACCTCCTACAGTAAGAAAATAATTGTAGGAACTTAAAAACTCATAACTCGCTCCAATCTTGATGTGTACCAATGAAACTTCCAGACAACATACTAGATAGGCTCAGCAAGAAACCCTTTAATGTGCAACCTTTGATTATCAACGTACATAAATTTCCACCATTCTGATCTTCAAAGTTTCACAGACTACCTGCAACATATTTATTCTAGTTTTCTCAATATCCTCGACATATACAGCCTCTAGAATCATCAATGCTAATAGTGTTGACATCAATGACAACCACATATCAGCAACACAACCACAACATCCAACACTCTATTTGTATAACTTAGGCAAGGATAATCCTTGATCAGCCCTCGAGACCCCTAAGATAGGTCTTTAGGTTAGGTTCTTGATCAAAATTTCATAAAACCCAAAAACATTAGAAAATTGAAAAATCAAAACATTTGTAAAACATCTTGAAAATACCAAAAACAACCTCAAAACATTTCAAAAACATCCAAATATTTGAAAAAATCCATCCGTCCCATTTTGCTTTCACCCAGAATAATCAATCACTCATTATAAATAAATCATCATCCTCCCCCCTTTGGCAAGACAGTAAAAAAAAAGTCTAGCGGGTTAAAAGTGTGTTCTCAATCGTCAAGGGTCTCAAGACTAGATCAGTAGGTAAGCAAGTTAGTCAACTCGGAGTATCAATGGTCTATCATCCAATCAATCTCATCATCATCTGATAACATCATGTCCTAGGATGCATCCTTCCTACAATGGATATCAAGATCACGCATCACTGTAGTTTAGTCTTGGCTAGCGATATGAAGAACATTAGCTTGTTTGTTTACTTTATCTTTGTTTGTTTGACTTATCTTTTTGTGTGCGTTTTGATGACCTCTCGATGATGTCCAAACAAAAATATTTAGAGAAATAAATGGGGCAACGATCATTATCTTTTTGTCTGTTGTGCTTGTTGGATATTCTTGTAATATAACCTTGGTGAATACTTGTTTTACTAGGTGTGTATGGAAGGTGTTTCAAACAGCTTGTTGACTATTACATGGTTAGGTTTTACCTTTCTGTGTTTTGGTCCAAGATGTTTGAAATATCTAAAGTACATCCTAGTGATTTTTATGTATGTTAGGTGTGAACAAGAGTACTCCTATCTGATTGTCGAGTCAAAGTTCATCACACTAAGTACAATGCCATCCTATTTTTTCATACCTTGATGCATCGTGCCTATGTGTGTTATCAAACATAAGTTAAGTAAGCCCTTTTAAAATCCCAATTCCTGATAAGTAATACATCATCATCATCATCATCATCCATCATCATTCATAAAGTCTCGTAGATCATGGACTTGTTGGATCCTCTTGTCATCATTCTTTTCTTCTTCCTTCTCTCCGTGCTAACATGGTATCATGATGGTCGACCAAAACATCACTAATGCATCCATCTTGAACCTCTTAGTCACGAGATCGACCCTCAAATTGAACTTTTCACTCAATCTCTCGAGAGGGCAATGTACCAGCATAATTCTTTCGTTGGGGCAGTAGTGGGGCATCCAAAAAAAAATTTTAAAAATTGAACTTTGATCTCAACAAGATTATTCTTTGAACCAATGTAGCAGGTACATTGCTTCAAAGAGGGGGAAAATGTAGACATCGAAAATATCCTATTTGATCCTATACACTTGATCCTGATTTAATTAACACCAGTTCATCCTGAATCATCTCCTCTCTTTGTCCTTTAATTAAATAATCTTTATTTGATTAAATTCGTCATATTTTATTTCTTAATTAAATAAATCAAATTTATCTGATTAAGTCATCATCTTCTATTAATTAAATAAATCATTTTTGTTTAGTTAATCCTATAGTCCCCCTTTTAATTAAATAATTTAGTTTATTTAATTAATCTCTAAAGTCATCTCATTTAAATTAAATAAATTTATCTTTGTTTGATTTTAAACTAACACCATTATTTTTAATTAAATAAATTAAACTTTAAGTCTAAATTCATATTCCTCTCAACTTTGATTTAAATCAATCCAAAAATCTAAATCAAATTGTCACATCAGCTAATCTCCTTTTAAATTAATCAAATCCTGATTAATCTTAATCTTAATCCTTCAAATCCTCTAGCTTTTGCAACTTGCACAAATAAATCATTTTATTTGATTTATTAAATCTCCTATTTTCTCTCAACATGGCATCAAAGAGGGAATATTCTTAAAATTCAAAAATCCCTCCAAAAGGGATGAGTACATCCAACAAGATATTAAAGGCCTCTTACATGTCCTTTTCCTTGAGCCAAGTAGCATTTACTCCATTTCTTTCTCCCTCCAACTTGTCATTTCATCAATTTCAAATTCCACCTAACCACATTTATTTGCACATTCATCAAAATGTGCTCATTCCTCCTCCACTAACATGTTGACAAGTGGCACCTTTCCATTGACTCATATTTAGTCCCACGTTCATCCCTTTTGCCTCTTTCTTCATCATTCTCTTCTATAAATAGAAGGTTCTCATTTGGATTTAGGATCCATAATCCATGTAAAATCATTATACACAATTTCATCCACAATCTTAGGCAATTTTTGAATCCACAACTTCATGCAACATTACTATTTTCAATTTTTCATAGCATCTTCATCCATCCTTATCGATTTTCATCCATTTTCATATTCTCATAGCTAGGTTACGGAGAAATTTCATCAAGGAGCATTAAATTTTCACCATTGATCATCAAGCTTGCAAGGAATTGGGAAAGGGCCATTTTCCACATCAAAATGGCACCAATTCCACCATGGGATTGAGAGTTTGTTCATTTAAATAGGATTTAATAGCTTTCTTTGTTGTGTTTTTCACATTATTTTTTGTTTTCATGTTTCAAATGAATTTCATGCAAAATGTTGTTTCTAACTTGCATATTGGACTAATTATGTGTTTGTTCCTTGTGTTTGTGCAGTTCTAGGATCACCATTCACAATAACATGTTTTCCATCATAACTCGACCATTGTAAAGTGATTATACATTCAAATTTTAAGTTTCAAAATAGGAAACCATGTAGAAAATGAACAAAATATGTTGAATATTGATTTTTCTATACATAAGTGTAAAGTAATTGTGTATCTACATATACAAATTTGGCATATATTCCAACTCAAAATAATATTTATAAAATGGGGCATATGCCATCTCATCTAGTCTATATATATACAATGTATATGTCAAATGGCTATGCCATGTCAAAAAATCCCAATCTTCCAGGGGATCACCAAAACGTAGCCTCTTTGAGCTACCTAATGGTTGAGAAGATGTCTACACAAAATAATTCAAACCACAAATTAGATTAATTAGCTCTCAATGGTAAATAAATTAAAATACTAAAAATAAAGTTATCTATTATTTTTTCTAACTCTTAAAATCACATCTAATCACTATACTAAACTATAAATTAAAGTCTAATTCAATTATTCATTACCTCAAGCATTTTTTCTTTCGATGTCATGCATTTAGCAAATGATGGTCCCTTAAGATGCTCAAGAGTCCTACCATATCATCTTGGTCCTAGATCCATGGACGTGGATGGTGGCATACTCTACAAGAAGAAAAATGAAAATGACAAAATTAGTATATAATTACTAAGAAAAAAACATAAACTAACATATATCTACATGCATATCTACAAACTTATATAGATCTACTAGATATTAAAAAAGCATATACTCGAATAGGTGGTGCAACTGAGATAATTGATTGAGAGGAACTCATCATGGTATTTAAGGTGTGGCATCTATCACATCTAGAGTACACTGTAAAAGTAAAAATAAGATCAATATATAAGTTAGTATGTATTTAATTAATCATGATTTAAGGATATGCACGTACAGTAAAAAAGTTTTACATGTAGAAAAAATATACCAATGTGTTTAGGCCAAAGTGAATGGCTGAAAGAGTTCCATGTTGCACATCTCTAATCTGCTCCTCTGTCATCAACTGTTCAAACCCACTTAAATATACATTAGTAACATGCACTATTTGTTATAATAATTTTAAATAAAATGCACTATGAATATATTTAAGTTTTACCTGTACAAAAGATTGAGGTTATTGCTCCTCATCTGCATCAGGGGAGGGCACTGCACCTGTTCCTCCCTCACATGTCTCCCTTGCACCTATAGTATGCACTGGTGCACCATCTCCTCCAAGTGACGTATCATGTGCCTCATACTCAGATGTGTCTAGGGGAGCCTCCTTTGTATCTCTCGTAGGACCAAAAAATTTATGCCCACATGTAGTGCACTGATGAGGAACACAATTATGATTTGATGATGATGTTACACCAGTATCAACTGAAGCATGAGGAGCGCCACCCTCTGGAAGTTGAGCACACTTTGATGACTATGTAATCGAATGACCGGTCAAAGAGTGTAGGGCCAAGAGACTATGTTGGGTCACATCAACAATGTCTAGATGGGGTGTTAGAGGTGGGGGAGGAAGACTAGGAGGGGGAACATAGGGACCTTGAATAATACGTATTTCCCCAGGTCTATGTTGGGGCATGTCCATACCCACTCCTTGAAAATGCTTGAAATCAAAATATTTTACATGTCTTCTTTAAATAAAATTTGCATATAATTTGTGGAGAAAGTATAGAGGGACATCGAGGTTATTATTGGGTGGTTTATCAAAAACCATCCACCAACGAATCCAAAATTTTGCAGCTATACCTGAATGGGTGCGCCATTTTATGAAAATTTTAGGTTTGTTTAAACCAACATTTTGTCATGTTCTTCAATCCATAAAATGTTGGGCTAAATTGGATTTGGATATTTCTAATCTTTTGATGTCCTCATACGAAAAACCATTTGCATATTCTAACCTCTTTTGATCTCTCCAAATTTTAAATGCAATATGGTGTTGGGTGATGTCCCTAACATGAGAGATTATGGCTTCTATGCTTGGGGTCACTGATCACAAATAAGCATGGTTACGGTATCTCTCAACTATGTTTTTCAATTCAGTTATATTTATTTCAATTAAGTCTTGAATTGAAGGAGGGTTTGTTGGAGGTATTGCTAAACCTTGTTCCATTTTAACCATGTTGTAGATTAGAAATTTATAAATTAACATTGTTTTCAAATAATTCCTAAAATTTCAACAAAATTTTTGTTAAAAAATTATATAAAACAATCAAAATAATTTAAAAAATTACATTTTAACATACACGTGTGATGAAAAATCGAGGGGAATTCACAAAGAGAGGTTGAAATTGTGAAGGGGAGGTGAAAATGGCATCGAAAACAGATAGCCAAACTATCATATATTCGTTCCTTGCTTCTCTATAAAGAATAGTCACTATTAAAATGATTGTTCGCGGCCTTTAATCTTTTATTTATACTGTTAAAAAATGGATATCCATTTTTGAGAGCTACACATAGCTCTCCAAAACAAATATCCATTTTGGAGAGCATTTTAACTTTTTAAAATATGACATTTATTGATATATATATGTATTATATAATATATAATATACCAATATTAATACATATTTTTATATATTAATATATGATTTTACAAAACAAATATCTATTACTTACAGCTATTCACAACTCTTCAAAACAGATATTTGTTGTTTAAAGCTATGTGTAGCTCTCCAAAATGGATATCCATTTTGGAGAGCACTTTAATTTTTTAAAATATGACGTATATTATTATATATATATATATATATATATATATATTATATTATATAATATAATAAATATTAATATATATATATTATATTATATAATATATATTATATTATATAATATATATTATATTATATAATATATATTATATATTAGATGTGTTGTATTATATATTTTTATATATTAATTTTAATATGACAAATTGATATTATATTAAAGTGATATTATATTATCTAAAATATAACTAGTAATGGATATTCGATATTGATATCAAATATCTGTTTTGAACTGATATGATCTTTTTTCATATCGAATATCTATTATTAACATATATTCATTTTTTTAAAGCAGATATTTGTTAATAATGGATATTTGTTTTGCTTTGGTTTTACCATAGAAAAATGTACTTTTTACCAGCCCAACCAAAAAGTTAAACATGATTTTCACGCTTTTCAATTCCTCACCTCATGTTTTTTTTGTTGCATCGCCACTGTTTGGCCCCTCATGATCCTGCACAAACCCACTAACAAACAATTTATTTTGTTGGTCAATATCCTAGTATTTTTAATCATAAGACTAGGTTAATCTTTAGATGAAACTAAGGAATCGGTTGAAAACACCAACAAGACTTGCAATCTTATTTCCCATAACTTATAGAAAACAATAACCATGTTTTCATCATCCACTTTTCCTAGTTTGATTGCTTCATTTATTGGCTAGGGATTATTTTGCCAATTTTCTATGGCACATTGTCAAGGGTTGAAGATTAAATAGTAGATTTTTTCTTTAATAATTAGGATGAGGTATTGATTTTCCCATCTCATCTTAGGATCAATGACTCATGATATGTCAATCATATCTCTAAAAGGAATTTTTTAGAAAAAATATTAATTTCCCCATAACCCTCATGAGAGAAACATATGCAAAACAAGTATTCAAAATCCAAAATGCAAAATAATAACAAGCATAACACAAGATGACACCAAATGTACCCTCAAAAAATACTCTCAAGGGGAAAACCAAGGCTCCAAAAGTACCCACACAACTCAATGTATTATCTCATGAACAAGAATAAAATACACTTACATAGTCTCCATGTAATTATTCTAAATCATCAAGCACCCTAATTATATTTCTCTATGTGGATAAGAAAAATAATAATAATGTATCCACATAATATGCAAGTCACTACTCACATATGAACTCTTCCAACTTTGATTTTGACTATGAAATTATATAAATTATGTATGATAGTATGGAACTTGGTTAATAAAGATTCCTTCAAACCTTAAAAAATGGACCAAATATTGATTCCCCATTATATGTTAAGTAATATATGGATCCACAATTTTTTTGGGACTTCTAGACGCAATGGTGAGGTTTTTTTGTAGAAGGTCACCACTAAAATATGACCCTCAAAACCCTTACAAAAAGAGCCAAAAAAAATCCACTAGATAGATCTACACACAAACCTCATATCCACAACAACATATATGAAACCTTAAAAAATGTCTTATTTTTCTTGTAAGATCACATATTCAACTATGCACAAGATTCTACTAATACCAAGGGCAAACAACTAGAAAGATATTTGCTCTTATTACCTAACATCTAGGATTTAATACTAAATCAAATTAATTTTTCATTACTAACATACATTTCCACATAAACCTTATGAGATAAAATATATAAAATAATTATTCAAAACCTACAATACAAAAGAATAAAAAACACACCAAAATATGACACCAAATGTACCTTGGAAAAAATCTCTCAAGGGAAAATCCTAGCCTCCAAAATCATCCACACAACTCAATGTACTATTTCATGGAAAAAAATAAAATATACTTTCCAAGTCTCCATATAAATATTTTGAAGCATCAAGCATTCTATCTCAATCCTCCATGTAAATAAGAAAATGAGAACCATGCATCCCAATCCATGCTTCCTTTACTCACATATGCAACTTACAAGAGTTGTTCAATCTAACCTTAGCCAACAAGATAAAGGTTACACAAGCCCACCTCAACAACTACTCATGTGATTTATTTTATAATGACAAGATTGTACAAAACAATGAAGTAATATTGCATAAACAATGTGCCTATAAACGAGAACCCCCACATTAATATTATGGTACTAAGTTCTCCCAATATTAAATATTTTCTCAATGTGACACACATTAATTATTTATCACAATGCCACATACAACATACAAAGTTTCTCCAAGAATATCTAATCCATCATAGTGCTCCCATATCTAAGATGCAACATACTTATTTATTTATTTTAAATTAGCATTATTATGCAAGGTGTACAACACACCTCTCCCAATAGTCTTAACCATTTTGGAGTGTGATAGAGTTTGCTCACTATTTTTTAAACATGAGAGCCACTCAAATGAGGATTCAAAGGCATGCAGTACTTGTCATCTAGAATAAAAAAACTTCCCACACTAGTTTAACCTCATTCACTTTTAGGGGATGAATCAAGTGAGAAATATCCTAAATTGAAAATCCCCAACCAATTGTTTAGGCATAGTCTAAGACAACACATGCAACAATTCCTATACGAAATTCAACAAAACTATTGAATTTTAATTATTTTATGCACAAAGTGGAGTATTTAAAATAGATATGCAAATGGAGTGCTACAACAACTAACAAGAGATTAATTTCCAACATTTCTCTTAATCCTTAGTCTCTTTTCCACACAAAACTCAAATGGTATTTACCTTCATCATCTTAATTTTTTGAATCTTGGATGTTTTGGGGGAGAAATTATATTTGTATTTTGGAGCTTATTCTTCTATAAATAAAGGGTCCTATGATCAATTGTAATCCATATTTTTCTCTGTAAAAACGAGCTCAATGAGCATTACATATAATTGATTTAACAATTTTTATGTTTGTAAGCCATAGGAGAAATTTTATATATGTTCAAAAATGTCTAAATTTTCATATAAATATAAGAATACAAACACATTTTGAGACATTTAATATAAGAAGTTGAGATTCTTATAATTCTAATTCTTTAATTTATTTATGAAAAAAATGTATATTGCATTTGTATTTTCAAGCTTGTATTTTTGAACCTCTATTTATGTGTCCAAAAACATCTATCTTGTCATATAAATATAAGCATACAAATGCGACATTCAACATAAGAATATGAGATTCTTGTAATCCTAATTCTTGAAGTTATTTGTGAATAAATTATTTATTTCATTTGTATGTTCATGCTTTAATTTAATTTTTTAAACTAATATTTATTGTGTTTAATAGTTTTGTGTTAAATTAACAAGGAAGTGTCTATTTGGGTGCATCACCCTTTAATTATTAATCATTTATTTTCAATGCCTCTTCCCTTTAATTTGATAGAATTAGGCTAATATAGAATAAACAAGAAGCTGACCTTCAAACTATAAAATATTGACTTATAGATCAATCTTGCATGTATTAAGACTTTGCATGCTTTATGTGGCATAGGTTTTTGCAAGACAAATCTAGGCATCAATAATATGCATTTAAGCATGTTTATCAAAGGGGAATATTATGTTGGCCTTGTCGTTGCACCAAAAGATTGACCTGTCAATACCCGATACAAGCATCAGTTAAGATTGACAGGAGGCGATTAAACCATGCCGCGAACCTGAAGGGAGATGTTGGCGGTTAGTCCAACAATCCCCCCCTCAGCGTCACCCGAGGGGTTCAAACCCGTGACTGACTCTGATACCAATTGTTGGCCTTGTTGTTGCACCAAAAGATCGACCTATCAATTCCCAATACAAGTATCAGTTAAGATCCACGGGAAGCGGTTAAACCATGTTGTGAACCCGAAGGGAGATGTTGGCAGTTAGTCCAACATATTACACCTCTATGTTTTTCTAAATGATAAAGATAAGGAAGCAATAGCTAGAGATAGATAAATAATGTAAACAAAAAGATATGACATATAAGATGTAAGAATAAAATTATAGACATGACAACATATCTCATAGATGTAAACATGGAAAGCACATCACTTACGCAAAGATAAGTTCATCCATGGGTAATGATATATCAATGGTCACATATGTTGAGAGATCATTAGAAAATGATAATGAGCCATATAAATTGTACACCCTTTGAATTTACTCCCTATTAAGTTATAAAATCAAAACCTTGGACATCATATGAATCTTGTAATGAGCATCAATCCAATATGGAACTAGCAATTATACCTTATAAAAATGATGCTAAACATTTACAACATCTTAACTTGTATCAAATCTATGGAACATGTGGTCAATTCGCTTATAATGAAGATTATGATCATTAAATCACCCTTTGAATCTAATGCATGAATGTACCATCCAAAAATAACTTGTCTATGAATTCTTTTGTACATATATACTAGCTCATAGAAATAACCACTATAATGAATGCCCAATGAATAATCTCATAAAAAATATTGCTAAAAAGTGTGTAAATGTGAAATATCATAGCCAATAAGTTAAATCACAATGAAAAGTGATGTCTTGTTTCATGTAGATTCATTTTGGGCAAAACAACCTAGAGAAGGGTGCATAGATTAATAATTATATTAGTTTTTTATGTTTAATAATTAGATTAATCAAATGAGAAAAGTAAAAAACCTGAATATATTTGTTGGAAATAAACAAAATAATCTACTTTTAGTCCTTCTAAATAATTTTTAAGTGTGAACTATAACTATTTGTATGCATTATCAAAAATCCAGAATTAGAAGAACATCTACACTGTTTTTTAGAGCTTTGCACCTCATGAAACATTGTTCGAACAAACTTGCAAGCCTTCTTCACATATGCCACCATTAGTTGTTCCAATCCTAACAATTGGAGAGCAATGTTTGAGCACCATTATAAAGCAAGTTATATGTCAAAAGGATGAGGAACTCTAAGTGCTTCTACAATAAATGTAAGCAAGATATAAATATCTTGCTACACTATTGAAAAACAATAGACTAAATAAAATATAAGGAAAACAAGTATCAAACCAAACCAACTTCTCTCTCACACTCTCTCTAGCATTAAAACATAATTTTGAAGAGCTTAAGTAAAAATTAAAGAAATTCAACATGTCTATTTTGATCATGTAGCAGTACGCCAATTGTTTTGAATAGTAAAAATAGATTCAATTTAATATAAAAGATGACTACTCTTAAACGCCATCAAACATAACAATCAAAAATAAAGTTTAACTAATACAAAAAAGACATCTATTTACTAATTTTTAATGTAACAGAAACTAAAAATTATTATTAACAATTTAACCATTAAACTAAATATTATTTAAACAGAAAGCCCCCAAAAAAACTTCTTTTTATTTTAAAAGCCAAAGAACAGCAAATGAAAACTATATCCTTCTCTTATGTGTAGGATCTTTGAGAATTTTAAAAACTAGGCTATCCGGAGTCTTTTCAAGGACAGAGAATATTCCTTTCCTACCACACTATTAGAAAACAGTATAAGTGAACAAAATATAACTGCAGAAAGGCCATTTTATAAGCGGTGTTCATTAAAAGAGCTCTTAACAGACAGCTTGTAGTGCCTTCTTTTTGGAACTGATACATCTGAATCGTACAAAAAAGAACAGGAGGTGTCCATAGCCAATGGGTTAGCAATAGAAATATACTGTCGTCCAATCCAGGCCTAACATGTGCAGAAACAAAAGTACATTTATTATAAGATAAAGAACTTGGTCCTCACGTAAGGCACAATATTAAATCAAATCAAGCATTCCCACGCAATTTCAGATGCCCATGTCTCCTCTAGTCATCAGCTACAAACTGTCAAACAAAATTTGGTGGATATCATTATCACTACTCATAACAAATAGGCTTATCTCTACTCAAATGTTTGGTGTACTTATCTGTAAGTTGTTCATTGGTTGGTGTATAAATTAGATCAATCTTCTTATTGAGACATGCTCATGTATGAAGTGATGATATGCTTTAATATGCTTTGTGTGGGCATGGAGCACTAAATTCTTGGACATCTTCAACACATTTTAATTATCACAATACATAATTGTGGGGTTAGGTTGTGGGTGATAAAGATTCTTAAGACGTTGTCTAAGTCATATTGCTTCACATGTTGCTACAATAATTGCTCTGTACTCGACTTCAATGGATGACAAAGCAACATTAGGTTGTTTCTCACAATTCGATGGAACATTGACATATCCAAGATTGAAGTAGTAACTAAGGGTTTAATTTTCTAGAATCTATGCAACTTGCCTAATCTAAATTTGGAAAATAAACAAGCTAAAAACCTTCATTCTTTGAATACTCTAGTCCAAAGTTTTGTGTTCCTTGAAGATATCTCAAAATTTACTTTGCAGCTATCCAATGACTTTGTTATGGATGTGTCATGAATTCAGACAATATTCCAATTCCATGAGATATGTCTAGATGAGTGGTAGTCAAGTAAATCAAACTTATTGTCAAGCTCCTATATAGTGTTTCCTTAACTATGTTGGCACTTGTTTTTATGTCCCCCTTCTTTAGGAATATTGACACTTAGTTTGCCAAGAAAGCCTCTTTTTAGGCCTCAGGATGGTGGGCTAACCATAATTTTTGTGCATCAAAATCTCCAACTATGGTTATGATTTCTAATTTTGGCATTGAACAAAGCTTTGATAATTTTAAATGACCCTCCACCTCTATTTTCAAGTTGATCAAGTGAGTTTTGAGAATGAAATTGATGTCATGGCATTTATTTAAGTAGGTTCATAAACCATCATCAAAATAAAAAATATATCGATTGTGGTAGTGCAATGGGTATTGATAATTCTTGATTGGTCTCTAGATCTAGTTTTGTGGTCATTGGGTGAGTTTTTTTATCATGAAAAAAATTATTTTTACTACCTACAAAATAGTTTCCATTATAAAAGAACCCTAGAGATTGGCCCATTTTTTAGGATTCAATGATAAAACAAGGGTCATTGTTATTTACCATTACTCCTCATAAAATCTTTTCTCTCAAACATGATTTGAGCTAGTGGCACAAATCCCATTATTTTTCTCAAAGAGACTTAAAATTGACAATTTCAAATTTCTTAAAATGGAGAGTTTTAAAAAAAAAAATTATATTTTTTCTTTGATGGGGGAGGGTTTGAAATTACTCCTTACCACTTTCCTTTCAATCCATTTGATGTTTTAGTCACAAGGTTTTAGAAGCCACATTTTAAGTAGGCATGGGTAATTAGAAAATTAAATTTTAAGAATATAGTTTATAAAGTACATGCATAAGGAGGGTAAGCACCTAACTTTATTCATCTGATATCTCATGTGAAAAATCATTTTACAAAATCAATTCATAATATTTCTAATATTATGAAAGTGGACCCCTTCCCATTGCATCATCATAGTTTAGAAGGAATATTATAATCGCAAGCTCATGAGATTTTATTTTAAGGAATGGGAATGAAGCAAATGTAATGTTAACCAAATTTATGTCATTTTATCATGTGATATTGCAAGTTAAATGCATTACCAATGTTTTCCAATGTGATATATGCTGGTCATCATTGAAAACTTGTCAATTATGAATGTTGTTTGGAATACTAGGCCTAGTAAGAATTTCTAGACCATACTTACATTGAGGAGATGCAAATGTGGCATCAAATCTTGAAGCTAATAAAATAAGGGCATCAACTATTACATTATTAGCTTTCTCAACCCATTTGATGTTGAATGCATCAAACACCTTAATACCGTCACACACAACATTCTTATACATTCTGATTTTTTTTTCTTTTGCAACATAGGTGCCCCTAACTTGAGACACCATAAGTTTTGAATCACCATGAACTCTAAGAAACTTGATAACATACTTGGGAACTGTATTTAAACCTAGTAGTAAAGATTCATACTCATCCACATTTTTGGTGCATTCTAATTTCAACCTGAATGTAAACATATAGTCCTTGGCCTCTAGGGACACTAATACAATTCCTACACTGTTACCATCTCTTTAGAATGCACCATCAAAATGCATGTTCCAAATGCCATAATTTATTAGGTATTGATGTGGGGGGGAATTCCAAGGTCTACATATTTTTCAGATTCACCATCATAATACCCCATAGAACAATCAGGTTCCACATCCAAGCAACAAACTTCATTCTTTTATTCATATAGATTCTTCGCAATCTATACGATTTTCTTTTCCCTATGTGATTAGACTTCTTTTCCATGCAATGGTATGGTAGCATAGGACAAGTCCATTTGAATGCTACCACCAATTGAGGTTGCCCACTTCTAGGACAACAACATACCCCACTTAGTTGGAAAATCAGATATGATAATGTCCTTTGTATCTTTTTACCAAGGAATGCAAAAAATTTCCCTTCAACATCATTTATTATTCCAATCACATTTACCTCATGAGGGTCCATGGAAAAAAATCATAGGAGTTTGTGACTTGTAAACCTAACATTTTAATGATTTCTAATGACATCAGATTGTTGGATGCACCAAAATCTAACATACAATTGTGTACCATCCAATCATTAATCAACAAAGAAGTATAAAATGGATCAATTACTTGTTTTCCACTTGTAGACACAATGCTCAAATATATTTCAGGTGTATCTTGGATGTTGCTATCATTAGCACAATTTTGAGGAATATGAGCACATTCATTAGGTTGATCAAAGATATTAGGGGTAGTGAGATACAACAATTCCATCTCCCTATGTTAAGCGATCCTTAACAATTGGTTGACAAGCACTTAAACTTTCAATTGACTCAAAGCTTGGGCCATACCAATTGGTTGGTAAACAAGAAAATGAGTGGATAATGATATAGTAATAGAACTAGTGATTGATAAATGATATTACCTAATCATGACCTACAATAATTTTCTTTGTGTTAACTACCCCTTCAACTCCCTTAGTTGCCTTATGCTTTTCATTAACTTCTTTGTCACCTAGCCTTTGTTTGGGATTATCAACGTTGCTTTTTGGGACATGAATAATTTTTTTCTTTGGGACATACCTTTTCTTTAGGGATGTGTTTGACAAATTTATATTTTTTTCTTGGGGGGAAACTTGTAGTTTCATTTGCATTCCTCTTTGCACTATTGTCCCTTTTTTACCTTTACTTATTTGTGTGGTTGATGCCTCAGCAACAACACCTCCAACTTGGTCTTTGCACCTAATTTCTGATTTCTTATCTATTAATCACGTTGGAAATACATGATAACAACCTCAATGAGAGCCTTGATGTCTGCATTAGAAGGATTTTCTCTCTTGTACTATTGCCTCATTTATTCCTTTAGCTAATTGAATTATTTTCTCAACAACCCATGTGGAACATGATGAGTATCATGATCATATTTAAAAATTCCCACCCTCATATACATCCAATTGATCAACATTGGCATATTCATAATACTCTAATGCACCTCCATTTTCTTGGAATTATTTCTCTTCTTCAAGTGCTACAATGACAACACATTTTGATCAATCATGAGGTAAACAAAACACATCAAACCACAATAAATCATATTGGAGATTCACATGACCCTTCCTCAAAGGATCAAGGATGTGTCTTTCTTGGTATCCTTGGTTTGTATTTCTTGGAACCACTTGCTTATAATTTAATCTTGGTTTTTACACCAGTCATAATTGTAAGGTATGTTATGTAATCTTTGGCCTTCATTAAAATGTGTGGCTGCAGTGATGGAAGAAATAAAAAAAATTATTTTAAGAAACTTTATATGAGAGATCCTTCAAGGCTCCCACAAATTTTTTTGGTTTTTCTTTAGCTATAAAATATTTATTAGATGTTGTTGCATCTAGTTTCTAGAGCTTTATATTAGCTCTCTTGTTGTCTTTATCAAATGCCATCAAATTTTTCTCTATGTTGATACCTATAGCATAAGATTCCCTTAAATTTTTAGGGTCCTTATGCCATAGACTGTAGCCCAATTTTGAATCAAATGCTCCATAATAAATAACAAGGAATATTGGTTCATTTGGCCTCACTTGGAGAGATATTTTTCTCATTATCATAATGAACATGTTGTTCAAATCAATGAACCCGGAAAACAATGTTTGTAAAGCAGGTCAAATTTCAAAAGGATGAGGAACTCTAAGAGCTTCTACAATAAATGTATACAAGATATAAATATCTTGCTACACCAGGGGAGACGTACTAGTAATCGACAGGGCTAACTTCGTGCATTTGTGTTGTAACTGAGGGTAATTTTTCCTAGGTTGTTAGAAGATTAGATGCAACATATAAAACCCAAAGTAAATAATGGAGTGCAAACAAATAAATGAAAAATGAATGAAACAATCTCACCCAAGGTCTTCATTCTCCATGACTGGCCTCCATTACACCTTCTAACTTGTTGAAAATATGACATTTCCCTCATATTTATGATGAGCAATCTAAGATTATGACTAGTCCTAAACAAGTGTTGAAGGATTCAAATGATTATGCAAGAGAATTTAAATCCTACATGCAAATTAATTAACTAAATTACAAATACAAGCAAATGCAAGACTCAAGAATTGCAAGATATAAGAATTTCCAGATGTCAAAATGAGGACAAAGTTGCCATTTTATAGAAAATGCAACTTTGGATGAACGAATGAGATTAAATATTGAGATGTGCCCTAGAATCAATGGTCAAGATTAAAAATAACAACCCCTTAATTAGGTTTAGGGAAACTTTAGGTTGAAATTAAAAATGAGTGGACAAGATTTAATTCGAGAAATTAAATCAAGGAATGAGAAAATGTGTGACAGTGAGATGATATTTAGTAAGTAGAAAAAGAATGAGTTAGAAAATCAAGTCATTTTAGAAATTACTTAATTTGTGGAGGGAAATTCTCATCGGGTACTTGTGATATTTGATGTGTAATTTTTAATTTTTTAAAATTTTATCCCCGACATTCGTCGAACCTAGCTAAATGGCACCATAACTTTGAATTTAATTAACATACTCTAAAACCTAACAAAACCAGGTTGTAGCTCGTCAAATTGGAGAAGTGAAAGGTCAATACCAACGTCGAGGAAGAGTTTGGAGGAGTGAAAACAAGGTCAATACCAGCACCGAGGAATATTTTGGAGTTAAAACAAGGTCAATACTAGCACCGACAAAGAGTTTGGAGCAGTGAAAACAAACTCAATACCACCGTTGAGGAAGAGTATGAAGGAGTGAAAACAAGGTCAATACCAGCGTCGAGGATGAGGTTGAGGGCACTCAGGGAAAATCGACAACCAAGGGACAATGAGTAATGTAAGTTTGGCACCCCCATTCTCTTTAACCTACAATTTTCATGCCTAGTATGGAATTACGCTTACATAACATAAAATCAAACAAATGGAAGTTTATAGGGGAAAAGGATCCCAAGTATATGCTAGGCTAAGCTAGATCTAATGAATGGAAATAGAAGCATTCAATTCTTCTTTAATACCTCCACCACAAACATATGCAAGGAAAGGTCTCCTCCCTTCTTGGTAGTGATAACTTGCTCCACACACAACCCTTAAAAATTATGAATAGAGAGGAATATAATCTTTGAAGAACTCAAAGTTGATTCTCTCCTACCTAATGCAATATTTAGTCATTTTATCCTTACAAACATTTATAGTGATTACTAGAGGCACATAGACCAATTCTTCATAATAGAAGAATTTGATCATACTTTTCCAATGATGGAATTATGAGAAAACCTTAGGTTAAATGAAGAACCTTCATTTAAAGGTGATGTCGTCATGACCTTTGAATGAAGAACCTTCATTCAAAAATGATGCCATGTCAAGACTTTCAAATGAAGGTATTTTTTATTTTAAATATTTCATGTCCAAAATTCTTTATAAAAGGAACTATTGTACAGCGGAAGGACCTTCAAGATGAATACATAGATTCAGTCCTTCATTTGGAGATCCTTCCTGGGGTTCAGCTATTAGCATCCCATTATAGCTCTTAGATTTATTAGAGTATTTTTTGTTTCAAAGTGGGAGATTGGACCATCAAATAGTGTCACCTTGACTCTACCAATATATCCATCAAATTGATAAACCCTGACTTAACAACCACAAATTCACAAGAAAAATGCCCCTGTCAACCCTAGGGCATCAATTCAATGCCAAGTTTCTTAATTTAACATAACCTTAAATGCAATCAACCTCTATCATATCATGTTTCAAACCAATCCACTGAGTTACAGTTCCAAGATAGTGGGTGGATTGGTGGATGTCATTTCTATTTAGCCCTCAAACCTGACACATGCAAAACAGGGCAGTCCCTATATTTGATTGTTTTCTCCCACAAAACAATGATTTAGCACTTCAAAACAAATGCAAATGAAAGGGAACACATATATTTATCTGCAAAAATGATCTCAAAGAATTTCAAGCTTGTACGGATCCATACAACACAAAAGAACTTAAAAAAAAATAGTAAAAACACAGAAAATTGCTTCAAGAACATGGTATTTGATATGAAATTTTGGTATCAACTCCAAAAATTGCAAAAATTGCAATGGGATGGGAATAGAATATGATAGAAGTTGGATAATAAATGCATCGTTTGAAGCATCAAACCAATATGCAAAGATGAAAGAAAGTGTTAACCCCTTAAACTAGAAAATTTTCTTTTAACTTTAAGTTTGTTGGGTAGCCAGTTCTTTTAAGTTATCAAATCCTAGCATCATACATAATCAAAATGTTGTTGTTTCAAATGACTATGAGCACTAAATTTCAGTATTTGAAGATGTTGAATTCTTGTCATAGAGAACTAGAACATTGATGCAACCACTCATCCTACCTTAAAACATACCAAAAGTCTCCTAGCAATTAGACATAGGAAGATTTAAGATGGCTTAAACATTTTTTATTACCAAAGCATAAAATTATGATGACTTAACCAGGCCTAGTACACACTCCCTCCCCATTAACCACTTAGACATATGGATATGAAATGTAAATTTGCTGCTATTTTTAGTCATGTAGGTGTCCAATAAACCACTTGGTGGTGTTTTCCTTCAAGTTTATTTACTTGAATGAAGAGAAAAAGTCCTTTGATTACAATTAGAGAATACATTTGAGGCATTGGTTGTGTAATTGGTGGACCATAGTCACATTTAACACTTTTTACAAAGTTTGGGAGTTAAAACGTTAAGTAGATTTGATTTGTGATGGACACATTTAGACGATAGTAACAATAACTTGCAATCTATCAAGACTTGATTACCTTATAACCTATCAAATTCTAGCAATGAAATGATAGATTAATCATAATGTCACCTTGGGATCACATCACCATGAAAGAAATTCATCCAACATCCTTATGAATGTAGGTACCACCAAATAGGTATTTTTTAGATCTGTCTTCCTCAAGTGATGGAAATTCAGGAAGAGCTGAGGAAAGTGAGACATGTAGTAGGTCTAAAAGAGGGAGATCAACTAGAGGTCAAAAGATTAGAAGAAAAATTTGTAAATGCATGGAATTTTTTCTTGCTGAAGGGGGGTCATTTTCTTATGATGATGATAGTATAGGCGACATCAAGGTGCCCTTGAGGTATAAACATCTACGGAAACAATCAGTACCCAAGGAACTTCCTCCAATAAACACTGATTTTTATGTCAATGAGAGGATATATCGCATAACACAATCGTCATTACATGGTTTGGGCCTATTTCGCATGGATTACCTAAAGGTTTGTTATAAAAAAAATTTTGAATTGATGGAGTATGTCAAACCCTGTTACAGTTACAAATATTGGATGCAGTTGGCTCGATATACATGAAGTATCTGTAGGTATGCACTGTCAGCAAATTATATACAACTAAAAGATAAGGATCAAAATAAATGAGTGGCTAGGTACATTGATGGAAGGCCAAAAGCATCAGCAAATATTGCAGGGTTTATAAACAATACACGACCTAGGTCAACAAATAAGCAACCCAATTGCATATTTGAGGTGCGTGAGGGAAACCGTGTATTCATATGTGCGATAAAATCAATTTCTATAGGGGAAAAGTTGCTAATTGATTACAATATGAATCACTTAGATACAAACACAACTACTATGGGGGTGGTATGTACTATATACCATTTTACCCAACCTCCAATTAATGACTCCAATATACCATTTTATTATTATTATTATTTTCATAAGTCTATTGGTTTCATTTTGTTAATGTTTTTTTAAATTTAATTTTTGTCACAGCGGGACATTGACCATATAGGGAAGGCTTAGGCCTAGAGCACAGATCGTGATGCATCTTCAGGTGCTTCTACTCGACAGGTTTACCTCATTGTAATTGTACAAATTAGATACGAGCAAAATGTTTTATTATTATGTTTTTTTCATGAGTTTATTGGGTTAATTTCGATAATGTTTTTAATATTCTTGTTGTAGTTGGATGATCAAGGAAAGGTGTCGGTAGTAGAGGAGAGCATCCATATGGAGGTGCAGTCACTATTATGCAATGATGACATCACATTTTCCACAAACCCTATGGATATGATGAGGAAGGCCCAAAAAAAATGCAATGAAGAAATCCTTAAGTTGGTATTCATAGTGCCTCAAACAGATGAGATAAGAGAAAGGGTCAAAATATTGACCGAGAGAGCACAAAACTTGCAAGTAAGTTGTCATGAGATCTTTAATTATAACATAAGTTCATTCATGGTTTTATATTTTGTACTCTTTTATGTCATGAACTAAAATATGTGTTGTTTTTATAGGATTATTTGCGTCCTCATGATGTTGTTGGCCATGATCAGGGTACTACAAGTGTTGCTCAGGGAGTAGGGGTTGGTACAAGTGTCAATCCTGATCTTCTTGCACATACATCACATCATCTGACCCCATCATCCATGCCTATATTATCGACTGAAATTTCAGCAACACATACCATGCAGGCATCCGGTAGTGCACCCTATGGTAGGGAATACATGCCAGAACATGCGTTAGGACATGTACCTGGGGATGTAGAGGCCACTAGTACTGGTGATGTTTTAGCAACATTTCTTGGATCTTCCCGTATTACTAGTACAGGAACATTTCCGATCACATTTGTGGTGACTGAGGATTTCGTTCCCATAAAGATAGAGAAGGTCTCAGGTACTTTAAAATGTTTTAATTATTATTATATATAATCCAGTTGAAATTTACTTATTGATCACTCTTTTTAGACTAATGATCCCATGATCATTTTACAAGAAATGATGTTTTCTATAAACATTTAAGTGATATTACATTTGATCTCTTTAGGACCACCATACGTACATGGTGGAATGCCCAAAATCAAGATTTAAAAGATGAGCTCATTAACCATTTACTTGTGTTTTTCGGTGATAAAACATTCAACTAGACCAAGGTCCTTGAGAAATTTGATACCTATTTAAAGTATGTGAGGGACCAATATAGGTCACATTTTCAGAAGAACAAAAAGTACGAGCGTCCCCCCATGATTCTGAAGAGGGAGTGAAAGGACCTGGTGTCAGATGGAAAGGAGAAGGCTGAAAAGAAAAAAGGAAAGACACTACCGGGCCAAAGAAGGTATGTGATACTATCAACAATGTAACTATATACTGATTACTCTTTCTTTTTACATAATCTAACGTATTTCAAACTTTTCATAGGTTGTTCAACACATCGAAGGCAACAAAAGAAAAGACTAGAAAAACACGGGAAACACAAACTTGGCTCTAGTGGTTATATGAAATTAGTTGCACGAATTGTAAGTATCAATAAATGAAATATTGCATCCAAATAATAAAATGCAAACAATTTTGGTTTTATCACACCATAGAAGCAAAATTCATGATCTTATGCAAAAAAACAGGGCTCTAAATTCAACAGACTGCCCATAGAAGAGGACCTGAAGATTTCCTTCCAGCAAGGCTATGGAGCCCTGACTGAACACCTAAGAGTCTCAACTAGGCAAATACAATCTTCCACTGCATCTGACACACAGGTAAATAAACTCAATAAAGTTTATTTAAAATTGAATACTTGTGCAATCTATTCAATGTTAATTTCCACCATAAAGTAATTATGTGCCTATTTGTTTTAAACAGACAAGCAATGATAATACTGCACATGACATTGGAATGCATCTTGGTGAGGGTGGAGCACAACCTGCAGATGAAGGTCATGGTGTGCATCCCGGTACTGGATGTATTCATGTTCTATACAAAACGCAGTATGGATTAATACAATTAAACATCTTTAATTGCATTTGGTGTATTAATTAATGTAACCTTTCATGTTTCAAATTTAGAGCATGTAGAGTGTGATCACCATGTTGAGCATGATCAGGCTAGACAAGATTAGGAACATGATGCGGCCCCATCAAATAAAGAGGACCACTCTAATGTTATTTTAAACATATTTAATTTCAATTGGTGTATTAATTAATGTAACATTTCGTGTTTCAACTCCAGATCAAGATTTAGAGGGTGTTCAACATGTTGAGCATGAGGCTATAAGACAAGATCAAGAACATGATGTGGCCCCATCAGGTTAATAGCACCATTCTAATTTTCTTTTAATTAATGAAATACTTGTAACAGTAATAATAAAACATATCAATTTAACATTTCTTTACTATTGCAGCAGACCCCCCCTTGTAGCGGCATCCACGTCGTGAGTACACGACTAAGCATATATTAAGATCACGAGCAGAGCTCAAAACAACTGAAGGGGGGACAGATGATTTAAAAAATGATACTCCACTTCAGATTTTTTTAGCTACAAAAAAG